>JAXQQM020071987.1:0-600000 GCA_034641835.2 Pinus albicaulis | reverse complement strand
TTTAAAAATGTTTTTAGCTTTGATATTTTAAAAATATTTCAAAACACTTTAGGGCTCTTTTAAAATATTTAAAACATTATTCATTTAAAATGTTTATAAATAACATTTTAATAAAGTTAAACTAATAAGAGATTGTTATAAACATTTAATAGTACATAAAAGGTTATAAATAGTTTTAAAGCTTTTATAAAATATTCTAAATTCTTATTAATATACTTCAATCAAATATTTGACGTTTTAATGTTTTTATTAAATACGTAACGTTTTTAAAACATTTATAAAGCACTTTTAAATGTTATGTGCTTTTAAGCATTTAAAATGTTTTAAGACATTATAAAACTGCGTTTAAAATATTTTTATAAATTTGTAAAATGTTTTAAATGATTTTATGTATTTTAAAAATATTTTCAAAATCTTCATAAAAATTTCAAAATGTTGTAAAAAGCATATAAAAATGTTTTAAAACACTTGTGAAATATTTTGACAACATAAAATGTTTTTAAATTTATTTTAAAATATTTAAAACACTTCTAAAAATATTTTGAAACCTTTTAAATGTTTTAAAACACTTTAAAATGCTTTAAAAACACTTTTAAAATGTTTTAAATTCATTAAAATATTTGAAAAGCATGCCAAATGTTCATTATATTTAAATCCTTTTTTAAAAAACTTATAAAACATTTTAAAATGTTTTAAAAATTGTTTTAAAATAGTTTTTAAATATTTAGAATGCTTTTACAATGTTAGAAAAACATTTTAAAACATTTAAAATATTTAAATATTCCTTTAGGTTTTAAAAACGTTTTTAAATAAATTTAATAAAAGTTTAACCATAAAGTTAACATTATAAACATAAATAATTTTTATAAATCTTTTCCTTAAATAGTTTTAAATCTGTTATAAATATTCTAAATTCTTCTCAATATGTTTAAATCAAATATTTAAAGCGTTTAATCATTTTATTAAATGTTTTTTAATAAAATCGTAAAAAAAAAATAGATTTTTAAAATATTATAAAACCCTTTTTAAAATATTATAATGTTCGCATAAACACGTTTTAAAAATATTTCTAACACATCATAAATATTTTCAAATATTTTTAAAAAATTTGTAAAATATTTTAGAAAGTTTTATAACATTTCAAAATATTTCATAAAGTTAAGCTTATAAAAATTTGCTTGTTTTAATAATTTTTATAAATGTTTTAAAAATGGTTAAACCTTTTTATAAAATATTCCAAATTCTTATTAATATGTTTAAATCAAATATTTAAAGCGTTTAATCATTTTTAGTAAATCTTTTTAATAAAATCGTAAAAAATAATATTTTTAAAAACATTGTAAAACACTTTTTAAAATCTTTATATTTATGTGATTTTAAACACGTAAAAATATTTTTAAGACAATATAAACTCTTTTAAAATATTTTTAAAAAGTTGTGGAAATGTTTTAAAATTTTATGACTAAAATATTTATAAAACACTATCGAATGTTTCGAGGGCACTTTTTAAGATATTCTCGCGCTTTTTAAATATTTTTGAAATGCTTTTAGTTATTTTAAAATGTTTCAAGACAACTAAAATGTTTTAGAATTTCTTTTAAAATGTTTCAAAACAATTTTAAAATGTTTTAAAACGTTACAAATCACTAAAAAACTTGTAAAACATTTTACAACGTTTTAAAGTGTTTTTAAAACAGTTTAAAAATATTTTTTAGAAAGCTTTTACAATATTTTAAAAAAGGTTTAAAATATTTTCGCGTTTTAAAAATCACTTTTCAAAAACTTATAAAAACCTTTAAACGTTTTAAAGTGTATCCAAATATGCTCTCAGTTTCAAAACCGAAAAGTTGTTTGATATCACGTCTTTTAATTTTCACCGGATGCTTCTGAATTGAGTCAAAGTCAATTCGTCACCCCACTAATACAGGGCTCGCTTGCATCTCCAAAATGGGTATCTCGCTGTCTCGGTTCAAAACAGTTTAGCCAAAATGTTCCCGCGTCGAATTCGTTTTCACGGATCGTCCAAAAATGGGCCCAAACTCAATTTGTCACTTTGTGTGCATCAAGGCCACGCTTTTATCTCCAAAACCCGTTGTCCAAATGTGCTCTCATATTCAAAATCGAAAATTTCAGCCCCGTTATCGCGTCTATTAGTTTTCGCGGATCATCCGAAATGGTCGCGAAGTCGATTTGTCACTATGTGCATGCGGGGCCACATACATCTCAAAATGGGTATCCGATATGTCTCAGATTTCACAACAGTTCAGCCCCGACCTTCACATCTTTTCATTTTCACGGATCGTAAAGTTAGTCCAGAAGTCAATTCGTCCTTTGTTCATGCAGAATGGCATCTCAAATGACCTCCAAACACATCTCGATTTCAAAACTGAAAAGTTTATTCGATATTATTCGCATTTGTTCGTTTTCACGGATGGTCCAAAATGATACCCAAAAAATCAATTGTCACTTTGTGCGTAAGACACCTTTCATCTCAAAAATGGGTATCGAAATATGTCTATGTTCAAAATCGAAAATTCAGCCCCGGGTATACTGCGTCTGTTAGGTTTTCACGGATCATACCGAAATGAGTACGAAATCCATTTGTCACTTTGTGCATGAGGGCGACGCACGTCTCCCAAAGTGGGTATCAGTGTGTACGGGACTGACAAAAACGCCCCAACCACAATGTCTTGCGTCGTTCGTTTTCACGGATAGTACGAAGACGATCCAGCTCATTCTCACTTTGTGCACGTAAGGCCACGCTTTCATCTCCAAAATGGGTATCCGGATATGTCTCGAATTTAGCTTCGAAAATTTCGACTGACCTGCGCATTTGCTTCATTTTCAAGGATCATCCAAAATGAATCCCGAAATCAATTCGTCATTCTTTTTCTGTGAGAACACTGCTTACATCTCAAAATGGGTATCATAATATACTCTAGGATCTCAAAAGGTGCAACCCCGACATCGCCGTTCGTTTTACGGATCATCCAAAATGAGTCCCTAAGTAATTCGTCACTTTGTGCCATGTGAGGCCAACATCTCCAAATGGTTATCCAAATATGTCTCGGGAATTTTAAAAATGAAAATTTCAACTTGGAAGTATGTAAATACCAATTCGTTTTATGGATCGTTGAGTAGGTCCCTAGAATTAATCCATCACTTTTGTGTGTGGGCCAACATCTCCAAATGATGTCCAAATATGTCTCGAATTTTTAAACCGAAAAGTTTAGCCCTGGAAATGTTATTGGTGCGTTCGTTTTCACGGATACGTACAAAATGAGGTCGAACTCAATTCGTCACTTTCATGCATGGGGCCACCATTTGCATCTCCAAAATGGATATCCAAATATGCTCTGGATGTCAAAACCGAAAATTTTGCTTTAAATCTATTCCTTTTTAACGAACTATCTACGTTTAGTGTTTTCGGTTGATATAAAGCTCTTTTAAAATACATTTTTGAAAACTTTGTAAAATATTTTAAGGATTCTTAGGTGCTTTAAAATATTTTAAAATATTTCAAAATATTGTAAAACGCTTATCAAGAGATTAAGCTTATAAATCATTATTAATTTTTATAAATGGTTAGAAGATTTATAATGTTCTAAATTTTCATTAATATGTTTTAAATCAAATATTTAAAGTGTTTAATCATTTTAGTAAATGTTTTAATGAAATCGTAAAAAAAATTATTTTAAAAAACATTGTAAAAAAACTTTTCAGGCCTACATTATAGCGTTAACACCAAACACATTTCCTAAATGTGTTAACTTGCATTATAAAACTGCGTTTAAAATATTTTAAAGAATTTTGTAAAATGTTTTTAAGTTTTATAACATTTCAAAATATTGTAAAGCTTGCTTAAAGATGCTAAGCACTTGTAAAATATTTTGAAACACTTCCTAAAGTATTTTGAAACACTTGTAAAATATTTTGAAACGCTTTTATTTTTAAATTTATTTTTAAATTTCTATTTAATTATCTTAAATCTCTGTCGTTTTTACGCGGATCATCAAGGAAATGAGTCGTGAAATGGAATTTATCACTATGTGCATGCGGGCCACACTTGCATCTTCAAAATGGGTATCCAAATGTGCTCTTGATTTGGCAAAGTTCGATACATATATCTCGTCTTTTTCATTTTACGGATAAATGCGAATTGGTCCGAAGTCAATTCGTCACTTTGTTCATCTGGAGCCAACACATCTCCAAAATGGGTATCCAAATATGCTCTCGATTTCAAAACGAAAAGTTTAGCCCGATATTCGCGTTTACGTGGGTTTTCACGGATCATCAAAATGATGCCAAAATCAATTTGTCACTTTGTGCATCCGAAATACGCTTTGTCTCAAAATGGGCTAAATATGCTCTCATATTTGAAAAATGAAAATTCCAGCCGGGTGCTCTGTATACAGCCGTTTTCCACCGGATCGTCAAAAATGGTCGCGAAAATCAATTTGTCACTTGTGCATGAAAACCGCCATCTCCAAAATAGGTATCAATATGCTCTCGGTTCAAAAACCAAAAATTTCAACTGATATCCGCGTCGAATTCGTTTTTCACGGATAAGTAAAATCGATCCTGAAAATATTTGTCACTTTGTGCGTAAAGACCGCTTTCATCTCCAAAATGGGTATCCAGATATGCTCTAGAATTTAGCGAAAATTTGACTTTATTATCCGCGTTGTACATTTTCAAGGATCATCAAAATAGATCCCGAAAATCAATTAGTCATTCTTTTCCTGTAAAGAACTGCTTGCATCTCCAAAATGGGTATCCAAATATGCTCTCGATTTCAAAAACGAAAATTTAACCCCGACATCGCGTCCGGAGTTACGTTTTCTGGATCATCCCAAAATGAGTCCCTAAATCAATTAGTCACTTTGTGCATGTGAAATACGCATCTCCAAAATGGTCTCAAAATATGCTCTCCGTTTCAAAAATGAAAATTTCAACCCGATATACCATCTATTCGTTTTATGGATCATTCGAAATGAGTCCTCGATAAATTCTGCTAGAAAGCACATTGCATGTGGGGCCACGCTTGCATCTCCAAAATGGGTATCCAAATGTATACGATTTTTAACCGAAATGTTTAGCCTGGTATCGCATCAAGATTAGTTTTTCACGGATCTTCGAAATGAGGTCAAACTCAATTCGTCACTTTGTGCATACGGGCCAACATCTCAAAATGGATATCCAAATGTGCTCCTAGGATATCAAAACCAAAAATTTTATCCTAGTAATACTTTTTAACGAGCCTCTACGTTTAAAACTTTTGGACATTATCAAAGCTCTTTTGAAAATATTTTAAAAAACTTTGTAAAATATTTTCCAAAGATTTTCATTCATTTCAAAATATTTTAAAACATTTTCAAATATTTGTAACGCGCTTATCAAGTTAAGCTTTCGTCGACATTCGATCATTTTTATAAATGGTTAGAAGATTTTATAAAATATTCTAAATTTTCATTAATATGTTTTTTAAATCAAATATTTAAAAGTGTTTAATCATTTTTAATAAATGTTTTTAATGAAATCGTACAAAAAATTGTTTAAAAACATTCTATAAAAAACTTTTGAGCATTGTAATTATTTTAACTTTGTTTAATGTATTTGTTTGTTATAAAACTAGATTTAAAATATTTTAAGAATTTTGTAAAAATGTTTTAAGGATTTTTATAACATTTCAAAATATTGTAAAACACTTCAAGATATTTTAAAACACTTGTAAAATATTTTTGGCTTCTAAAATATTTTGAAAGCAACTTTTAAAATTTATTTTAAAATGTTCAAAACAATTGAAACGTTTAAAATTTATTTTAAAATGTTTCAGCTTACTTTTAAAATATTTTCAGAACCTCTTGAAGAACTATTAAAGAAAAGCATTTTAAAATGTTTTAAAAGTGTTTTAAAATGGTTTAAAAATGTTTTTGAAAAGCTTTTACAATGTTTTAAAAATACATTTAAACATTTTTAAAATTCTTTAAAATATTTATTTATTTATTTGTTTTTAAAAATGTTTATAAATAACATTTAATAAAAGTTAAACTAATAAATTTGACATTATAAACATTTAATAATTTTTATAAAAGAGTTTTATAAATAATTTAAACTTTTATAAAATATTCTAAATTCTTATTAATATGCTTAAATCAAATATTTAAAAGCGTTTAATCATTTTTGATAAAATCACAAAAAAAAACGTTTTTAAAAACATTATAAAACACTTTTTAAAATGTTATAACGTGCTTTTAAACACATTTAAAATGTTTTTATGAACATTTATAAAACTCAATTTAAAAATATTTTACAAATTTGTAAATGTTTTAAATGATTTTTATAACATTCAAATATTTCAAAAAAATCATTCAAAAAATTTCAAAATATTTATGCTTGTTTCCAAGATATTTTGTTACTTGTAAAATATTTTTAAATGTATAAAATGTTTTAAATTTATTTTTAAATGTTTCAGCTTATACAAAATATTTTAAATTTATATTAAAAATGTTTTAAAATAAACACAGAGTTTAATAAAATACATTAAAAGATTTCTAGAAACACAGTACCTTGCAATACTTTTAAATGTTATAATGTGCTTTTTAAAATGTTTTGAAGACTTCATCACGACTCTTTTAAAATATTTTAAAAATTTGTAAAAATGTTTTAAAATATTTTTATATATTTCAGAAAATATTATTGGCTTGTGAATGTTCTTACTTTTAAATATTTTAGAAACCCTTTTTAAATGTTTTTAAATTTCTTTTAAAATGTTTTAAAACACTTTTAAAATGCTTCAAAAACTTTTAAATGTTTTAAATTTATTTTAAAATGTTTCAAAACATTTTAAAATGTTTTAAAACATATTTAAATCTTTTAAAAACTTGTAAACATTTTAAAATGTTTTAAAAGTGTTTTAAAATAGTTTAAATATTTTCGAAATGCTTTGCAATGTTAGAAAAACGTTTCAAAACACATTAAAATATTTGAAAGCATTTATTTAGGTTTTAAAACGTTTTTAAATAAAATTTAATAAAAGTTTAGATTATAAAGCTAACATTATAAACATGCAATAATTTTTATAAATTTTTCATAAATGGTTTAAATACATTATAAAATATTCTAAATTCTTCTCAATATGTTTAAATCAATATTTAAAAGCGTTTAATCCTTTTTTATTAAATGTTTTAATAAATTCGTAAAAAAAGAGAAAACGTTTTTAAAAATATTATAAAACCCTTTTAAAATATTGTAATGTTAACTTTTAAACACGTTTAAAATATTCTTTATCTTAAAACTCTTTTTAAATATTTTTAAAAATTTGTAAAATATTTTAGAGATTTTATAACATTTTAAAATATTTCATAAAGTTAGCTTACAAAGTGACATTCAATAATTTTTATAAATGATTTTAAAAATGGTTTAAACACTTTTTATAAAATATTCCAAACTCTTATTAATATGTTTAAATAAATATTTAAACGTTTAATCATTTTTAATAAATCTTTTTAATAAAATGAAAATAAAAAATAATATTTTTAAAAACGACATAAAACACTTTTAAAATGTTTTATATTGCCAATTTAGAAAGCAAATTAAAAATGTTTTTAAGACATTATGAAACTCTTTTCAAATATTTTTAAAAAAGTTGTTAAAATATTTTAAAGATTGCCTAACATTCAAAATATTTGTAAACAACTATCGAATATTTGAAGACACTTTTAAGATATTAAATAACTTCAAAATATTTTGAAATGCTTTTAAGGTATTTTAAAATGTTTCAAAACACTTCTAAAATGTTTTAAATTTATTTTAAAATGTTTCAAAACACTTTTAAAATGTTTTAAAACGTTTTAAATCCTTTTTAAAAAACTTGCTCGAAAGCATTTTAAAGCATTTTAAAAAGTGTTTAAAACGGTTTAAAAATGTTTTTAAGCTTTTGCAATATTTTAGTTTAAAATGTTTTAAAACGTTTTAAATCCTTTCAAAAACTTGTAAACATTTTAAGCATTTTTAAATGTGTCCAAATATGCTCTCGAGATTTTTAAACCCAAAACTTGATAAAATATTCCCGTCTTTTAATTTTCCACGGATGGTAAAATTGGTCTAGAAGTCAATTTCGTCACTTTTTATAATAAGGAGCCCACGCACATCTCCAAAATGGTATCCAATATATCTCGATTTCAAAACTTGAAAAGTTTAGCCCCCGATATTCGCGTCCGTTCGTTATTCACGGATCGTCCCAAAATGAGCCCAACTTAGTGTCCTTTGTGCATCCAGTGCCTTTCATCTCCGATAGGTATCCAAATATGCTCTCATATTTTAAGGTATTTTATTGTTATCTCGTCTATTAGATTTTTCGCGGATCATGCAAATGAGTCGTGAAATCGATTCATCACTATGTGCATGCGGGGGCCACACTTGCATTCTCCAAATGGGTATACAAATATGTCTGATTTCACTGGCCAAAGAAAGATTCATTGATATATAAATCTTTTCATTTTTCACGGATCGTACGAATTGGTCTGATCAGTTAACAATCACTTTCGTCCATCTGTGACTGCTTGCATCCCAAAATGGGTATCCAAATATGCTCTGGATTTAGAACGGTTTATTCAAATGTTCGCGTTTGTTCGTTTTCATAAGGATCATCCAAAATGATGCCAAAATCAATTTGTCACTTTGTGCATCAAGGCACGCTTTCATCCTCCAAAATAGGTATCAGAGCATGCTCTCATGTTTCAAAATCGAAAATTTCAGCCCCGTTATATTGCGTCTATTCGTTTTCACGGGTCATCAAAAATGATGGCGTCAATTTGTCACTTTGTGCATGAAAGTTTGCTGCATCTCAAAATATGGGTATCCAAATATGCTCAAAGGTTCAAAACCAAAAAGACTAAACACAGTATCCGCGTCGAATTCGTTTTCACGGATCGTACGAAATGGATCTGAAAATAAATTTGTCACTTTGTTGCGTACGAGCCTTGTTTTCATCTCCAAAATGGGTATCCGGATATAAATTTAAAAACCTTAAAAATTTCAACCCCCGATATCGCATTTGTACATTTTCAAGGATCTGTCCGATGAATCCACAGAAATCAATTCGTCATTCTTTTCCTGCGAAACTGTACACGTCTCAAAAATGGGTATCCAAATATATCTCAGATTTCAAAAACGGTACCAGCCCCGAAACATCGCATCATTAGTTTTTCACAGATCATCCAAAAATGAGTCCCTAAATCAATTAATCACTTTGTGCATGTGAGAACACGCTGCATCTTAGTGGATATCAAATGCACTCTCGATTTCAAAATGAAAATTTCCTTTGAGTATATGAAATGCTATTAGTTTTTATGGATCGTTAGAAATGGTCACAAATCAATTCATCACTTTGTGCATGTGGAGCTACGCTTGCACATCTCCCAAAATAGGTATCCAAATGTACTCTCAATTTTTAAACCGAAAAGTTTAGCCTCGATATTCGCATCCGTTCGTTTTCACGGATCATAAAATGAGATCGAACTCAATTAATCACTTTGTGCATCTGGAGCCACGCTTACATCTCCAAAATGGATATCTTCAAACTGTGCTCTGGGATAAAATAAAAGACATATGGTATGTTCACTTTTGTAGACACTCTACGTTTAAAATGTTTTTCAGACATTATTAAAGCTCTTTTAATATTTTTAAAAAACTTTGTAAAATATTTTGAGGATTTTAGAACATTTCAAAATATTTTAAAATAAGCACAAAATATTGTAAACGCTTATCAAGTTAAGCTTATAAATCTGACATTCTAATAATTTTTATAAATGGTTTAGAATTTTATAAAAATATTCTAAATTTTAAATCAAATATTTAAGTGTTTAATCATTTTTAGTAAATGTTTTTTAATGAAATCGTAAAAAAAATTGTTTAAACATTGTAAAAAACTTTTTAAGCGTATAGCGTGTTTAAACACATTTAAATGTATTTAACATTATAAAACCTAGTTTAAAATATTTTAAGAAATTTTGTAAAATGTTTTTAAGGATTTTTATAGCATTTCAAAATATTGTAAAAAACACTTCCAAGATATTTCAAAACACTTGTAAAATATTTTGAAACACTTCTAAAATATTTTGAAACGCTTCCTAAAATATTTTGAAACGCTTTTAAAATTTATTTTAAAATGTTTTCAGCTTACTTCTAAAACGTTTTAAATTTATTTTAGAATGTTTAAAACATACAAAATGTTTTGAACCTCTTGGAAAAACTGTCAAAGCATTTCAAAATGTTTTAAAAGTGTTTTAAAATGGTTTAAAAATATTTTAGAAAGCTTTTACAATGTTTTAAAAATATTTAAAACACTTTTAAAAATTCTTTTAAAATATTTAAAAACATTGTTCATTTTTAAAAATGTTTATAAATAACATTTTAATAAAAGTTAAACTAATAAATTGACATATAAACATTTAATTTTTATAAAGGTTTGTAAATAGTTTAAAAAGCTTTATAAAATATTCTAGAATTATTATTAATATGCTTAAATCAAATATTTAAAACGTTTGTGTTTATTGATAAAATATAAAAAAGCATTTTTAAAAACATTATAAAACACTTTTAAAATGTTAAAAGCACTTTAAACACATTTAAAATGTTTTAAGACATTATAAAACTCGTTTTAAAATATTTTTATAAATTTGTAAAATGTTTTAAATGATTTTATAACATTTCAAAACATTTCAAATCATTCAAAAAATTTCAAAATGTTGTAACGCTGAGATATTTTAAAACACTGTAAAAATGTTTTTAAAACGCTTTTAAAATGTTTTAAATTTATTTTTCAAATGTTTCAAGAAACACTTCTAAAATATTTTTAATTTATGTTAAAAAGTGTTTTAAAAAATAAACACATTTAATAAAATCGTAAAATAAAGTTTCTAGAAACATTGTACAACACTTTTTAAAATGTTATAATGTGGCTAAAATGTTTTGAAGACATCATAAAACTCTTTTAAAATATTTTTAAAATTTGTAAAATGTTTTAAAATATTTTTATATATTTCAAAATATTGTCAAGCGCTTAAGATATTTTGAACACTTTTAAATATTTGCAGTATGTTAAAATGTTTCACAGAAAATTTGTTTTAAAATGTTTGAAAACACTTTTAAAATGCTTCAAAACACTTTTAAAATGTTTTAAAATTTATTTTAAAATGTTTCAAAACAACTTTAAAATGTTTTAAAACATATTTAAATCCTTTTAAAATCTTTTAAAACATTTTAAAAATGTTTTAAAAGTGTTTTAAAATAGTTTTTAAATGTTTTCGAGAATGCTTTTAATGTTAAGTATTTTAAAAACACATTTAAAAAATATTTGAAAGCATTTATTTAGGTTTTAAAAACGTTTTTAAATAAATTTAAAAATTAAAACATAAAGCTAACATGTAAACATGCAATAATTTTATAAATGTTTCATAAATGGTTTAAATCTGTTATAAAATATTCTAAATTCTTATAATGTCTTTTAAATCAAATATTTCGCGTTTAATCCTTTTATTAAATGTTTTTAATAAAATGCAATAAAAAAACGTTTTTTAAAAATATTACAAAACCCTTTTTAAAATGTTATAATGTGCTTTTAAACACGTTTAAAATGTTTCCTAACACATCATAAACTCTTTTAAATATTTTAAAAGAATTTGTAAAATATTTTAGAGATTTTTACAACATTTCAAAATATTTTAAAATGTTCCATACGTTAAGCTTATGTATTTGACATTCAATAATTTTTATAAATGTTTTAAAAATGGTTTAAACCTTTTTATAAAATATTAAATTCTTATTAATATGTTTAAATCAAATATTTAAAGCGTTTAATCATTTTTAGTAAATCTTTTAATAAGAGTAAGCAAAATAATATTTTTAAAACATTTATAAAACCTTTTAAAATGCTATATAACATTATTTTAAACACGTTAAAATGTTTTAAGACATTATGAAACTCTTTTAAAATATTTTTAAAAAGTTGTAAAATGTTTTAAAGGATTTTTATAACGTTTCAAAATATTGTAAAACACTATCAAGATATTTCAAGACACTTTTAAGATATTACGAAAGCATTTTAAATATTTGAAATGCTTTTAAAATTTAATTTTAAATGTTTCAAAACACTTCAAATGTTTTAAATTTATTTTTAAAATGCCAAAACACTTTTAAAATGTTTTAAAACGTTTTTAAATCCTTTTAAAAAACTTGTAAGCATTTTAAAAACGTTTTAAAAAGTGTTTTAAAACGGTTTAAAAATGTTTTTTGAAAGCTTTTACAATGTTTTAAAAAGGTTTAAAATGTTTTAAAACGTTTTAAATCCTTTTCAAAAACTTGTAAAGCATTTTAAAAAGTTTTAAAAGTGTATCAATATGTCTCGGTTTTAAAACCGAAAAAGTTCAGCCCGATATCCACGTCTTACGTTTTCACGGATCGTCTGAATTGAGTCTAAGTCGTTTCGTCACTTACCTCATCAAGACCCGCGCTTGCATCTCCAAAATGGGTATCCAAATATGGTCTCAAATTTCAAAACGGAAAATTTTAGCCCCGATATTACAACGTCCGTTAGTTTTCACGGATGGTATAGTCGAAGTAGAACCCCAAACTCAATTTGTCACTTTGTGTCAAAGCCTTTCATCTCCAAAATGTCTGTCAATATTATCTCCCATATTTCAAAATCGAATTTCAGCCCGTTGTCTGCGTCTATTAATTTTCTAGCGGATCATCGAAATGAGTGTAGAAATGGGGTTGTCACTATGTGCATCACGAGAGCCACACTTGCATCTCAAAATGGGTGTAAAGTAATAACATATAGTTCTGGCAGTTCAGCCAAATATCCACGTCTTTTCATTTTCACGGATAAATATGAATTGTGAGTCCAAAGTCAATTAAATAAATACATTCCATCTGGGTCGCAACACCACGTCTCAAAATAGGTATCAAATATGCTCTACGGTTCAAAACGAAAAGTTGGCCAAGTATTCGCGTTTGTTAGTTTTTCACGGATCGTCAAAAATGATGCCCCAAAATCAATTTATTACTTTTGTTATAGAACCATAACTTTCATCTCCAAAATGGGTATCAATATATCTCCCATATTTCAAAATCGAAAATTTCAGCCGAATTATGTAAATATGCATTTTTCACGGATCATCAAAATGATCATGAAATCAATTTGTATTTTATTGCATGAAGAACACCGCCATCTAAAGTAGGTATCCAAATAATCTAAGTTCAAAAACAAAAAGTTCAGCTTGATGCTAAACGATAAGATTAGTTTTTCACGGATAAATACGAAGTAGATCCAAAAATAAATTTGTCACTTTGTGCATAATGCTGGAGCCACTTTCATCTCAAAATGGGTATCCAGGATATACTCTGAATTTGGGCAAAGAAAATTTGTTGTTCGCGTTTTAGCATTTTTCAGGATCATCAATGAATCCGAAATCAATTAGTCATTCTTTATCACCATGAAACACCGCACGTCTCCAAATGGGTATCCAAATATACCCTGGGATTTCAAAAAGCAAAGTTGCTTCTGAGCATCAACGTCAATTCACGTTTTTGGATCATCAAAAAAATGAGTGCCCCACTACGTCAATTATGCTTTGTACATGTGAGAAGCACGCTTGCATCTCAGAAATGGTTATCCAAATATGCTCTCGAATTTCCAAAAATGAAAATTTCAACCCGATGTCTCATTCTGTCGTTTTTATGGATGGTCAAAATGAGTCCTAAATCAATTCATCACTTTGTGCATGTGGGGCCACGCTTGCATCTCTCGAAATGGTATCCAAATATGTCTCGAATTTTTAATAAAGAAGGATTTAGCCCTAAATGTTGTTAATAAAGTTAGTTTTCACAGATATAGAATAGAGATTCCCGGCAGGAACTCAATTTAATCCAGCACATTCACGCATGCGGGGCCACGCTTGCATCCCAAATGGATATCCAAATATGCTCTAGGATATAAAAACCGAAATGTTGCTTTGCGTCTATTATTTTCTTTCATTCTCTCGTTTAAAATGTTTTTCGGACATTATAAAGCTCTTTTAAAATATTTTAAAAGCTTTGTAAAAAAATATTTTAAAGGATTTTAGGACATTTCAAAATATTTTTAAAATATTTCAAAATATTGTGAAAACGCTTATCAAATTGACATAAATCTGTTCAATAATTTTTATAAATGGTTCGAAGATTTTATAAAATATTCTAAATTTAAATCAAATATTTAAAGTGTTTAATCATTTTTAAGTAAATGTTTTAATGAAATCGTAAAAAAATTGTTTTAAAACATTATAAAAAACTTTTAAACTATTGTAATGATATTTTAAACACATTTAAATGTATTTAACACATTATAAAACTCATTTAAAATATTTTAAAATTTTACTTAAATATTTACAAAGTTTACTATAACATTTCAAAATATTGTAAAACACTTCCAAGATATTTTAAAACACTTGTAAAATATTTTGAGCATTCTAAAATATTTTAGGCAACCTAAAATATATTGAAATGCTTTTAAAATTATTTCATGCTTTCAAAACACTTCTAAAACGTTTTAAATTTATTTTAAAATGTTTCAAAGCCTTTTAAAATGTTTTAGAACCTCTTGAAGAACCTAATAAAGCATTTTAAAATGTTTTAAAAGTGTTTTAAAATGGTTTAAAAATGTTTTTAAGCTTTTTAATGTTTTAAAAATATTTCAAAACACTTTTAAAATTCTTTTAAAATGTAAAACATTTGTTCATTTTTTAAAAATGTTTATAAATAACATTTAATAAAAGTTAAACTAATAAAGTTGACATTATAAACATTTAATAATTTTTATAAAGGTTTTGTAAATAGTTTAAAAAACTTTTATAAAAAAATATTCTAAATTCTTATTAATATGCTTAAATCAAATATTTAAAGCGTTTAATGTTTGATAAAATCGCAAAAAAACGTTTTTAAAAACATTATAAAACACTTTTAAAATGTTATAACGTGCTTGTAAACACATTTAAAATGTTTTTAGACATTATAAAACTCGTTTAAAAATATTTTTATAAATTTGTAAAATGTTTTAAATGAGTTTTATAACATTTCAAAACATTTCAAAATCATTCGAAAATTTCAAAATGTTGTAAAAAACGCTTCCAAGATGTTTTAAAACACTTGTAAAGTATTTTGACAGCACTAAATGTTTCAAAACACTTCTAAAATATTTTAAATTTATATTAAAAGTGTTTTAAAATAAACACATTTAATAAAATCGTAAAATAAAGTTTCTAGAAACATTATTACTTGCCACACAAAATGTGTAATGCTGTGCTTTTAAGTGTTTTGAAGACATCAACAAAACTCTTTTAAAATATTTTTAAAAATTTGTAAAATGTTTTAAAAATATTTTATATGTTTAAAAATATTGTAGTAACAAGATATTTTTGAACACTTTTAAATATTTTGAAACCCTTTTAAAATGTTTTAAAATTTGTTTAAAATGTTTACAAAACACTTTTAAATGCTTCAAAACACTTTTAAAATGTTTTAAATTTATTTTAAAATGTTTTAAAACACTTTTTAAAATGTTTTAACATGTTAAATCCTTTTTAAAATCTTGTAAAACATTTTAAAATGTTTTAAAAGTGTTTTAAAATGGTTTTTAAATATTTCAGTACTTTTACAATATTGAAAAACATTTAAAACACATTTAAAAATAATGAAAGCATTTATTTAGGTTTTAAAAACGTTTTTTAAAAAAAAATTTAAAAAAAGTTAAACTTATATTCTTGTTATAAACATGCAATAATTTTTATAAATGTTTCATAAATGGTTTAAATCTGTTTATAAATATTTCTAAATTCTTCATAATATGTTAAATCACGTATTTATTTAATCCTTTTTATTAAATGTTTAATAAAATCGTAAAAAAAGAAACGTTTTTAAAAAAATATTATAAAACCCTTTTAAAATGTTATAATGTACAACACAAGCTTAAAACTAAAATGTTTTCTGTTACATCCCTTAAACTCTTTTCTGAAATATTTTTTAATTTCTTAAAAAATGTTTTAGAAGTTTTCTAACATTTCAAAATATTTTAAATATTTCATAAAGTTAAGCTTATAATTTGACATTCAATAATATTTATAAATGTTTTAAAAATGGTTTAAACCTTTTATAAAATATTCCAAATTCTTATTAATATGTTTAAATCAAATATTTAAAGCGTTTAATCATTTTTAGTAAATGCTAATAAAATCGTAAAAAATAATATTTTTAAAAACATTATAAAACACTTTTTAAAATGTAACATGATTTTAAACACGTTAAAAATGTTTTAAGACATTATGAAACTCTTTTAAAATATTTTTAAAAAGTTGTAAAATGTTTTAAAGGATTTTTATGTTTCAAAATATTGTAAAACCTTTATCGAAGATATTTCAAGACCTTTTAAGATATTATTAAAATAGCTTTTTAAAATATTTTTGGAAATGCTTTTAAGATTTGTTTTAAAATGTTTCAAAACGCTCTAAAATGTTTTAAATTTATTTTAAAATGTTTAAAACAACTTCTAAAAATGTTTTAAAACGTTTTTTAATCCTTTGAAAACTTGTAAACATTTTGAAAACGTTTTAAAAAGTGTTTAAAAGCGGTTTAAAAATGTTTTTATTTTACAATATTTTTTAAAAAGGTTTAAAATGTTTTAAAACATTTTAAAAAATCCTTTTCAAAACACTGTGAAAGCATTCTAAACGTTTGCAAAAGATGTTATTCAATATGCTCTCGATTTCAATGAAAAGTTAAATGCAAATCATCTGCATCTTTTAATTTTCACGGATAAATGTGAATTGAGTCTAAATCAATTCGTCACTTTTTTCTTCAAGGCCACGCTTGCATCTCCAAAGGCGGGTATTCAAATGTGCTCTCAAATTTCAAAGCGAAAATTTTAGGCCACGATATTAAACGTCAGATACGTTTTCACAGATCGTCCAAATAGAGCTAAACTCAATTTGTCACTTTGTCGTCAGAATACTTTCATCTCCAAAAATGGGTATCCAAATATGCTCTCATATTTCAAAATAATTATTGGTTATGTCTGCGTCTAATAGTTTAACGGATAAGTAAAATAAAAATCGCGTCAGTTTGTCACTATGTACATCTTGAAACCACCGCCATCTCCAAAATACGGTGTCCAAATGCTCTAAATTCCACAACGAAAAGTTAATCCCAAATGTCACGTCTTTTCATTTTCATAGGATAAATGGTTAGTCTAAGTAAATTGATAAGCACGACATCATACGAACCATGACATCTCCAAATAGGTATCCAATGTGCTCTAGTTTCAGCTTGGTTGCTTCAAATATTCGCGTTTGACCGTTTTGGAATCATCAAAATGATACCCAAAATCAATTGTCACTTTGTTGTCCATTGCAACTTTACATATCAAAAATACGATGCGAATAACATCATATTTAATGGTGTTCCAATTTTAAATACCAACGAATTTTCGGATCGTAGAAATGATCACTGAAAATCAATTTGTCCTTTCGTGCGCCAGAAACCTGCCATCTCAAATAGGTATCCGATATGTCTCCGGTTTGACAAAACCTTTGATATCGCATATCCATTAGTTAGGTGCCTACCGGATAAATAAAATAAATTAAAATAAATTTTCACGCCTTTGTGCATGAAACCCTTTCATCTCTGAAATACGGGTATCCGAGATATGCTCTAAAAATTTAAGCAAAGAAATTTCCTTTAATATCGCATTGTACATTTTTAAAGGATCATCGAAATGAATCTAAAAAATCAATTTGATATTCTTTCTATGAAACACCGCCATCTTAAAATGGGTATCCAAATATACCCTACGATTTCATGGTCCCCAGCTCCCGAACATCTGACGTCAATTCGTTTTTCACAGGATCATCCAAAATGAGTCCCTAAATCAATTATTCACTTGCATGTGAGGTAGCTACGTCTCCAAAATGGTTATTGATATGTCAATTTCAAAAATGAAAAATTTCATTTGAAATGTCTAGTATTCGTTTTTATGGATGGGTTAAAGAGCAAATTACTAATCAATTCATCACTTGCATGCATGTGGGTAGCATGTCAAAATAGGTATCAATGTACTCCTAAGTTTTTAAACGAGTTTATTTCGATATTCGCATTAGTTAATTTTTCTGGAATCATCAAGAAATAGGTCCAAACTCAGTGGTACTTTGTGCTATACAGAGCCACACTTGCATCTCCAAAACGGATATAAATATGTCTCGGATATCAACTTGAAAATGTTTACTTTAAATGTTCCTTTAATTCTCTACGTTTAAAATGTTTTTTGAACATTACTAAAACTCTTTTAAAATATTTTAAAAAACTTTGTAAAATATTTTGAGATTATCAGGCTGTTAAAATATTTTAAAATATTTCAAAATGACCTTGGTAACTTGTCAAGTTAAGCTTATAAATCCCAACCATTCAATAATTTTTATAAATGGTTAGAATTTTGTAAATATTCTAAATTTTAAATCAAATATTTAAGAGTGTTTAATCATTTTAAATGATTTTTAATGAAATCGTAAAATTGTTTTAAAAAACATTAGCTTTTATTGTTATAGCATTTTAAACACATTTCATTATTTATTTATATAAAACTGCGTTTAAAATATTTAAGAATTTTGTAAAATGTTCTTAAGGATTTTTATAGCATTTCAAAATATTGTAAAAACACTTCCCAAGATATTTTAAACACTTGTAAAATATTTTTGAAATACAACCTAAGAAATGTTTCTAAGACGCTTCTAAAAATACACAAACGCTTTTAAAATTTATTTTAAAATGTTTTCAAAACACTTCCTAAGCATTTAAATTATTTTCAAAATGTTTTAAAATATACAAATGTTTTGGAACATATTGAAAGAACAATGACATTTTTAAATGTTTTAAAGTGTTTTAAAATGGTTTAAAATGTTTTTGAAAGATTTTACAATGTTTTAAAAATATTTTAAAACACTTTTAAAATATTTAAAAACGTTTATTTCATTTTAAAAATGTTTATAAATAACATTCATGTAGTTAACTAATAAAGTTGTTGTTATAAACATTTTAATAATTTTCTAAAAGGTTTTATAAGTAACTTAAACTTTATAAATATTTAATTTATTATAATGTTGCTTAATCAAATATTTAAAGCGTTTAATCATTTTTGTTAAATCGCAAAAAAACGTTGCATAAAAAAAACATTCCTGGCTTTTTAAAATGTTAGAAAATGTTTTAAACACATTTAAAATGTTTTAAGATTGTTATAAAACTCATTTAAAAATATTTTTGTAAATTTGTAAATGTTTTAAATGATTTTTAACATTTCAAAATATTTCAAAATCATTTAAAAAATTTCAAAATGTTGTAGCGGCAAATGTTTTAAAACACTTGTAAAATATTTTAAACGCTTTCTAAATGTTTTAAATTTATTTTAAATATTTCAAAACATTATTAAAATATTTTAAATTTATATTAAAAGTGTTTTAAAATAAACACATTTAATAAAATCGTAAAATAAAGTTTCTAGAAACATTTGTACAACACTTTTTAAAATGTTATAATGTGCTTTAAAATGTTGAAGACATTAAACTCTTTTTAAAAATATTTTTAAAAAAAATTTGTAAAATGTTTTAAAAAATATTTTTATATATTTCAAAAAATATTGTCCAGCGCTTAAAATGTTTTTAGTTCCTTTTCTAAATATTTTGGGCTTCCTTTAAAATGTTTTAAATTTATTTAAAAATATTTAAACACTTTTAAAATGCTTCAGCACTTTTCAAATGTTTCATAAATTTATTTTAAAATGTTTTAAAACACTTTTAAAATGTTTTTAAAACATGCTTCAATCCTTTTTAAAAATGTTGTCAACATTTTAAATATTTTAAGTGGCTGGAAAGTGTTTTAAATATTTTAGAATACTTTTACTGGTATGTTTAAAACACATTTAAAATATTTGTTATTTTATTTGGGTTCTAAAAACGTTTTTAAATAAAAATTTACTTAAAAGAATAAAAACATAAAGCTAACATTATAGTAATAAATAATTTTTATAAATGTTTCATAAATGATTTGAATCTATTATAAAAATTCCCAGAATTCTTCTCAATATGTTTTAAATCATTATTTAAGCGTTTTAATATTTTATTAAATGTTTTTAATAAAATGTTAAAAAACGTTTTTAAAAATATTATAAAACTCCCTTTTTAAAATATTTATAAAATACCTTTTAAACACATTTAAAATGTTTTATGTACATCATAAAATATTTTCAAATATTTTTTAAAGAATTTGTAAAATATTTTAGAGAGTTTTATAACATTTTAAAATATTTCAAAATATTTCTAAAGTTATAAGCTTATAAAGTGACGTTAATAATTTTTATAAATGTTTTAAAAATACATTTAATATATTTTATAAATATTTAATTCTTATTAATATGTTTAATCTAAATATTTAAAAAGTTTAATCATTTTAGTAAAATCTTTTTAATAAAATGGTAAAAATAATATTTTAAAACATTATAAAACACTTTTTTAAAATGCTGTAATGTGATTTTAAACACGTTAAATATTTTTCAGGTGTGCAAACTCTTTTAAAATATTTTTAAAAAGTTGTAAAATGTTTTTAAAGGATTTATAACGTTTCAAAATATTGTAAAACAACTATAAGATTATTTAAGACCTTTTTGAATCAATACAAACGCTTTAAAATATTTTAAAATGCTTTTAAATTTATTTAAAATATAAACCTTCTAAAATGTTTCATTGTTTTAAAATGTTTAAAAACAACTAAAATGTTTTAAAACGTTTTAAATCCTTTTAAAAAACTTGTAAAGCTTTAAAATGTTTTCAAGTGTTTTAAAGCAGTTTAAAAATATTTTAAAAAACTTTTAATATTTTAAAAATTTCTAAAATATTTTAAAAGCATTTAAAATCAACATTTAAAAAACATAAACATTTTTTAGCGATTTTAAAAAATTCTCCAAATATGTCTCGGTTCCAAAACGAAAAGTTCAACCCGATATCACGTCTTTTCATTTTCACGAGATCAATCGTTGGTCCGAAGTCAATTCGTCTCGCACTAATACGAGTTGGCATCTCTAAAATGGGTATTAAATATGTCTCAAATTTCAAAACTGAAAAATTTTAGGCCCCGATATTCATCATTACATTTCACGGATCGTCCAAAATAGAGCCCAAACTCAGTTTGTCTGTTTGCATCAAAAATACTTTCATCTCCAAAATGGGTATCCAAATATGCTCTCATATTTGAAATGACCAAACCCCATTATAATCTGTTCTAGACACCGGATCATCCAGAAAATAATTAACGAAATCGATTTGTCATATGTGTGCGAGGCCACACCCGTCTCAAGGCTTGGGTGTCCAAATATGTCTCGGTTTCTGTGAAAAGTTGAAGCCTAAATGTCCACGTCTTTCATTTTCTGGATAAATGAATTGAGTCCAGGGAATCAATTAGCTCACTTTGTTCATCGGGCCAACACATCTCAAAATAGGTATCCAAATATGAATTTCAAAACGTTTGCTTCAAATGTTGGCGTTTGTTCGTTTTCATGGATGATTAAATGATGCAAAAAATCAATTGTCATATGACAAAATAACACTACATCTCCAAATGGGTATCCGAATATGCTCTCATATTTCAAATGAAAATTTCATTACGAATTATCTCGTCTAATACGTTTTTCTGTAGGATCGTAAAATGGTCATAGAAATGATTTGTCTTCCATGCGCGAGGGGCCACCATACATCTCCAAAATGGGTATCCAATGTCTCAGTTTGAAACCAAAAGTTCAACTTTGATATCATGATAGTTAGTTTTTCACCGGATAGTCTAAAATCAATTAAAATAAATTTGTCACCTTTGTGCGTAAGAATAGCTTTCATCTCCAAAATGCGATCCAGATATGCTCTACAATTTAAACCATTTAACTTCAATATCCGCATTTGTACATTTTTAAAGGATCATCCAAAATGAATCACGAAATCAATTGTTAATTCTTTCTGTGAGGAACACCGCCGCATCTTCAAAATACATTCGATATGCCTAGGATTTCAAAAACGAAAATTTTATTTACAACACATCCGCGTCCGTTGGACACTACGGATCATCAATGGGTCCCTAAATCAATTAGTCACTTTGTGCGTATGAAATACAACGCCATCTCGAAATGGTGTCAAATAACCGCTAATTTCAAAAAATGAAAATTTCCATTTACGATCTGTCTATTAGTTTTTTATGAATAGATTATTGAAATGAGTCCTAAATCAAGTTCATCACTTTGTGCATGTGGGGCCATAACTTGTCTCCAAAATGGGTATCCAAATAACACTCTCGAATTTTTAATGAAAATTTTAGCCCTCACGATATTCGCATCTAATTGATTTTTCACGGATCATGAAATGAAATTCGATTCAATTAATCACTTTTATTTTGTCTAAGTTGTACTTTTTATCTGGCTTGGGATGTCCCAAATATGCTCTGGGAGTATCAAAGCAAAATATTTTGCTTTTCAAATATATTCCCTTTGTAGTATACTACCGTTAAAATGTTTTTAGAGACATTATAAAAGCTCTTTTAAAATATTTTAAAAACTTTGTAAAATATTTTTAAAAAGGATTTTTAGAACATTTCAAATATTTTAAAATAGCTAAAATGTTATTAAAAGCAACATAAAATTAGCTTATAAATCTGACATTGATAAATTTTCTATAAAAATGGATTTAGAAAGATTTATAAAATATTCTAATTTTAAATCAAATATTTAAAGTGTTTAATCATTTTTAGTAAATTTTTTTAATGAAATACGTAAAAAAAATTGTTTTAAAAAACATTATAAAAAACTTTTTAATGTTGTTATGGCGTGCTTTTAAACACATTTAAATGTATTTAACTTTTGTTATAAAACTCGTTTAAAAATATTTTAAGAATTTTGTAAAATGTTCTTAAGGATTTTATAGCATTTTCAAAATATTAAACACTTCAAGATATTTTTGTGCTTGTAAAATATTTTGGCTTGTCTCTAAAATCATTTTATGGCCTTTAATCATTGAAAACACTTTTAAAATTTGTTGCAAAATGTTTCAAAACACTTCTAAAACGTTTTAAAATTTATTTTTAAAATGTTTCAAAACACTTTAAAATGTTTTAATTATATTTGAAGAACTAGTACTGGCTTTTTAAAATGTTTTAAAAGTGTTTTAAAATGGTTTTAAAAATGTTTTGAAAGATTTTACAATGTTTTAAAAATGTTTAACTGTAAAATATTTAAAAACATTTATTTCATTTTTTAAGTGTTTATAAATAACATTTATTAAAATTAAATAATAAAGTTGACATTATAAACGTTTTAATAATTTTTATAAAGGTTTTATAATGGCTAAAAGCTTTTATAAAATATTCTAATTTTATTAATATGCTTAAAATCAATATTTAAAGCGTTTAATCATTTTTGATAAAATCATGGCAATTTTGCAAAAACATTATAAAACACTTTTAAAATATTAAAGCGTGCTTTTTAAAACACATTTAAATATTTTAAGACATTATAAAACTCATTTAAAAATATTTTTATAAATTTGTAAAATGTTTTAAATGATTTTATAACATTTCAAAATATTTTCAAAATCATTGAAAAATTTCAAAATGTTTATGGCAACTTCAAGATATTTTAAAGCATTTTGAAATGTTTTAAACGCTTTTAAATGTTTCAAATTTATTTTTAAATGTTTTAAAACACTTCTACAGCTATTTTAAATTTATATTAAAAGTGTTTTAAAATAAACCACATTTAATAAAATACGTAAATAAAGTTTCTAGAAACGTTGTACAACACTTTTAAAATGTTATATTATTGCTTTTAAAATGTTTTTGAAGACATCATGACTCTTTAAATATTTTAAAATTTGTAAAATGTTTTAAAATATTTTTAATATATTCAAAATATTTATCAGCGTGAATGTTTTTGGACACTTCTTTAAATATTTTTGAAACCCTTTTAAAATGTTTCGTTTATTTAAATGTTTTAAAACACTTTTAAAATGCTTCTGGCTACTTTTAAGTAACTTTGAATTTGTTTAAATGTTTTAACCTTTTAAAATGTTTTAAAACATATTTAAATCTATACTAAAAATCTTGTAAACATTTTTAAATGTTTTTGAAAATATTTTAAATAGTTTTAAATACTAGGAATACTTTTACAATGTTGAAAAACATTTCAAAACACATTTAAAATATTGAAAGCATTTATTTAGGTTTCTAAACGTTTTTAAATGATTTAATAAAAGATAAGCTTATAAAGCTAACATTGTAAACGTGATAATTTTTACTGATATTTTATAAATGGACGAATACATTTATAAAATTAAATTCTTCTCAATATCTTTTAATCAAATATTTTAAGCGTTTAATCCACTGATAAATGTTTTTAATAAAATCGTAAAAAAAAAGAAACGTTTTTAAAAATATTATAAAACCCTTTTAAAATGTTATAGTAATATTTTAAACACGTTTAAAATGTTTCTAACACATCATAAAACTCAAATATTTTTAAAGAATTTGTAAAATATTTTAGAGATTTTATAACATTTCAAAATATTTCAAAATATTTCTAAAATTAGCTTGTAATACCATTTCAATAATTTTTATAAAAATGTTTTAAAAATGGTTTAAAAACCTTTTATAAAATATTTAAATTCTTATTAATGTAAACTGATAAATGTTCCAGCGTTTAATGTTTGCCAATAAATCTTTTAATAAAATCGTAAAATATTTTTAAAAACATTATAAAACACTTTTTTAAGTACTGTAACATGATTTTAAACACGTTAAAAATGTTTTTAAGACATTATGTTCTTTTAAATATTTTAGAAAATTTGTAAAATGTTTTAAAGATTTTTATAATTTAAATATTGTGAAACTTACCTAGGATATTTCAAGACACTTTTGAATGTTGAAAGCATTTTAAAATATTTTGGAAAGTGCTTTTAGGAATTTATTTTAAAGTATTTTAAACACTTCTAAAATGTTTTAAATTTATTTTAAAATGTTTAAGAAACATATAAAATGTTTTAAAACGTTTTAAATCTATTTTAAAAACATGACATTTTAAAACGTTTTAAAAAGTGTTTTCGCTTGATTAAAAATGTTTTTGAAAGCTTTTAATATTTTATAAAAAATTTAAATATTTTAAAACGTTTTAAAATCCTTTTCAAAAACTTTGTAGAAAACATTTTAAACGTTTTAGAAATAATATCCAAATAACCTCGTTCACGGCAAGAAAGATTCATTGAGTATACCACGTCTTTAATTTCACGGATCGTAAGATTAATTAAAAGTCAATTCGTAAAGCTGTCAAGACAACATCTCTAAAATAGGTATCCAAATATGCTCTCAAATTTCAAAAGGCAAAATTTTAACTTGAGTATTCGCGTCATTCGTTTTCATAGGATGTAAGTCAAAATAGGCAAACTCAATTTGTCCTTTGTTTGTCAAGGTGTGCCTTTCATCTCCAAAAATAGGTGCTCCAAATATGTCCTCATGTTCAAAATCGAAAATTCAGCCAGGTGTCTCGTCTCGTTTCGTGGATCATCACGAAATAGTCGACGAAAATCGATTTGCTCTTCTCTTGTCTTTGAAACCACTTCATCTCCAAAATAGGTGTCAATATGTCTCTAAGTTCCTTGAAAAAGTTCAACCTACGATATCCCGTCTTTTCATTTTCACGGATAAATACGAATTGATCCCGATCAGTCGTCACTTTGTTCATACGGAGCCACGGCATCTCCAAAATGGGTATCCAAATATGCTCTCGGTTTCAAAAAAACCGAAAAATTTAGCCCAAATGTTCATGGTTGTTCGTTTTCACGGATCATCAGTAGTGCCCAAAATCAATTTGTCCTTTGTACACATCAAGACACGCTTTCATCTGGGAAATGGATGCTCAAATGTGCTCTCATATTTCAAAATGAAAATTTCAGCCAGGTGTCTCGTCTGTTCGTTTTTACGGATCATCAAAAGAAAATGAGTACGAAATAATTTGTAAAACATGGCATGAGGAGCCACACTTTCATCACAAAATGGGTATCCAAACCATCTCGGTTCAAAACCAAAAGTTCAACTTGATGTCACGCGTCGAATTGGTTTTCACGGATGTAAATGCAGAGTAAGTCCGAAATAAATTTGTCACTTTGTGCACGTGCGGAGCCACGCTTTCTCCAAAATGGGTATCCAGATATGTCTCGGTTAAACGAAAATTTCAACCCCAGTATCTGGCATACGTTTCAAGGATCATCCAAAATGAATCAAAATCAATCCGTCATTCTTTCTCGCGAGGCACCCTTGTCTCAAAATGGGTATCCGTATACTCGATTTGGCAAAGGGTTTATTCGACATCGCGTCAGGTCGTTTTACGGATCATCTTAAAATGAGTCCTGAAATCAATTCGTCACTTTGTGCATGTGAGAGCCATGTCTCAATAGTTGTCTAAATATGTCTCGAATTTCAAAAATGAAAATTTCAACCAAATGTCTGCCGTCTGTCGTTTTTATGGATCGTTAAAATGAGTCCCTACGATAATTCATCACCTTGTTGCTCGTAGATACCTTGCATCTCAGTGGTGTCAAATATACTCTAAAGATTTTCCGTGAAAATTTTAGCCTCGATATTAACATCCCAGATTGGGTGCACTACACCAGATCATCCAAAATGAGTCCGAACTCAGTATCACTTTGTCCATGGGGCTGTTCATGCATCTCAACGGATATCAAATATGCTCTCGGATATCAAAAATGAAATGTTTAGCCTGCGTCTATTCCTTTTTGAAGCTATACTACGTTTAAAATGTTTTTGGACATTATAAAGCTCTTTTAAAATATTTCAAAAACTTTGTAAAATATTTTTTAAAGTTTTAGAACATTTTAAAATATTTTAAAATATTTCAAAATATTGTAAAAACGCTTATCAAATTAGCTTATAAATCTGACATTCAATAATTTTATAAAATGGATTTCGAAGATTTTATAAAATAATGCAAATTTTAAATCAAATATTTAAAGTGTTTAATCATTTTTAGTAAATGTTTTTAATGAAATAAATAAAAAAAAATTGTTTTAAAAACATTATAAAAACTTTTCACTGTTGTTATACAGTAGTGCTTTTAAACACATTTAAATGTATTTAGCTTGTAATTCATAAACATTTAAAAATATTTTAAGAATTTTTGTAAAATGTTCTTAAGGATTTTAACAACTAAAATATTGTAAAACAACTTCCAGATATTTTTAAAACACTTGTAAAATATTTTGATATTAAAATGTTTTGGCTTCTAAAATGTTTTTGGTAACTTTTAAAATTTGTTTTAAAATGTTTCAAAACACTTCTAAACGTTTTAAAATTTATTTTAAAATGTTTTTCAAAACACTTTAAAATGTTTAGAACCTATTGAAGAACTGCGTAAAGCATTTTAAAATGTTTTAAAAGTGTTTTAAAATGGTTTTTAAAATGTTTTTAGAAAGCTTTTACAATGTTTTAAAAATATTTCAAAACACTTTTAAAATATTTAAAAACATTTATTTCATTTTAAAAATATTTATAAATAACATTTAATAAAAGTTAAACTAATAAAGTTGACATTATAAACATTTAATAATTTTTATAAGGTTTTATAAATGGCTTAAAGCTTTATAAAATATTCTAAATTCTTATTAATATGCTTAAATCAAATATTTAAAGCGTTTAATCATTTTTGATAAAATACATAAAAAAACGTTTTTAAAAACATTATAAAACACTTTTTAAAGGCCCAAAAAGTGCTTTTAAACACATTTAAAATATTTCTAAGACATTATAAAACTGTTTAAAATATTTTTATAAATTTGCTGAAGCTTTAAATGATTTTTATAACATTTCAAAATATTCAAAATGGTTAAAATTTCAAAATATTTATAACTATTGAATATTTTAAAACACTTGTAAAAATATTTTAAAACTTTTAAAATATTTCATTATTTTAAGTGTTTCAAAACACTTCTAAAATATTTTAAATTTATATTAAAAGTGTTTTAAAATAAACACATTTAATAAAATCGTAAAATAAAGTTTCTAGAAACACTTTAACCCACTTTTTAAAATGTTATAATGTGCTTTTAAAATGACTAATGTTCTTTGAAGACATCACTTAGCTCTTTTTAAAATATTTTAAAAATTTGTAAAATGTTTTAAAAATATTTTTATATATTTCAAAATATTGTAATGACTTGAATATTTTTGAACACTTTAATGTTTTGAAACCCTTTTAAAATGTTTTAAATTTATTTTTAAAATGTTTTAAAACACTTTTAAAATGCTTAAGCTTACTTTTAAAATGTTTTAAATTTATTTTAAAATGTTTAAAACACTTTTAAAAATGTTTTAAAACATGTTTAAATCCTTTTTAAAATGTTTTAAAAGTGTTTTCATAGTTTTAAAATGTTTTCAGAGATGTTTAATGTTAGAAAAACATTTTAAAACTACATTTGAAAATATTTAAAGCATTTATTTAGGTTCTAAACGTTTTTAAATAAAATTTAATAAAAGATAGCTTATAAAAATTCTTGTTTAAAACATGCAATAATTTTTATAAATGTTTCATAAATGGATTTTAAATCTGTTATAAAATATTCTGAATTCTTCTCAATATGTTTAAATCAAATATTTAAGCGTTTAATCCTTTTTATTAAATGTTTTTAATAAAATCGTAAAAAAAGAAACGTTTTTAAAAATATTATAAAACCCTTTTTAAAATGTTATAATGTGTGCTTTTAAACACGTTTAAAATGTTTCTAACACATCTTGAAACTCTTTTCAAATGCTAAAGAATTTGTAAAATATTTTAGAAGTTCTTCTAACATTTCAATATTTCAAAATATTTCATAAAGTTAAGCTTATAAAATGACATTCCATAATTTTTATAAATGTTTTAAAAATGGTTTAAACCTTTTTATAAAATATTCCAAATTCTTATTAATATGTTTAAATCAAATATTTAGCGTTTAATCATTTTTAGTAAATATTTTATTAAAATCGTAAAAAATAATATTTTAAAAACATTATAAAACACTTTTAAAATGCTATAACACTTCGAATTTTAGAAACACGTTAAAAAATATTTTTAAGACATTGTAAAACTCTTTTAAATATTTTTAAAGTTGTAAAATGTTTTAAAGTTTTATAACGTTCAAAATATTGTAAAAACACTATAAAGATATTTTAAAGACACTTTTAAGATATTAGAAACGCTTTAAAAATATTTTGAAAATGCTTTTAAAATTTATTTTAAAATGTTTCAAAACACTTCTAAAATGTTTTAAATTTATTTTGCGATGTTTCAAAACACTTCTAAAATGTTTTAAACGTTTTTAAATCCTTTTAAAAAACATGTAAAAAAACATTTTAAAACGTTTTAGTGTTTTTAAAGCGGTTTAAAAATGTTTTTAAGCACAATATTTTAAAGGTTTAAAATGTTTTTAAAGCAATTTTTAAAATCCTTTTCAAAAACTTATTGAAAGCATTTTAAAGCGTTTTAAAGTGTATCCAAATGTGTCTCGATTTAGCTTAGAAAGTTAAAACGATATCACGTCTTTTAATTTTTCACGGATCGTCACGAATTGAGTCCCGAAGTCAATTTGTCACTTTTTTCATAAGGACGCGCTTTGTCTCCAAAATGGTGTCCGTGTGCTCTCAAATTTCTAGCGAAAATTTCACTTGGAAGTATTCGTATTCGAATTGGTGCACTACGGATATTAAGAGAAATAGAGCCCAAACTCAATTTGTCACTTTGTGCATCCGAAATACCTTTCATCTCCAAAATGGGTATCAAATATGCTCTCTTTAAAATAAAATTTCAGCCCGAATTATATGCGTGTTCATTTTAGCGGATCATCCGGAAATAAGTCATAGAAATACGATTTGTCACTATGTGCAGCAAAATTTGCCATCTCAAAATAGGTGTCCAAATATGCTCTAAGTTCTACAACTTGATTCAGCCGATATCACCGTCTTTTCATTTTCCTGCCCGGATAAATACGAATTGAGTCCGAAAGTCAATTCGTCCACTTTGTTCATCTGGAGCCACGCTTGCATCTCCAAAAATGGTATCCAAATATGTCTCAGATTTCAAAACGAAAAGTTTAGCCAAATATTCGCGTTTGTTAGTTTTTCTGGATCATCCAAAATGATACCCAAAATCAATTTGTCACTTTGTACGTAAAGGCCACGCTTTCATCTCTAGTAGGGATATCCAAATATGCTCATATTTCAAAATCATTCGGCCAGATTATCTGCGTGCAGCCGTTTTTCTGGATCATCAAAATAGTCGCCAGAAAATCAATTTGTCGCGCACAGCCATGAGAGCCGCCACATCTCAAAGTAGGTATCCAAATATGTCTGCAGTTCAAAACCAAAAAGTTCAACACGATATTCAGCGATAAGATTAGTTTACCTAGGATCGTAAAATGGATCCGAAATAAATTTGTCACTTTACAATAGTAAAGAACCACAACTTTCATCTCAAAATGGGTATCTGGATATATGCAATTAAACGAAAATTTCTTCAGTATCTAACGTTTAATACATTTTTTCAAGGATCATCCAAAATGAATCCAGAAATCAATTAATCATTCTTTTCTGTGAAACTGTTGCATCTCAAAATAGGTATAAAATATATATAAGTTCAAAAACGAAAATTTTATTTGGTATGCGCATCCGATTACGTTTTCTGGATCATCCAAAATGAGTCCCAATCAATTAGTCACTTTGTGCATGTGAAATAACACATCTCAAATGGTTATCCAAATATGCTCTACGAATTTCAAAAATGAAAATTTCAATGAGTATATGATAATGGTTTTTATGGATGGGTGAAACCAGGTCCTAAATCAATTCATCACTTTGTGCATGAAATTGCGCTTGCATCTCCAAAATGGGTATCCAAATATGCTCTCGAATTTTTAAGCGAAAGTTTTAGCCTGATATTACGCGTGGTTAGTTTTCCTGAGATCTCCGGGCGAGGTGCGACTCAGTTCGTCACTTTGTGCATACGGGGCCACGCTTGCATCTCCCAACGGATATCCAAATATGCTCTAGGATATCCGACGAAATGTTTCGGCATAACGTCTATTCCTTTTAACGAACTATCTCGTTTAAAAAAATGTTTTCTGGAACATTCTATAAGCTCTTTAAAAATGTTTTAAAAACTTTTAACAAATATTTTAAAGGATTTTTAGAACATTTCAAAATATTTTAAAATATTTCAAAAATATTTGTAAAACGCTTGTCAAAGTTAAACATAAATCGACGTTCGATAATTTTTTTATAATATAAATGGTTCGAAGATTTTATAAAATATTAAATTTTAAATCAAATATTTAAAGTGTTTAATCATTTTTAAGTAAATATTTTTTAATGAAATCGTAAAAAAATTGTTTTGCAAAACATTATAAAAAACTTTTTAAAAATACCATTATAACGTGCTTTTCTAAGCCATTTAAGTAACTTCTTCATTATAAAACTGAGTTTAAAATATTTCGAAATTTTTAAAATGTTCTTAAGGATTTTATGTAGCATTTTAAAATATTCCAACAAAAACACTTCCCGAATATTTTAAAACACTTGTAAAATATTTTGAAACACTTCTAAAATATTTCGCCTTCTAAAATATTTTGAAACGCTTTTAAAATTTATTTTAAAATGTTTCAAACACTTCTAAAACATTTTAATTTATTTTAAAATGTTTCAAAACACTTTAAAATGTTTTGAACCTCTTGAAGAACTGTAAAGCACATTTTAAAATGTTTTAAAAAATGTTTTAAAATGGTTTTAAAATGTTTTAAGCTTTTACAATGTTTAAAAATATTTCTTAAAAACACTTTTAAAATATTTAAAACATTATTTCATTTAAAAATGTTTATAAATAACATTTAATAAAAGTTAAACTAATAAATTGACATTATAAACATTTAATAATTTTTATAAAGGAAGGTTTTATAAATGGCTTAAAGCTTTTATAAAATATTTAAATTCTTATTAATATGCTTAAATCAAATATTTAAGCGTTTAATCATTTTTGATAAAATACTTAAAACGTTTTTAAAAAACATTATAAAACACTTTTTAAAATGTTAAAAAACGTGCTTTTTAAGCTTTTATTTTAAAATGTTTTTAGACATTATAAAGCTGAATTTAAACTTTTATAAATTTGTAAAATGTTTTAAATGATTTTTATAACATTCAAAAATATTTCAAAATCATTCCAAAAAATTTCAAATGTTGTAAAAAACGCTTCCAAAGATGTTTTAAAACACTTGTAAAAATATTTTGAAACGCTTTTTAAATGTTTTAAATTTATTTTTAAATGTTTCCATTACTTCTAAAAATATTTTAAATTTATATTAAAAAGTGTTTTAAAATACATTTCATTTAATAAAAATAAGCAAAGATAAGAAGTTTCTAAAGCTTCTTTGTACAACACTTTTAAAATGTTATAGTATGTGCCCAAAATGTTTTGAAGACATCATAAAACTCTTTTAAAAATATTTTAAAAATTTGTAAAATGTTTTTAAATATTTTTATATATTTCAAAATATTGTCGAAACGCTTAAGATATTTTTGAACACTTTTAAATATTTTGAAACTAACCTTTAAAAATGTTTTAAATTTATTTTAAAATGTTTCAAAACACTTTCAAATGCTTCAAAACACTTTTAAAATGTTTTAAAATTTATTTTAAATGTTTTAAAACACTTTTAAAATGTTTTAAAACATATTTAAATCCCTTTTTAAAATCTTGCGCAAAACATTTCAAATGTTTTAAAAGTGTTTAAAATGGTTTTTTAAATGTTTTAGAATGCTTTTACAATCGGCAGAAAAACATTTCAGCTTTAATTTAAAATATTTGACATTATTTAGTTCTAAAAACGTTTTAAATAAAAATTTAATAAAAGATAAACACTAAAGCTAACATTATAAACATGCAATAATTTTTATAAATGTTTCATAAATGGTTAAAATGTTGTTATAAAATATTTTAAGATTCTTCTCAATATGTTTTAAATCAAATATTTGACATTTAATCACTTTTTATTAATTTTAATAAAGGCCAATATGTAAAAAAACGTTTTTAAGAAGTATTGTAAAACCCTTTTAAAATGTTATAATGTGCTTTTAAACACGTTAAAATGTTCTAACACATCTTAAAAACTCTTTCAGGAAAATATTTTTAAAGAATTTGTAAAATATTTTTAGGATTTACCATAACATTTCAAAATATTTCAAAATATTTCATAAAGTTAAGCTTATAAAATTTGACATTCCATAATTTTTATAAATGTTTTAAAAATGGTTTAAACCTTTTATAAAATATTCCAAATTCTTATTAATATGTTTAAATCAAATATTTAAAGCGTTTAATCATTTAGTAAATCTTTTAATAAAATCGTATTAAAAAATAATATTTTAAAAACATTTATAAAACACTTTTAAAATCTTATAACATGATTTTAAACACGACAAAAATGTTTTTAAGACATTTATGAAACTCTTTTAAAATATTTTTTAAAAAGTTGTAAAATGTTTTGAGATTTTTATAACGTTTCAAAATATTAAAACACTATCGAATGTTCAAGACACTTTTAAAATGCAGAAACGCTTTTAAAATATTTTGAAATGCTTTTAGATTACTTTCAAATGTTTAAAACACTTCTAAAATGTTTTAAATTTATTTCAAATGTTTCAGAAACATACAAAATGTTTTTAAAAACGTTTTTAAATCGCTTTTAAAAAACTTGTAAAGCATTTTAACGTTTTAAAAGTGTTTTAAATGGCTAAAATATTTTAAACTTTAATATTTTAAAAAAAGGTTTAAAATGTTTTAAAACGTTTTAAAATCATACTAAAAAACACGTAACATTTTAAAACGTTTTAAGTGTCAAATATTGCTGATTTCAAAACGAAAAGTTCGACCCACAGTGTCCACGTCTTCAATTTTCACGGATCGGCCACGAGATTGATCCCGAAGTCAGTGCGTCACTTTTCATACGGGGCCACGCTTGCATCTCCAAAATGGGTATCCAAATATGTCTCAGAGTTTCAAAACCGAAAATTTTAGCCCCAGTATTCGCGTCGTTAGTTTTTGTACGGATCGTCCAAAATGAGCCCAAACTCAATTTGTCACTTTGTACATCAAAATTGTATTTCATCTCCAAAATGGGTATCCGTGTACTCTTAACATTTTCAAAATCGAAAATTTCATGTTTAGTTATACTGCCGTCTATTAGTTTTTAACGGATCATCAAGAAATAGTCGAAATCGATTTGTCCTTGTGCGTAAGGTATGCATCTCCAAAATGGGTTTCCAAATATGCTCTCAAGTTCTGGCAAAGGATTCGACCCGTCCTCCACGTCTTTTCATTTTCCACGGATCGTACGAATTGAGTCCGGGAGTCAATTCGTCACTTTGTTCATACGAGCCAACGTCTCCAAAGTAGGTATCGAATATGCTCTCGGTTCAAAACAGTTTAGCCCCGATATTCGGCCCGTTTTCACGGATCTTTCAAATGATGCCCAAAATCAATTTGTCCTTTGTGCATCCAGGGGCCACGCTTTCATCTCCAAAATGGGTATCCAAATATTGTCTCATATTTCAAAATCGAAAGAAAATTCAGCCCGTTATCTCTGTGTCGTTTTCACGGATCAATAGAAATGATCGCAGAAATCAATTTGTCGCTTTGTGCATGAAGAGCCATACATCTCCAAATAGGTGTCCAAATATGTCTCGGTTCAAAACCAAAAAGTTCAACCCACAGTGTCCGCGTCCAGTTCGTTTTCACGGATGAAATACGAAATCAGTCCGAAATAAATTTTCTGCTTTGTTGCATGTGAATACCCTTTCATCTCCAAAGATAGGTATCCGGATATCAAGATTTGAAGCAGAAATTTCCAACCCCAGTATCGCATTTCCTTGCATTTTCCAAGGATCATCCAAATGAATCCCAGAAATCAATTCGTCATTCTTTTCCTGTGGAAACTTTACTTGCATCTCCAAAATGGGTATCCAAATATGCCTCTGATTTCAAAAACGAAAATTTTGGCCCCGACATCTACGTCGGGTCGTTTCTGGATCATCAGAAATGAGTCCCTAAATCAATTCGTCACTTTGTGCATGTGAGGCCAACTTGCATCTCAAAATAGTTATCAAATATCTCAATTTCAAAAAATGAAAATTCAACCCGATATAACATTATTAGTTTTATGGATCAAATTTAAAGGAGCTATGGTCCCTAAATCAATTCATCACTTTGTGTGTGGGGCCAACATCATAAGTAGTGTCTCCAAATATGCTCTTGATTTTAAACAGAAAAGTTTAATACACGATATTCGCATCCGTTAAATTTTCAGGATCATCAAAGCTGAGGTCCAGACTCTGGGAGTGATCGCACTGCTTTCGGGGGCTGGCTTTGTCTCCAAAACGGATGTCCAAATATGCTCTCGGATATCAAAACAGTATTTTGCTTTAGTCTGTTATTACTTTAACGAAACTATCGTTTTAAAATGTTTTTAATTGTAAGCTCTTTTAAAAATATTTTAAAACTTTTAAGTATTTTAAAGGATTTTGAAACATTTCAAATATTTCAAAATATTTCAAAATAATATTAAAAAGCAACATCAAGTTAAGCTTATAAATTGACATTAAATATAATTTTATAAATGATTAAAGTTTTATAAAAATATTCTAAATTTTAAATCAAATATTTAAAGTGTTTAATCATTTTTAATAAGTATTTTAAATAAAATACATTAAAAATTGTTTTAAAAGCATTATAAAAAACTTTTTAAGCTGCTGTGATATTTTATTGCATTTAAATGTATTTAACACATTATAAAACATTTAAAATATTTTATAAAATTTTAAAATATTCTTAAGATTTTTACAGCATTTCAAAATATTGTAAAACATTTAGAATGTAAAACATATGATATTTTGAAACACTTCTAAAATATTTTAAAAGCACTTCTAAAATATTTTGGCCTTTTAAAATTTATTTTAAAATGTTTCAAAACACTTCTAAAATGTTTTAAATTTGTTTAAAATGTTTTAGTACTTTTAAAATGTTTTGAAGAACCTCTTGGAAAAACTGCAAACAAAAGCATTTTAAAATGTTTTAAAGTGTTTTAAAATGGTTTAAGTGTTTGCAGCTTTTACAATGTTTTAAAAAATGTTTCAAAACACTTTTTAAAATGTTTAAAAACATATATTCATTTTAAAATGTTTATAAATAACATTTTAATAAAAGTTAAACTAATAAAGTTATTTATTATAAACATTTAATAATTTTTATAAAGAAGTTTATAAAATGGCTTGGCCTTTATAAAATATTTACAAGTTCTTATTAATATGCTTAAATCAAATATTTTAAATTTAATCATTTTGATAAAATACTTAATAAATTTTTTAAAAACATTATATTTTTTAAATGTTAAAGCATTATTCATTTATTAAATGTTTTTAAAATGTTATAAACTAGTTTAAAATATTTTTATAAATTTGTAAAATGTTTTAGTAGTTTTTTATAACATTTCAAAAATATTTCAAAATCATTCAAAAATTTGAAAATATTTGTAAAAAAACGCTTCAAGATATTTTAAAACACTTACATAAAATATTTTAGAAACAACTTTCTAATGTTTTAGTTATTTTAAATGTTTGAAAACACTTCTAAAATATTTTAGGTTATATTAAAAAAGTGTTTTAAAATAAACACATTTAATAAAATCGTAAAATAAAGTTTAGAAACCTTTATTCTGTTTTAAAATGTTATAGTAATAACAAATGTTTTGAAGACATCCTTGAGCTATTTTAAATATTTTAAAAATTTGTAAAATGTTTTAAAATATTTTTATATATTTCAAAAATATTGTCTGGCTTTAACTTGGATATTTTGAACACTTTTAAATAATTTAAACCCTTTTAAAATATTTTTAAATTTATTTTAAATATGTTTAACCTTTTAAAATGCTTCAGCTTATTGTAAAATATTTACCATTATTTTAAAAATGTTTAAAAACATTTTAAATATTTTAAACATATTTAAGTATTTTTAAAATCTTGTAAAACATTTTAAAATGTTTTAAAAGTGTTTTAAAATGGTTTTAAATGTTTCAGAATGCTTACCTGATATTGAAAAAACATTTCAAAACACATTTAAAATATGCAAAGCATTTATTTAAGTTCTAAAAAAGCATTTTAAATAAAATTTAATAAAGGCCAGCTTCTCACATTATTATAAACATACAATAATTTTTATAAATGTTTCATAAATAGTTCGTCTATTTATAAAATATTGATTCACATAATGTAACCAATCAAATATTTAAGCGTTTAATCACTTTTTGATAAATATTTTAATAAAATAAATAAAAAAAACGTTTTTAAAAATATTGTAAACTCATACAAAATGTTATAGTATTATTAACTTTTCAAACAACACGTTTAAAATGTTTCTAATAATAAAACTCTTTAAAATATTTTTAAAGAATTTGTAAAATATTTTCAGAAGTTTATAACATTTAAAATATTCTTAAAGTTAAGCTTATAAATACGACATTCACGCTAATTTTTATAAATGTTTTAAAAAATGGTTTAATAACTATTATAAATGTTCTAAATTCTTATTAATGTTTAAATCAAATATTTAATGGTTAATCATTTTATTAGTATTTTTAATAAAATGGCAAAAATCTAATATTTTTAAAAACATTATAAAACACTTTTAAAGTGCTAATGATTTTATTATGATAAAAATGTTTTGAACGTTGTAGGCTCTTTTTAAAATATTTTTAAAAAGTTGTAAAATGTTTTAAAGGATTTTTATAGCGTTTCAAAATAATGTCAAACATAGAATATTTAGGGCCGCCTTGGATGTTAAACGAAAAGCTTTAAAATATTTTAAAATGCTTTTAGTTTTATTTTAAAATGTTTCAAAATACTTAAATATTTTAAATTTGTTTAAAATGTTCAAAAACGCTAAAGTGTTTTAAAGCGATTTTTAAATCTTTTAAAAAAACTTGTAAAGCATTTTAAAGCATTTTAAAAAGTGTTTTAAAACGGTTTAAAAATGTTTTTAAGCTTTACAATATTTTAAAAAGGTTTGAAATGTTTTAAAACAATTTAAAATCTTTCAAAACACCTTAAAGCATTTTAAAACGTTTTAAGTGTCAAATATGTCTCGGATTTCAAAAAAACAGAAAAGTTTCAGCCCGATATCCCATCTTTTAATTTTAAATTCATTCTGAACAGTCCCAAAGTCAATTCGTCACTTTTCATCTGGAGCCACGCTTGCCATCTCCAAATGGATATAAATATGTCTCAATTTCAAAAACCGAAAATTTTGGCCGATATTATTACAACGTCCGTTCGTTTTCACGGATGGTCAACATTAGGCAAACTCAATTGTCACTTTATGCACATCAAAATGTGCAACACTGTCTCCAAAATGGGTATCCAAATATGTCTCATATTTTCAAAACTCAAAATTTCAATACATTCTTATCATTAGTTTTCATGGATCCTCAAATAATTGGTGGTTGTTATTATGTGCATCAGAACCACACTTACATCTCCAAAATGGGTGTCCATCTGCTCTAGAGTTCCACAACGAAAAGTTCATACCAATGTCCGTCTTTTGTTTACTACATGAGATGGTCTCTGATTAATTAAGTCAATTAATAACTCATCATCACAGAATAGCATATAAAATGGGTATCAATGTCGAGATTTCAGGCGGTTGCTTCGATATTCGCACGTTTGTTAGTTTTTCACGGATCATCAGGCTATTTAAAGTCAATTTGTCACTTTGTATACAGTGCAACTGTCTCCAAAATGGGTATCCCAAATATGTCTCCTGCTAAATCAAAATTGACCCCAATACTATAATCTCCATTTTAGGATAAAATAAAAATGAGTAAAGTGATTGTCTTTGTGTAGAGACACACTTTATCTCAAAGTAGGTATCCAAATATGCTCTAGGATTTCAAAACCAGTTCAACCCCAATCTCAACACAATCTGGACATTTTCTGGGGTATTAAAATCGATGAAAATAAATTTGTCACTTTGTGCATGTTTGAGAACCGCGCGCTTTCATCTTAAAATGGGTATGGAATGTATATAAATTTAAAAACGAAAATTTCAACCCAATAGTATTTGTACATTTTCAAGATCATCTCAAAATGAATCCAGAAATCAATTCGTCAGCATTCTTTTCCTGAGGCACATACATCTCAAAATGGTGTCAATATACCCGCAGTTTCAAAAAGAATTTATTGGTATCCATTAAAACAATTTTTTGGATGTTCAAAATGAGTCCCTAAATCAAATTAATAACTTGTGCATGTAGTGCAACACATCTCCAAATGGTTATCCAAATATGTCAATTTCAAAGTAATTTGTTTGATATCACGTCATCATTTTTTTCACAGATGGTTCAAAATGGTCCTAAATCAATTGTCCATACGTACGCGCTGGAACTGTTCACATCTCCAAAATGGGTATCCAAATATGCTCTCGATTTTCCAATAAAAGGATTTTAGCCCTAAATGTTACGCGTCAAATTGATTTTCCTGATCCATGTAGAAATAGTCAGAACTCAATTAATGCTTTATGCTGTCTGAAATGTATTACATCTCAGCAGATATTAAATATGTCTAGGATATCAGCTTGAAATGTTGTTCGTCTATTATTTTGTGAACTATCCTACGTTTAAAAATGTTTTTGAACATTATAGCTCTTTTCGTGTTTAGCTTATAAAATATTTTAAAAATTTTCAATTGTTCAAAATATTTTAAAATATTTCAAAAATGTTATACAGCAGCTTATCAAATTAGCCTAAATGACATTAATAATTTTATATAAATGATTGATTTATAATGTTCTAATTTACAAATCAAATATTTAATGTTTAATCATTTTAGTAATGTTTTAACAAAGTATTAAAAATATTTTAAAAGCAATATAAAAACTTTTAAACTGTTATAGCGTGCTAGCTTGCATTTAAATATATTTAACATTTATAAAACTCGTTTTAAAATATTTTAGAATTTTAAATGTTGGGATTTTTACTATAGCATTTCAAAATATTGTAAAACACTTCCAAGATATTTTAAAACACTTGTAAATATTTTGAAACACTTCTAAAATATTTTAAATAACTTCTAAAATGTTACCAAGCTACTTTTAAAATTGTTTTAAATATTTCAAAACACTTCTAGTATTTTAAAATTTGGCTAAAATGTTTCAGCTTAACTTAAAAATATTTTTCGAATATCTTGAAGAACTGTGCTTGTTTTAAATGTTTTAAAAGTGTTTTAAAAATGGTTTTAAAATGTTTTTAAAGCTTTGATATTTAAAATATTTCATTACTTTTAAAATATTTAAAAACATTTATTCATTTTAAATGTTTATAAATAACATTTAATAAAGTTAAACAATAAAATTAAGCATATAAGCATTATCGTTTTTATAAAGGTTTTATAAATAAACCAGCTTTTATAAAATATTCTAAATTCTTATTAATGGCAAATCAAATATTTAAAGCGTTTAATCATTTTGATAAATACTTTAGCATTTTAAAAACATTATAAAACACTTTTTAAAATGTTAAACAATATTTTAAACACATTAAAATGTTTTAAAACATTTATAAAACTCGTTTAATATTTTTATAAATTTGTAAAAAAATGTTTTAATGATTTTATAACATTTCAAAATATTTCCAAAATCATTCAAAAAATTTCAAAATGTTGTAAAAAACGCTTCCAAAAATGTTTTAAAACACTTTGTAAAATATTTTGACACTTTCAAAATATTTTAATTATTTTAAATATTTCGAAAACACTTCTAAAATATTTTAAATTTATATTAAAGTGTTTTAAAATCAACACATTTAATAAAGTATTAAAATAAAGTTTCTAGAAACCTTGTACTTACTTTTAAAATGTTATAATGCTTTTAAAATGTTTGAAGACATCATAAAACTCTTTAAAATATTTTTAAAAAATTTGTAAAATGTTTTAAAATATTTTTATAAACTAAATATTGTCAAGCAACTTAGTGTTTTGAACGCTTTTAAATATTTTGAAACCCTTTTAAAATGTTTTGTTGTTAAAATGTTTCAAAACACTTTTAAAATGCTTCAAAACACTTTTGTAAATATTTAATTTGTTAAAATGTTTCAAAACACTAAAATCTTTAAAATAATATTTAAATCCTTTTAAAATGTTTTAAAAGTGTTTTAAAATGGTTTTTAAATGTTTTCAAAATGCTTTTCTGATGTTAAAGAAAAACATTTAAAACACATTTAAATATGCAACATTTGTTAAGTTCTAAAAACGTTTTTAAATAAATTTAATAAAAGATAAACTTATAAAGCTAACATTATAAACTTGTGTTAATTTTTTATAAATGTTTCATAAATGGATTTAAATACATTATAAAATATTACGTTGTATCAATATTGTTTTAAATCCAAATGTTAGCGTTTAATCTATATTTTGTCGTGTTTTTAATAAAGTATCTAAAAAAGCATTTAAAAATATTCCTAAAACCTTGTAAAATATAATACTTTAACTTTTAAGCTTAGGTTTAAAAATGTTTAACACATCACCAAAACTCTTTTCAAATATTTTTTAAAGAATTTGTAAATATTTTGAAGATTTTATAACATTAAAGTAACTTTAAAATATTTATTTTAAAATTAATATAAAGGTGACGTTCCTAATTTTTATAAATGTTTTAGCTAGACTTTAAACCTTTATAAATAACGGAGTCTTATTAATACCTTTAAATCAAAATATTTAAGCGTTTAATCATTTTTAATCTTTTTAATAAAATTATTGCATCATGTTACCAAAAACATTATAAAACACTTTTAAAATGCTAACGTAATTTTAAACAATAAAATATTTTTAGAATGTAAACTCTTTTAAAATGTTTTTAAAAAGTTGTAAAATGTGCAAGGATTTTATAACGTTTCAAAATATTATAAACTATAAGATATTCCAAGATTCTTTAAGATATTCTGACCTTTTTAAATATTTTGAAATGCTTTAAATTTATTTTAAAATATTTAAAAATACTTCAAAATGTTTCAAATTTGTTTTAAAATGTTTCAAAGCTTAAACTAAAATGTTTTAAAACGTTTTTAAATCCTTTTTAAAAAACTTACATAGCTAAAACGTTTTAAAAGTGTTTTAAAACGGTTTAAAAATGTTTTTAAAGCTTTAAATATTTTAAAGGTTTAAAAATGTTTTAAAACGTTTAAAATCCTTTTCAAAAACATAACAAAACATTTAAAACGTTTTAAAGTGCCATCGACCTTTCTAGGATTTCCCAAAACGAAAAGTTGAAACCCGATATCCACGTCTTTTAATTTTTCACGGATCGTACGAATTGAGGTCCGAAAGTCAATTCATCCCACTTTTTCATCTGAGGCCACGCACATCTCAAAATGGGTATAAATGTGCTCTCGTTCAGGCAAAATTTTAACCCGATATTCGCGTCCGTTCGTTTTTCACGGATGCGTCAAAATCGAGCCCAGCTCAGTTGTCACTTTGCGCCGAATGCCTTTCATCTCAAAATGGGTATCCAAATATCCTCTATGTTTCAAAATCGAAAATTTCAACTTCACGATACTAGTCTGTTCATTTTCGCGGATCATCCAAAATAGTCCCGAAAATCGATTTGTCACTATGTGCATGCGAAACACATACATCTCCAAAATGGGTGTCCAAATATGTCTCGATTTCACAACACGAAAAGTTCATCCTCACGATATCCATCCTTTCATTTTACTATGATTAAATACGGTTGAGTCAAGAAGTCAATTCGTCACTTTATTCATCTGGAACACGCTTACCATCTCCAAAATGGGTATCAAGCGTGCTCTCCGTTCAAGCAAAGTTTGTAGCCCCGATATTGGTTGCCATTTTCGGATGTGATAATCCCAAAATCGATTTGTCCACTTTGTGCGTAAATTGCCTTTCATCTCCAAATGATGTCAATGTATCTCTGTATTTCAAAATGAAAATTTCAGCCCACGTTATCATAGTCTGTTCATTTTTCAAGGATCATCAAATGGTGTAAAATCAATTTGTCGCTTTGTGCGCGAGGGCCACCTTACATCTCCAAAATGGGTGTCCAAATATGCTCTAGGATTTCAAAAAACCAAAAAGTTCAACCTGATATCGCGTCGAATACATTTCTGGATCGTAAAATACGATCCAAAACAAATTTGTCACTTTATTTGTAAAATTGTTCATCTCCAAAATAGGTATCGAGATATGCTCTAAATTTAAAAACGAAAATTTCAACCCAATGTCCGCGTTTGTACATTTTCAGGATCATCCCAAAATGAATCCCAAAATCAATTCGTCATTCTTTTCTGCAGAAACTGCCATCTCGAAAATAGGTATAAACATACCCTCGGTTTCGTAAAGGTACGAAAACAAACCATCATTTGGTCGTTTCACGGATCGTCAAAATGAGTCCCTAAATCATTAAATCACTTTTGTGCGTAGCGGTGCAGCTTGCATCTAAATGGTTATCCAAATATGCTCTTTCGAATTTCAAAAATAAATTCAACCCGATGTCTGTGATACTGTTAATTTTTGGATTAGAAATAGGTCTAAATCAATTCATCACTTTGTGCATGGCGAATACGCTTACATCTCCAAAGTAATTGTCAAAATATGCTCTCGAATTTTTAGCGAAAAGTTTAGCCCTGCGATATTGTCAGATTCGTTTTTCACGGATCTGTCCAAAATAGAATAAGACTCATTAATCCCACTTTGTCCATCAAGAGTTGCTTGTCTCCAAAATGAATGTCAAATATATATGGATATCAAAACCGAAATGTTTAACTTTAATCTGTTCTTACTTTTAAACATTATACGTTTAAAATGTTTTTGGACAGTATAAAGCTCTTTTAAAATATTTTAAAAAACTTTTGTAAAATGTTTAGAGATTTTGAAACATTTCAAAATATTTTAAAATATTTCAAAATATTGTAAAAACGCTTATCAAGTTAAGCTTATAAATCGACATTCGATAATTTTTTCTGATAGTTCAAGATTTTGTAAATATTAAATTTTAAATCAAAATATTTAATTATTTAATCATTTTTAATCTAAATATTTTTAATGAAATCGTAAAAAAAATTGTTTTAAAAACATTATAAAAACTTTTATTGTTCTTATTTTGCTTTTAAACACATTTAAATATTTAACATTATATTCATTTAAAATATTTTAAAATTTTAAAATGTTCTTAAGGATTTTTATAACGTTTCAAAATATTGTAAAACACTTCCAAGATATTTTAAAACACTTGTAAAATATTTTTAGGCAACTTCTAAAATATTTTGGCTTCCTTTAAAATATTTTTAGCTTGTTTTAAAAATTTATTTTTAAAATGTTTTAAAACACTTCTAAAAGCAATTTTAAATTTATTTTAAATGTTTTCCAACTTTTTAAATATTTTCTAATTACTCTTGAAGCTCGTAAAGCATTTTAAAATGTTTTAAAAATGTTTTAAAATGGATTTCTGAAATGTTTTTAGAAAAACTTCTAATGTTTTAAAAATATTTCAAAAAACACTTTTAAAATATTTTAAAACACTATTTTCATTTTTAAAATGTTTATAAACACATTTAATAAAGAGATTAAACTAATAAAGTTGACATTGCAACATTTAATAATTTTTATAAAGGTTTTATAAATGGCTTAAAGCTGCTAAATAACCTCTAAATTCTTATTAATATGCTTAAATCAAATATTTAAAGCAATTTAATCATTTTGTTAAAAAATATTGGCAATTTTTAAAACATTGTAAAACAACTTTTAAAATGTTAAAGCATTATTTTAATATATTAAAATGTTTTTGAACTATAAAAACTCGTTTAAAATATTTTTATAAATTTGTAAAATGTTTTAAATGATTTTTATAACATTTCAAAAAAATATTTTCAAAATCATTCAATTTCAAAATATTTGTAAGCGGCAAGATATTTTAAAACATACTTGTAAAAATATTTTAGCTTAACTTTCAAAAATATTTTGAAAATTTATTTTTAAATATTTAATGCACTTCTAAATATTTTAAAATTTATATTAGTGTTTTAAGTAATACCATTAATAAAATTGTAAATAAGTTCACAAAATATTTGTACAACACTTTTTAAAAAATGTTGTAATATTGCTTTTTAAAATGTTTTAGAAACATATAAAAACTCTTTTAAAAAATATTTTTAAAAATTTGTAAAATGTTTTAAAATATTTTTATATATTTCAAAATATTGTAATAGCAAGATATTTTTGAACACTTTTAAATATTTTGAAACCCTTTTAAAATGTTTTAAATTTATTCTAAAATGTTTCAAAACACTTTTAAAATGCTTCAAAACACTTTTAAAATGTTTTAAATTTATTTTAAAATGTTTCAAAACACTTTTAAATGTTTTAAAACATATTTAAATCCTTTTTAAAAATCTTGTAAAACATTTTAAAATGTTTTAAAAAGTGTTTTAAAATGGTTTTAAATGTTTACAAAGGAATACTTTACAATATTGAAAAACATTTCAAAAACATTTTAAAAATATTTAAGCATTTATTTGTTCTAAAAACATTTTAAATAAAATTTAATAAAAGTTAAGCATAATGCATTTCGTATTGATAATTTTTATAAATGTTTTAATGGTTTAATCTATATAAGTAACCTGATTCTTTATAATATATTTAAAATCAAATATTGACATTTAAATCTTTTAATAAACTATTTTAATAAAATACGTAAAAAACGTTTTAAAAATATTAAAACCACATGAAATATTTATAATGTGCTTTTAATAAATTTAAAATGTTCCATACATCATAAAACTCTTTTCAAAAATATTTTTAAAGAATTTGTAAAAATATTTTGAAGTTTTATATTGTTTCAAAATATTTAAAATATTTCATAAGTTAAGCTTATGGTGACATTCCATAATTTTTATAAATGTTTTAAAAACAAGTTTAGTAATATTTTATAAAAATATTTCCCAATTCTTCATCAATATTTAAATCAATGTTCAAAAGCGTTTAATCATTTTAGTAAATCTTTTTAATAAAATCGTAAAAAATAATATTTTTAAAACATTTATAAAGCACTTTTTAAAAATGCTATGACTTTGTGATTTTAACAAATTAAAAATGTTTTTGGACATTGTAAACTCTTTTAAAATATTTTTAAAAAAGTTGTAAAAAAATGTTTTAAAGGATTTTTATAACGTTTCAAAATATTTATGTAAAACACTATCAGGAATATTTCAAAACACTTTTAAAATATTGACATTTAAAATATTTTTAAATGCTTTTAAGATTTATTTTAAAATGTTTCCAAAACACTTCTAAAATGTTTTAAAACGTTTTAAATCCTTTTAAAAAACTTGTAAAGCATTTTAAAACGTTTTAAAAGTGTTTTAAACTTGATTTAAAAATGTTTTTCGACTTTTACAATATTTTTAAAAAAGGTTTAAAATATTTTAAAAACATTTTAAAATATTTTCAACTTGTAAACTTTGAAACATTTTTAAAAATGTATCAAATAACTCTCGGTTCAAAGCGAAAGTTCAGCCCACAGATATCCACGTCTTGGTACACGGATGAAATGCAGACAGATTAAGTCAATTAATCCTTTTCATCACAGGGCCACATGCATCTCCAAAATGGGTATCAAATGTGTCTCAAATTTCAATGAAAATTTTAGCCCAGAGCATATTAGCAATGAGGTCATTTTCATAGTTTAATCCAGGCTGAACTAAATAAATTGTCCTTTGTGCATCCGAACCATAACTTTCATCTTCAAAATAGGTATCCAATATGCTCTCATATTTCAAAATCGAAAATTTAAATACCGTTGTCTGCGTCTGTTCGTTTCAACGGATCATCGAAATAGTCGCGAAATGGTTGTCACTATGTACGTGCGAGCCACCTTGCATCTCAAAATGGGCTTCAAATATGTCTCGGATTTCTAACCGAAGATTAAATTTGGTATCCGTCTGTGGCTTTCACGGATAAATGCAGTTGAGGTCCAAAATCAATTAATCCTTTGTTCACTCTGAAACTGCAACTTGTCTCAAAATAAGGTATCCGTATGTCTCAGTTTTAAACAAAAGTTTATTGCAAATGTTCGTTTGTTAGGCACTATGGATTAATAAGCTAATTTAATCAATTGTCACTTTGTGCATCAGGGAATACACTGCTTTCATCTCCAAAATAGGTATCAAATATGTCTCATATTTCAAAATGTTCATTGTTCGTAAATACAATAGTTTTTCACGGATCATCAAGAAATAGATACGACAGAAATCAATTTGTTAACCTTTATTTGTGAAATTACCTTGCATCTCCAAAATGGGTATCCAAATATACTCTACTAAGTTTCAAAACTAAAAAAGTTCAACTTGCCGTGTCTGGCAATCAATTCGTTTTTCACGGATATTAAATCGGTCCAAGAAATAAATTTGTCACTTTGTGCATATGAGGCCATACTTTCATCCCAAAATGGGTATCCGGATATGTGAATTTAAAAGCAGAAATTTCAACCAATATCACGTTTATACATTTCGGGATGAAACAAATGAATCCAAAAATCAATTAATCCGTTCTTTTCTGTGAGGCACCTTGCATCTCAATGTGGTATCCAGTAACACTAAGTTCAAAAACACAATTTATTACAGGCTTGTCCATCAGGTCATTTTTTACGGATCATCCAAAATAAGGTCCCTAAATCAATTCGTCACTTTGTGCACTTGAACTGCTTGTAAAATGGTTATCTGAAATATGTGCTAAGTTTTCAAAAATAGAAAATTTCAACTTGGTCATAAAAATGTATTAGTTTTTGTGAATTAGTTGAAATAGGTCCTAAATCAATTATCTGCTTTCTTGTATGAGGCCACCTTGCATCTCCAAAATGGGTATCCAAATATGCAAAGATTTTTAAGCGAAAAAGTTTGACTGGTATTAGCATCTGGATATTAGTTGCATGCAGATCATCAAGAAATGAAGATCAGAACTCAATTCGTCACTTTGTGCGTACGAAACCATGACTTGCATCTCAGCGAATGTCTCCAAATGTGCTCCTCGGATATCACAGCCAGAAATGTTTAGCCTGTAAATACTGTTCTTTTAGCAGAACTATCCTAGGCAAAATGTTTTTAGGACATTATAAAGCTCTTTTAAATATTTCAAAAACTTTGTAAAATATTTTAAAGGATTTTTACAGAACATTTAAAATATTTAAATATTTCAAAATGTTGTAGCATATCAAGTTAAACTTATAAATCTAAGCATTGTTCAATTTTTATAAATGGTTCGAAGATTTTATAAAAATATTCTAAATTTTAAATCAAATATTTAAAGTGTTTAATCATTTTTAGTAAATGTTTTTAATGAAATGTAAAAAAAAATTATTTAGAAACATTATAAAAAAACTGCAGCTATTGTAAACGTGTATAAACACATTATTATATTTGTACATTTACAAAGCTGTTTAAAATATTTTAAGAATTTTGTAAAATGTTCTTAAGGATTTTTATAGCATTTTCAAAATATTGTAAAAACACTTCCAGAGATAATTTTACAAAACACTTGTAAAATATTTTCCGACACTTCTAAATATTTGACGCTTCTGGAAATATTTTGAAGCGCTTTTAAAATTTGTTTTAAAATGTTTAAAAACACTTCTAAACATTTTAAATTATTTTAAAATGTTTCAAAACACTTTTAAAATGTTTTGGAATCTTGAAATTTCAATGACATTTCAAATGTTCTGATATTTTAAAATAGTTTAAAATGTTTTTAAACTTTACAATGTTTTAAAAAATATTTCAAAACACTTTTAAAATATTTAAAAACACCATTTTATTTCATTTTTAAAAATGTTTATAAATAACAATTAATAAAGTTAAACTATTAAATTTGACATTATAAACATTTAATAATTTTTATAAAGTTTCCTAAATGTTAAAGCTTTTATAAATATTCTAAATTCTTATTAATATACTTAAATCAAATATTTAAAGCGTTTAATCATTTTTGATAAAATACATGAATTTTAAAAACATTATAAAGCCTTTAGTGTTGGCATGCCCCATATTAACTACATTTAAATGTTTTAAGACATTATAAAGCTAGATTTAAAAAATATTGTTTATAAATTTGTAAAATGTTTAAATGATTTTTATATTGATACCTAAATATATTTCAAAAAATATTAAAATTTTAAATGTTTAAAAAAGCATTTCAAATATTTCACTTCTTGTAAAAATGTTGACGCTTTTAAATGTTTTAAATTTATTTTAAATGTTTCTTAAAAACACTTCTAAAAATATTTTAAATTTATATTAAAATAACATAAAATAAACATTTAATAAAAAATAAATAAAATAAAGTTTCTGAAACAACACCTTTAACTTTTAAAATATTATATAGTAACTTTTAAAATGTTTTAGTGTCATAAACTCTTTTAAAATATTTTAAGTACAGTATTTTAAAATATTTTTATATATTTCAAAATATTGTGCTTCGCTTGAATATTTTGAACACTTTTAAATATTTTGAAACCTTTTTAAAATGTTTTAAATTTGTTTTAAAATATTTCCAAAACTTATTTTAAAATGCTTAAAAACACTTTTAAAATGTTTTAAATTTATTTTAAAATGTTTTAAAAACACTTTTAAAATGTTTTTAAAACATATTTAAATCCTTTTTTAAAATCTTGACATCATTTTAAAATGTTTTAAAGTGTTTTAAAAATGGTTTTTAAATGTTTTGGAGAATGCTTTTACAATGTTAGAAAAAACATTTCAAAACACATTTAAAATATTTGAAAGCATTTATTTGGGTTCTTGGCAGTTTTTGACAAAATTTAATAAAAGTTAAGCTTATAAAGCTAACATTATAAACATGCAATAATTTTTTTATAATGTTTCATAAATATGGTTTAAATATTTGTAAAATATTCTAAAATTCTTCTCAATATGTTTAAATCAAATATTTAAAGCGTTTAACATCCTTTTATTAAATGTTTTTAATAAAATCGTAATAAAAAAGCGTTTTTAAAAAATATTATAAGCACTTTTTAAAAATGTTATATTGTTTTTAAACACGTTTAAAGTATTTTCTAACACATCATAAAACTTCTCTTTTCAAATATTTTTAAAGAATTTGTAAAATATTTTGAAGTTTTTATAACATTTCAAAATATTTCAAAATATTTCATAAAGTTAAGCTTATAAAGCTGACATTTCATAATTTTATAAATGTTTTAAAAATGGTTTAAACCTTTTATAAAATATTTGAGTCTTATTAATATGTTTAAAACAAATATTTAAAGCGTTTTAATCCTTTTTAGTAAATCTTTTTAATAAAATGTTAAAAAATAATATTTTTAAAAACATTATAAAACACTTTTTAAAATGCTATGACATGATTTTAAACACGTTAAAAATGTTTTTAAGACATTATGAAACTCTTTTAAAATATTTTTAAGTTGTAAAATATTTTAAAGTTTTTATAACGTTTTAAAATATTGTAAAATATTATCGAAGATACTGAAGACACTTTTTAAGATATTACGAAACGCTTTTAAAAATATTTTGAAATGCTTTTAAGTTATTTTAAAATGTTTCAAACATCTAAAATGTTTTAAAACGTTTTTAAAAATCCTTTTAAAAAACTTGTAAAACATTTTTAAAACGTTTAAAAGTGTTTCAAAAACGGTTTAAAAATGTTTTTTGACTTTAATATTTTTAAAAGGTTTCGAAATGTTTTAAGCATTTTTAAAAAGTCCTTTCAAGCTTGTAAAACGTTTTAGCGTTTTTAAAAAATCATCATTTTATATCGATTTCAAAGCAAGAAAAGTTCGACCCCCGACCTCACGTCTTTTAATTTTTCACGGATGGCTACGGTTAGTCCGGTCAATTCGTCACTTTTTCATGCGGGGACACGCTGCATCTCAAAATAGGTATCCGTATTATCTCAAATTCAAAACCGAAAATTTTAGCCCAAATATTGTGTGATAATTCATTTTTCACGGATGCGTCCAAAAAATGAGACTGAGCTCCAATTTGTCACTTTGTTGTCAAGAGAGCCCGCTTTCATCTCCAAAAATAGGTATCCGAATATGCTCTCATATTTCAAAATGAAAATTTCAACCCCGGGTGCTCTACATCCTATTCGTTTTTAGCGGATCATCGAAATAGTCGCGAAATCGATTTGTCACTATGTGCATGAGCCACACTTGCATCTCCAAAATGTGGAAGCACGAAATATGCTCTCGGTTACGAAAAGGATTTCAAGCCCCGTCTCTAATGCTACATTTTCCGGATCGTCACGAATTGAGTCCGAAGTCAATTAGTCACTTTGTTATACGGAACCAACACATCTCCAAAATGGGTATCAAATATGTCTCGATTTCAAAACGAAAAGTTTAGCCCCCGATATTGGCGTTGTTAGGTGCTACGGATCATCAGAAACCAGTGCACCCAGAAATCAATTTTGTCACTTTGTCCAGAGCCACTTTCATCTCAAAATAGGTATCCAAATATGCTCTCACCATTTCAAATCAGTGGGCCACGGTCCTACCAAATCAGCAACCGTTCCGGATCGTAAAAATAGTCGCGAAATCAATTTGTCAACAGCACATGAGGGCCACACTTTTGTCTCCAAAATGGGTATCAATATGTCTACGGTTCAAAACCAAAAAGTTCAACTTCCACACGACCATATAAATGGTTAGTTTCTCACGGATGGTAGAAATGGTCAAAAATAAATTGTCACTTTGTGCGTAGAGCCACCCTTTCATCTCGAAAATGGGTATCGGTGTATAAGATTTAAGCGAAAATTTCAACCTTCTGATATCGCGTTTCTTTTGGATCATCCAAAATGAATCCAAAAATCATTACGTCATTCTTTTCCTGAAGGCACTTGTCTCAAAATACGTTGTCAATACCGCCAATTTGAAAACGAAAATTTTAGCCCCGAAACATGTCCCAATTGAATTTTTCTGGATCATCAAGAATAGGTCTAATCAATTCTTTCTTTGTGCATGTGAGGCCATACATCTCCAAAATGATTCTCAAATGACCTTGCTCTCAATTTCAAAACAAAATTTCAACTTCCATTCTGTATGCGTTTTTTAGGATCGTTAAAATGAGTCCCTAATCAATTCATCAACACCTGTGCATGTGGGGCCCTTGCATCTCCAAAATGGGTATCCAAATATGCTCTTGAATTTTTAAAGCGAAAAGTTTAGCCCTCGATATTCGCATCAATTCATTTCACGGATACGTAAAATGAGGTCCGAACTCAATTCGTCATGCCCATACGGGCCAGCTGCATCTCCGACGGATATCCAAATATGCTCTAGGATAACAAACCGAAATGTTCAACTAGTATTCATACTGAACTATACGTTTAAAATGTTTTTCGGTTTATAAGCTATTTTAAAAATATTTTAAAAACTTTTAAATGTAAAGTTTTAGAACATTTCAAAATATTTTAAAATATTTTAAAATATTGTAAAACGCTTATCAAAGTTAAACTTACTAAATGGAAAACGTTAATTTTTTATAAATGGTTAGAAAGATTTTATAAAATATTAAATTTTAAGTAAAATATTTAAGAAGTGTTTAATCATTTTTAGTAAATGTTTTTAAATAAGTAAATAAAAAAAAATTGTTTTAAAAACATTATAAAAACTTTTAAATATTATAGCATTCTTTTAAACACATTTAAATGTATTTAACACATTATAAAACTCGTTTAAAATATTTTAAGAATTTTGTAAAATGTTCTTAAAGTTTTATAACATTTCAAAATATTGTAAAACACTTCCAAGTATTTTCAAAACACATACATAAAATGTTTTGAAACACTTCTAAAATATTTTGAAGCGGCCTAAAATATTTTTGAAACGCTTTTCTGAAATTTTGTTTGGAAATGCTAAAACACTTCTAAACGTTTTAAATTTATTTTAAATACCAAAAAACACTTTTAAAATGTTTTTGAGACTTATCTTAAGAAAAATAATAAGCATTTTAAAATGTTTTTAAGAAAGTGTTTTAAAATGGTTTTAAAATGTTTTTGAAAAACACACAATGTTTTGGCTCACTGGCTTTTAAATATTTAAAAACATTTTATTTCATTTTTAAAAATATTCATAAATATTTAATAAAGTTCAACTAATAAAGTTGACATTATAAACATTTTAATAATTTTTATAAAATTTTTATAAATAGCTTAAAAGCTTTTATCTAAAATATTCAAATTCTTATTAATATGCTTAAATCAAATATTTAAAAGCGTTTAATCATTTTTGATAAAATCGCAAAAAAACGTTTTTTAAAAACATTATAAAACACTTTTTTAAAATGTTAAAACGTGCTTTTAAACTTACCATTAAAATATTTTAAGACATTATAAAACTGCGTTTAAAAAATATTTTTATGTAAATTTGTAAAATATTTTAAATGATTTTATAACATTTCAAAATATTTTAAAATGTTCAAAAATTTCAAAATGTTGGCAACTTAAGATATTTTAAAACACTTGTAAATATTTTTAGGCAACTTTTAAAATGTTTTAAATTTATTTTAAATGTTTCAAAAACACTTCTAAAAATATTTTAAATTTATATTAAAAGTGTTTTAAAATAAACACATTTAATGATAATAAAAATAAAGTTTCTGAAAACAACATTTGTGCTAAAGTATATAATGTGCTTTTAAAATGTTTTGAACATCATAAAACTCTTTTAAAATATTTTACAAGAATTTATGAAATGTTTTGAAATATTTTTATATATTTCAAAATGTTGTCAATAACAAGATATTTTTTTAGGCATGTAAATATTTTGAAACCTTGCAAATGTTTTAAATTTATTTTAAAATGTTTCAAAACACTTTTAAAATGCTTCATGTACAATGTTTCATTTGTTGAAATGTTTTAAAACACTTTTAAAATATTTTAAAACATATTTAAAATCCTTTTTAAAATCTTGTAAAACATTTTTAAAATGTTTTAGAAATGTTTAAATGATTTTCAATGTTTTCAAAAGATACTTTTACAATGTTAGAAAAACATTTCAAAACACATTTAAAATATTTGAAAGCATTTATTGGGTTCTAAAAACGTTTTTAAATAAATTTTAGTAAAGTTAATATAAATAGCAGTATAAACGTAAATAATTTTATAAAATGTTTCATAAATGGTTTTAAATCTGTTATAAAATATTCTAATTCTTCTCAATATGTTTAAATCAAATATTTAAAACGTTTATAATCTTTTATTAGAAAGTATTTTTAATAAAGTAATCAAAAAACGTTTTAAAATATTATAAAACCCTTTTAAAATGTTATAATATTGCTTTTAAACACGTTTAAAATGTTTGTATCATAAAACTGCTAAATATACTTTTAAAGAATTTGTAAAATGTTTTAGAAGTTTTTATAACATTTCAAAATATTTCAAAATATTTCATAAAGTTAAGCTTATAAAGTGACATTATAATTTTTATAAATGTTTTAAAATAGTTTAACCTTTTATAAAATATTGGTGTCTAATATGTTTAAATCAAATATTTAAAACGTTTAATCATTTTTAGTAAAATACATAATAAAATCGTAAAAAATAATATTTTTAAAAACATTTATAAAACACTTTTTAAAATACTATGACCTTGAATTTTTGGCATAATTAAATGTTTTTAAGACATTACAAACTCTTTTAAAATATTTTTAAAGTTGTGTAAAATATTTTAAAAGTTTTTATAACGTTTCCAAAATATTGTAAAACATTATGGAATATTTCAAATTTCTTTTAAGATATTCTTAAAACGCTTTTAAAATATTTTGGTATGCTAAGATGTTTTAATCTTTAAAGCTCTTCTAAAATGTTTTAAAACGTTTTTAAATCACTGAAAACTGTAAACATTTTTAAAACGTTTTAAAAGTGTTTTAAAGCAGTTTAAAAATGTTTTAGAAAACTTTTACAATATTTTTAAAAAGGTTTAAAAATGTTTTAAACGTTTTAATCCTTTTCATAAACTTATAAACATTTTAAAACGTTTTGAAAATGTCAAATATGCTCTCAATTTCAAAACAGCGAGTTCCTTCGATATCCACGTCTTTTAATTTTTCACGGATCGTACGAATTGGTCCGTCAATTCGTCACTTTTTTCATACGAGGCCACGCTTGCCGTCTCCAAAATAGGTATCCAAATATGTCTCCAAATTTCAAAACTTCGGTACAACCCCGATATTCGCGTCAGTTAGTTTTCACGATCGTCTCAAAAATAGAGCCCAAACTCAATTTGTCACTTACGCTACACATCGAAACCAACTTTCATCTCCAAAATAGGTATCCGTGTGTCTCTCATATTTCAAAATCAGTACAAAGCCCGAATTATCTCGTCATATTACGTTTTACGGATCATCCCGAAATGAGTCGCAGTACGATTTGTCACTATGTGCGTACGGGGCCACACTTGCATCTCCAAAATGGGCTTCAAATGTGGTTCCTGGCTTGATTCATGCCAGGTATCACGTCTTTTCATTTTCACGGATCGTACGAATTGAGTCCGAAAGTCAATTCGTCACTTTATTCATCTGGGCAAACACATCTCAAAATGGGTAGCAAATATGTCTAAGTTAAAGCAAAAGTTTAGCCCCGATATTCGCGTTTGTTCGTTTTCACGGAATCATCCAAAAATGATGCCCAAAAAATCAATTTGTCTTGTACATCGAAGCCCTTTCATCTCGAAAAATAGGTATCCAAATATGCTCATATTTCAAAATACCATTGCTTCGTTATCGTCTGTTGGTGCACGGATCATGAAATGGTCGCCTTCGAAAATCAATTTGTAACTTTGTTAACGAGAGCCACACTTGTCTCCAAAATAGGTATCCAAATATGCTCTCGGTTCAAAACAGTTCTTCAATGTCCGCGTCCGTTGGACTTTTCAGGATGTGAAATCATTAAAATAATTTGTCACTTTGTTGCGTGCGGGAACCTGCCTGTCAAAATAGGCCTGGATATTCTGTCTCGATTTAAAAAGCGAAAATTTCAACCACAATATCATTTATTGCATTTTTAGTTATTAAAATGAATCCCGAAAATCAATTCGTGTTCTTTTCTGTGAGGGGGCACCTTTTTGTCTAAATAGGTATCCAAATATGCCCTCTGATTAAGCAAAATTTTAGCCCCAAACATCCACATTAAGTTGATTTTCTGAATCATCCAAAATAGGTCCTAAATCAATTCGTCACTTTTGTACATGTGAAAATTACGCTTACATCTCCCAAATAGTTGTCAAATATACTCTCGAATTTCAAAATAAAGCTGTTAAAATATCGTCTGTACGTTTATGGATCATTCGAAATGAGTCCCTAAATCAGTCATCACTTTGTGCATGTGAAACACGCATCTCCAAAATAGGTATCCAAATATGCTCTAGAATTTTAACCGAAAAGTTTAGCCTCGATATTATTACATGCGATTAATTTTCACGGATCATCTAGAAATGAGGTCCGAACTCAATTCGTCGCACGTACATACAGGGCCATAACCGCATCTCCAAACGGATATCCAAATATGCTCTCGGATATCAAAACCGAAATGTTTGCTTTAAATGTATTCCTTTAACGAAGCCCTTCTACGTTTAAAATGTTTTCGGACATTATAAAGCTCTTTTAAAATATTTTAAAAAACTTTGCAAATATTTAAAAAGTTTTAGAACATTCAAAAATATTTTAAAATATTTTAAAATATTCTTAATACAACTTATCAAGTTAAACACAAAATACGACATTCGATAATTTTTATAAATGGTTGAAGATTTTATAAAATATTCTAAATTTAAAATAAATATTTAAAAGTGTTAATCATTTTTAGTAAATATTTTTAATGAAATCGTAAAAAATTGTTTACAAAAACATTATAAAAAACTTTTAAAAAACATTATAGTACTTTTAAACACATTTTAAATGTATTTAACACATTATAAAACTGCGTTTAAAATATTTTAAGAATTTGTAAAATGTTCTTAAAGTTTTATAAGCATTTCAAAATATTGTATGTTGAATGTTTTAAAACACTTGTAAAAATATTTTGACTTAACTGATATTTTTGAAAGCTTCTAAAATATTTTGAAACGCTTTTAAAATTTATTTTAAAATGTTTCAATACTTCTAAAAACGTTTTAAATTTATTTTAAAATATTTTTATAGCTATTATTTTAAAATGTTTTCAGAACCTCTTGGAGAACTGCGTAAACATTTTAAAAATGTTTTAAAAGTGTTTTAAAATGGTTTTAAAATGTTTTTGAAAGCTTTTACAATGTTTTAAAATATTTCAAAACACTTTTTAAAAATATTTAAAACATTTTGTTTTTAAAAAATGTTTATAAATAACATTTAATAAAGTTCAAAGTAACAGTGGCTTTATAAACACCAATAATTTTTATAAAGGTTTTATAAGTAGCTTAAAGCTTTTATAAAATATTCTAAATTCTTATTAATATGCTTAAATCAAATATTTAAAGCGTTTAATCATTTTTGATAAAATCGCAAAAACGTTTTTAAAAAACATTACATAAATACTTTTAAAATGTTAAAACGTTAACTTTTAAACACATTTAAAATATTTTAAGACATTATAAAACTTAAAATATTTTTCCATTTAAAATGTTTTAAATAGTTTCTGTTTTAAATATTTCAAAATCATTCGAAAAATTTCAAAATGTTGGCAAGATGTTTTAAAACACTTGTAAAATATTTTGAAAAGCACCTTTTAAAATGTTTAAATTTGTTTTTAAATATTTTAAAACACTTCTAAAATATTTTAAATTTATATTAAAGTATTTTAAAATAAACACATTTAATAAAATACATTAAAATAAAGTTTAGAAACAACATGTTTTTAAAATGTTATCATGTGCTTTTAAAATGTTTTGAAGACATCATAAAACTCTTTTAAAATATTTTTAAAAATTTGTAAAATGTTTTAAAATATTTTTCATATATTCAAAATATTGTCAAACGCTTAGAATATTTTTGAACACTTTTTAAATATTTAAAACCCTTTTAAAATGTTTTAAAATTGTACAAAATGTTTTAAAAACGCTTTTAAATGCTAAAAACACTTTTAAAATGTTTTAAATTTGTTTTTAAAATGTTTTAAAACATATTTTAAAATGTTTCAACATATTGAAAGTCATACCTAAATCTTGTAAAACATTTTAAAATGTTTTAAAAGTGTTTTAAAATGGTTTTTAAATATTTTTGAGAATGCTTTTACAATGTTAGAAAAAACATTTTATTTCATTTAAATATTTGAAAGCATTTATTTAGGTTCTAAAAACGTTTTTAAATAAAATTTAATAAAAGTTAAGCTTATAAAGCTAACATTATGTTTTAGCTAATTTTATAAATGTTTTATAATCGTTTAAATCTGTTATAAAATATTCTAAATTCTTCTCAATATGTTTAAATCAAATATTTAAAGCGTTTAATCCTTTTTTATTAATGTTTTAATAAAATCTAATAAAAAAAGCATTTTAAAATATTGTAAACCACATTTTAAAATATTCCTCGTATTAGCACTAATGCATTTAAAATGTTTCTAACACATCATAAAACTCTTTTCAAATATTTTTTAAAGAATTTGCGGTATTTTAAAGTTTCCTAACATTTTCAAAATATTTCAAAATATTTCATAAAGTTAAGCTTATAAAGTGACATTCATAATTTTATAAATGTTAAAAAATGGTTTAAAACCTTTATAAATATTCCAAATTCTTATTAATATATTTAAATCGATATTTAAAGCGTTTTAATCATTTTATAATCTTATTTTTAATAAAATCGTAAAAAATAATATTTTTAAAAACATTATAACTCTTTTTAAAATGCTATGACGCAGTTTTAAACACGTTAAAAATGTTTTGAACATTATGAAACTCTTTTAAAATATTTTTAAAAGGTTGTAAAATGTTTTAAAGGATTTTTTATAACGTTTCAAAATATTATAGAAACACTATCGAAATATTTCAATTTACTTTTAAGATAATACCAGAAGCATTTGAAATATTTTGAAATGCTTTTTAAAGATTTATTTTAAAAATGTTTCAAAACACTTCTAAAATGTTTTAAAACGTTTTTAAATCCTTTTTAAAAAACTTGTAAAGCATTTTAAAACGTTTTAAAAGTGTTTAAAAACAGTTTAAAAATGTTTTAGAAAACTTTTATTATTTTTAAAAAGGTTTAAAATGTTTCTAAACGTTTTAAATCCTTTTCAAAAACTTGTAAGAAAACATTTTAAAACGTTTTAAAAGTGTATCCGTATGCTCTCGGTTCAAAACGAAAATTCATTAAAATGTCACGTCTTTTAATTTTCACGGAATCGTACGAATTGAGTCTGAAGTCAATTCGTCACTTTCATCTGAGGCCACGCTTGCATCTCCAAATAGGTGTCAAATATGCTCTCGTTCAAAGCCAAAATTTTAGCCCCAATGTTCCCGCGTCTGAATTCGTTTTCACGGATCGTCCCAAATGAAACCCAAACTCAGTTTGTCACTTTGTGCATCCGGACCAACATAATCTCCAAATGGGTATCCGTACACTCTCATATTTCAAAATCGAAAATTCGACCCCGTTATACAAATCTCTGTACGTTTTTCGCCGGATCATCCGAAATAGTGCTTCGAAATCGTTGTCCACTATCGCATGCGGAGCCACACTTTTTTGTCTAAAAATGGAACACCAAATATCCTCGATTCTGGCAAAAGATTCGGCCAAATGTCCACGTCTTTTCATTTTCACGGATGTCTGATTGAGTCAAGAAATCAGTTAATCACTTTGTTCATGGAACCAACTTGCATCTCAAAATGGTATCAAATATGCTCTCGGTTCAAAACCTGATTTAGCCGGTGTCGCGTTTGTTCGTTTTCACGGATCATCAAAGCGTGCCCAAAATCAATTTGTCCACTTTGTACATCAGGGAGCTGCCTTTCATCTCCAAAATGGTGTCCGAATATGCTCATATTTCGAAGTAATTTCAGCCCACGGGTGCTCTGCGATACAGCCGTTTTTCCACGGATCATCAAAAATGGTCGCGAAATCAATTTGTCGCTTTGTGCATGAGAGCCACACTTGCATCTCAAAATAATGTCAAAATATGCTCTATCGGATTTCAAAAACCAAAAAGTTCGGCTTGATATCGTGATAATTGGTTTCACCGGATGTCGTCTGAAATCGGTCCCGAAACTCGTTGTCACTTTGTGCGTAGAGCCCATATTGTCTCCAAAATGAACGCTCGAGATATGTCTCGGTTAAAAATGAAAATTTATTTGATATCGCGTTTAACACATTTTGAGGATCGTCGAAAGTGAATCCAAAAAATCAATTTCGTCATTCGCACTATAAGAAACTGCGCCCATCTCCAAAATGGGTATCCAAATATACCCATAAGATTTCAGCAATTTTATTTGAGCATCACGATAAGATTGGTGCCAGTTCATCTAAATAGGTCCCTAAATCAATTAGTCACTTTGTGCATGTGAGGCCAACTTGCCATCTCCAAAATGGTTATCCAAATATGCTCTCGAATTTCAAAAAATGAAAATTTCAACCCGATATACTGCATCTATTAGTTTTTATGGATACGTTAAAATAGGTCCTAACAATCAATTCATCACTTTGTGCATATGAGGCCACGCTTGCATCTCCAAAGAGCTAAGTGTCAAATATGTCTCGAATTTTTTTAAACCGAAAAGATTTAGCCCTCGATAATTACATCGTTCGTTTCACGGATGTCTGAAATAGGTCAGATAAATTCGTCACTTTGTGCCGTACGAGCCCACGCTTTGCATCTCCAGAAACGGATATCCAAATGTGCTCTCGGATATCAAAAAAACCTTGAGAAATGTTTAACTGCGTCTGTTCACTTTAACGAACTATCTACGTTTAAAATGTTTCGGTTGTTATAAAGCTCTTTTAAAATATTTTAAAAACTTTGTAAAATATTTTAAAGGTTTTCATTGTTCAAATGTTTTAAAATATTCTGAAATATTGTAAACGCTTATCAAGTTAAACATAAATACGACATTCGATAATTTTTATAAATGGTTAAAGAATTTTATAAAATATTCTAAATTTTAAATCAAATATTTAAGTGTTTAATCATTTTTAGTAAATGTTTTTAATATGATAAATAAAAAAAATTGTTTAAACATTTATAAAAACTTTTAGTGACCTAGCGTCTTTTAAACACATTTATGTATTTCATGAAATTATAAAATGGTTAATGTTTTGAAATTTTTGTAAAATGTTCTTAAGGTTGCACTGCTTGTTCAAAATATTGTACGCTACTTCCAAGATATTTTCAAAACACTTGTGAATATTTGAAACACTTCTAAAAAATATTTTGAAGCAACTAAAATATTTTGAAACGCTTTTAAAATTGTTTTAAAATGTTTCGAAAAACACTTCTAAACATTTTAAATTTATTTTAAAATGTTTCAAAACACTTTTTAAAATGTTTTGAATATCTTGAAGAACCTAGCTTAAGCATTTTAAAATGTTTTAAAAGTATTTTAAAATGGTTTTCAAATGTTTTAAGCTTTTAAATATTTAAAAATATTTCAGAAACACTTTTAAAATATTTAAAAACATATATTTCATTTTTAAAAATGTTTATAAATAACATTTAATAAAAGTTAAACTAATAAAGTTGACATTATAAACATTTAATAATTTTTATAAAGGTTTTATATGATAAAACAAAACATATAAAAATATTCTAAGTTATTAATATGCTTGATCAAATATTTAAAAGCGTTTAATCATTTTTGATAAAATACTTAAAAAAACGTTTTAAAAACATTATAAAACACTTTTAAAATGTTAAAAAATGCTTATAAACACATTTAAAATGTTTTTAAGACATTATAAAACTCGTTTAAAATATTTTTATAAATTTGTAAAATGTTTTAAATGATTTTTTATAACATTTCAAAATATTTCAAAATCATTAAAAAAATTTCAAAATATTGTAAAAAAAACTTCTAAGATGTTTTAAACACTTTAAAATATTTTGACGCTTTCAAATATTTAAATTTATTTTTAAATGTTTCATTACTTCTAAATATTTTCACGTTTATATTGGTATTTAAAATAAACACATTTAATAAAATGTAAAATAAAGTTTCAAAATAACAACCTTTTAAAATGTTATAATGTGCTTTTAAAATGACTTGTCATAAAACTCTTTTAAATATTTTCAGAAATTTGTAAAATGTGCAAAATATTTTATATATTTCAAAAATATTGTCAAGCAACGAATATTTTTGAACACTTTTTAAATATTTTGAAACCCTTTTAAAAATGTTTTAAATTTATTTTAAAATGTTTTAAAACACTTTTCAAAATGCTTAAGCCTTTAAATGTTTTAAATTTATTTTAAAATGTTTTAACACTTTTAAAATGTTTTAAAACATATTTAAATCCTGCAAAATCTTGTAAAACATTTAAATGTTTCAAAGTGTTTAAAATGGTTTTTAAATGTTTTAAATCACTTTACAATATTGAAAAACATTTCAAAACACATTTAAAATATTTGAAAGCATTTATTTAGGTTCTAAAAACGTTTTAAATAAATTTAATAAAAGAGATTAAGCTTATAAATAACTATTGTAAACATACAATAATTTTTATAAATGTTTCATAAATGGTTTAAATACGTATAAAAATATTCTAAATTCTTCTCAATATGTTTAAATCAAATATTTAAAGCGTTTAATCCTTTTTATTAAATGTTTTTAATAAAATCGTAAAAAGAAAACGTTTTTAAAAATATTATAAAACCCTTTTTAAAAATGTTATAATAATGTGCTTTTAAACACGTTTAAAATGTTTCTAACACATCATAAAAAACTCTTTTTAAATATTTTTGAAATTATGCAAAATATTTTTGAAAGTTTTTATAACATTTTCAATATTTAAATATTATATAAAGTTAAACTTATAAAGTGACATTCATAATTTTTATAAATATTTTAAAAATGGTTTAAACCTTTTATAAAATATTCCAAATTCTTATTAATATATTTTAAATCAAATATTTAAAGCGTTTAATGATATTTAAATAATCTTTTAATAAAATGCTTTAAAAATAATATTTTTAAGCATTATAAAACACTTTTTAAAATGCTGTGACATGATTTAAACACGTTAATGTTTTTAAGACATTGTAAACTCTTTTAAAATATTTTTAAAAAGTTGTAAAATGTTTTAAAGTTTTTATAACGTTTTAAAATATTATGAAACACTATCAAGATATTTCAAGACACTTTTAAGATATTAAGAAGCTTGTTTTTAAATATTTTAAAGTATTCAGATTTATTTTTAAGTGTTTCAAAACACTTCAAAATGTTTTAAAACGTTTTTAAATCCTTTCAGCTTTCAAGCATTTCAACGTTTAAAGTGTTTAAGCAGTTTAAAAATGTTTTTAGAAAGCTTTTAATATTTTTAAAAAGGTTTAGTATTTTAAAATTTTAAATCCTTTTCAAAAACGTAAAAAACGATGCAAACGTTTTCATTATAAATATCTAGTTTCAAGCGAAAAGTTGAGCCCCGATATCACGTCTTTTAATTTTTCAGGATCATCTTGAATTGGTCCGGTAATTCGTCACTTTCATCTGAGGAATAGCACCCGCATCGAAAATGGAAAATTGTCCAAATATGCTCTCAAATTTCAAAGGCTTAACGAAGTTTTGCTTCGATATTTGACCATTAATTAGTTTTTCACGGATCGTCCAAAATAGAGCCCAACTCAATTTGTCACTTTGTCCAAGAATACGCTTTCATCTCCAAAGTGATCAAATATGCTCTCATGTTCAAAATCGAAAATTTCGGCCAGGTGCTCGTCTGTTATTTTTATGGGATGTCCGGGAAATAATTCGCCCGAAAATGGGTTGTCACTATGTGCATCACGAGCCACGCCTAACATCTCCAAAAATGGGCTTCCAAATATGCTCTAGGATTTCACAACGAAAAGTTGTTGATATCACGTCTTTTCATTTTACGGATATTAAATTGGGTAAATTAATTAATCACTTTATTCGTGAATAGCATCCCAAAATGGTATAAATGCTCTAAATTCAAAAACGGTTGCTTGGAGTATTGGCGTTTGATACGTTTTAACGAATCGTCGAAAATGATGCCCAAAATCAATTTGTCCTTTGTGCACGTCAGAAATACGCTTTCGTCTCCAAAGTGGGTATCGATAACATCATATTTCAAAATCGAAAATTTCAGCCCAACATAAATATCATCACGTTTTCAGGATGGTAAGTGATGTGATCAATTGTAAACTTTGTTAACGAGGGCCCTTTGTCCAAAATGGTGTCAAATGTATACTAAGTTCAAAACCAATTCAACTTCGATATCATGATCATTAATTTTCACGGTCGTGCAATCGATCCAAAATAAATTTGTCACTTGTACTTTTGCTTTTGTTGCTTTTGCTTTGTTGCGTAAAATGTATTTCATCTCCAAAATAGGTATCCGGATATGTCTAAATTTAGCGAAAATTCGCTTCAATATCTAACGTTTGTACATTTTCGAGATCATCAAATGAATCACGATCAATTCCAATATGCTACTTTTCTGTTGGCTTTACTTGCATCTCCAAAATGGTGTCCAAATATATATAGTTTCAGCAATTGTTTGGTATCGCTGGTTACGTTTTCAGGATCGCTAAATGGTCCTAAATCAATTCATCACTTCATGCATGTGAGCCATTTGTTCACATCTCAAAATAGTTATCCAAATGTATCTGGTTTAAACTGAAAATTTCAACTGATATACTGCGTCTATTAGATTTTTATGGATCGTTAAAATGAGTCCCTAAATCAATTCATCACTTTGTGCATGTTGAAACCACGCTTGCATCTCCAAAATAGGTATCCAAATATGCTCTCGAATTTTTAAGCGAAAAGTTTAGCCTAAAATATTATTCGCATCAGGTCGTTTTTCACAGATCATCAGAAATAGGTCCGAACTCAATTAGTCATGTGTCTGGGGCACGCTTGCATCTCCAACGGATATAAATATGCTCTGGGATATGAAAACCAGGAAAATGTTTGCTTTAATCTGTTCTATTTTTGAACTATCTAGGCTGGTATTTTTTAATTGTCTAGCTCTTTTTAAATATTTTAAAAACTGCTTAAAAATATTTCATGAAGATTCACTAGAACATTTCAAAATATTTTAAAATATTCAAAATATTGTAAAACGCTTTATCAAGTTAAGCTTATAAATCTGACATTCAATAATTTTTATAAATGGTTGAAGATTTTATAAAATATTCTAAAATTTAAATCAAATATTTAGTGTTAATCATTTTAGTAATGTTTTCCCAATGAAATGTTAAAAATTGTTTTAAAAACATTATAAAAAACTTTTAAAGCATTGTAAATTAACTTTTAAACACATTTAAATGTATTTAACACATTATAAAACTGCGTTTAAAAATATTTTAAGAATTTTTGTAAAAATGTTCTTAAGGATTTTTATAGCATTTCAAAATATTGTAAAACATTTAAGATATTTTAAAACACTTGTAAAAATATTTTAAAAACACTTCTAAAATATTTTTGAACGCTTCTAAAAATATTTTGACATTTTCTAAATTTATTTTAAAATGTTTCAAAACACTTCTAAATAGTTTTGAATTTACTTTTAAAATGTTTTAAAAACACTTTTAAAATATTTCAGAACTCTGAAGAACTCGTAAAGCATTTTAAAATGTTTTAAAGTGTTTTAAATGGTTTTAAAATGTTTTTAGAAAGCTTTACAATGTTTTAGTAACAAAACACTTTTAAAATATTTTAAAATAACTTTATTTCATTTTAAAAATGTTTATAAATAACATTTTAATAAAAGTTATTAATAGTTGACATTGTTGTTAATAATTTTTATAAAAGTTTTATAAAATAGCTTAAAACTTTTATAAAATATTCTAAGTTCTTATTAATATGTATGCAATCAATTATTTAAAGCGTTTAATCATTTTTGATAAAATCGCAAAAAAACGTTTTTAAAAACATTATAAAACACTTTTAAAATGTTAAGCGATAGCACAAGCTTAACTAATGCTGGACATTTATAAAACTCGTTTAAAAATATTTTTATAAATTTGTAAAATGTTTTAAATAGTTTTTATAACATTCAAAAATATTTCAAAAATCATTCCAAAAAATTTCAAAATATTTGTAAAAAACGCTTTGGGAATGTTTTAAAACATGAAAATATTTTGACATGCTAAATATTTTAGTTGTTTTTAAATGTTTTAAAACACTTCTAAAATATTTTAAATTTATATTAAAAGTGTTTTAAAATAAACACATTTAATAAAATCGTAAAATAAAGTTTCACAAAATGTTTTGTACAACACTTTTTAAAATGTTATAATGTGCTTTTAAAATGTTTGAAGACATCAACAAAACTCTTTTAAAATATTTTTAAAAATTTGTAAAAATGTTTTAAATATTTTTATATATTCTAAATATTTGTCAAGCAACAGAATATTTTTGAACACTTTTAAATATTTTAAAAACCCTTTTAAAATATTTTAAATTTATTTTAAAATGTTTAAAAACACTTTAAAATGCTTTAAAACACTTTTAAAAAATGTTTAAATTTATTTTAAAATGTTTTAAAACACTTTAAAAATGTTTTAAAACATATTTAAATCATATTTTAAATCTTGTAAAACATTTTAAAATGTTTTAAAAAGTGTTTTAAAATGGTTTTTAAATGTTTTCAGAATGCTTTACAATATTGAAAAACATTTATTTGTTAAAATATTTGAAAGCATTTTATTTAGATTCTAAAAACGTTTTTTTAAATAATTTAATAAAAGTTAAACATAAAGCTAACATTATAAACATCGATAATTTTTATAAATGTTTCATAAATGGATTTAAATCTGTTATAAAATATTCTAAATTCTTCTCAATATATTTAACTCAAATATTTAAGCGTTTAATCCTTTTATTAAATGTTTTTAATAAAGTAAATAAAAAAAGCGTTTTTAAAAAATATTATAAAACCCTTTTTAAAATGTTATAATATTATTATTTTAAACAGGTTAAAATGTTTCTAACACATCATAAAACTCTTTTCAAATATTTTTTAATTGTAAAAATATTTTGAGAAGTTTTATAACGTTTCAAAATATTTTAAATATTTTCATAAAGTTAAGCTTATAAAGTGACATTCATAATTTTTATAAATGTTTTAAAAATGGTTTAAACTTATTTTATAAAATATTCAATTCTTATTAATATGTTTAAATCAAATATTTAAAGCGTTTAATCATTTTTTAGTAAATCTTTTTAATAAAATGGTAAAAAATAATATTTTTAAAAAACATTATAAAACACTTTTTAAAATGTTGTAGCGTGATTTTTAAACACGTTAAAAGTATTTTTAGATATAAAACTCTTTTAAAATATTTTTAAAAAGGAATTTGTAAAAAAATGTTTTAAGGATTTTTATAGCGTTTCAAAATATTGTAAATATTTAACAAATGTTCAAGACACTTTTGAATGTTCTTAGCTTCGCTTTAATATTTTTGAAATGCTTTTAAGATTTATTTTAAAATATTTCAAAGCTGCACTCTAAAATGTTTTAAAGCATTTTTAAATCACTTGCAAAAACTGTAAAAGCATTTAAGCAATTTAAAGTGTTTTAAAACGGTTTGAAAATGTTTTTAGAAAGCTTTTCTGATATTTTTAAAAGGTTTAAAATGTTTTAAAACGTTTTAAAATCCTTTCAAAAACTTGTAAAACGTTTTAAAACGTTTTAAAGTGTATCAAATATGCTCTCGGTTCCGCTTGAAAAGTTCGACCCAAATATCCCGTCTTTTAATTTTTCACGGATACGTACGTTGAGTCCGTGATTCGTCACTTTTTTCATCTGAGGCCACGCTGCATCTCCAAAATGGGTATCCAAATATGTCTCAAATTTCAAAACCGAAAATTTTAGCCCAGAGCGCAAATCCGTTCGTTTTCACGGATCGTCCAAAATAAGGCCAAACTCAATTTGTCACTTTGTTGTCAAAGTACGCGCTTTCATCTCAAAAATGGGTGTCCAAATATGTCTCATATTTCACGATAAAAATTTCAGCCCGGTATACCCGTCTATTCGTTTTTAACGGATCATCAAAAATAAAATCATAGAAATCGATTTGTCTGTGCGTAAAGAACCTTACTTGCGTCTCCAAAATGGGCTTCGAAATATGTCGGTTTCCTGGCCAGAAAAGTTCAGCCCCAGGTATCCCGTCTTTTCATTTTCCACGGATCGTCGAATTGAGTCCCGAAGTCAATTAATCCCACTTTGTTCATCTTGAAATTACGCTTACGTCTCCAAAGTAGGTATCAAAAATATGTCTGATTTTAAAACGAAAAGATTTAATACCAAATGTTAACGTTTGTTCGTTTTTCACGGATCATCAGAAATGATGCCCAAAATCAATTTGTCACTTTGTACACGTAAAGACCACGCTTTCATCTCCAAATGGGTATCAATATGCTCTCATATTTCAAAATCGAAAATTTCAATAGTTATATTAATCTATTCGTTTCTGGATCATCAAAATAGTCGCGAAATCAATTTGTCGCTTTGTACAGGGAAAACACACTTCATCTCAAAATGGTGCTTCAAATATGCTCTAAGTTCAAAACAAAAGTTCAACTTACAGTATCCGCGTCCGTTCGTTTTACGGATCGTAAATCGATCCGAAAATAAATTTGTCACTTTGTGCGTAAGACCACCCTTTCATCTCCAAAATGGGTATCCGGATAACAACAAGATTTAAAAACGAAAATTTCAACTTCAGTATCGCATTTGTACATTTTAGGATCATCGAAAATGAATCTAAATCAATTAATCATTCTTTTCCTGTGAAACTTCTTGTCTCAAAATGGTGTCCAAATATACCCTGAGATTTAAGCAGGTAGCCAAACATCTAATGGTCATTTTGGATAATAAATGGTCCTAAATCAATTAATGCTTTATTAGCAATTGTACATCTCCAAACGTTTATGAATACGCTCCAATTTCAATAAAATTTCAACGATATCATTAACAATTTTCCTGGATGGTGAAACAGGTCCTAAATCAATTCTGCTTTGTGCGTGTGAATAACTTGCATCTCCAAAATGGGTATCCAAATATATCTTGATTTTTAAACGAAAAGTTTAGCCCTAAGTATTACTTGTCTAGTTAGTTGCTACGGATCATCCAGAAATGAGGTCGAACTCAATTAAGTCACTTTGTACCTCTGGAATAACTGCATCTCCAAAACGGATATCCAAAATGTCTCCGGATATAAAGAAGCAAAATGTTCGCTAATCTATTCGCCTTTGAACTATCTCATTCCAAATGTTTTTCAGACATTATAAAGCTCTTTTAAAATATTTTTAAAAACTTTGTAAAATATTTTAAAGGATTTTAGAACATTTTCAAAATATTTTAAAATATTTCAAAATATTGTAAAACGCTTATCAAGTTAAGCTTATAAATCTGACATTAAATAATTTTTATAAATGGTTCGAAGATTTTATAAAATATTAAATTTTAAATCAAATATTTAAAGTGTTTAATCATTTTTAGTAAATGTTTTTAATGAAATCGTAAAAAAAAAGGTGTTTTAAAAAACATTATAAAAAGCTTTTTAAGTATTATAATGATATTTTAAACACATTTAAGTATTATTTATACATTTATAAAACTAGATTTAAAATATAAGAATTTTGTAAAATGTTCTTAAGGATTTTTATAACATTTTCTAAAATATTGTAAAACACTTCCAAGATATTTTAAAACACTTGTAAAATGTTTTGAAACACTTCTAAAATATTTTAAACGCTTCTAAAATATTACAGAAGCACTTTTTAAAATTTATTTTAAAAATATTCAACAACTTCTAAAACGTTTCATTGTTTTTAAAATGTTTTAAAACATTTTAAAATGTTTTAGGAACTACCGAAGAACTGGTAAAGCATTTTAAATGTTTTTAAAGTGTTTTAAAATGGTTTTACTAAGGAGAAATGTTTTAGAAAAGCTTTTAAAGTATTTTAAAAATATTTTAAAACATACTGATATTTAAAAACATTTATTTCATTTTAAAAATGTTTATAAATAACATTTAATAAAAGTTAAGCTAATAAAATTGACATTATAAACATTTAATAATTTTTATAAAGGTTTTATAAATAGCTTAAGCTTTTATAAAATATTCTAAATTCTTATTAATATACATGGAAATCAAATATTTAAAGCGTTTAATCATTTTGATGGTAGCAGCGTTTTAAAACATTATAAAACACTTTTAAAATGTTAAGCATGCTTTTAAACACATTTAAAATGTTTTTAAGACATTATAAAACTCGTTTAAAAAATATTTTTATAAATTTGCAAAATGTTGTTGATTTTTTCTTGTTTCAAAATATTTCAAAATCATTCAAAAAAATTTCAAAATGTTATAAGCACTTCCAAGATATTTTAAAACACTTGTAAAATATTTTGAAAGCACTTTTTAAAATGTTTTAGAGATTTATTTTTAAATGTTTTCAAAACACTTCTAAAATATTTTAAATTTATATTAAAAAGTGTTTTAAAATAAACACATTTAATAAAGTAAATAAAGATAAAGAGTTTACGAAACAACATACAACACTTTTTAAAATGTTATAATGTGCTTTTAAAATGTTTTAGAACATATCTTAAAACTCTTCAAATATTTTAAAATTTGTAAAAAAATGTTTTAAAATATTTTTATATATTTCAAATATTGTCAGCAGCATTAAGATATTTTTGAACAACACTTTTAAATATTTTTAAAGGCCTTTTAAAATGTTTTAAATTTATTTAAAATGTTTCAAAAACACTTTTAAAAATATTTAAAAACACTTTTAAAATGTTTTAAATTTATTTTAAAATGTTTCAAAAACTTAACTTTTAAAAATGTTTTAAAACATATTTAAATCCTTTTAAAAATCTTGTAAAACATTTTACGAAATGCTTTAAAGTGTTTTTAAAATGGTTTTTAAATGTTTTAGAATGCTTTTACAATCGTGAAAAACATTTCAAAACACATTTAAATATTTGAAAGCATTTATTTAGGTTCTAAAAACGTTTTAAAATAAAATTTAATAAATTAAGCTATTCTTGTGCCGACTTGTCTGATATTTTATAAATGTTTCATAAATGGTTAAATCTGTTGCCAAAATATTCATTCTTCTCAATATGTTTTAATCAAATGTTTAAAGTGACAATCCTTTTATTAAATGTTTTAATAAAGTAATAAAAAAAGCACGTTTTTAAAAATATTATAAAACCCTTTTAAAAATGTTATAATGTGCTTTTAAACGTTTAAAATATTTCGCATCATAAAAAACTCTTTTCAAATATTTTTAAAAAAAATTTGTAAAATATTTTGAGATTTTTATAACATTTTAAAATATTTTCAAAATATTTCATAAAGTTAAACTTATAAAGTGACATTATAATTTTATAAATGTTTTAAAAATGGACAAAACACCTTTAAATGTTCCAAATTCTTATTAATATGTTTAAATCATATTATTTAAAGCGTTTAATCATTTTTAGTAAATCTTTTTAATAAAATCGTAAAAAAATAATATTTTTAAAAACATTATAAAACACTTTTTAAAATGTGACATGATTTGCAAACATAATTAAAAATGTTTTTAAGACATTATAGAAACTCTTTTAAAATATTTTTTTAAAAAAAAGTTGTAAAGTATTTAAAGTTTTATCGCGTTTCAAAAATATTGTAAAACACTATCGAAATGTTTAGAGACACTTTTAAGATATTGAAGCATTTTTAAAATATTTTGAAGTACTTTTAAGTTATTTAAAATGTTCTAACCGCTACAAATGTTTTCGCGTTTTTAAATCCTTTTAAAAAACTTGTAAAGCATTTTAAAAGCGTTTAAAAGTGTTTTAAAACGGTTTAAAAATGTTTTAAACTTTTACAATATTTTTCAAAAAGTTTAAATGTTTTAAAAGCATTTTAAATCCTTTTAAAAAACTTGCCAAAACATTCATAATTTTAAAGTGTATCAATATGCTCTAAGTTTCAGCTTGAAAAATTGACCCAAGTATCGTCTTTTAATTTTCCGCGGATAAATACGAATTGAGTCAAAGTCAATTCGTCCTTTCTCATCTGAGATATGCCATCTCCAAAATAGGTATCAATATGCTCTCAAATTTCAAAGCGAAAATTTTATTTTAGGTAATATTCGCGATAATTCGTTTTTCACGCGGATCGTCCAAAATAAATTTAGCTAAATTTCTGCTTTGTACATCCGGTACGCTTTCATCTCAAGCGGTATCCAAATATGCTCTCATGTTCAAAGATAGAAAATTTAGGCCAGGTGTCTTAAATACTGTTCGTTTCGCGGATCATATAAAAATAATTAGCAAAATAAATTTGTCTTTTCATAATACATCACGAAACCACCTTTTGTCTCAAAAATAGCTGATGTGCTCTGGTTTCACAATAGAAAAGTTAAGCCCAAAAATGTCACATCTTTTCATTTTCGGATAAATACGAATTGAGTCCCAAAGTCAATTAATCACTTTGTTCATCACAAATCCAACTTGTCTCCAATGGTGTCGACATAAATTTCACGGCGAAAAGTTTAGCCCAAATATTCGCGTTTGTTAGTTTTCACGGATATTAATGATGCCAATCGATTTGTCACTTTGTGCGCTAAAATTACGCTTTCGTCACAAAATAGGTATCCGTGTGCTCTCATATTTCAAAATGAAAATTTCAGCCCACAATTGTTCTGCTTCATTAGGTTTTTCACGGATCGCTAAATGGTCATGAAAATCAATTTGTCGCTTTAGCGCCGAGGGCCACCGCCTACACATCTCGAAATACGATGTCCAAATATGTCTGGATTTCAAAACCAAAAAGTTCAACTTCACATTATACATTATCCACAGCGTCTAATTCGTTTACCTAACGGATCGTAAAATACGATCCCGAAGTAATTTGTCACTTTCGTACGTGCAGAATACCTTTCATCTCGAGAAAGTAAGTATCAGATATGTCGTTAGCCAAAATTTCAGCAGTATCCGCATTTGTACATTTTCAAGGTCATCAAATGAATCGCAATCAATTGGCGTCATTCTTTTCTAACGAAACCTGCCCATCTCCAAATGGTGTCGAATATACCCTCGATTTCACGGCAGTACAATAAAGCGCGCTGTTAAGATTGGTTTTTAGGATCATCTAAAATAGGTCCCCAATCAATTAGTCACTTTGTGCATGTGAATACTTGCATCTCGAAAATGGTTATCCGAATATGCCGAATTTCAAAAGCAAAGAAATTTCAACTTCAAATGTAAATACAATGCGTTTTTATGGATACGTTCGAAATGAGTCCCTAAATCAATTCATCACTTTGTGCGTGTAGAACATGTCTCCAAAGTACGTTATCGAAATCATGTCGATTTTAAGCGGTGCTTCACCGATATTACGCTGTGATTGTTTTCCTGAGATAAGCCAGAAATGAGTCCGAACTCAATTAAATCATATTTTGTGCATCTGGGGCCATATGCATCTCCGGCGGATATCCGTGTGCTCTAGGATACTCAAAACGAAAATGTTTATTTTCAGTCATTATTTTAAGTTGTCGTTTAAAATGTTTTTGAGACATTATAAAACTCTTTAAAATATTTCAAAACTTTGTAAAATATTTAAAGAGATTTTTGAAACATTTCAAAATATTTTAAAATATTTCAAAATATTGTAAAACGCTTATCAAAGTTAAACATAAATCTCATTCATGTTTATAAATAGTTGAAAATTTTATAAAATATTCTAAATTTTAAATCAAATATTTAAAGTGTTTAATCATTTTTAGTAAATGTTTTTAATGAAATCGTAAAAAAATTGTTTTAAAAAACATGCTAAAAGCACTAGCTATTATAGCGTGCTTTCCTTTGGTTAAATGTATTTAACACATTATAAAACTCGTTTAAAATATTTTAAGAATTTTGTAAATGTTCTTAAAGTTTTTATAGCATTTCAAAATATTGTAAAACACTTCCAAGATATTTTAAAACACTTGTAAAATATTTTGAAACACTTCTAAAATATTTTGAAACGCTTCTAAAATATTTTGAAAGCACTTTCATTCTATTTTAAAATGTTTTAAAAACACTAAGCACGTTTTAAATTTATTTTAAAAAGTGTTTTAAAGCATACAAAATGTTTTGAGCTCTTGAAGAACTAGTAAATATTTTAAAATGTTTTAAATGTTTAGTGGTTTAAAATGTTTTTGAAAGCTTTGTTGCTAGAAATATTTTAAAACACTTTTAAAATATTAAAAACATTTATTTTATTTAAAATATTTATAAATAGCATTTAATAAAAGTTAAACTAATAAAGTTGACATTATAAACATTTAATATAATTTTTATAAAGGTTTTATAAATGAGCTTATTTTATAAAATATTCTAAATTACTATTAATATGCTTTAAATCAAATATTTAAAAAGCGTTTAATCATTTTTGATAAATCATAGTTTTTAAAAACATTGTCAAGCACTTTTAAAATGTTAAACGTGCTTTTAAACACATTTAAAATGTTTTGAACGTTACTAAAACTCATTTTAAATATTTTTATAAATTTGTAAAATGTTTTAAATGATTTTTATAACATTTTAAAAATATTTCAAAATCATTCAAAAAATTCAAAATGTTTGTAAAAAAGCACAAGATATTTCAAAGCTTACTTTGAAATATTTGTTGTTTTTAAAATGTTTTAAATTTATTTTAAATATTTCAAAACACTTCTAAAATGTTTTTAAATTTATATTAAGTGTTTTAAAATAATACATTAATAGATAAGCTAAAATAAAGTTTCTAGAAACAACGTACAACACTTTTAAAATGTTATAATGTGCTTTTAAAATGTTTTGAAGACATCATAAAACTCTTTTAAAATATTTTTAAAAATTTGTAAAATGTTTTAAAATATTTTTATTATATTTCAAAATGACCTTGGTAATAAGATGTTTTGTAACCTTTTAGATATTTTGAACCCTTTTAAAATGTTTTAAATTTATTTAAAATGTTCAAAACTTTTAAAATGCTTCAAAAAAACCTTTTAAAATGTTTTGATTATTTTAAAATGTTTCTAAACACTTTTAAAATGTTTTAAAAAACATATTTAATCCTTTTAAAATCTTATTAAAACATTTTAAATGTTTTAAAAATCTTTAAATGGATTTTTAAATATTTTAGAATACTTTTACAATGTTAGAAAAACATTTTAAACTTGTTTAAAATATTTGACATTTGTTTAGGTTCTAGCTTAGTTTCAAAACAAAATTTTAATAAAAAGTTAGCTTATAAAGCTAACATTATAAACATGCAATAATTTTTGTAATGCTACATAAATGATTCGTCTGTTATAAAATATTCTAAATTATATATTATGTTTAAATCGTATTTAGCGTTTAATCTAACTTTTTATTAAATGTTTTAATAAAATGGCAAAAAACGTTTTTAAAAATATTGTAAAGCCTTTTTAAAATGTTATAATGTGTGCTTTAAACACGTTTAAAATATTTCTGTACATCATAAACTGCTAAATATTTTTAAAGAATTTGTAAAATATTTTTAAAAGTTTTATAACATTTTAAAATATTTAAAATATTTCATAAAGTTAAGCTTATAAGGCTGACATTCCATAATTTTTATAAATGTTTTAAAATGGTTTAAACCTTTTATAAAATATTCCAAATTCTTATTAATATGTTTAAATCAAATATTTAAAGCGTTTAATCATTTTTAGTAAATCTTTTTAATAAAATCGTAAAAAATAATATTTTTTAAAAAAACATTATAAAACACTTTTTAAAATACCTTGTGCAATTTTAAAAAGCATTAAAAATGTTTTAAGACATTGTGAAACTCTTTTAAAATGTTTTAAAAAGTTGTAAAATATTTTAAAGTTTTATAACGTTTCAAGAAATAATGTAAGAAACACTATCGAAGATATTTCAAAATTGCTTTAGATATTACATGAGCACTTTTAAAATATTTTAAAATACTTTTAAAGATTTATTTTAAAATGTTAAATAGCTAAAAAATGTTTTAAAACCATTTTTAATCCTTTTAAAAACATAAAACGTTTCAAAAACATTTTAAAAAGTGTTTTAAAGCAGTTTAAAAATATTTTAAACTTTACCAATATTTTTAAAGGTTTAGAAATGTTTTAAAAACGTTTTTTCAAAAATCCTTTTTAAAAGCATGAAAGCATTTAAAACGTTTAAAAGTGTATCCAAATAATACTCTCGATTTCAAGCCGAAAAATTCAGCTTTGAGTATCCCACGTCTTTTAATTTTTCTAAGATCATCCAGATTGAGTCCGGGAAATCAAATTCGTCACTTTTCATGCAGGGCACTTTGTCTCCAAAATGGGTATCCAGATATGTCTCAAATTTCGGCAAAAATTTAGCCCAAATATTCGTCAGATTCGTTGATTTTTCGGATAAGTCAAATGAGGCGAAACTCAATTTGTCCTTTGTGCCACATCAAGACACGCTTTCATCTCAATCGTTGTCAAACATATGTCTCATATTTCAAAATAAAAATTCGATAAATATCTGCGTCTATTAGTTTTTATGGATCATCAAAATAATTAACAATCAAATTATCTTTCTTGTAAGTTTGTCTAAATCTCAAATGGCTTCAAATATGCTCTAAGTTCACAACTTGTTCAGCCCAAATGTCGTCTTTTCATTTCCTGGATATTGAATTAGTCCGAAGTCAATTCGTCACTTTATTCATCACAAATAGCATCTCCAAAATAGGTATCAAAATATGCTCTAAGTTCAAAGCGAAAAAGTTTCTTGGAAGTAATACGCGTTTGTTAGGTGCAGATGATAAAGTGATGCCCAAAATCAATTTGTCTTTGTTGCTTAGAAATGCTTTCATCAAATAGGTATCGTGTGTCATATTTCAAAATGGTCGGCTTGGTGTAAATACAATGCATTTTTCGAGATCATCCAAAATGATCATGAAAATCAATTTGTATGCCGCGGGGGCCGCTACATCTCAAAATGGGTATCGAAATATGTCTGGTTCAAAATAAAAGTTCAACCTGATATCATCGCGTCCAGACCGTTTTTCACCGGATAAATAAAACTCGATCCCGCGTCGGTGCCTCACTTGCAGCATGCGGGGCCACCTTTCATCTCAAAATGGGTATCGACCTACTGTCTCGGTTAAGCAAAATTTCAACCCAATATCGCATTTGTACATTTTCAGGATCGTCAAAATGAATCCCGAAAATCAATTAATCGTTCTTTTCACGAGAGCGCCATCATAAAATAGGTCGCCCTTCAATGTACACTGGTTAAAACGGTCGCTTCCCAGCATCCGCGTCGGTTCGTTTTCGGATCATCCAAAATAAGGTCCCTAAATCAATTAGTCACTTTGTGCATGTGGGGCCACGCTTACACATCTCCAAAATAGTTATCCAAATATGTCTGCAATTTAATCCATTGCTTAAATGTCTGCGTATTAGTTTTTATGGATCATTAAGTAGGTCTATAAATAAATTCATCACTTTTGTGCGTATAGAATATAACTTGGCATCTCAAAGAATGATGTCAAATATGCTCTCGAATTTTTTTAAGCGAAAAGGTTTAGCCTAAATAATGCATCGATTAATTTTCACAGGATCGTAATAAACGGGTCCGAACTCAATTAGTCACTTTACAATATACGTAAGGCCGCTTGCATCAGAGCAGTCTCAAATATGTCTCGGTCAAAGCAGGAGAGAAATGTTGCTATTCTATTATTTTCATAGACTGTCTACGTTGCAAAATGTTTTCAAACATTATAAAGCTCATACTTTTAAAATATTTTAAAAACTTTGTAAAATATTTTAAAAAGGATTTTTAAAACATTTCAAAATATTTTAAAATAATATTTCAAAATGTTATGCTTGTTATCAGTTAAGCTATAAATCTGACATTCAATAATTTTTATAAAATAGTTTAAGAGATTTTATAAAATATTATAAATTTTAATCAAATATTTAAAGTGTTTAATCATTTTTAGTAAATGTTTTCATTTAAAAATGCAACAAAAAAAGTTGTTTTTAAAAACATTATAAAAAACTTTTAAACTTTATTATAGCGTGCTTTTAAACACATTTAAATGTGTTTAACACATTATAAAACTTCATTTAAAATATTTTAAAATTTTGTAAAATGTTCTTGGGATTTTTATAGCATTCAAATATTGTAAAACACTTCCAAGATATTTTAAAACACTTGTAAAATATTTTGACCTTCTAAAATATTTTAGAAGCACTTCTAAATATTTTGAAACGCTTTTAAAATTTGTTTTAAAATGTTTTAAAACACTTCTAAAACGTTTTAAATTTGTTTTAAAATGTTTCAAAACACTTACAAAAATGTTTTGAAGAACCTCTTGAAAAGGCTGCAAAAGCATTTTAAAGTCTTTAAAAAGTGTTTAAAAATGGTTTTAAAATGTTTTGAAAAGCTTTACAATGTTTTAAAAATATTTCAAAACGCTTTTAAAATATTTAAAAACATTTTATTTCATTTTTAAAAATGTTTATAAATAACATTTAATAAAGTTAAATAAAGTTGACATTATAAGCAATTTAATAATTTTTATAACAGGGATTTTATAAATGGCTTAAAGCTTTTATAAAATATTCTAAATTCTTATTAATATGCTTAAATCGTATTGTTAATCATTTTTTGTGATAAAATACTTTAAAACGTTTTAAAAAACATTATAAAACACTTTTTTAAAATGTTAAAACGTACTTTTAAACACATTTTAAAATGTTTTAAGACATTATAAAGCTACCGTTTAAAATATTTTTATAAATTTGTAGGAAATGTTTTAAATGATTTTTATAACATTTCAAAATATTTCAAAATCATTCAAAGAATTTCAAAATGTTGTAAAAAGCACTTCTTCCAAGATATTTTAAAACCTTGTAAAATATTTTGAAAGCAACTTTTAAAATGTTTTAAATTTATTTTTAAATGTTTTCAAAACACTTCTAAAATATTTTAAATTTTATTAAAAGTGTTTAAAAATAAACACATTTATTAAAATCGTAAATAAAGTTTCTAGAAACAACTGTTTGTACTTTTAAAATATTATAGTAATAACTTTTAAAATGTTTTGAAACATCATAAAACTCTTTTTAAAATATTTTTAAAAATTTGTAAAAATGTTTTAAAATATTTTTATATATTTCAAAATATTGTCAAACTGTGAGATGTTTTTGAACACTTTTAAATGTTTTGAAACCCTTTTTAAATGTTTTAAATTTATTTTTAAAATGTTTCAAAACACTTTTAAAATGCTTCAAAACACTTTTAAAATATTTTTAAATTTATTTTAAAAAATGTTTTAAAAACACTTTTAAAGTGTTTCCTGACATTATTTAAATCTTTTAAAATCTTGTAAAACATTTTAAAATGTTTTAAAAGTGTTTTAAAATAGTTTTTAAATATTTCGAGTAACTTTTACAATGTTGAAAAACATTTCAAAACACATTTAAAATATTTGAAAGAGAAAAACATTTGTTTAGTTGCAAAAACGTTTTTAAATAAATTTAATAAAGTTAAACTTATAAACTAACATTATAAACATGCAATAATTTTTATAAATGTTCCTGATAATTTAATCATTATAAAATATTCTAAATTCTTCTCAAATATATTTAAATCAAATATTTAAACGTTTAATCCTTTATTAATGTTTTTATTAAAGTAGTAAAAGAAAACGTTTTTAAATATTATAAAACACATAAAATGTTATAATATTATTTTAAACACGTTTAAAATGTTCTAACACATCACATAAAATATTTTCTGATATTTTAAAGAATTTGTAAAATATTTTGATTTTATAACATTTTAAAATATTTTCAAAATATTTTCATAAAGTTAAGCTTATAAAGTGGCTTTGTTCCATAATTTTATAAATGTTTTAAAAAATGGTTTAAACCTTTTATAAATATTTAAATTCTTATTAATATGTTTAAATCAAATATTTAAAGCGTTTAATCATTTTTAGTAAATCTTTTTTAATAAAATCGTAAGAAAATAATATTTTTAAAAAACATTGTAACACTTTTAAAATGCTGTGACATGATTTTAAACAGATAAATGTTTTTAAAGAACATTATGAAGCTATTTTAAATATTTTTAAAAGTTACTAAAATGTTTAAAAGAAGATTTTATATACAATTTCAAAATATTATGTAAAACAACTGTCCCAAGATATTTGAAGATAACTTTTAAGATATTACTGGCTTGTTTTAAAATATTTTATGTGATACTAATTATTTTAAAATATTTTAAAAACACTTCTAAAATAAATACTAAATAATTTTAAATCTTTTAAAAAAACTTGTGAAAGCATTTTAAAACGTTTTAAAAAGTGTTTAAACGGTTTAAAAATATTTTTAAAGCTTTGTCTTTAAAGGTTTAAAATGTTTCATGAATTTTAAAATCCTTACTAAAAACTTGTAAAGCATTTTCGCGTTTTAAAAGTGTATCCAAATATGCTCTAGAAGTTTTCAAGCGAAAAAGTTCAGCCCAGAATATCCCGTCTTTTAATTTTTTTCACGGATAAATGAATTGAGTCCCGTGTTCGTCACTTTCATCTGAACCACCTTGCATCTCAAAATGGGTATCGATAACATATAAATTGAAAACCGAAAATTTTAGCCCCAAATCATCGCGTCAATTAGTTTTCTTGGATGGTAATCGAAATAGACGTGAAACCAATTTGTCACTTTGTGCATCAAGGCAACTTTCATCTCAAAATAGGTGTCAATATGTCATATTTAAAAATGTCGAAAATTTCAGCCAATTATACCGTCTATTAAATTTTCGCGGATCATAAAAATAATCATAAGCTCGATTTGTGTACCATATGCAATAAAGACTTTGCCATCTCAAAATAGGCTTCCAGTATGCTCTCAGTTCTGGCAAGAAAAGTTGACCAAGTATCCACGTCTTTTCATTACGGATCATCTGATTCAAGTCCAAATCAATTGGTATTTTATTCACTCTGAGAACGCTTACCATCTCAAAATAGGTATCCAAATATGTCTCGATTTCAAAACGAAAATTGTTACCAAATATTAGTGCATTATTTCTGGATCGTCGCATTAAGTACCCAAAATCTAATTTGTCACTTTGTACATCAAAATAACCTCGTCAAAATGTTTGGTAATAAATATTGCTCTCTCATATTTCGATAAATTTCATTTGGTTATTTCTGATGTGGTAATTTTCACCGGATCACCTTGAAAATGGTCTGGCGAAATAATTGCAACTTGCAACGCGAGGGGCCATAGCACATCTCCAAAATATGAGTGTCAAATGCTCTACGGTTCAAAACAAAAGTTCAACACGATATCGTCGTTCGTTTCATAGGATCATAAAATGAATCACAAAATAATTTGTCTACTTTTATTATACGGGCCACCATACCATCTCTAAATAGGTGTCAGGATATGTCGATTTAAAAACACAATTTCAACTTTAATAACTCGCATTGTACATTTTCAAGGATGTTAAAAATGAATCAAAATCAATTCGTCATTCTTGCTATGTGAAACGCACATGTCGAAATGAGTCGATATATAAGTTTAAGCGAAAATTTTATTTGAAACGTAGTAAAATTGGTTTTTCGGATCATCCCAAAATGAGTCCCTAATCAATTGATATTTTGTGCTTGAGAATGCGCTTGCATCTCAGTGATTGTCAATATGCTCTAAAGATTTCAAAAATGAAATTTGCTTCGATATACCATCTGTTAAGTTTTGAATTAAGTTAGTGAGTCCTAATCAATTCATCACTTTTGTCTTCAAAACATACATCTCCCAAATGGTGTCAATATGCTCTAAGATTTTTAAACAAAGTTTAGCCTAAATGTGCGTAATTAGTTTTTCTCACGAGATCCATCAAAATGGTCAGAACTCAAATTCAAATGCTTTGTGCACATGGAACAACTTGCAACCAAAACGGATATCCAAATAATAACTAGGATATCAAAAACCGAAATGTTTAACTGCGTCTCAACTATTTTAACGAACTATGTCTCGTTTAAAATATTTTTAGGATATTATGTTCTTTTTAGTATTTTAAAAACTTTTATGTAAAAATATTTTTAAAAAAAGTTTTAGAACATTTCAAAATATTTTAAAATATTTCAGGTAATACAAAAAAACGCTTATCAAAGTTAAGCTGTCAATCTGACATTCTAATAATTTTTATATGATAGTTTAGAAATTTTATAAATATTCAGTTTAAATCAAATATTTAAGTGTTTCGTCATTTTTAGTAAATGTTTTTAATGAAATCGTAAAAAAAAATTGTTTTAAAAAACATTATAAAAAACTTTTAAGTGTTATAGCGTGCTATAAACACATTTAAATGTATTTAACACATTATAAAACCTAGATTTTAAAATATTTTAAGAATTTTGTAAAATATTCTTAAGGATTTTTATAGCATTTCAAAATGTTCTTAAAGCCTTCAAGATATTTTTAAAACACTTGTGAAATATTTTAGAACACTTTAAAATATTTTTGAAAGCACTTTAAAATATTTTGGCCTTTAAATTTATTTTAAAAATGTTTTAAAACATTTAAAACGTTTTAAATTTATTTTTAAAATGTTTTAAAACTTCTTTAAAATCCTTTTAAGAACCTCTTGAAGGAACTATGAGCATTTTTAAAATGTTTTAAAAGTGTTTTAAAATGGTTTTAAAATGTTTTAGAAAGCTTTTACAATGTTTTAAAAATATTTCAAAACACTTTTAAAATATTTAAAACATTTTATTTCATTTTTTAAAAATGTTTATAAAATAACATTTAATAAAGTTAAATAATAAAGTTGACATTATAAACATTTAATAATAATTTTTATAAAAGGTTTTATAAATAGTAAGCACATAAAATATTCTAAATTCTTATTAATATGCTTAAATCAAATATTTAAAGCGTTTAATCATTTTTGATAAAATCGCAAAAAAACGTTTTAAAAACATTACTAAAAACCTGCTTTTTAAAATGTTAAAACGTGCTTTTCATACACATTTAAAATGTTTTTAAGACATTATAAAACTAAAATTTAAAAATATTTTTATAAATTTGTAAAATGTTTTAAATGAATTTTTATAACATTTCAAAAATATTTCAAAATCATTCAAAAAATTTTAAAAATGTTGTAAAAAACGCTTCCAAGATATTTTAAAACACTTGTAAATATTTTGACAGCTTTAAAATGTTTTTAAATTTATTTTTAAATGTTTAAGCGCTACAAATATTTTTAAATTTATATTAAAGAGTGTTTTAAAATAAACACATTTAATAAAATCGTAAAATAAAGTTTCTAGAAACATTTTAATACAACACTTTTTAAAATGTTATAATGTGCTTTTAAAAAATGTTTTGAAGACATCTGTAAAATATATTTTAAAATATTTTTAAAAATTTGTAAAATGGTACAAAATATTTTTATATGTTCAAAATATTGTCAACGCTTAAGATATTTTTGAACACTTTTAAATATTTTAAACCCTTTTAAAATGTTTTAAATTTGTTTAAATGTTTTAAACACTTTAAAATGCTTCAAAACACTTTTAAAATGTTTAAATTTATTTTAAAATGTTTCAAAACACTTTTAAAATGTTTTAAAACACTTTTTGATATTTTAAAATCTTGTAAAACATTTAAAATGTTTTAAAAGTGTTTTAAAATAGTTTAAATGTTCAGATATTTTTTACAATGTTAAGAAAAACATTTCAAAACACATTAAAATATTTGAAAGCATTTATTGGATTACAAAAACGTTTTTAAATAAATTTAATAAAAGTTAAGCTTATCGACTAACATTATAAACATGTGATAATTTTATAAATGTTTCATAAATAGTTTAAATACTACATTGTAAAATATTCTAAATTCTTCTCAATATGTTTAAATCAAATATTTAAAGCGTTTAATCCTTTTATTAAATGTTTTTAATAAAATCGTAAAAAACGTTTTTAAAAATATTATAAAGCCACTTTTAAAATGTTATAATGTACTTTTAAACACGTTTAAAAAATGTTTCTATACATCATAAAACTCTTTTCAAGTATTTTTAAAGAATTTGTAAAATATTTTAGAGATTTTATAACATTAAAATATTTCAAAATATTTCATAAAAGTTAATATAAAGGTGACATTCCATAATTTTTATAAATGTTTTAAAAATGGTTTAAACCTTTATAAAATATTCAAATTCTTATTAATATGTTTAAATCAAATATTTAAGCGTTTAATCATTTTTTTAATGTAAATCTTTTAATAAATCGTAAAAATAATATTTTTAAAAACATTATAAAACACTTTTTAAATCTGTGACATGATTTAAAAACGTTAAAAATGTTTTTAAGATATAAAACTCTTTTTTAAAATATTTTTAAAAAGTTATGGAAATGTTTTAAAGGATTTTTATACGCAGTTTCAAAATATTTGTAAAACACTATCGAAGATATTTCAGAACACTTTTAAGATATTAAGAAGCATTTTAAATATTTTATTGTGATAACTTTTAAGATTGTTAAATGTTTCAAAACACTTCTAAAATGTTTTAAAACGTTTTTAAATCCTTTTAAAAAACTTGTAAAGAAGCATTTTAAAGCATTTAAGTGTTTAAAAACGGTTTAAAAATGTTTTTAAAAACTTTAATGTTTTTAAAAAGGTTTAAAATGTTTTAAAACGATTTTAAAATCCTTTTCAAAAACTTGTAAAAGCATTTTAAAACGTTTTAAATATGTCAAAATATGTCTCGATTTCCAAAGCCAAAAGTTCGACACGAATATCACGTCTTTTCAATTTTCACGGATCGTACGATTGAGTCTAAATCAATTAATCACTTTTCATACGGGGGCACGCCATCTCCAAAATAGGTATCCAAATATGCTCTCAAATTTCAAAATGAAAATTTTAGCCCGATATTCGCGTCCGTTCGTTTTTCACGGATACTGGCGTCAATCGACCCAAACTCAATTTGTCCACTTTGTTCGCATGTTCTTTCATCTCCAAAATAGGTATCCAAATATGCTCTCATGTTCAAAATCGAAAATTAGCCCCCGTTATACCAAGTCTATTCGTTTCGTGGATCATCCGAAATGAGTCGCGAAATCGATTTGTCACTATGTGCATGCGAGGCCACTTGCATCAATCATGGGCTTCGAATATGTGTCTACAGTTCCCCAACCCGAAAAGGTTAGAGCCCCGTCGTCCACCTAGCTCGCGGATCATCGTTGAATCCAAAGTCAATTAGTCACTTTTTCTCCCATTCATCTGAAATAGCCATCTCTAAAATGGGTATCAAATATGTCTCGGTTCAAAACCGAAAAGTTTATTTGAAATATTCGCGTTTGACCGTTTTCACCGGATCATCCAAAATGATGCCCAAAATCAATTTGTCACTTTGTGCATCGAGGCCGCTTTCATCTCCAAAGTGGTGTCGATATGTCTCATGTTCAAAAATGAAAATTTCAGCCCGGGTGTCTACGTCATGTTCGTTTTTCTGGATCATAAAATAGTCGCGAAAATCAATTTGTCGCTTTGTGCATGAGGGGCCATACGCTCTAAAGTAGGTGTCCAAATATGCTCTCCGGTTTCAAAAACCAAAAAAGTTCAACCCACATTGTCGCGTCCATTGTTTTTCGGATGTGCAGAAATCAGTCCCGAAATAAATTTGTCACTTTGTGCATCAAGGCCACCTTTCATCTCAAAATGGGTATCGGATATGTCTAAAATTTAAAAACGAAAATTTCAACTTCAATATCCGCATTGTACATTTTTCAAGGATCATCCAAAATGAATCCAAAATCAATTAATCTCATTCTTTTCTCGAGAACTGCTTGCATCTCCAAAATGGGTATCCAAATATACCTCTGATTCAACAGTGGCCAAACATCGCATCATTAGAACTTTTACGGATCATCCAAAATGAGTCCTAAATCAATTAGTCACTTTGTACATGTGAAATACCTTACACATCTCAAAATAGTTATCAAAATATGTCATTCAAAATACAGTGCTATTTGAAATATAAATACATTAGTGGTTTTACGGATACATTCCCAGGCAAGTCCCTAAATCAATTCATCACTTTGTTACATGTGAGGCCAACTTACACATCTCCAAAATGGGCGGGTATCAAATATGTCTCGAATTTTTAAACGAAAAGTTTAACCTACGATATTACTTTTGTCTGGTTAATTTTTCTGAGATCTGTCCAAAATAGAGTCCAGAACAAATTCATCACTTTCTGCAGGAAGATACTTTTGTCTTAAGCAAGATGTCAAATATGGGATATCAAAACGAAATATTTTAACTAAGTATTCCTTTGAACCTCGTTTAAAAATGTTTTAGGACAATCGCTAGCTCTTTTTAAAAATATTTTAAAAACTTTTGTAAAAATATTTTAAGGATTTTAGAACATTTCAAAATATTTTAAAATATTTAGTATTATAAAAACGCTTATCAAGACAGCTTATAAATCTGACATTCAATAATTTTTATATTTAAATGGTTACGGAAAATTTTATAAATATTCTAAAATTTTAATCGAATATTTAAAGTCTTGTCATTTTGGTAAATATTTTATTAAAATACGTAAAAAAATTGTTTTAAAACATTATAGCTTTTAAACATTATAGCGTCTTTTAAACACATTTAAATGTATTTAACATTATAAACTGGTTTAAATATTTTAAGAATTTTTATCGAAAATATTCTTAAGGATTTTATAGCATTCAAAAAAAATATTGTAAAACACTTCCGAATATTTTGTGCATTAACATAAAAATATTTTATGAGCACTTCTAAAATATTTTAGGCAACCTAGAAATATTTTGAAACGCTTTTAAAAATTTATTTTAAAATATTTAAAAACACTTCATAAAAACGTTTTAAATTTTATTTTAAAAGTATTTCAAAATAACATACTAAAATGTTTTCGAACCTCTTCAGAAGAACTGGTAAAAACATTTTAAAATGTTTTAAAAGTGTTTTAAAATGGTTTTAAATGTTTTTAAACTTTTACAATATTTTAAAAAATATTTCAAAACACTTTTAAAATATTTAAAAACATTTTATTTCATTTTAAAAATGTTTGTAAATAACATTTATTAAAGTTAAACTAATAAAGTTGACATTGTAAACATTTAATAATTTTCGCAAAAGGTTTTATAAATGACAGCTTTCTAAAATATTCTAAATTCTTCTAATATGCTTAAATCAAATATTTAAGCGTTTAAGTGTTTTTGATAAAATACGCAAAAAACGTTTTTGAACATTTATAAAACACTTTTAAATGTTAAAACGTGCTTTAAACACATTTAAAATGCTTTTAAAAAATATTATAAAACTCGTTTAAAATATTTTTATAAATTTCATAAAATATTTTTAATGATTTTTATAATTCAAAATATTTCAAAATCATTTTAAAAAAATTTCAAAATGTTGTAATAACTTAAAGATGTTTTTAAAACACTTACATAAAATATTTGTGACGCTTTTAAAAATATTTTAATTTTATTTTTAAATGTTTCAAGCACTTAAAATATTTTAAATTTATATTAAAAGTGTTTTAAAATAAACACATTTAATAAAATCGTAAAATAAAGTTTAGAAACTATTTGTACAACACTTTTAAAATGTTATAATGTGCTTTTAAAATGTTTGCAGGTGTCCATAAAACTCTTTTAAAATATTTTTAAAAATTTAAAATGTTTTAAAATCTTTTTGTCTATTTAAAATATTAATATTAAGCACTTAAAATATTTTTTGAACACTTTTAAATATTTTGAAACCCTTTTAAAATGTTTTAAATTTATTTCAAAATGTTTCAAAACGCTTTTAAAATGCTTCAAAACACTTTTAAAATGTTTTAATTATTTAAAATGTTTTAAAAACACTTTTAAAAATGTTTTAAAACATATTTAAATCCTTTTTTAAAATCTTGTAAAACATTTCAAAATATTTTTCGCAGTATTTTAAAATAGTTTTAAATATTTTCAGGTAACTTTACAATGTTAAGAAAAAACATTTCAAAACACATTAAAAAAATGTTTGAAAGCATTTATTTAGGTTCTAAACGTTTTTAAATAAAATTTAATAAAAGTTGGCTTATAAGCTAACATTATAAACATGCAATAATTTTTATAAATGTTTATAAATGGTTTAAATCTGTTATAAAATATTCTAAATTCTTCTCATTGTATTTTAAATCAAATATTTAAAGCGTTTAATCCTTTTATTCGTCTTTGTACGGAAAATGTTAAAAAAACGTTTTAAAAAAATATTATAAAACCCTTTTTAAAATGTTATAAGCACTTTTAAACACGTTTAAAAATGTTTCTAACACATCATAAAACTCTTTTCAAATATTTTTAAGGAATTTGTGTAAAATATTTTGAAAGTTTTATAACATTTCAAAATATTTAAATGTTTCATAAAAATTAGAAACATAAGCTGACGTTCCATAATTTTTGTAAATGTTTTAAAAATGGTTTAAACCTTTACATAGTATTCCAATTCTTATTAATATATTTAAAATCAAATATTTGTGGCATTTAATCATTTTTTAGTAAATCTTTTTAATAAAATCGTAAAAAATAATATTTTTAAAAACATTGCTAAAGCACTTTTTTAAAATGCTATGACATGATTTTAAACAAGTTAAAAATGTTTTTAGAACGTTAATCTTAAAATATTTTTAAAAGTTGTAAAGTATTTTAAAGATTTTTTATCGCGTTTCAAAGTAATGTAAAACACTATCAAATTATTTCTTGTTCTTTTTTCAGATATTAAAACGCTTTTAAAATATTTTGAAATCGCGCAGTTGTTTTAAATGTTTCAAAACACTTCTAAAATGTTTCAACGTTTTTAAATCTTTAAAAAACATGAAAGCATTTAAAAGCGTTTTAAGTGTTTTAAAACGCGGTTTAAAATGTTTTAAGCTTTTTAATGTTTTTAAAAAGGTTGAAGTATTTCAGCGTTTCAAATCTTTAAAAACTTATAGCGTTTAAGCGTTTGAAATGTATCCAAATATGTCTCTGATTTCAAAAACGAAAAAGTTATTATTTTTTTTTTCACGGATCATCGAATTGAGTCCGATCAGTGTTCACTTTTTTCATAAGGGCCAACATCTCAAAATGGGTATCCAATATGCTCTCAAATTCAAAACCGAAAATTTTACTTCCCGATATTCGCGTCCGTTAAATTTTTTCAGGATCGTCCAAAAATGAAATTCAAACTTCAATTTGTCACTTTGCACTCCAAGGCCAACTTTCATCTCCAAAATGGGTATCAAAATATGCTATCATGTTCCAAAATGAAAATTCCATTTGAATATAAATACAATGAACTTTCGCGGATCATCGAAATAATTGTCGAAGACCGATTTGTCACTATATTCTTTGTAAAGATACCTTTGCATCTTAAAAATACCGACTTCAATATGTCTCGGTTCACAACGAAAAAGTTAAGGCCCGTCTGCTCCCCGTCTTGTTTGGGATCGTACGGACAGGTCCAAAGTCTAATTCGTCCTTTATTCATCTGGTCCACGGCATATCGAAAATAGGTGTCAAAATATGCTCGGTTTCGACGAAAAGTTTAACTTCGATATTCGCGTTTGTTAATTTGCTAAGGATGTCAAAATGATACAAGTCAATTTGTCCACTTTGTCTCCAAAATGCAACTTTTCATCTCAAAAATGGTGTCAAATATGCTCTCATATTTCAAAATCGGCATTGTTGGTGTCTCGTCTATTCGTTTTCACGGATCATCCGAAATGGTGAAATCAATTTGTCAACTTTGTTCATGAGGGCACTTTGCCATCTCCAAAATAGGTATCCGACCTTGGATTTTTATTCGGTTCAACCCACTGATATCGCGCTAATTCGTTTCGGATCGTAAAATACGGTCCCGAAATAAATTTGTCCCTTTTATTGCATGTAAAGAACCCTTTCATCTCGAAATGGGCGTTATCCCGGAAGGTGTGTCTCTAAGTTTAAAAACAAAGAAATTTCAACCCCAAATGCTCGCATTTGTGCATTTTTCAAGGATCATCCAAAATGGATACGAAATCAATTAATGTTCTTTTCTGTGAAACTGCCCATCTCCAAATGGGTATCCGTCTTTCTCCAGTTCCAAAAACGGTACAGCTAAAACATCACGCCGTTCGTTTTCTGGATCGTCAAAATGAGTCCTAAATCAATTCGTCACTTTGTGCATGTGAGGCCACGCTTGCATCTCAAAATGGTTGTCAAATATGTCTGAATTTCAAAGTAATTCCAGCCCCGATATCACGTGTCGTTTTTACTTCGTTCGTTAAAATAGGTCCTAAATCCATTCATCACTTTGTGCTGGGAGCCACGCATATCTCCAAAATAGGTGTCAAAATATGCTCTCGGAATTTTTAAACCGAAAATTTTAGCCCTCAATATTCACATCCGTTCGTTTTTCACGGATCATCAGAAATGAGGTCCGAACTCAATTCGTCACTTTGTGCATCTGGGGCCACGCTTGCATCTCCAAAATGGGTATCCAAATATGCTCTCGGATATCAAAACCAAAAAGTTTAGCCTGCGTTTATTCTTTTTTAACGAACTATCTGCGTTTAAAATGTTTTTCAGACATTATAAAGCTCTTTTAAAATATTTTAGAAACTTTGTAAAATATTTTAAAGGATTTTTATAACATTTCAAAATATTTTAAAATATTTCAAAATATTGTAAAACGCTTATCAAGTTAAGCTTATAAATATGACATTCAATAATTTTTATAAATGGTTCGAAGATTTTATAAAATATTCTAAATTTTTATTAATATGTTTAAATCAAATATTTAAAGTGTTTAATCATTTTTAGTAAATGTTTTTTAATGAAATCGTAAAAAAAATTGTTTTAAAAACATTATAAAAAAACTTCTTACCCTGTTATAGCGTGCTTTTAAACACATTTAAATGTATTTAACACATTATAAAACTCGTTTAAAATATTTTAAAAATTTTGTAAAATGTTTTTAAGGATTTTTATAACATTTCAAAATATCGTAAAACACTTCCAAGATATTTTAAAACACTTCTAAAATATTTTGAAACGCTTCTAAAATATTTTGAAACGCTTTTAAAATTTATTTTAAAATGTTTCAAAACACTTCTAAAACGTTTTAAATTTATTTTAAAATGTTTCAAAACACTTTTAAAATGTTTTCAGAACCTCTTGAAGAACTCGTAAAGAATTTTAAAATGTTTTAAAAGTGTTTTAAAATGGTTTAAAAATGTTTTTAGAAAGCTTTTACAATGTTTTAAAAATATTTCAAAACACTTTTAAAATTCTTTTAAAATATTTAAAAACATTTATTTCGTTTTTAAAAATGTTTATAAATAACATTTAATAAAAGTTAAACTAATAAAGTTGACATTATAAACATTTAATAATTTTTATAAAGGTTTTATAAATGGTTAAAAGCTTTTATAAAATATTCTAAATTCTTATTAATATGCTTAAATCAAATATTTAAAGCGTTTAATCATTTTTAATAAAATCGCAAAAAAAACGTTTTTAAAAACATTATAAAACACTTTTTAAAATGTTATAACATGATTTTAAACACATTTAAAATGTTTTTAAGACATTATAAAACTCGTTTAAAATATTTTTACAAATTTGTAAAATGTTTTAAAGGATTTTTATAACATTTCAAAATATTTCAAAATCATTCAAAAAATTTCAAAATATTGTAAAAAACGCTTTCAAGATATTTTAAAACTCTTGTAAAATATTTTGAAACGCTTTTAAAATGTTTTAAATTTATTTTTAAATGTTTCAAAACACTTCTAAAATATTTTAAATTTATATTAAAAGTGTTTTAAAATAAACACATTTAATAAAATCGTAAAACAAACGTTTTTAGAAACATTATAAAACACTTTTTAAAATGTTATAATGTGCTTTTAAAATTTTTTGAAGACATCATAAAACTCTTTTAAAATATTTTTAAAAATTTGTAAAATGTTTTAAAAGATTTTTATAAACTTCAAAATATTGTCAAACGCTTAAGATATTTTTGAACACTTTTAAATATTTTGAAACGCTTTTAAAATGTTTTAAATTTACTTTGAAATGTTTCAAAACACTTTTAAAATGCTTCAAAACACTTTTAAAATGTTTTAAATTTATTTTAAAATATTTCAAAACACTTTTAAAATGTTTTAAAACATATTTAAATCCTTTTTAAAAACTTGTAAAACATTTTAAAACGTTTTAAAAGTGTTTTAAAATGGTTTTTAAATGTTTTTAGAATGCTTTTACAATGTTAGAAAAACATTTCAAAACACATTTAAAATATTTGAAAGCATTTATTTAGGTTTTAAAAACGTTTTTAAATAAAATTTAATAAAAGTTAAGCTTATAAAGCTAACATTATAAACATGCAATATTTTTTATAAATGTTTCATAAATGGTTTAAATCTGTTATAAAATATTCTAAATTCTTCTCAATATGTTTAAATCAAATATTTAAAGCGTTTAATCTTTTTATTAAATGTTTTTAATAAAATCGTAAAAAAAGAAACGTTTTTTAAAATATTATAAAACCCTTTTTAAAACGTTATAATGTGCTTTTAAACACGTTTAAAATGTTTCTAACACATCATAAAACTCTTTTAAAATATTTTTAAAAAATTTGTAAAATATTTTAGAGGATTTTTATAACATTTCAAAATATTTCATAAAGTTAAGCTTATAAAGCTGACAGTCAATAATTTTTATAAATGTTTTAAAAATGGTTTAAACCTTTTATAAAATATTCCAAATTCTTATTAATATGTTTAAATCAAATATTTAAAGCGTTTAATCATTTTTAGTAAATCTTTTTAATAAAATCGTAAAAAATAATATTTTTAAAAACATTATAAAACACTTTTAAAATGCTATAACATGATTTTAAACACGTTAAAAATGTTTTTAAGACATTATGAAACTCTTTTAAAATATTTTAAAAAAGTTGTAAAATGTTTTAAAGGATTTTTATAACATCTCAAAATATTGTAAAACACTATCAAGATATTTCAAGACACTTTTAAGATATTCTGAAACGCTTTTAAAATATTTTGAAATGCTTTTAAGATTTATTTTAAAATGTTTCAAAACACTTCTAAAATGTTTTAAATTTATTTTAAAATGTTTCAAAACACTTTTAAAATGTTTTAAAACTTTTTTAAATCCTTTTAAAAAACTTGTAAAGCATTTTAAAACGTTTTAAAAGTGTTTTAAAACGGTTTAAAAATGTTTTTAGAAAGCTTTTACAATATTTTAAAAAAGGTTTAAAATGTTTCAAAACGTTTTTAAATCCTTTTCAAAAACTTGTAAAGCATTTTAAAACGTTTTAAAAGTGTATCCAAATATGCTCTCAGATTTCAAAACCGAGAAGTTCAGCCCCCGATATCTGTGTTCATTCATTTTTCACAAATCGTCTGAAATGAATCCCGAAATCAATTCGTCACTTTGTGCATCCGGGGCCACACTTGCATCTCCAAAATAGGTATCCAAATATGCTCTCGGATTTTAAAACCGAAAAGTTTAGCCCTCGATATTCGCGTCCGTTTGTTTTTCACGGATCATCCGAAATGAGGTCCGAACTCAATTCGTCACTTTGGGCATTTGGGGCCACGCTTGCATCTCCAAAATGGGTATCCAAATATGCTCTCAGATTTCAAAACCAAAAAGTTTAGCCCCAGATATTCGCGTCCGTTCGTTTTTCACGGATCGTCCAAAATGAGTCCCGAAATCAATTTTTCACTTTGTGCATGCGGGGGCCACGCTTGCATCTCCAAAATGGGTATCAGTATGCTCTCGATTTCACAACCGAAAAGTTCGGCCCCAGATATCCCGTGCTTTTCGTTTTTCACGGATCGTACGAATTGAGTCCCGAAAAGTCAATTCGTCACTTTTCATTTGGGGCCACGCTTGCATCTCAAATGGGTATCCAAATATGCTCTCGGATTTCAAAGAAAGCCCAGAAAATTTTAGCCCCTAGATATTCGCGTCCCGTTCGTTTTTCACGGATCGTCCAAAATGAGGCCCAAACTCAATTTTTTTTCACTTTGTGCATCGAGGCCACGCTTTCATCTCCAAAATGGGTATCCAAATATGCTCTCATATTTCAAAATCGAAAATTTCAGCCCCCGTTATCTGCGTCTATTCGTTTTTCACGGATCATCCAAAATGAGTCGCGAAATCGATTTGTCACTTTGTGCATGCGGGGCCACACTTGCATCTCAAAAATGGGTATCCAAATATGCTATCGGATTTCAAAACCAAAAAGTTCAACCCTTGATATTTGCGTCCGTTCGTTTTTCACGGATCGTCTGAAATCAGTCCCGAAATAAATTTGTCACTTTGTGCATGCGGGGCCACGCTTTCATCTCCAAAATGGGTATCCAGAAATGCTCTCGAATTTAAAAGCCGAAAATTTCAACCCCCAATATCTGCATTTGTTCATTTTTCAAGGATCATCCAAAATGAATCCCAAAATTAATTCGTCATTTTGTTCCTGCGGGGGCACACTTGCATCTCCAAAATGGGTATCCAAATATGCTCTCGAATTTCAAAAATGAAAATTTCAACACCGATATCTGCGTCTGTTCGTTTTTTATGGATCGTTCGAAATGAGTCCCTAAATCAATTCATGCTTTGTGCATGTGGGGCCACGCTTGCATCTCCAAAATGGGTATCCAAATATGCTCTCGAATTTTTTTAAGCGAAAAGTTTAGCCCTCGATATTCGTTTCCGATTCCGTTTTTCACAGGATAGTCGCATCGAAATGAGGTGGGAACTCAATTCGTCACTTTGTGCATACGGGGCCACGCTTGCATCTCCAAAATGGGTATCCAAATATGCTCTCGGATATCAAAACCAAAATTTGCTTTGCATTTATTCCTTTTATAATGGAATTTATACGCGTTTAAAATGTATGATTGACATTATAAAGCTCTTTTAAAATATTTTAGAAACTTTGTAAAATATTTTAAAGGATTTTTATAACATTTCAAAATATTTTAAAATATTTCAAAATATTGTAAAACGCTTGTCAAGTTAAGCTTATAAATCTGACATTCAATAATTTTTATAAATGGTTTAAAGCTTTTATAAAATATTCTAATTTTTTATTAATATGTTTAAATGAAATATTTAAAGCGTTTAATCATTTTTAGTAAATGTTTTTAATGAAATCGTAAAAAAAATTGTTTTAAAAACATTATAAACAACTTTTTAAAATGTTATAGCATGTTTTTAAACACATTTAAATGTATTTAAGACATTATAAAACTCGTTTAAAATATTTTAAAAAATTTGTAAAATGTTTTAAAGGATTTTTATAACATTTCAAAATATTGTAAAACACTTCCAAGATATTTTAAAACACTTTTAAAATATTTTGAAACACTTCTAAAATATTTTGAAATGCTTCTAAAATATTTTGAAACGCTTTTAAAATTTATTTTAAAATGTTTCAAAGCACTTCTAAAATGTTTTAAGTTTATTTTAAAATGTTTCAAAACACTTTTAAAATGTTTTAAAACGTTTTCAGAACCTCTTGAAGAACTTGTAGAGCATTTTAAAATGTTTTAAAAGTGTTTTAAAATGGTTTTAAAATGTTTTTAGAAAGCTTTTACAATGTTTTAAAAACATTTCAAAACACTTTTAAAATTCTTTTAAAATATTTAAAAGCATTTATTTCTTATTTTAAAATGTTTATAAATAACATTTAATAAAAGTTAAACTAATAAAGTTGACATTATAAACATTTAATAAATTTTATAAACGTTTTATAAATGGTTTAAAGCTTTTATAAAATATTCTAAATTCTTATTAATATGCTTAAATCAAATATTTAAAGCGTTTAATCATTTTTAATAAAATCGCAAAAAAAAAAAAAACGTTTTTAAAAACATTATAAAACACTTTTTAAAATGTTATAACGTGCTTTTAAACACATTTAAAATGTTTTTAAGACATTATAAAACTCGTCTAAAATATTTTTACAAATTTGTAAAATGTTTTAAAGGATTTTTATAACATTCCAAAATATTTCAAAATCATTCAAAAAATTTCAAAATATTGTAAAAAATGCTTTCAAGATATTTTAAAACAATTGTAAAATATTTTGAAGCGCTTTTAAAATGTTTTAAATTTATTTTTAAATGTTTCAAAAAACTTCTAAAATATTTTAAATTTATATTAAAAGTGTCTTAAAATAAACACATTTAATAAAATAGTAAAAAAAACATTTTTAGAAACATTATAAAACACTTTTTAAAATGTTATAATGTGCTTTTAAAATGTTTTGAAGACATCATAAAACTCTTTTAAAATATTTTTAAAAATTTGTAAAATGTTTTAAAATATTTTTATAAACTTCAAAATATTGTCAAACGCTTAAGATATTTTTGAACACTTTTAAATATTTTGAAACGCTTTTAAAATGTTTTAAATTTACTTTAAAATGTTTCAAAACACTTTTAAAGTGCTTCAAAACACTTTTAAAGTGTTTTAAATTTATTTTAAAATATTTCAAAACACTTTTAAAATGTTTTAAAACATATTTAAATCCTTTTTAAAAACTTGTAAAACATTTTAAAACGTTTTAAAAGTGTTTTAAAATGGTTTTTAAATGTTTTCAGAATGCTCTTACAATGTTAGAAAAACATTTCAAAACACATTTAAAATATTTGAAAGCATTTATTTAGGTTTTAAAAACGTTTTTAAATAAAATTTAATAAAAGTTAAGCTTATAAAGCTAACATTATAAACATGCAATAATTTTATAAATGTTTCATAAATGGTTTAAATCTCTTATAAAATATTCTAAATTCTTATTAATATGTTTAAATCAAATATTTAAAGCGTTTAATCTTTTTATTAAATGTTTTTAATAAAATCGTAAAAAAAGAAACGTTTTTAAAAATATTATAAAACCCTTTTAAAATGTTATAATGTGCTTTTAAACACGTTTAAAATGTTTCTAACACATCATAAAACTCTTTTAAAATATTTTTAAAAAATTTGTAAAATATTTTAGAGGATTTTTATAACATTTCAAAATATTTCAAAATATTCCATAAAGTTAAGCTTATAAAGCTGACATTCAATAATTTTTATAAATGTTTTAAAAATAGTTTAAACCTTTTATAAAATATTCCAAATTCTTATTAATATGTTTAAATCAAATATTTAAAGCGTTTAATCATTTTTAGTAAATCTTTTTAATAAAATCGTAAGAAATAATATTTTTAAAAACATTATAAAACACTTTTTAAAATGCTATAACATGATTTTAAACACGTTAAAAATGTTTTTAAGACATTATGAACTCTTTTAAAATATTTTTAAAAAGTTGTAAAATGTTTTAATGGATTTTTATAACATTTCAAAATATTGTAAAACACTTTCAAGATATTTCAAAACACTTTTAAGATATTCTGAAATGCTTTTAAAATATTTTGAAATGCTTTTAAGATTTATTTTAAAATGTTTCAAAACACTTCTAAAATGTTTTAAATTTATTTTAAAATTTTTCAAAACACTTTTAAAATGCTTTAAAACGTTTTTAAATCCTTTTAAAAAACTTGTAAAGCATTTTAAAACGTTTTAAAAGTGTTTTAAAATGGTTTAAAAATGTTTTTAGAAAGATTTTACAATATTTTAAAAAAGGTTTAAAATGTTTCAAAACATTTTTAAATCCTTTTCAAAAACTTGTAAAGCATTTTAAAACGTTTTAAAAGTGTATCCAAATATGCTCTCAGATTTCAAAACCGAAAAGTTCAGCCCCCGATATCTGTGTTCATTCATTTTTCACAAATCGTCTGAAATGAATCCCGAAATCAATTCGTCACTTTGTGCATCCGGGGCCACACTTGCGTCTCCAAAATAGGTATCCAAATATGCTCTCGGATTTTAAAACCGAAAAGTTTAGCCCTCGATATTCGCATCCGTTTGTTTTTCACGGATCATCCGAAATGAGGTCCGAACTCAATTCGTCACTTTGTGCATGCAGGGCCACGCTTGCATCTCCAAAATGGGTATCCAAATATGCTCTCAGATTTCAAAACCGAAAAGTTTAGCCCCCGATATTCGCGTCCGTTCGTTTTTCACGGATCGTCCAAAATGAGGCCCAAACTCAAATTTTCACTTTGTGCATGCAGGGCCACGCTTGCATCTCCAAAATGGGTATCCAAATATGCTCTCATATTTCACAACCGAAAAGTTCAGCCCCCGATATCCACGTCTTTTCGTTTTTCACGGATCGTCTGAATTGAGTCCCGAAGTCAATTCGTCACTTTGTTCATCTGGAGCCAGGCTTGCATCTCCAAAATGGGTATCCAAATATGCTCTCAGATTTCAAAACCGAAAAGTTTAGCCCCCGATATTCGCGTTTGTTCGTTTTTCACGGATCATCCAAAATGATGCCCAAAATCAATTTGTCACTTTGTGCATCAGAGGCCACGCTTTCATCTCCAAAATGGGTATCCAAATATGCTCTCATATTTCAAAATAAAAAATTTCAGCCCCCGTTATCTACGTCTATTCGTTTTTCACGGATCATCCGAAATGAGTCGCGAAATCGATTTGTCACTTTGTGCATGCGGAGCCACACTTGCATCTCCAAAATGGGTATCCAAATATGCTCTCGGATTTCAAAACCAAAAATTTCAACCCCTGATATCCGCGTCCGTTCATTTTTCACAGATCGTACGCGAAATGAGTCCGAAATAAATTTGTCACTTTGTGCATGCGGGGCCACGCTTTCATCTCCAAATGGGTATCCGGATATGCTCTCGAATTTAAAGTTCGAAAATTTCAACCCCCAAATGCTCTTGCATTTGTTCATTTTCAAGGATCATCCAAAATGAATCCCAAAATCAATTCGTCATTTGTTCTGTAAGGAGCTGCATCTCCAAAATGGGTATCCAAATATGCTCTCGAATTTCAAAAATGAAAATTTCAACACCGATATCTGCGTCCGTTCGTTTTTTATGGATCGTTCGAAATGAGTCCCTAAATCAATTCATCACTTTGTGCATGTGGGGCCACGCTTGCATCTCCAAAATGGGTATCCAAATATGCTCTCGAATTTTTAAACCGAAAAGTTTAGCCCTCGATATTCGCATCGGTTGGTTTTTCACAGATCATCCGAAATGAGGTCCGAACTCAATTCGTCACTTTGTGCATCTGGGGCCACGCTTGCATCTCCAAAATGGGTATCCAAATATGCTCTCGGATATCAAAACCAAAAAGTTTAGCCTGCGTTTATTCTTTTTTAACGAACTATCTGCGTTTAAAATGTTTTTCAGACATTATAAAGCTCTTTTAAAATATTTTAGAAACTTGGTAAAATATTTTAAAGGATTTTATAACATTTCAAAATATTTTAAAATATTTCAAAATATTGTAAAACGCTTATCAAGTTAAGCTTATAAATCTGACATTCAATAATTTTTATAAATGGTTTAAGCTTTTATAAAATATTCTAAATTTTTATTAATATGTTTAAATGAAATATTTAAAGCGTTTAATCATTTTTAGTAAATGTTTTTAATGAAATCGTAAAAGAAATTGTTTTAAAAACATTATAAAAAACTTTTTAAAATGTTATAGCGTGCTTTTAAACACATTTAAATGTATTTAAGACATTATAAAACTCGTTTAAAATATTTTAAAAAATTTGTAAAATGTTTTAAAGGATTTTTATAACATTACAAAATATTGTAAAACACTTCTAAAATATTTTGAAACGCTTTTAAAATTTATTTTAAAATGTTTCAAAACACTTCTAAAATGTTTTAAATTTATTTAAAATGTTTCAAAACAGTTTTAAAATGTTTTAAAACGTTTTCAGAACCTCTTGAAGAACTTGTAAAGCATTTTAAAATGTTTTAAAAGTGTTTTAAAATGGTTTTAAAATGTTTTTAGAAAGCTTTTACAATGTTTTAAAAAAATTTCAAAACACTTTTAAAATTCTTTTAAAATATTTAAAAGCGTTTATTTCATTTTTTAAAATGTTTATAAATAACATTTAATAAAAGTTAAACTAATAAAGTTGACATTATAAACATTTAATAATTTTTATAAATGGTTTAAAGCTTCTATAAAATATTCTAAATTCTTATTGATATGCTTAAATCAAATATTTAAAGCGTTTAATCATTTTTAATAAAATCGCAAAAAAAAAAACGTTTTTAAAAACATTATAAAACACTTTTTAAAATGTTATAACGTGCTTTTAAACACATTTAAAATGTTTTTAAGACATTATGAAACTCGTTTAAAATATTTTTAACAAATTTGTAAAATGTTTTAAAGGATTTTTATAACATTTCAAAATCATTCAAAAAATTTCAAAATATTGTAAAAGACGCTTTCAAGATATTTTAAAACACTTGTAAAATATTTTGAAATGCTTTTAAAATGTTTTAAATTTATTTTTAAATGTTTCAAAACACTTCTAAAATATTTTAAATTTATATTAAAAGTGTTTTAAAATAAACACACTTAATAAAATCGTAAAAAAAACATTTTTAGAAACATTATAAAACACTTTTTAAAATATTATAATGTGCTTTTAAAATGTTTTGAAGACATCATAAAACTCTTTTAAAATATTTTTAAAAATTCGTAAAATGTTTAAAAAGATTTTTATAAATTTTAAAATATTTCAAAATATTGTCAAACACTTAAGATATTTTTGAACACTTTTAAATATTTTGAAATGCTTTTAAAATGTTTTAAATTTATTTTAAAATGTTTCAAAACAGTTTTCAAATGCTTCAAAACACTTTTTAAATGTTTTAAATTTATTTTAAAATGTTTCAAAACACTTTTAAAATGTTTTAAAACATATTTAAATCCTTTTTAAAAACTTGTAAAACATTTTAAAACGTTTTAAAAGTGTTTTAAAATGGTTTTTAAATGTTTTCAGAATGCTTTTACAATGTTAGAAAAAACATTTCAAAACACATTTAAAATATTTGAAAGCATTTATTTAGGTTTTAAAAACGTTTTTAAATAAAATTTAATAAAAGTTAAGCTTATAAAGCTAACATTATAAACATGCTATAATTTTTATAAATGTTTCATAAATGGTTTAAATCTGTTATAAAATATTCTAAATTCTTCTCAATATGTTTAAATCAAATATTTAAAGCGTTTAATCCTTTTATTAAATGTTTTTTAATAAAATCGTAAAAAAAGAAACGTTTTTAAAAATATTATAAAACCCTTTTTAAAATGTTATAATGTGCTTTTAAACACGTTTAAAATGTTTCTAACACATCATAAAACTCTTTTAAAATATTTTTAAAAAATTTGTAAAATATTTTAGAGGAATTTTATAACATTTCAAAATATTTCAAAATATTTCATAAAGTTAAGCTTATAAAGCTGACATTCAATAATTTTTATAAATGTTTTAAAAATGGTTTAAACCTTTTATAAAATATTCCAAATTCTTAATAATATGTTTAAATCAAATATTTAAAGCGTTTAATCATTTTTAGTAAATCTTTTTAATAAAATCGTAAAAAATAATATTTTTAAAAACATTATAAAACATTTTTTAAAATGCTATAACATGATTTTAAACACGTTAAAAATGTTTTTAAGACATTATGAAACTCTTTTAAAATATTTTTAAAAAGTTGTAAAATGTTTTAAAGGATTTTTATAACATTTCAAAATATTGTAAAACACTATCAAGATATTTCAAGACATTTTTAAGATATTCTGAAACGCTTTTAAAATATTTTGAAATGCTTTTAAGATTTATTTTAAAATGTTTCAAAACACTTCTAAAATGTTTTAAATTTATTTTAAAATGCTTCAAAATACTTTTAAAATGTTTTTAAATGTTTTTAAATCCTTTTAAAAAACTTGTAAAGCATTTTAAAACGTTTTAAAAGTGTTTTAAAATGGTTTTAAAATGTTTTTAGAAAGCTTTTACAATATTTTAAAAAAAGTTTAAAATGTTTTAAAACATTTTTAAATCCTTTTCAAAAACTTGTAAAGCATTTTAAAACGTTTTAAAATTGTATCCAAATATGCTCTCAGATTTCAAAATCGAAAAGTTCAGCCCCCGATATCTCTGTTCATTCATTTTTCACAAATCGTTTGAAATGAATCCCGAAATCAATTCGTCACTTTGTGCATTCGGGGCCACACTTGCATCTCCAAAATAGGTATCCAAATATGCTCTCGGATTTTAAAACCGAAAAGTTTAGCCCTCGATATTCACGTCCGTTTGTTTTTCAAGGATCATCCAAAATCAGGTCCGAACTCAATTCGTCACTTTGTGCATCTGGGGCCACACTTGCATCTCCAAAATGGGTATCCAAATATGCTCTCGGATATCAAAACCGAAAAGTTTAGCCCCATCTTCCACGTCTGTTATTTTTTCATGAACCATCCGAAATGACTCCCGAAATCAATTTGTCACTTTGTGCATGCAGGGCCACGCTTGCATCTCCAAAATGGGTATCCAAATATGCTCTCAGATTTCACAACCGAAAAGTTCAAATCGATATCCACGTCTTTCATTTTTCAAATTTCAATTTGAGTCCCGAAGTCAATTCGTCACTTTGTTCATCCGGGGCCACGCTTGCATCTCCAAAATGCGTATCCAAATATGCTCTCGCATTTCAAACCCAAAAGTTTAGCCTCGATATTGCCAAAGGTCACGTTACCTGACGTCCAAAATGAGGCCCAAACTCAATTTGTCACTTTGTGCACCCGAGGCCATGCTTTCATCTCCAAAATGGGTATCCAGATATGCTCTCATATTTCAAAATCGAAAATTTCAGCCCCCGTTATCTGCGTCTATTCATTTTTCACGGATCATCCGAAATGAGTCGCGAAATCGATTTGTCACTTTGTGCATGCGGGGCCACAATTGTATCTCCAAAATGGGTATCCAAATATGCTCTCGGATTTCAAAACCAAAAATTTCAACCCCTGATATCCGCGTCCGTTCGTTTTTCACGGATCGTCTGAAATCAGTCCTGAAATAAATTTGTCACTTTGTGCATGCGGGGCCACGCTTCATCTCCAAAATGGGTATCATCCTGATATGCTCTCGAATTTAAAAAAAACCGAAAATTTCAACCCCCAATATCTCGCATTTGTTCATTTTTCAAGGATCATCCAAAATGAATCGCGAAATCAATTCGTCATTTTTTTGCTGCGGGGGCACACTTGCATCTCCAAAATGGGTATCCAAATATACTCTCAGATTTGAAAAACGAAAATTTTAGCCCCCGACATCCGCGTCTGTTCATTTTTTACAGATTATCCAAAATGAGTCCTTAAATCAATTCGTCACTTTGTGCATGTGAGGCCACGCTTGCATCTCCAAAATGGTTATCCAAATATGCTCTCAGATTTCAAAACTAAAAAGTTTAGCCCCCGATATCCACGTATGTTGGTTTTTGACGGATCATCCGAAATGAGTCCTGAAATCAATTTGTCACTTTGTGCATGTGGGGAAACGCTTGCACCTCCAAAATGTGTATCCAAATATGCTCTCGGATTTCAAAACCGAAAAGTTCTGCCCTTGATATCCACGTCTGTTCATTTTTCACGGATAGTCCGAAATCATTCCCGAAATAAATTCATCACTTTGTGCATGCGGGGCCACTCTTGCATCTCCAAAATGGGTATCCAAATATGCTCTGGAATTTCAAAACTAAAAATTTCAACCCCCAATATCCGCTTTCGTTCAGTTTTCAAAGATCGTCTGAAATGAGTCCCAAAATCAATTCGTCGCTTTCTTCATGCGGGGGCACACTTGCATCTCCAAAATGGGTATCCAAATATGCACTCTAATTTAAAAAATGAAAAATTCAACCCCGATATCTGCGTCTGTTCATTTTTTATGGATCGTTCGAAATGAGTCCCTAAATCAATTCATCACTTTGTGCATGTGGGGCCACGCTTGCATCTCCAAAATGGGTATCCAAATATGCTCTCGAATTTTTAAACCGAAAAGTTTAGCCCTCGATATTCGCATCCGTTCGTTTTTCACAGATCATCCGAAATGAGGTCCAAACTCAATTCGTCACTTTGTGCATCTAGGGCCACGCTTGCATCTCCAAAATGGATATCCAAATATGCTCTCGGATATCAAAACCGAAAAGTTTAGCCTGCGTCTATTCCTTTTTAACGAACTATCTACGTTTAAAATGTTTTTCAGACATTATAAAGTTCTTTTAAAATATTTTAAAAACTTTGTAAAATATTTTAAAGGATTTTTATAACATTTCAAAATATTTCAAAATATTGTAAAACACTTATCAAGTTAAGCTTATAAATCTGACATTCAATAATTTTTATAAATGGTTTAAAGCTTTTATAAAATATTCTAAATTTTTATTAATATGTTTAAATCAAATATTTAAAGCGTTTAATCATTTTTAGTAAATGTTTTCAATGAAATCGTAAAAGAAATTGTTTTAAAAACATTATAAAAACTTTTTAAAATGTTATAGCGTGCTTTTAAACACATTTAAATGTATTTAAAACATTATAAAACTCGTTTAAAATATTTTAAAAAATTTGTAAAATGTTTTAAAGGATTTTTATAACATTTCAAAATATTGTAAAACACTTCCAAGATATTTTAAAACACTTTTAAAATATTTTGAAACACTTCTAAAATATTTTGAAACGCTTCTAAAATATTTTGAAACGCTTTTAAAATGTTTCAAAACACTTTTAAAATGTTTTAAAACGTTTTCAGAACCTCTTGAAGAACTCGTAAAGCATTTTAAAATGTTTTAAAAGTGTTTTAAAATGGTTTAAAAATGTTTTTAGAAAGCTTTTACAATGTTTTAAAAATATTTCAAAACACTTTTAAAATATTTAAAAACATTTATTTCATTTTTAAAAATGTTTATAAATAACATTTAATAAAAGTTAAACTAATAAAGTTGACATTATAAACATTTAATGATTTTTATAAAGGTTTTATAAATGGTTTAAAGCTTTTATAAAATATTCTAAATTCTTATTAATATGCTTAAATCAAATATTTAAAGCGTTTAATCATTTTTGATAAAATCGCAAAAAAAAATGTTTTTAAAAACATTATAAAACACTTTTTAAAATGTTATAACGTGCTTTTAAACACATTTAAAATGTTTTTAAGACATTATAAAACTCGTTTAAATTTTTTTTATAAATTTGTAAAATGTTTTAAATGATTTTTATAACATTTCAAAATATTTCAAAATCATTCAAAAAATTTCAAAATGTTGTAAAAAACGCTTCCAAGATAATTTAAAACACTTGTAAAATATTTTGAAACGCTTTTAAAATGTTTTAAATTTATTTTTAAATGTTTCAAAACACTTCTAAAATATTTTAAATTTATATTAAAAGTGTTTTAAAATAAACATATTTAATAAAATCGTAAAAAAAAGTGTCCAGAAACATTATACAACACTTTTTAAAATGTTATAATGTGCTTTTAAAATGTTTTGAAGACATCATAAAACTCTTTTAAAATATTTTTAAAAATTTGTAAAATGTTTTAAAACATTTTTATAAATTTCAAAATATTGTCAAACGCTTGAGATATTTTTGAACACTTTTAAATATTTTGAAACGCTTTGAAAATGTTTTAAATTTATTTTAAAATGTTCCAAAACACTTTTAAAATGCTTCAAAACACTTTTAAAATGTTTCAAAACACTTTTAAAATGTTTTAAAACATATTTAAATCCTTTTTAAAAACTTGTAAAACATTTTAAAACGTTTTAAAAGTGTTTTAAAATGGTTTTTAAATGTTTTCAGAATACTTTTACAATGTTAGAAAAACATTTCAAAACACATTTAAAATATTTGAAAGCTTTTATTTAGGTTTTAAAAATGTTTTTAAATAAAATTTAATAAAAGTTAAGCTTATAAAGCTAACATTAAAAACATGCAATAATTTTTTATAAATGTTTCATAAATTGTTTAAATCTTTTATAAAATATTCTAAATTCTTCTCAATATGTTTAAATCAAATATTTAAAGCGTTTAATCTTTTTATTAAAAGTTTTTAATAAAATCGTAAAAAAAGAAACATTTTTTAAAATATTATAAAACCCTTTTTTAAATGTTATAATGTGCTTTTAAACACGTTTAAAATGTTTTTAACACATCATAAAACTCTTTTAAAATATGTTTAAAAAATTTGTAAAATATTTTAGAGGATTTTTATAACATTTCAAAATATTTCAAAATATTTCAAAAAGTTAAGCTTATAAAGCTGACATTCAATAATTTTTATAAATGTTTTAAAAATGGTTTAAACCTTTTATAAAATATTCCAAATTCTTATTAATATGTTTAAATTAAATATTTAAAGCGTTTAATCATTTTTAGTAAATCTTTTTAATAAAATCGTAAAAAACAATATTTTTAAAAACATTATAAAACAATTTTTAAAATGCTATAACATGATTTTAAACACGTTAAAAATGTTTTTAAGACATTATGAAACTCTTTTAAAATATTTTTAAAAAGTTGTAAAATGTTTTAAAGGATTTTTATAACATTTCAAAATATTGTAAAACACTATCAAGATATTTCAAGACACTTTTAAGATATTCTGAAACGCTTTTAAAATATTTTGAAATGTTTTTAAGATTTATTTTAAAATGTTTCAAAACACTTCTAAAATGTTTTAAATTTATTTTAAAATGTTTCAAAACACTTTTAAAATGTTTTAAAACGTTTTTAAATCCTTTTAAAAAACTTGTAAAGCATTTTAAAACGGTTTAAAATGTTTTTAGAAAGCTTTTACAATATTTTAAAAAAGGTTTAAAATGTTTTAAAGCGTTTTTAAATCCTTTTCAAAAACTTGTAAAGCATTTTAAAACGTTTTAAAAGTGTATCCAAATATGCTCTCAGATTTCAAAACCGAAAAGTTCAGCCCCCGATATCTGTGTTCATTCATTTTTCACAAATCATCTGAAATGAATCCCGAAATCAATTCGTCACTTTGTGCATCCGGGGCCACACTTGCATCTCCAAAATAGGTATCCAAATATGCTCTCGGATTTTAAAATCGAAAAGTTTAGACCTCGATATTCGTGTGCGTTTGTTTTTCACGGATCATCCGAAATGAGGTCCGAACTCAATTCGTCACTTTGTGCATCTGGGGCCACACTTGCATCTCCAAAATGGGTATCCAAATATGCTCTTGGATATCAAAACAGAAAATTTTAGCCCCATCTTCCACGTCTGTTCTTTTTTCACGAACCATCCGAAATGAGTTCCGAAATCAATTTGTCACTTTGTGCATGTAGGGCCACGCTTGCATCTCCAAAATGGGCATCCAAATATGCTCTCAGATTTCACAACCAAAAATTTCAGCCCCCGATATCCACGTCTTTTCATCTTTCACGGATCGTCTGAATTGAGTCTCGAAGTCAATTCGTCACTTTGTTCATTTGGGGCCACGCTTGCATCTCCAAAATGGGTATCCAAATATTCTCTAAGATTTCAAAACCGAAAAGTTTAGCCCCCGATATTCGCGTTCGTTCGTTTTTCACGGATCGTCCAAAATGAGGCCCTAACTCAATTTTTCACTTTGTGCATCCGAGGCCACGCTTTCATCTCCAACATGGGTATCCAAATATGCTCTCATATTTCAAAATCGAAAATTTCAGCCCCCATTATCTGTGACTATTCGTTTTTCACGGATCATTCGAAGTGAGTCGCGAAATCGATTTGTCACTTTGTGCATGCGGGGCCGCACTTGCATCTGCAAAATGGGTATCCAAATATGCTCTCGGATTTCAAAACCAAAAAGTTCAACCCCTGATATCCGCGTCCGTTCTTTTTTCACGGATCGTCTGAAATCAGTCCCGAAATAAATTTGTCACTTTGTGCATGCGGGGCCACGCTTTCATCTCCAAAATGGGTATCCAGATATGCTCTCGAATTTAAAAACTGAAAATTTCAACCCCCGATATCCGCATTTGTTTATTTTTCAAGGATCATCCAAAATGAATCTAGAAATCAATTCATCATTTTGTTCCTGCGGGGGCACACTTGCATCTCCAAAATGGGTATCCAAATATAAATTCTGTATTTCAAAAACGAAAATTTTAGCCCCCACATCTCTGCTGGCCCGTTCGTTTTTTTTTACTTGATCATCCAAAATGAGTCCCTAAATCAATTCGTCACTTCGCGCATGTGAGGCCACGCCAGACTTCCAAATGGTTATCCAAATATTTCTGATTTCAAAACCGAAAGTTTAGCCCCGATAGTCGACATATGTTCGTTTTCACGATCATCCGAAATGAGTCCCGAAATCAATTTGTCACTTTGCATGTGGGAACGCTCAGACTCTCCAAATGTATCCAAATATGCTCTCGGATTTCAAAACCGAAAAGTTATGCCCCCGACATCCACGTCTGTTCATTTTTCACGGATAGTCCGAAATCAGTCCCGAAATAAATTCATCACTTTGTTTAAAATGGTTTAAAAATGTTTTTAGAAAGCTTTTACAATGTTTTAAAAACATTTCAAAACACTTTTAAAATTCTTTTAAAATATTTAAAAGCATTTATTTCATTTTTAAAAATGTTTATAAATAACATTTAATAAAAGTTAAACTAATAAAGTTGACATTATAAACATTTGATAATTTTTATAAAGGTTTTATAAATGGTTTAAAGCTTTTATAAAATATTCTAAATTCTTATTAATATGCTTAAATCAAATATTTAAAGCGTTTAATCATTTTTAATAAAATCGCAAAAAAAAACGTTTTTAAAAACATTATAAAACACTTTTTAAAATGTTATAACGTGCTTTTAAACACATTTAAAATGTTCTTAAGACATTATAAAACTCGTTTAAAATATTTTTACAAATCTGTAAAATGTTTTAAAGGATTTTTATAACATTTCAAAATATTTCAAAATCATTCAAAAAATTTCAAAGTATTGTAAAATACGCTTTCAAGATATTTTAAAACACTTGTAAAATATTTTGAAACTCTTTTAAAATGTTTTAAATTTATTTTTAAATGTTTCAAAACAATTCTAAAATATTTTAAATTTATATTAAAAGTGTTTTAAAATAAACACATTTAATAAAATCGTAAAAAAACCGTTTTTAGAAACATTATAAAACACTTTTTAAAATGTTATAATGTGATTTTAAAATGTTTTGAAGACATCATAAAACTCTTTTAAAATATTTTTAAAAATTTGTAAAATGTTTTAAAAGATTTTTATAAATTTCAAAATATTTCAAAATATTGTCAAACACTTAAGATATTTTTGTACACTTTTAAATATTTTGAAATGCTTTTAAAATGTTTTAAATTTATTTTAAAATGTTTCAAAACACTTTTAAAATGCTTCAAAACACTTTTAAAATGTTTTAAATTTATTTTAAAATGTTTCAAAACACTTTTAAAATGTTTTAAAACATATTTAAATCCTTTTTAAAAACTTGTAAAACATTTTAAAATGTTTTAAAATGGTTTTAAAATGTTTTCAAATGCTTTTACAATGTTAGAAAAACATTTTCAAAACACATTTAAAATACTTGAAAGCATTTATTTAGGTTTCAAAAACGTTTCTAAATAAAATTTAATAAAAGTTAAGCTTATAAAGCTAACATTAAAAACATGCAATAATTTTTATAAATGTTTCATAAATGGTTTAAATCTTTTATAAAATATTCTAAATTCTTCTCAATATGTTTAAATCAAATATTTAAAGCGTTTAATCTTTTTATTAAATGTTTTTAATAAAATCGTAAAAAAAGAAACGTTTTTAAAAATATTATAAAACCCTTTTTAAAATGTTATAATGTGATTTTAAACACGTTTAAAATGTTTTTAACACATCATAAAACTCTTTTAAAATATTTTTTAAAAATTTGTAAAATATTTTAGAGGATTTTTATAACATTTCAAAATATTTCAAAATATTTCATAAAGTTAAGCTTATAAAGCTGACATTCAATACTTTTTATAAATGTTTTAAAAATGGTTTAAACCTTTTATAAAATATTCTAAATTCTTATTAATATGTTTAAATCAAATATTTAAAGCGTTTAATCATTTTTAGTAAATCTTTTTAATAAAATCGTAAAAAATAATATTTTTAAAAACATTATAAAACACTTTTTAAAGTGCTATAACATGATTTTAAACACGTTAAAAATGTTTTTAAGACATTATGAAACTCTTTTAAAATATTTTTAAAAAGTTGTAAAATGTTTTAAAGGATTTTTATAACATTTCAAAATATTGTAAAACACTATCAAGATATTTCAAGACACTTTTAAGATATTCCGAAACGCTTTTAAAATATTTTGAAATGCTTTTAAGATTTATTTTAAAATGTTTCAAAACACTTCTAAAATGTTTTAAATTTATTTTAAAATGTTTCAAAACACTTTTAAAATGTTTTAAAACGTTTTTAAATCCTTTTTAAAAACTTGTAAAGCATTTTAAAACGTTTTAAAAGTGTTTTAAAACGGTTTAAAAATGTTTTTAGAAAGCTTTTACAATATTTTAAAAAAAGGTTTAAAATGTTTTAAAACGTTTTTAAATCCTTTTCAAAAACTTGTAAAGCATTTTAAAACGTTTTAAAAGTGTATCCAAATATGCTCTCAGATTTCAAAATCGAAAAGTTCAGCCCCCGATATCTGTGTTCATTTTTTTTTCACAAATCGTCTGAAATGAATCCCGAAATCAATTCGTCACTTTGTGCATTCGGGACCACACTTGCATCTCCAAAATAGGTATCCAAATATGCTCTCGGATTTTAAAACCAAAAAGTTTAGCCCTCGATATTCGCGTCCGTTTGTTTTTCACGGATCATCCGAAATCAGGTCCGAACTCAATTCGTCACTTTGTGCATCTGGGGCCACACTTGCATCTCCAAAATGGGTATCCAAATATTCTCTCGGATATCAAAACCGAAAAGTTTAGCCCCATCTTCCACGTCTGTTCTTTTTTCACGAACCATCCGAAATGAGTCCCGAAATCAATTTGTCACTTTGTGCATGCGGGGCCATGCTTGCATCTCCAAAATGGGTATCCAAATATGCTCTCAGATTTCACAACCGAAAAGTTTAGCCCCCGATATCCACGTCTTTTCATTTTTCACGGATCGTCTGAATTGAGTCCCGAAGTCAATTCGTCACTTTGTTCATCTGGGGCCACGCTTGCATCTCCAAAATGGGTATCCAAATATGCTCTCAGATTTCGAAACCGAAAAGTTTAGCCCCCGATATTCGCGTTTGTTCGTTTTTCACGGATCATCCAAAATGATGCCCAAAATCAATTTGTCACTTTGTGCATCCGAGGCCACGCTTTCATCTCCAAAATGGGTATCGAAATATGCTCTCATATTTCAAAATCGAAAATTTCAGCCCCCGTTATCTGCGTCTATTCGTTTTTCACGGATCATCCGAAATGAGTCGCGAAATCAATTTGTCACTTTGTGCATGAGGGGCCACACTTGCATCTCCAAAATGGGTATCCAAATATGCTCTCGGATTTCAAAACCAAAAATTTCAACCCCTGATATCCGCGTCCGTTTGTTTTTCACGGATCGTCTGAAATCAGTCCCGAAATAAATTTGTCACTTTGTACATGCGAGGCCACGCTTTCATCTCCAAAATGGGTATCCATATATGCTCTCGAATTTAAAAATCGAAAATTTCAACCCCCGATATCTGCATTTGTTCATTTTTCAAGGATCATCCAAAATGAATCCCGAAATCAATTCATCATTTTGTTCCTGCGGGGGCACACTTGCATCTCCAAAATGGGTATCCAAATATACTCTCAGATTTCAAAAACAAAATTTTAGCCCCCGACATCCGCGTCCGTTCGTTTTTTACGGATCATCCAAAATGAGTCCCTAAATCAATTTGTCACTTTGTGCATGTGAGGCCACGCTTGCATCTCCATAATGGTTATCCAAATATGCTCTCGGATTTCAAAAATGAAAATTTTAGCCCCCGATATCCACGTATGTTCGTTTTTCACGGATCATCTGAAATGAGTCCTGAAATCAATTTGTCACTTTGTGCATGTCGGGAAATGCTTTCATCTCCAAAATGTGTATCCAAATATGCTCTCGGATTTCAAAACCGAAAAGTTCTGCCCCCGATATCCACGCCTGTTCATTTTTCACGGATAGTTCGAAATCAATCCCGAAATAAATTCATCACTTTGTGCATGTGGGGCCACGCTTGCATCTCCAAAATGGGTATGCAAATATGCTCTCGAATTTCAAAACTGAAAATTTCAACCCCCAATATCCGCTTTCGTTCAGTTTTCAAAGATCGTCTGAAATGAGTCCCAAAATCAATTCATCACTTTGTTCATGCAGGGGCACACTTGCATCTCTAAAATGGGTATCCAAATATGCTCTTGATTTTCTAAATTGAAAATTTCAACGCCAATATCTGCGTCTGTTCGTTTTTTATGGATTGTTCGAAATGAGTCCCTAAATCAATTCATCACTTTGTGCATGTGGGGCTACACTTGCATCTCCAAAATGGGTATCCAGATATGCTCTCGAATTTTTAAACCGAAAAGTTTAGCCCTCAATATTCGCATCCGTTTGTGTTTCACGGATCATCCGAAATGAGGTCCGAACTCAATTCGTCACTTTGTGCATCTGGGGCCACGCTTGCATCTTTAAAATGGGTATCCAAATATGCTCTCAGATATCAAAATCGAAAATTTATGCCCCCGATATCCACGTCTGTTCATTTTTCACTGATAGTCCGAAATCAGTCCCAAAATAAATTCATCACTTTGTGCATGCGGGGCCATGCTTTCATCTCCAAAATGTGTATCCAAATATGCTCTCGAATTTCAAAACTGAAAAGTTCAACCCCCAATATCTGCTTTCGTTCAGTTTTCAAAGATTGTCCGAAATGAGTCCCAAAATCTATTCGTCACTTTGTTCATGCGGGGGCACACTTGCATCCCCAAAATAGGTATCCAAATATGCTCTCGAATTTCAAAAATGAAAATTTCAACCCTGATATCTGCGTTTGTTCGTTTTTTATGGATCGTTCGAAATGAGTCAAAACACTTATCAAGTTAAGCTTATAAATCTGACATTCAATAATTTTTATAAATGGTTAAAAAATGTTTTTAGAAAGCTTTTACAATATTTTAAAAAAGGTTTAAAATGTTTTAAAATGTTTTTAAATCCTTTTCAAAAACTTGTAAATCATTTTAAATAGTTTTAAAAGTGTATCCAAATATGCTCTCAGATTTCAAAACCGAAAAGTTCAGCCCCCGATATCTGTGTTCATTCATTTTTCACAAATCGTCTGAAATGAATCCCGAAATCAATTCGTCACTTTGTGCATTCGGGGCCACACTTGCATCTCCAAAATAGGTATCCAAATATGCTCTCGGATTTTAAAACCGAAAAGTTTAGACCTCGATATTCGCGTGCGTTTGTTTTTCACGTATCATCCGAAATGAGGTCCGAACTCAATTCGTCACTTTGTGTATCTGGGGCCACACTTGCATCTCCAAAATGGGTATCCAAATATGCTCTCGGATATCAAAACCGAAAAGTTTAGCCCCATCTTCCACGTCTGTTCTTTTTTCACGAACCATCCGAAATGAGTCCCGAAATCAATTTGTCACTTTGTGCATACGGGGCCATGCTTGCATCTCCAAAATGGGTATCCAAATATGCTCTCATATTTCCAAACCGAAAAGTTCAGCCCCCGATATCCACGTCTTTTAATTTTTCACGGATCGTCTGAATTGAGTCCCGAAGTTAATTCGTCACTTTTTTCATCTGGGGCCACGCTTGCATCTCCAAAATGGGTATCCAAATATGCTCTCAGATTTCAAAACCGAAAAGTTTAGCCCCCGATATTCGCGTCCGTTCGTTTTTCACGGATCATCCAAAATGATGCCCAAAATCAATTTGTCACTTTGTGCATCCGAGGCCACGCTTTCATCTCCAAAATGGGTATCCAAATATGCTCTCATATTTCAAAATCGAAAATTTCAGCCCCCGTTATCTGCGTCTATTCGTTTTTCACGGATCATCCGAAATGAGTCGCGAAATCAATTTGTCACTTTGTGCATGACGGGCCACACTTGCATCTCCAAAATGGGTATCCAAATATGCTCTCGGATTTCAAAACCAAAAAGTTCAACCCCTGATATCCGCGTCCGTTCGTTTTTCACGGATCGTCTGAAATTAGTCCCGAAATAAATTTATCACTTTGTGCATGCGGGGCCACGCTTTCATCTCCAAAATGGGTATCCAGATATGCTCTTGAATTTAAAACCCAAAAATTTCAACCCCCAATATCCACATTTGTTCATTTTTCAAGGATCATCCAAAACGAATCCCGAAATCAATTCGTCATTTTGTTCCTGCGGGGGCACACTTGCATCTCCAAAATGGGTATCCAAATATACTCTTAGATTTCAAAAACTAAAATTTTAGCCCCCGACATCCGTGTCAGTTCGTTTTTTACGGATCATCCAAAATGAGTCCCTAAATCAATTCGTCACTTTGTGCATGTGAGGCCATGCTTGCATCTCCAAAATGGTTATCCAAATATGCTCTCGGATTTCAAAACAGAAAATTTTAGCCCCCGATATCCACGTATGTTCGTTTTTCACGGATCATCCGAAATGAGTCCTGAAATCAATTTGTCACTTTGTGCATGTGGGGAAACGCTTACATCTCCAAAATGTGTATCGAAATATGCTCTCAGATTTCAAAACCGAAAAGTTCTGCCCCCGATATCCACGTCTGTTCATTTTTCACGGATACTCCGAAATAAGTCCCGAAATAAATTCATCACTTTGTGCATTCGGGGCCACGCTTGCATCTCCAAAATGGGTATCCAAATATGCTCTCGAATTTCAAAACTGAAAAGTTCAATCCCCAATATCTGCTTTCGTTTAGTTTTCAAAGATCATCCGAAATGAGTCCCAAAATCAATTCGTCACTTTGTTCATGTGGGGGCACACTTGCATCTCCAAAATGGGTATCCACATATGCTCTTGAATTTCAAAAATGAAAATTTCAACCCCAATATCTGCTTCTATTCGTTTTTTATGGATCGTTCGAAATGAGTCCCTAAATCAATTCATCACTTTGTGCATGTGGGGCCACGCTTGCATCTCCAAAATGGGTATCCAAATATGCTCTTGAATTTTTAAATCGAAAATTTTAGCCCTCGATATTCGCATCCGTTCGTTTTTTATGGATCATCCGAAATGAGGTCCGATCTCAATTCGTCACTTTGTGCATCTAGGGGCACGCTAGCATCTCCAAAATGGGTATCCAAATATGCTCTCGGATATCAAAACTGAAAAGTTTAGCTTGCGTCTATTCTTTTTTAATGAACTATCTACGTTTAAAATGTTTTCAGACATTATAAAGCTCTTTTAAAATATTTTAAAAACTTTGTAAAATATTTTAAAGTATTTTTATAACATTTCAAAATATTGTAAAACGCTTATCAAGTTAAGCTTATAAATCTGACATTCAATAATTTTTATAAATGGTTTACAGCTTTTATAAAATATTCTAAATTTTTATTAATATGTTTAAATCAAATATTTAAAACGTTTAATCATTTTTAGTAAATGTTTTTAATGAAATCGTAAAAAAAAATTGTTTTAAAAACATTATAAAAAACTTTTTAAAATGTTATAGCGTGCTTTTAAACACATTTAAATGTATTTAAGACATTATAAAACTCGTTTAAAATATTTTAAAAAATTTGTAAAATGTTTTAAAGGATTTTTATAACATTTCAAAATACTGTAAAACACTTCCAAGATATCTTAAAACACTTTTAAAATATTTTGAAACACTTCTAAAATATTTTGAAACGCTTTTAAAATTTATTTTAAAATGTTTCAAAACACTTCTAAAATGTTTTAAATTTATATTAAAATGTTTTAAAACGTTTTCAGAACCTCTTGAAGAACTTGTAAAGCATTTTAAAATGTTTTATAAGTGTTTTAAAATGGTTTTAAAATGTTTTTAGAAAGCTTTTACAATGTTTTAAAAACATTTAAAAACACTTTTAAATTTCTTTTAAAATATTTAAAAGCATTTATTTCATTTTTAAAAATGTTTATAAATAACATTTAATAAAATTTAAAACTAATAAAGTTGACATTATAAACATTTAATAATTTTTATAAACGTTTTATAAATGGTTTAAAGCTTTTATAAAATATTCTAAATTTTATTAACATGATTAAATCAAATATTTAAAGCATTTAATCATTTTTAATAAAATCACAAAAAACGCTTTAAAAACATTATAAAACACATTTTAAAATGTTATAACGTGCTTTTAAACACATTTAAAATGTTTTTAAGACATTATAAAACTCGTTTAAAATATTTCAAAATATTGTCAAACGCTTAAGATATTTTTGAACACTTTTAAATATTTTGAAACGCTTTTAAAATGTTTTAAATTTATTTTAAAAAGTTTCAAAACACTTTTAAAATGCTTTAGAACACTTTTAAAATGTTTCAAAACACTTTTAAAATGTTTTAAAACATATTTAAATCCTTTTTAAAAACTTTTAAAACATTTTAAAACGTTTTAAAAGTGTTTTAAAATGGTTTTAAAATGTTTTCAGAATGCTTTTAAAATGTTAGAAAAACATTTCAAAACACATTTAAAATATTTGAAAGCTTTTATTTAGGGGTTTTAAAAACTTTTAAATAAAATTTAATAAAAGTTAAGCTTATAAATCTAACATTATAAACATGCAATAATTTTTATAAATGTTTCATAAGTGGTTTAAATATTTTATAGAATATTCTAAATTCTTCTCAATATGTTTAAATCAAATATTTAAAGCGTTTAATCTTTTTATTAAATCTTTTTAATAAAATCGTAAAAAAAGAAACGTTTTTAAAAATATTATAAAACCATGTTATAATGTGCTTTTAAACACGTTTAAAATGTTTTTAACACATCATAAAACTCTTTTAAAATATTTTTAAAAAATTTGTAAAATATTTTAGAGGATTTTTATAACATTTCAAAATATTTAAAATATTTCATAAAGTTAAGCTTATAAAGCTGACATTCAATAATTTTTATAAATGTTTTAAAAATGGTTTAAACCTTTTATAAAATATTCCAAATTCTTATTAATATGTTTAAATCAAATATTTAAAGCGTTTAATCATTTTTAGTAAAAAAAATTAATAAAATCGTAAAAAATAATATTTTTAAAAACATTATAAAACACTTTTGAAAATGCTATAACATGATTTTAAACACGTTAAAAATGTTTTTAAGACATTATGAAACTCTTTTAAAATATTTTTAAAAAGTTGTAAAATGTTTTAAAGGATTTTTATAACATTTCAAAATATTGTAAAACACTTTCAAGAAATTTCAAAACACTTTTAAGATATTCTGAAACGCTTTTAAAATATTTTGAAATGCTTTTAAGATTTATTTTAAAATGTTTCAAAACACTTCTAAAATGTTTTAAATTTATTTTAAAATGTTTCAAAACACTTTTAAAATGTTTTAAAACATTTTTTAAATCCTTTTAAAAAACTAATAAAGCATTTTAAAACGTTTTACAAGTGTTTTAAAATGGTTTTAAAATGTTTTTAGAAAGCTTTTACAATATTTTAAAAAAGGTTTAAAATGTTTTAAAACGTTTTTAAATCATTTTCAAAAACTTGTAAAGCATTTTAAAACGTTTTAAAAGTGTATCCAAATATGCTCTCATATTTCAAAACCGAAAAGTTCAGCCCCCGATATCTGTGTTCATTCATTTTTCACAAATCGTCTAAAATGAATCCCGAAATCAATTCGTCACTTTGTGCATCCGAGGCCACACTTGCATATCCAAAATAGGTATCCAAATATGCTCTCGGATTTTAAAACCGAAAAGTTTAGACCTCGATATTCGCGTGCGTTTGTTTTTCACGGATCATCCGAAATGAGGTCCGAACTCAACTCGTCACTTTGTGCATCTGGGGCCGCACTTGCATCTCCAAAATGGGAATCCAAATATGCTCTCGGATATCAAAACCGAAAAGTTTAGCCCCATCTTCCACGCCTGTTCTTTTTTCACGAACCATCCGAAATGAGTCCCGAAATCAATTTGTCACTTTGTGCATGCGGGGCCACGCTTGCATCTCCAAAATGGGTATCCAAATATGCTCTCAGATTTCACAACCGAAAATTTCTGCCCCCGATATCCACGTCTGTTCATTTTTCACGGATAGTCCGAAATCAGTCCCGAAATAAATTCATCACTTTGTGCATGCGGGGCCACGCTTGCATCTCCAAATTGGGTATCCAAATATGCTCTCGAATTTCAAAACTGAAAAGTTTAGCCCTCATACTCGCGTCCGTTCGTTTTTCGCGATCGTCCAAAATGAGGCCCAAACACAATTTTTCACTTCTCAGGCATTAATGTAGGCCACGCTTTCATTACGATATTGGGTATCCAAATATGCTCTCATATTTCAAAATCAAATATTTCAAATTTCCGTTTCTTCGTTGCCTTTCATTCGTTTCTTTTTTCACTTGATCCGAAATGAGTCACAAACGATTTGTCACTTTGTGCATGCGGGGCCACACTTGCATCTCCAAAATGGGTATCCAAATATGCTCTCGGATTTCAAAACCAAAAATTTCAACCCTTGATATCCGCGTCCGTTTTTTTTTCACGGATCGTCTGAAATCAGTCCCGAAATAAATTTGTCACTTTGTGCATGCGAGGCCACGCTTTCATCTCCAAAATGGGTATCCGTATATGCTCTTGAATTTAAAAACCGAAAATTTCAACCCCCGATATCTGCATTTGTTCATTTTTCAAGGATCATCCAAAATGAATCCCGAAATCAATTCATCATTTTTTTCCTGCGGGGGCACACTTGCATCTCCAAAATGGGTATCCAAATATACTCTCAGATTTCAAAAAAAAAAATTTTAGCCCCCGACATCCGCGTCCGTTCGTTTTTTACGGATCATCGAAAATGAGTCCCTAAATCAATTCGTCACTTTGTGCATGTGAGGCCATGGTTGCATCTCCATAATGGTTATCCAAATATGCTCTCGTATTTCAAAACTGAAAATTTTAGCCCCCGATATCCACGTATGTTCGTTTTTCACGGATCATCTGAAATGAGTCCTGAAATCAATTTGTCACTTTGTGCATGTCGGGAAATGCTTTCATCTCCAAAATGTGTATCCAAATATGCTCTCGGATTTCAAAACCGAAAAGTTCTGCCCCCGATATCCACGTCTGTTCATTTTTCACGGATAGTCCGAAATCAATCCCAAAATAAATTCATCACTTTCAGGCATGGGGCCATGCTTGCATCTCCAAAATGGGTATCCAAATATGCTCTCGAATTTCAAAACTGAAAAGTTCAACCCCCAATATCCGCTTTCGTTCAGTTTTCAAAGATCGTCCGAAATGAGTCCCAAAATCAATTCGTCACTTTGTTCATGGGGGGGACACTTGCATCTCCAAAAGCGGTATCCAAATATGCTCTCGAGTTTCAAAAATGAAAATTTCAACCCCGATATCTGCGTCTATTCGTTTTTTATGGATCGTTCGAAATGAGTCCCTAAATCAATTCATCACTTTGTGCATGTGGGGCCACACTTGCATCTCCAAAATGGGTATCCAAATATGCTCTCGAATTTTTAAACCGAAAAGTTTAGCCCTCGATATTCGCATCCGTTCGTTTTTCACGGATCATCCGAAATGAGGTCCGAACTCAATTCGTCACTTTGTGCATCTGGGGCCACGCTTGCATCTCCAAAATGGGTATCCAAATATGCTCTCAGATATCAAAATCGAAAATTTCTGCCCCCGATATCCATGTATGTTCATTTTTCACTGATAGTCCGAAATCAGTCCCAAAATAAATTCATCACTTTGTGCATGCGGGGCCACGCTTTCATCTCCAAAATGTGTATCCAAATATGCTCTCGAATTTCAAAACTGAAAAGTTCAACCCCCAATATACGATTTCGTTCAGTTTTCAAAGATCGTCCGAAATGAGTCCCAAAATCAATTCGTCACTTTGTTCATGCGGGGGCACACTTGCATCCCCAAAATGGGTATCCAAATATGCTCTCGAATTTCAAAAATGAAAATTTCAACCCTGATATCTGCGTTTGTTCGTTTTTTATGGATCGTTCGAAATGAGTCAAAACACTTATCAAGTTAAGCTTATAAATCTGACATTCAATAAAATTTATAAATGGTTAAAAAATGTTTTTAGAAAGCTTTTTACAATATTTTAAAAAAGGTTTAAATGTTTTAAAATGTTTTTAAATCCTTTTCAAAAACTTGTAAAGCATTTTAAAACGTTTTAAAAAGTGTATCCAAATATGCTCTCGATCAAAACCGAAAAGTTCAGCCCCCGATATCTGTGTTCATTCATTTTTCACAAATCGTCTGAAATGAATCCCAAAATCAATTCGTCACTTTGTGCATTCGGGGCCACACTTGCATCTCCAAAATAGGTATCCAAATATGCTCTCGGACTTTAGAACCGAAAATTTTAGCCCTCGATATTCGCATCCGTTTGTTTTTCACGAATCATCCGAAATGAGGTCCGAACTCAATTCGTCGCTTTGTGCATCTGGGGCCACACTTGCATCTCCAAAATGGGTATCCAAATATGCTCTCGGATATCAAAATCGAAAATTTTAGCCCCATCTTCCACGTCTGTTCTTTTTTCACGAACCATCTGAAATGAGTCCCAAAATCAATTTGTCACTTTGTGCATACGGGGCCACGCTTCCATCTCCAAAATGGGTATCCAAATATGCTCTTAGATTTCACAACAGAAAATTTCAGCCCCCGATATCCACGTCTTTTCATTTTTCACGGATCGTCTGAATTGAGTCCTCAAGTCAATTAGTCACTTTGTTCATCTCGGGGGCATGCTTGCATCTCCAAAATGGGTATCCAAATATGCTCCACATTTCAAAACCGAAAAGTTTAGCCCCCGATATTCGCGTCCATTCGTTTTTCACGGATCGTCCAAAATGAGGCCCAAACTCAATTGTTCACTTTGTGCATCCGAGGCCACGCTTTCATCTCCAAAATGGGTATCCAAATATGCTCTCATATTTCAAAATCGAAAATTTCAGCCCCCGTTATCTGCGTCTATTCGTTTTTCACGCATCATCCGAAATGAGTCGCGAAATCAATTTGTCACTTTGTGCATGAGGGGCCACACTTGCATCTCCAAAATGGGTATCCAAATATGCTCTCGGATTTCAAAACCCAAAAGTTCACCCCCCGATATCCGCGTCCGTTCGTTTTTCACGGATCGTCTGAAATCAGTCCCGAAATAAATTTGTCACTTTGTGCATGCGGGGCCACGCTTTCATCTCCAAAATGGGTATCCAGAAATGCTCTCGAATTTAAAAACCGAAAATTTCAACCCCCAATATCTGCATTTGTTCATTTTTCAAGGATCATCCAAAATGAATCCAGAAATTAATTCGTCATTTTGTTCCTGCGGGGGCACACTTGCATCTCCAAAATGGGTATCCAAATATACTCTTAGATTTCAAAAACTAAAATTTTAGCCCCCGACATCCGCGTCCGTTCGTTTTTTACGGATCATCCAAAATGAGTCCCTAAATCAATTCGTCACTTTGTGCATGTGAGGCCACGCTTGCATCTCCAAAATGGTTATTCAAATATGCTCTCGGATTTCAAAACTGAAAAGTTTAGCCCCCGATATCCACGTATGTTCGTTTTTCACGGATCATCCGAAATGAGTCCTGAAATCAATTTGTCACTTTGTGCATGTGGGGAAACGCTTGCATCTCCAAAATGTGTGTCCAAATATGCTCTCGGATTTCAAAACCGAAAAGTTCTGTCCCCGATATCCACGTCTGTTCATTTTTCACGGATAGTCCGAAATCAGTCCCGAAATAAATTCATCACTTTGTGCATGCGGGGCCACGCTTGCATCTCCAAAATGGGTATCCAAATATGCTCTCGAATTTCAAAACTGAAAAGTTCAACCCCCAATATCCGCTTTCGTTCAGTTTTCAAAGATCATCCGAAATGAGACCCAAAATCAATTCGTCACTTTGTTCATGCGGGGGCACACTTGCATCTCCAAAAGCGGTATCCAAATATGCTCTCGAATTTCAAAAATGAAAATTTCAACCTCGATATCTCCGTCTATTCGTTTTTTATGGATCGTTCGGAATGAGTCCCTAAATCAATTCATCACTTTGTGCATGTGGGGCCACGCTTGCATCTCCAGAATGGGTATCCAAATATGCTCTCGGATATCAAAACCGAAAAGTTTAGCCCCATCTTCCACGTCTGTTCTTTTTTCACGAACCATCTGAAATGAGTCCCAAAATCAATTTGTCACTTTGTGCATACGGGGCCACGCTTCCATCTCCAAAATGGGTATCCAAATATGCTCTTAGATTTCACAACAGAAAATTTCAGCCCTCGATATCCACGTCTTTTCATTTTTCACGGATCGTCTGAATTGAGTCCCGAAGTCAATTAGTCACTTTGTTCATCTGGGGGCATGCTTGCATCTCCAAAATGGGTATCCAAATATGCTCTCAGATTTCAAAACGAAAAATTTTAGCCCCCAATATTCGCGTCCGTTCGTTTTTCACGGATCGTCCAAAATGAGGCCCAAACTCAATTTGTCACTTTGTGCATCCGAGGCCTCGCTTTCATCTCCAAAATGGGTATCCAAATATGCTCTCATATTTCAAAATCGAAAATTTCAGCCCCCGTTATCTGCGTCTATTCGTTTTTCACGGATCATCCGAAATGAGTCGCAAAATCGATTTGTCACTTTGTGCATGTGGGGCCACACTTGCATCTCCAAAATGGGTATCCAAATATGCTCTCGGATTTCAAAACCAAAAAGTTCAACCCGTGATATCCACGTTCGTTCGTTTTTCACGGATTGTCTGAAATCAGTCCCGAAATAAATTTGTCACTTTGTGCATGCGGGGCCACGCTTTCATCTCCAAAATCGGTATCCAGATATGCTCTTGAATTTAAAAACCCAAAATTTCAACCCCCAATGTCCGCATTTGTTCATTTTTCAAGGATCATCCAAAATGAATCCCGAAATCAATTCGTCATTTTGTTCCCGCGGGGGCACACTTGCATCTCCAAAATGGGTATCCAAATATACTCTCAGATTTCAAAAACGAAAATTTTAGCCCCCGACATCCGCTGTCAGCTTCTCGTTTTTTACGATCATCCAAAATGAGTCCCTAAATCAATTACCAGGCATGTGAGGCCATGCTTCGTATCTCCAAAATGGTAAGGTTATCCAAATATGCTCCCTTGACAAAACATAATTTTAGCCCCGAGCATCCACGTATGTTCGTTTCACTGATCATCCGAAATGAGTCCCGGTAAATCACCACTTTCAGGCATGTGGGGAACGCTATATCTCCAAAATGTGTATCGAAATATGCTCTCGTACTTCAAAACCGAAAAGTTCTGCCCCCGATATCCACGTCTGTTCATTTTTCACGGATAGTCCGAAATCAGTCCCGAAATAAATTCATCACTTTGTGCATTCGGGGCCACGCTTGCATCTCCAAAATGGGTATCCAAATATGCTCTCGAATTTCAAAACTAAAAAGTTCAACCCCCAATATCCGCTTTCGTTCAGTTTTCAAAGATCGTCCGAAATGAGTCCCAAAATCAATTCGTCACTTTGTTCATGTGGGGGCACACTTGCATCTCCAAAAGCGGTATCCAAATATGCTCTCGAATTTCAAAAATGAAAATTTCAACCCCAATATCTGCGTCTATTCGTTTTTTATGGATCGTTCGAAATGAGTCCCTAAATCAATTCATCACTTTGTGCATGTGGGGCCACGCTTGCATCTCCAAAATGGGTATCCAAATATGCTCTTGAATTTTTAAACCGAAAATTTTAGCCCTCGATATTCACATCCGTTCGTTTTTCACGGATCATCCGAAATGAGGTCCAAACTCAATTCGTCACTTTGTGCATCTGGGGCTGCGCTTGCATCTCCAAAATGGGTACCCAAATATGCTCTCGGATATCAAAACCAAAAAGGTTAGCCTGCGTCTATTCTTTTTTAATGAACTATCTACGTTTAAAATGTTTTTCAGACATTATAAAGCTCTTTTAAAATATTTTAAAAACTTTGTAAAATATTTTAAAGGATTTTTATAACCTTTCAAAATATTTTAAAATATTTCAAAATATTGTAAAACGCTTATCAAGTTAAGCTTATAAATCCGACATTCAATAATTTTTATAAATGGTTCGAAGATTTTATAAAATATTCTAAATTTTTATTAATATGTTTAAATCAAATATTTAAAGTGTTTAATCATTTTTAGTAAATGTTTTTAATGAAATCGTAAAAAAAAATTGTTTTAAAAACATTATAAAAAAATTTTTAAACTGTTATAGCGTGCTTTTAAACACATTTAAATGTATTTAACACATTATAAAACTCGTTTAAAATATTTTAAGAATTTTGTAAAATGTTTTTAAGGATTTTTATAGCATTTCAAAATATTGTAAAACACTTCCAAGATATTTTAAAACACTTGTAAAATATTTTGAAACGCTTCTAAAATATTTTGAAACGCTTTTAAAATTTATTTTAAAATGTTTCAAAACACTTCTAAAACGTTTTAAATTTATTTTAAAATGTTTCAAAACACTTTTAAAATGTTGAAGAACTTGTAAAGCATTTTAAAATGTTTTATAAGTGTTCTAAAATGGTTTTAAAATGTTTTTAGAAAGCAATGTTTTAAAAACATTTAAAAAACACTTAAATTTCTTTAAAATATTTAAAAGCATTTATTTCATTTTTAAAAATGTTTATAAATAACATTTAATAAAATTTAAACTAATAAAGTTGACATTATAAACATTTAATAATTTTTATAAACGTTTTATAAATGGTTTAAAGCTTTAAAATATTCTAAATTCTTATTAATATGATTAAATCAAATATTTAAAGCATTTAATCATTTTTAATAAAATCACAAAAAAAACGTTTTTAAAAAAACATTATAAAACACATTTTAAAATGTTATAACGTGCTTTTAAACACATTTGTTGCTTTTAAGACATTATAAACCTGCTTAAAATATTTCAAAATATTGTCAAACACTTAAGATATTTTTGAACACTTTTAAATATTTTGAAACGCTTTTAAAATGTTTAAAATTTATTTTAAAATGTATCAAAACACTTTTAAAATGCTTCAAAACACTTTTAAAATGTTTTAAATTTATTTTAAAATGTTTCAAAACACTTTTAAAATGTTTTAAAACATATTTAAATCCTTTTTAAAAACTTGTAAAAAGTGTTTTAAAATGGTTTTTAAATGTTTTCAGAATGCTTTTACAATGTTAGAAAAACATTTCAAAACACATTTAAAATATTTGAAAGCATTTATTTAGGTTTTAAAAACTTTTTTAAATAAAATTTAATAAAAGTTAAGCTTATAAAGCTAACATTATAAACATGCAATAATTTTTATAAATGTTTCATAAATGGTTTAAATCTGTTATAAAATATTCTAAATTCTTCTCAATATGTTTAAATCAAATATTTAAAGCGTTTAATCTTTTTATTAAATGTTTTTAATAAAATCGTAAAAAGAGAAACGTTTTTAAAAATATTATAAAACCCTTTTTAAAATGTTATAATGTGCTTTTAAACACGTTTAAAATGTTTCTAACACATCATAAAACTCTTTTAAAATATTTTTAAAATATTTGTAAAATATTTTAGAGGATTTTTATAACATTTCAAAATATTTCAAAATATTTCATAAAGTTAAGCTTATAAAGCTGACAGTCAATAATTTTTATAAATGTTTTAAAAATGGTTTAAAACTTTTATAAAATATTCCAAATTCTTATTAATATGTTTAAATCAAATATTTAAAGCGTTTAATCATTTTTAGTAAATCTTTTTAATAAAATCGTAAAAAATAATATTTTAAAAAACATTATAAAACACTTTTTAAAATGCTATAACATGATTTTAAACACGTTACAAATGTTTTTAAGACATTATGAAACTCTTTTAAAATATTTTTAAAAAGTTGTAAAATGTTTTAAAGGATTTTTATAACATTTCAAAATATTGTAAAACACTATCAAGATATTTCAAGACACTTTTAAGATATTCTGAAACGCTTTTAAAATTTTTTGAAATGCTTTTAAGATTTATTTTAAAATGTTTCAAAACACTTCTAAAATGTTTTAAATTTATTTTAAAATGTTTCAAAACACTTTTAAAATGTTTTAAAACATTATTAAATCCTTTTAAAAAAACTTGTAAAGAATTTTAAAACGTTTTAAAAGTGTTTTAAAACGGTTTAAAAATGTTTTTAGAAAGCTTTTACAATATTTTAAAAAAGGTTTAAAATGTTTTTAAATCATTTTCAAAAACTTGTAAAGCATTTTAAAATGTTTTAAAAGTGTATCCAAATATGCTCTCAGATTTCAAAACCGAAAAGTTCAGCCCCCGATATCTGTGTTCATTCATTTTTCAATAATCGTATGAAATGAATCCCGAAATCAATTCGTCACTTTGTGCATCCGGGGCCACACTTGCATCTCCAAAATAGGTATCCAAATATGCTCTCGGATTTTAAAACCAAAAAGTTTAGACCTCGATATTCGCGTGCGTTTGTTTTTCACGGATCATCCGAAATGAGGTTCGAACTCAATTCGTCACTTTTTGCATCTGGGGCCGCACTTGCATCTCCAAAATGGGTATCCACATATGCTCTCGCATATCAAAACCGAAAAGTTTAGCCCCATCTTCCACGTCTATTCTTTTTTCATGAACCATCCGAAATGAGTCCCGAAATCAATTTGTCACTTTGTGCATTCGGGACCACGCTTGCATCTCCAAAATGGGTATCCAAATATGCTCTCAGATTTCAAAACCGAAAAGTTCAGCCCCCGATATCCACGTCATTTCATTTTTCACGGATCGTCTGAATTGAGTCCTGAAGTCAATTCGTCACTTTTTTCATCTAGGGCCACGCTTTCATCTCCAAAATGGGTATCCAAATATGCTCTCAGATTTCAAAACCGAAAAGTTTAGCCCTCGATATTCGCGTCCGTTCGTTTTTCACGGATCGTCCAAAATGAGGCCCAAACTCAATTTTTCACTTTGTGCATACGAGGCCACGCTTTCATCTCCGAAATGGGTATCCAAATATGCTCTCATATTTCAAAATCAAATATTTCAGCCCCCGTTATCTGCGTCTATTCGTTTTTCACGGATCATCTGAAATGAGTCGCGAAATCGATTTGTCACTTTGTGCATGCGGGGCCACACTTGCATCTCCAAAATGGGTATCCAAATATGCTCTCGGATTTAAAACCAAAATTTCAACCCTGATATCCGCGTCCGTTTTTTTTTCTTCACTCACTGCCCGAAATCGCCTCCCGAAATAAATTTGTCACTTCAGGCATGCGAGGCCACGCTTTCATCTCCAAAATGGGTATCCGTATATGCTCTCGAATTTAAAAACCGAAAATTTCAACCCCGATATCCTATTTAATTCATTTTTCAAGGATCATCCAAAATGAATCCCGAAATCAATTCGTCATTCTTTTCCTGCCGGGGCACACTTGCATCTCCAAAATGGGTATCCAAATATACTCTCAGATTTCAAAAACGAAAATTTTAGCCCCCGACATCCGCGTCCGTTCGTTTTTTACGGATCATCCAAAATGAGTCCCTAAATCAATTCGCCACTTTGTGCATGTGAGGCCACGCTTGCATCTCCAAAATGGTTATCCAAATATGCTCTCGGATTTCAAAACTGAAAAGTTTAGCCCCCGATATCCACGTATGTTCGTTTTTTCACGGATCATCCGAAATAAGTCCTGAAATCAATTTTTCACTTTGTGCATGTGGGGAAATGCTTGCATCTCCAAAATGTGTATCCAAATATGCTCTCGGATTTCAAAACCGAAAAGTTCTGCCCCCGATATCCACGTCTGTTCATTTTTCACGGATAGTCCGAAATCAATCCCAAAATAAATTCATCACTTTGTGCATGTGGGGCCACGCTTGCATCTCCAAAATGGGTATCCAAATATGCTCTCGAATTTCAAAACTGAAAATTTCAACCCCCAATATCCGCTTTCGTTCAGTTTTCAAAGATCGTCCGAAATGAGTCCCAAAATCAATTCATCACTTTGTTCATGCGGGGGCACACTTGCATCTCTAAAATGGGTATCCAAATATGCTCTCGATTTTCTAAAATAAAAATTTCAACTCCAATATCTACGTCTGTTCGTTTTTTATGGATCGTTCGAAATGAGTCCCTAAATCAATTCATCACTTTGTGCATGTGGGGCTACACTTGCATCTCCAAAATGGGTATCCAAATATGCCCTTGAATTTTTAAACCGAAAAGTTTAGCCCTCAATATTCGCATCCGTTTGTGTTTCACGGATCATCCGAAATGAGGTCCGAACTCAATTCGTCACTTTGTGCATCTGGGGCCACGCTTGCATCTCCAAAATGGGTATCCAAATATGCTCTCAGATATCAAAATCGAAAATTTCTGCCCCCGATATCCATGTATGTTCATTTTTCACTGATAGTCCGAAATCAGTCCCAAAATAAATTCATCACTTTGTGCATGCGGGGCCACGCTTTCATCTCCAAAATGTGTATCCCAAATATGCTCTCGAATTTCAAAACTGAAAAGTTCAACCCCCAATATCCGCTTTCGTTCAGTTTTCAAAGATCGTCCGAAATGAGTCCCAAATTCAATTCGTCACTTTGTTCATGCAGGGGCACACTTGCATCTCCAAAAGCGGTATCCAAATATGCTCTCGAATTTCAAAAATGAAAATTTCAACCCTGATATCTGCGTTTGTTCGTTTTTTATGGATCGTTCGAAATGAGTCAAAACACTTATCAAGTTAAGCTTATAAATCTGACATTCAATAAAATTTATAAATGGTTAAAAAATGTTTTTAGAAAGCTTTTACAATATTTTAAAAAAGGTTTAAAATGTTTTAAAATGTTTTTAAATCCTTTTCAAAAACTTGTAAAGCATTTTAAAACGTTTTAAAAGTGCATCCAAATATGCTCTCACATTTCAAAACCGAAAAGTTCAGCCCCCGATATCTGTGTTCATTCATTTTTCACAAATCGTCTGAAATGAATCCCAAAATCAATTCGTCACTTTGTGCATCCGGGGCCACACTTGCATCTCCAAAATAGGTATCCAAATATGCTCTCTGATTTTAAAACCGAAAAGTTTAACCCTCGATATTCGCGTCCGTTTGTTTTTCACGGATCATCCGAAATGAGGTCCGAACTCAATTCGTCACTTTGTGCATCTGGGGCCACACTTGCATCTCCAAAATGGGTATCCAAATATGCTCTCTGATTTCAAAACCGAAAAGTTTAGCCCCCGATATTCGCGTTTGTTCTTTTTTCACGGATCATCCAAAATGATGCCCAAAATCAATTTGTCACTTTTTGCATCCGAGGCCACGCTTGCATCTCCAAAATGGGTATCCAAATATGCTCTCTGATTTCAAAACCGAAAAGTTCAGCCCCCGATATCCACGTCTTTTCATTTTTCACGGATCGTCTGAATTGAGTCCCGAACTCAATTCGTCACTTTGTTCATCCGGAGCCACGCTTGCATCTCCAAAATGGGTATCCAAATATGCTCTCAGATTTCAAAACCGAAAAGTTTAGCCCCCGATATTCGCGTTTGTTCGTTTTTCACGGATCATCCAAAATGATGCCCAAAATCAATTTGTCACTTTGTGCATCCGAGGCCACGCTTTCATCTCCAAAATGGGTATCCAAATATGCTCTCATATTTCAAAATCGAAAATTTCAGCCCCCGTTATCTGCGTCTATTCGTTTTTCGCGGATCATCCGAAATGAGTCGCGAAATCGATTTGTCACTTTGTGCATGAGGGGCCACACTTGCATCTCCAAAATGGGTATCCAAATATGCTCTCGGATTTCAAAACCAAAAAGTTCAACCCCCGATATCCGCGTCCGTTCGTTTTTCACGGATCGTCTGAAATCAGTCCCGAAATAAATTTGTCACTTTGTGCATGCGGGGCCACGCTTTCATCTCCAAAATGGGTATCCAGATATGCTCTCGAATTTAAAAACCGAAAATTTCAACCCCCAATATCCGCATTTGTTCATTTTTCAAGGATCATCCAAAATGAATCCCGAAATCAATTCGTCATTTTGTTCTTGCGGGGGCACACTTACATCTCCAAAATGGGTATCCAGATATACTCTCAGATTTCAAAAACGAAAATTTTAGCCCCCGACATCCGCGTCCGTTCGTTTTTTACGGATCATCAAAAATGAGTCACTAAATCAATTCGTCACTTTGTGCATGTGAGGCCACGCTTGCATCTGCAAAATGGTTATCCAAATATGCTCTCGGATTTCAAAACTGAAAATTTTAGTCCCCGATATCCACGTATGTTCGTTTTTCATGAATCATCCTAAATGAGTCCTGAAATCAATTTGTCACTTTGTGCATGTGGGGAAACGCTTGCATCTCCAAAATGTGTATCCAAATATGCTCTCAGATTTCAAAATCGAAAAGTTCTGCCCCCGATATCCACGTCTGTTCATTTTTCACGGATACTCCAAAATAAGTCCCGAAATAAATTCATCACTTTGTGCATTCGGGGCCACGCTTGCATCTCCAAAATGGGTATCCAAATATGCTCTCGAATTTCAAAACTGAAAAGTTCAATCCCCAATATCTGCTTTCGTTTAGTTTTCAAAGATCATCCGAAATGAGTCCCAAAATCAATTCGTCACTTTGTTCATGTGGGGGCACACTTGCATCTCCAAAATGGGTATCCACATATGCTCTCGAATTTCAAAAATGAAAATTTCAACCCCAATATCTGCGTCTATTCGTTTTTTATGGATCGTTCGAAATGAGTCCCTAAATCAATTCATCACTTTGTGCATGTGGGGCCACGCTTGCATCTCCAAAATGGGTATCCAAATATGCTCTTGAATTTTTAAATCGAAAAGTTTAGCCCTCGATATTCGCATCTGTTCGTTTTTTATGGATCATCTGAAATGAGGTCCGAACTCAATTCGTCACTTTGTGCATCTGGGGGCACGCTTGCATCTCCAAAATGGGTATCCAAATATGCTCTCGGATATCAAAACTGAAAAGTTTAGCTTGCGTCTATTCTTTTTTAACGAACTATCTACGTTTAAAATGTTTTTCAGACATTATAAAGCTCTTTTAAAATATTTTAAAAACTTTGTAAAATATTTTAAAGTATTTTTATAACATTTCAAAATATTTCAAAATATTGTAAAACGCTTATCAAGTTAAGCTTATAAATCTGACATTCAATAATTTTTATCAATGGTTCAAAGCTTTTATAAAATATTCTAAATTTTTATTAATATGTTTAAACCAAATATTTAAAGCGTTTAATCATTTTTAGTAAATTTTTTTAATGAAATCGTAAAAAAAATTGTTTTAAAAACATTATAATTTTTTTTTTTAAATGTTATAGCGTGCTTTTAAACACATTTAAATGTATTTAAGACATTATAAAACTCGTTTAAAATATTTTAAAAAATTTGTAAAATGTTTTAAAGGATTTTTATAACATTTCAAAATATTGTAAAACACTTCCAAGATATCTTAAAACACTTTTAAAATATTTTGAAACACTTCTAAAATATTTTGAAACGCTTTTAAAATTTATTTTAAAATATTTCAAAACACTTCTAAAATGTTTTAAATTTATATTAAAATGTTTCAAAACACTTTTAAAATGTTTTAAAACGTTTTCAGAACCTCTTGAAGAACTTGTAAAGCATTTTAAAATGTTTTATAAGTGTTTTAAAATGGTTTTAAAATGTTTTTAGAAAGCTTTTACAATGTTTTAAAAACATTTAAAAACACTTTTAAATTTCTTTTAAAATATTTAAAAGCATTTGTTTCATTTTTAAAAATGTTTATAAATAACATTTAATAAAATTTAAACTAATAAAGTTGACATTATAAACATTTAATAATTTTTATAAACGTTTTATAAATGGTTTAAAGCTTTTATAAAATATTCTAAATTCTTATTAATATGATTAAATCAAATATTTAAAGCATTTAATCATTTTTAATAAAATCGCAAAAAAAAAGTTTTTAAAAAAATTATAAAACACATTTTAAAATGTTATAACGTGCTTTTAAACACATTTAAAATGTTTTAAATTTATTTTAAAAAGTTTCAAAACACTTTTAAAATGCTTTAGAACACTTTTAAAATGTTTTAAATTTATTTTAAAATGTTTCAAAACACTTTTTAAATGTTTTAAAACATATTTAAATCCTTTTTAAAAACTTGTAAAACATTTTAAAACGTTTTAAAAGTGTTTTAAAATGGTTTTTAAATTTTTTCAGAATGCTTTTACAATGTTAGAAAAACATTTCAAAACACATTTAAAATATTTGAAAGCTTTTATTTAGGTTTTAAAAACTTTTTTAAATAAAATTTAATAAAAGTTAAGCTTATAAATCTAACATTATAAACATGCAATAATTTTTATAAATGTTTCATAAGTGGTTTAAATATTTTATAGAATATTCTAAATTCTTCTCAATATGTTTAAATCAAATATTTAAAGCGTTTAATCTTTTTATTAAATCTTTTTAATAAAATCGTAAAAAAAGAAACGTTTTTAAAAATATTATAAAACCCTTTTTAAAATGTTATAATGTGCTTTTAAACACGTTTAAAATGTTTTTAACACATCATAAAACTCTTTTAAAATATTTTTAAAAAAATTGTAAAATATTTTAGAGGATTTTTATAACATTTCAAAATATTTCAAAATATTTCATAAAGTTAAGCTTATAAAGCTGACATTCAATAATTTTTATAAATGCTTTAAAAATGGTTTAAACCTTTTATAAAATATTCCAAATTCTTATTAATATGTTTAAATCAAATATTTAAAGCGTTTAATCATTTTTAGTAAATCTTTTTAATAAAATCGTAAAAAATAATATTTTTAAAAACATTATAAAACACTTTTGAAAATGCTATAACATGATTTTAAACACGTTAAAAATGTTTTTAAGACATTATGAAACTCTTTTAAAATATTTTTAAAAAGTTGTAAAATGTTTTAAAGGATTTTTATAACATTTCAAAATATTGTAAAACACTTTCAAGATATTTCAAAACACTTTTAAGATATTCTGAAATGCTTTTAAAATATTTTGAAATGCTTTTAAGATTTATTTTAAAATGTTTCAAAACACTTCTAAAATGTTTTAAATTTATTTTAAAATGTTTCAAAACACTTTTAAAATGTTTTAAAACATTTTTTAAATCCTTTTAAAAAACTTGTAAATCATTTTAAAACGTTTTAAAAGTGCTTTAAAATGGTTTAAAAATGTTTTTAGAAAGCTTTTACAATATTTTAAAAAAGGTTTAAAATGTTTTAAAACGTTTTTAAATCCTTTTCAAAAACTTGTAAAGCATTTTAAAGCGTTTTAAAAGTGTATCCAAATATGCTCTCAGATTTCAAAACCGAAAAGTTCAGCCCCCGATATCTGTGTTCATTCATTTTTCACAAATCGTCTGAAATGAATCCCGAAATCAATTCGTCACTTTGTGCATCCGGGGCCACACTTGCATCTCCAAAATAGGTATCCAAATATGCTCTCGGATTTTAAAACCAAAAATTTTAGACCTCGATATTCGCGTGCGTTTGTTTTTCACGGATCATCCGAAATGAGGTCCGAACTCAATTCGTCACTTTGTGCATCTGGGGCCGCACTTGCATCTCCAAAATGGGTATCCAAATATTCTCTCGGATATCAAAACCGAAAAGTTTAGCCCCATCTTCCACGTACGACATTTCTTTTTCCCGAACTGTCAAATGAGTGCAGAAAATCCCTTTGTCACTTTATTGCATACGGGGCGACGCTTGCATCTCCAAAATGGGTATCAAAATATGCTCTCAGTTTCCGCAATAGAAAGTTCATTGGAAATGTCCACGTCTTTTCATTTTCCACAGGATGTCTGAATTGGAGTCAGAAGTCAATTCGTCCTTTCAATTCATCCCGAGGCCACGCTTGCATCTCCAAAATGGGTATCCAAATATGCTCTTAGATTTCAAACCCGAAAATTTTAGCCCCCGATATTTGCGTCCGTTCTTTTTTCACGGATCGTCCAAAATGAGGCCCAAACTCAATTTGTCACTTTTTGCATCCAAGGCCATGCTTTCATCTCCAAAATGGGTATCCAAATATTCTCTCATATTTCAAAATCGAAAATTTCAGCCCCCGTTATCTGCATTTATTCATTTTTCACGAATCATCCAAAATGAGTCGCGAAATCGATTTGTCAATTTGTGCATGTGAGGCCACACTTGCATCTCCAAAATGGGTATCCAAATATGCTCTCGGATTTCAAAACCAAAAATTTCAACCCCTGATATCGCGTCGGTTTTGTTTTCCCATCATGCAAATCGATCCGAAAGAAAGCTTCAATGCAGTACATCGAGGCCTTCGCTCATCTCCAAAATGGGTATCCAGATATGCTCTCGAATTTAAAAACCGAAAATTTCAACCCCCAATATCCGCATTTGTACATTTTTCAAGGATCATCCAAAATGAATCCCGAAATCAATTCGTCATTCTTTTCCTGCGGAGGCACACTTGCATCTCCAAAATGGGTATCCAAATATACTCTCAGATTTCAAAAACGAAAATTTTAGCCCCCGACATCCGCGTCCGTTCGTTTTTTACAGATCGATTAAAATCAATTCGTCCCTTTGTTCATGCGGGGGCACACTTGCATCTCCAAAAGCGGTATCCAAATATGCTCTCGAATTTCAAAAATGAAAATTTCAACCCCGATATCTGCGTCTATTCGTTTTTTATGGATCGTTCGAAATGAGTCCCTAAATCAATTCATCACTTTGTTCATGTGGGGCCACGCTTGCATCTCCAAAATGGGTATCCAAATATGCTCTCGAATTTTTAAAAATGAAAATTTCAGCGATGTCTGCGTCACATTAACATATATGGGTCGAAATGAATCCAGACCCTCAATTCATCACTTTGTTTGTCAGCAGAGGCACGCTTGCATCTCCAAAATGGGTATCCAAATATGCTCTATAATTTTTAAGCGAAAAGTTTAGCCCTTGATATTAGCATCCAATTAAGCACTCTGGCATCCTTAGAAATAAAGTCTGAACTCCAATTGAATCACTTTGCATCTGAGGCCACGCTTACATCTCCAAAATGGGTATCGAAATATATAGGATATCAAAACCGGAAAGTTTAACAAATCTATTCTCTTTTAATAGACTATCTCCATTTAAAATGTTTCCGGACATTATAAAGCTCTTTTAAAATATTTCATAAAAACTTTGTAAAATATTTTAAAGTATTTTATAATATTTCAAAATATTTTAAAATATTTCAAAATATTGTAAAACGCTTATCAAGTTAAGCTTATAAATATGACATTCAATAATTTTTATAAATGGTTTAAAGCTTTTATAACATATTCTAAATTTTTATTAATATGTTTAAATCAAATATTTAAAGCGTTTGATCATTTTTAGTAAATGTTTTTAATGAAATCGTAAAAAAAATTGTTTTAAAAACATTATAGAAAACTTTTTAAAATGTTATAGTATGCTTTTAAACACATTTAAATGTATTTAAGACATTATAAAACTTGTTTGAAATATTTTAAAAAATTTGTAAAATGTTTTAAAGGATTTTTATAACATTTCGAAATATTGTAAAACACTTCCAAGATATTTTAAAACACTTTTAAAATATTTTGAAACACTTCTAAAATATTTTGAAATGCTTCTAAAATATTTTGAAACACTTTTAAAATTTATTTTAAAATGTTTCAAAACACTTCTAAAATGTTTTAAATTTATTTTAAAATGTTTCAAAACACTTTTAAAATGTTTTAAAACGTTTTCAGAACCTCTTGAAGAACTTGTAAAGCATTTTAAAATGGTTTTAAAATGTTTTTAGAAAGCTTTTACAATGTTTTAAAAACATTTAAAAACACTTTTAAATTTCTTTTAAAATATTTAAAAGCATTTATTTCATTTTTAAAAATGTTTATAAATAACATTTAATAAAATTTAAACTAATAAATTTGACATTATAAACATTTAATAATTTTTATAAACGTTTTATAAATGGTTTAAAGCTTTTATAAAATATTATAAATTCTTATTAATATGATTAAATCAAATATTTAAAGCATTTAATCATTTTTAATAAAATCGCAAAAAAAACGTTTTTAAAAACATTATAAAACACATTTTAAAATGTTATAATGTGCTTTTAAACACATTTAAAATGTTTTTAAGACATTATAAAACTCGTTTAAAATATTTCAAAATATTTTCAAACGATTAAGATATTTTTGAACACTTTTAAATATTTTGAAACGCTTTTAAAATGTTTTAAATTTATTTTAAAAAGTTTCAAAACACTTTTAAAATGCTTTAGAACACTTTTAAAATGTTTTAAATTTATTTTAAAATGTTTCAAAACACTTTTAAAATGTTTTAAAACATATTTAAATCCTTTTTAAAAACTTGTAAAACATTTTAAAACGTTTTAAAAGTGTTTTAAAATGGTTTTTAAATTTTTTCAGAATGCTTTTACAATGTTAGAAAAACATTTCAAAACACATTTAAAATATTTGAAAGCTTTTATTTAGGTTTTAAAAACTTTTTTAAATAAAATTTAATAAAAGTTAAGCTTATAAATCTAACATTATAAACATGCAATAATTTTTATAAATGTTTCATAAGTGGTTTAAATATTTTATAGAATATTCTAAATTCTTCTCAATATGTTTAAATCAAATATTTAAAGCGTTTAATCTTTTTATTAAATCTTTTTAATAAAATCGTAAAAAAAGAAACGTTTTTAAAAATATTATAAAACCCTTTTTAAAATGTTATAATGTGCTTTTAAACACGTTTAAAATGTTTTTAACACATCATAAAACTCTTTTAAAATAGTTTTAAAAAATTTGTAAAAAATTTTAGAGGATTTTTATAACATTTCAAAATATTTCAAAATATTTCATAAAGTTAAGCTTATAAAGCTGACATTCCATAATTTTTATAAATGTTTTAAAAATGGTTTAAACCTTTTATAAAATATTCCAAATTCTTATTAATATGTTTAAATCAAATATTTAAAGCGTTTAATCATTTTTAGTAAATCTTTTTAATAAAATCCTAAAAAATAATATTTTAAAAACATTATAAAACACTTTTGAAAATGCTATAACATGATTTTAAACACGTTAAAAATGTTTTTAAGACATTATGAAACTCTTTTAAAATATTTTTAAAAAGTTGTAAAATGTTTTAAAGGATTTTAATAACATTTCAAAATATTGTAAAACACTTTCAAGATATTTCAAAACACTTTTAAGATATTCTGAAACGCTTTTAAAATATTTTGAAATGCTTTTAAGATTTATTTTAAAATGTTTCAAAACACTTTTAAAATGTTTTAGATTTATTTTAAAATGTTTCAAAACACCTTTAAAATTTTTTAAAACATTTTTAAATCCTTTCAAAAAAATTGTAAAGCATTTTAAAACGTTTTAAAAGTGTTTTAAAATGGTTTTAAAATGCCTTTAGAAAGCTTTTACAATATTTTAAAAAAGGTTTAAAATGTTTTTAAATGTTTTTAAATCCTTTTCAAAAACTTGTAAAGCATTTTAAAACGTTTTAAAAGTGTATCAAAATACGCTCTCAGATTTCAAAACCAAAAAGTCCAGCCCCCGATATCTGTGTTCATTCATTTTTCACAAATTGTCTGAAATGAATCCCGAAATCAATTCATCACTTTGTGCATCCGAGGCCATACTTGCATCTCCAAAATAGGTATCCAAATATGCTCTCAGATTCTAAAACCTAAAATTTTAGCCCTCGATATTCGCGTCCATTTGTTTTTCATGGATCATCCGAAATGAGGTCCAAACTCAATTCGTCACTTTGTGCATTTGGGGCCACAATTGCATCTCCAAAATGGGTATCCAAATATGCTCTCGGATATCAAAACCGAAAAGTTTATTGTCTTCCGTGTCTTTTCTGAACCATACGGGAAATGAGTCTAAGAAATCAATTTGTCACTTTGTGCATGCGGGAACCACCGTTGCATCTCAGAAATGGGTATCGAAATATGCTCTTAGATTTCTGGCTGAAGGATTCGACCCAGAGTATCCACGTCTTTTCATTTGCCTGTGGATGTTCGAATTAGGTCCCAAAGTCATTCGTCACTTTGTTCGTCTAAGGCTACACTTGCATCTGAAAATGGGTATGCAATGTGCTCTAAGTTTTAAAAACCGAAAAGTTTATTGAAATATTTGCTGAAATCTGAATTCGTTTTCACGGATCGTCCAAAAATGAGGCCCAAACCTCAATTTTTCATGACACGCCAGAGACTACTTTCATCTCCAAAATGGGTATCCAAATATGCTCTCATATTTCAAAATCGAAAATTTCAGCCCCCGTTATATGCGTCTATTCATTTTTCAAGGATCATCTGAAATGAGTCGCGAAATCAATTTTTCACTTTGTGCATGAGGGGCCACACTTGCATCTCCAAAATGGGTATCCAAATATCCTTTCGGTTCAAAACCAAAAGAAAGAGAAAGTTCAACCCACGATATCCGCATGGAGCCCACGATATCCGCATCCGTTCATTTTCCTTGGGATCGTCGAAATCGATCCCAAAATAAATTTGTCACTTTGTCCATGCGGGGCCACGCTTTCATCTCCAAAATGGGTATCCAGATATGCTTTCAAATTTAAAAACCGAAAATTTCAACCCCCAATATCCGCATTTGTTCATTTTTCAAGGATCATCCAAAATGAATCCCGAAATCAATTCGTCATTTAGTTCCTGCGGGGACACACTTGCATCTCCAAAATGGGTATCCAAATATACTCTCAGATTTCAAAAATGAAAATTTTAGCGCCCGACATCTGCGTCCGTTTGTTTTTTACTGATCATCCAAAATGAGTCCCTAAATCAATTTGTCACTTTGTGCATGTGAGGCCACGCTTGCATCTCCAAAATGGTTATCCAAATATGCTCTCGGATTTCAAAACTGAAAAGTTTAGCCCCCGATATCCACGTATGTTTGTTTTCCGGATATCGACGAAGGATTGCTTTGCGTCTATTCTTTTAACGAACTATGCACGTTCAAAATGTTTTTCAGACATTATAAAGCTCTTTGGAAATATTTTAAAGGATTTTTATAACATTTTGAAATATTTTAAAATATTTCAAAATATTGTAAAACGCTTATCAAGTTAAGCTTATAAATTTGACATTCAATAATTTTTATAAATGGTTTAAAGCTTTTATAAAATATTCTAAATTTTTATTAATATCTTTAAATCAAATATTTAAAGCGTTTAATCATTTTTAGTAAATGTTTTCAATGAAATCGTAAAAAAAATTGTTTTAAAAACATTATAAAAAACTTTTTAAAATGTTATAGTGTGCTTTTAAACACATTTAAATGTATTTAAGACATTAAAATGTTTCAAAACACTTCTAAAATGTTTTAAATTTATTTTAAAATGTTTTAAAACTTTTTCAGAACCTCTTGAAGAACTTGTAAAGCATTTTAAAATGTTTTAAAAGTGTTTTAAAATGGTTTAAAAATGTTTTTAGAAAGCTTTTACAATGTTTTAAAAACATTTCAAAACACTTTTAAAATTCTTTTAAAATATTTAAAAGCATTTATTTCATTTTAAAAAATGTTTATAAATAACATTTAATAAAAGTTAAACTAATAAAGTTGACATTATAAACATTTAATAATTTTTATAAAGGTTTTATAAATGGTTTAAAGCTTTTATAAAATATTCTAAATTCTTATTAATATGCTTAAATCAAATATTTAAAGCGTTTAATCATTTTTAATAAAATTGCAAAAAAAAAAAAACGTTTTGAAAGACATTATAAAACACTTTTTAAAATGTTATAACGTGCTTTTAAACACATTTAAAATGTTTAATAGACATTATAAAACGTTTTTAAAAACATTATAAAACACTTCTAAAATGTTTTAAATTTATTTTGAAATGTTTCAAAACACTTTTAAAATGTTTTAAAACGTTTTTAAATCCTCTTAAAAAACTTGTAAAGCATTTTAAAACGTTTTAAAAGTGTTTTAAAATGGTTTTAAAATGTTTTTAGAAAGCTTTTACAATATTTTAAAAAAGCTTTAAAATGTTTTAAAACGTTTTTAAATCCTTTTCAAAAACTTGTAAAGCATTTTAAAACGTTTTAAAAGTGTATCCAAATATGCTCTCAGATTTCAAAACCGAAAAGTTCAGCCCCCGATATCTTTGTTCATTCATTTTTCACAAATCGTATGAAATGAATCCCGAAATCAATTCATCACTTTGTGCATCCAGGGCCACACTTGCATCTCCAAAATAGGTATCCAAATACGCTCTCGGATTTTAAAACTGAAAAGTTTAGCCCTCGATATTTGCGTCCGTTTGTTTTTCATGGATCATCCGAAATGAGGTCCGAACTCAATTCATCACTTTGTGCATCTGGGGCCACACTTGCATCTCCAAAATGGGTATCCAAATATGCTCTCGGATATCAAAACCGAAAAATTTAGCCCCATCTTCCACGTCTATTCTTTTTCCACGAACCATCCGAAATGAGTCCCAAAATTAATTTGTCACTTTGTGCATGCAGGGCCACGCTTGCATCTCCAAAATGGGTATCCAAATATGCTCTCAGATTTCACAACCGAAAAATTCAGCCCCCGATATCCACGTCTTTTCATTTTTCACGGATCGTCTAAATTGAGTCCCGAAGTCAATTCGTCACTTTTTTCATCTGGGGCCACGCTTGCATCTCCAAAATGGGTATCGAAATACGCTCTCAGATTTCAAAACCGAAAATTTTAGCCCCCGATATTCACGTCCGTTCATTTTTCACGGATCGTCCAAAATGAGGCCCAAACTCAATTTGTCACTTTGTGCATCCGAGGCCACGCATTCATCTCCAAAATGGGTATCCAAATATGCTCCCATATTTCAAAATCGAAAATTTTAGCCCCCGTTATCTGCGTGTATTCGTTTTTCACGGATCATCCGAAATGAGTTGCGAAATCGATTTGTCACTTTGTGCATGTGGGGCCACACTTGCATCTCCAAAATGGGTATCCAAATATGCTCTCGGATTTCAAAACCAAAAAGTTCAACCCCTGATATCTGCGTTCGTTCGTTTTTCACGGATCGTCTGAAATCAGTCCCGAAATAAATTTGTGACATTGTCCATGCGGGGCCATGCTTTCATCTCCAAAATGGTTATCCAGATATGCTCTCGAATTTAAAAACCAAAAATTTCAACCCCCAATATCCGCATTTGTTCATATTTCAAGGATCATCCAAAATGAATCCCGAAATCAATTCGTCATTTTGTTCCTGCGGGGGCACACTTGCATCTCCAAAATGGGTATCCAAATATACTCTTAGATTTCAAAAACAAAAATTTTAGCCCCCGACATCCGCGTCCATTCGTTTTTTATGGATCATCCAAAATGAGTCCCTAAATCAATTCGTCACTTTGTGCATGTGAGGCCACGCTTGCATCTCCAAAATGGTTATCCAAGTATGCTCTCGGATTTCAAAACTGAAAGTTTTAGCCCCCGATATCCACGTATGTTCGTTTTTCACGGATCATCCGAAATGAGTCCTGAAATCAATTTGTCACTTTGTGCATGTGGGGAAATGCTTGCATCTCCAAAATTTGTATCCAAATATGCTCTCGAGGGATTTCAGAACGAAAATTTCTACTCTAAATGTCACGTCTGGTGTTCAGAGTAAGAGTAAATAGTCGAAATCGGTCCCGAAATAAATTCATCACTTTGTGCCATCGGGAGCCACGCTTGCATCTCAAAATGGGTATCCAAATATGCTCTCGAATTTCAAAAATGAAAATTTCAACCTCGATATCTGCGTCTGTTTGTTTTTTATGGATCGTTCGAAATGAGTCCCTAAATCAATTCATCACTTTGTGCATGTGGGGCCACGCTTGCATCTCCAAAATGGGTATCCAAATATGCTCTCGAATTTTTAAACCGAAAATTTTAGCCCTCGATATTCGCATCCGTTCGTTTTTCACGGATCATCCGAAATGAGGTCCGAACTCAATTCGTCACTTTGTGCATCTCCAAAATGGGTATCCAAATATGCTCTCGGATATCAAAAACGAAAATTTTAGCCTGCGTCTATTCTTTTTTAACGAACTATCTACGTTTAAAATGTTTTTCAGACATTATAAAGCTCTTTTAAAATATTTTAAAAACTTTGTAAAATATTTTAAAGTATTTTTATAACATTTCAAAATATTTTAAAATATTTCAAAATATTGTAAAACGCTTATCAAGTTAAGCTTATAAATCTGACATTCAATAATTTTTATAAATGGTTTAAAGCTTTTATAAAAATATTCTAATTTTTTATTAATATGTTTAAATGAAATATTTAAAGCGTTTAATCATTTTTAGTAAATGTTTTTAATGAAATCGTAAAAAAAATTGTTTTAAAAACATTATAAACAACTTTTTAAAATGTTATAGCGTGCTTTTAAACACATTTAAATGTATTTAAGACATTATAAAACTCGTTTAAAATATTTTAAAAAATTTGTAAAATGTTTTAAAGGATTTTTATAACATTTCAAAATATTGTAAAACACTTCCAAGATATTTTAAACACTTTTAAAATATTTTGAAACACTTCTAAAATATTTTGAAACGCTTCTAAAATATTTTGAAATGCTTTTAAAATTTATTTTAAAATGTTTCAAAACACTTCTAAAATGTTTTAAATTTGTCTTAAAATGTTTCAAAACACTTTTAAAATGTTTTAAAACGTTTTCAAAACCTCTTGAAGAACTTGTAAAGCATTTTAAAATGTTTTAAAAGTGTTTTAAAATGGTTTAAAGCTTTTATAAAATATTCTAAATTCTTATTAATATGCTTAAATCAAATATTTAAAGTGTTTAATCATTTTTAATAAAATCGCAAAAAAAACGTTTTTAAAAACATTATAAAACACTTTTTAAAATGTTATAACGTGCTTTTAAACACATTTAAAATGTTTTTAAGACATTATAAAACTCCTTTAAAATATTTTTACAAATTTGTAAAATGTTTTAAAGGATTTTTATAACATTTCAAAATATTTCAAAATCATTCAAAAAATTTCAAAATATTGTAGAAAACGCTTTCAAGATATTTTAAAACACTTGTAAAATATTTTGAAACACTTTTAAAATGTTTTAAATTTATTTTTAAATGTTTCAAAACACTTCTAAAATATTTTAAATTTATATTAAAAGTGTTTTAAAATAAACACATTTAATAAAATCGTCAAAAAAAAGTTTTTAGAAACTTTATAAAACACTTTTTAAAATGTTATAATGTGCTTTTAAAATGTTTTGAAGACATCATAAAACTCTTTTAAAATATTTTTAAAAATTTGTAAAATGTTTTAAAAGATTTTTATAAATTTCAAAATATTTCAAAATATTGTCAAACGCTTAAGATATTTTTGAACACTTTTAAATATTTTGAAACACTTTTAAAATGTTTGAAAACACTTTTAAAATGCTTCAAAACACTTTTAAAATGTTTTAAAACATATTTAAATCCTTTTTAAAAACTTGTAACACATTTTAAATGTTTTAAAAGTGTTTTAAATTGGTTTTTAAATGTTTTCAAATGATTTTACAATGTTAAAAAAACATTTCAAAACACATTTAAAATATTTGAAGGAATTTATTTAGGTTTTAATTTTTTTTTTAAATAAAATTTAATAAAAGTTAAGCTTATAAAGCTAACATTATAAACATGCAATAATTTTTATAAATGTTTCATAAATGGTTTAAATCTCTTATAAAATATTCTAAATTCTTCTTAATATGTTTAAATCAAATATTTAAAGCGTTTAATCTTTTTATTAAATGTTTTTAATAAAATCGTAAAAAAAGAAACGTTTTTAAAAATATTATAAAACCCTTTTTAAAATGTTATAATGAGCTTTTAAACACGTTTAAAAAGTTTTTAACACATCATAAAACTCTTTTAAAATATTTTTAAAAAAATTGTAAAATATTTTAGAGTATTTTTATAACATTTCAAAATATTTCAAAATATTTCATAAAGTTAAGCTTATAAAGTTGACATTCAATAATTTTTATAAATGTTTTAAAAATGGTTCAAACCTTTTATAAAATATTCCAAATTCTTATTAATATGTTTAAATCAAATATTTAAAGCGTTTAATCATTTTTAGTAATCTTTTTAATAAAATCGTAAAAAATAATATTTTTAAAAACATTATAAAACACTTTTTAAAATGCTATAACATGATTTTAAACACGTTAAAAATGTTTTTAAGACGTTATGAAACTCTTTTAAAATATTTTTAAAAAGTTGTAAAATGTTTTAAAGGATTTTTATAACATTTCAAAATATTGTAAAACACTTTTAAGATATTCTGAAACGCTTTTAAAATATTTTGAAATGCTTTTAAGATTTATTTTAAAATGTTTCAAAACACTTCGAAAATGTTTTAAATTTATTTTAAAATGTTTCAAAACACTTTTAAAATGTTTTAAAACGTTTTAAAATCCTTTTAAAAAACTTGTAAAGCATTTTAAAACGTTTTGAAAGTGTTTTAAAATGGTTTTAAAATGTTTTTAGAAAGCTTTTACAATATTTTAAAAAAGGTTTAAAATGTTTTAAAACGTTTTTAAATCCTTTTCAAAAACTAGTAAAGCATTTTAAAACGTTTTAAAAGTGTATCCAAATATGCTCTCAGATTTCAAAATCGAAAAGTTTAGCCCCCAATATCTGTGTTCATTCATTTTTCACAAATCGTCTGAAATTAATCCGGAAATCAATTCGTCACTTTGTGCATCCGGGGCCACACTTGCATCTCCAAAATAGGTATCCAAATATGCTCTCGGATTTTAAAACCGAAAATTTTAGCCCTCGATATTCGCGTCCGTTTGTTTTTCATGGATCATCCGAAATGAGGTCCGAACTCAATTCGTCACTTTGTGCATCTGAGGCCACGCTTGCATCTCCAAAATGGGTATCCAAATATGCTCTCGGATATCAAAACCGAAAATTTTAGCCTGCGTCTATTCTTTTTTAACGAACTATTTACTTTTAAAATGTTTTTCAGACATTATAAAGCTCTTTTAAAATATTTTAATAACTTTGTAAAATATTTTAAACGATTTTTATAACATTTCAAAATATTTCAAAATATTGTAAAACGCTTATCAAGTTAAGCTTATAAATCTGACATTCAATAATTTTTATAAATGGTTTAAAGCTTTTATAAAATATTCTAAAATTTTATTAATATATTTAAATCAAGTATTTAAAGCGTTTAATCATTTTTAGTAAATGTTTTTAATGAAATCGTAAAATTTTTTTTTTTAAAAACATTATAAAAAACTTTTTAAAATGTTATAGCGTTCTTTTAAACACATTTAAAAGTATTTAAGACATTATAAAACTCGTTTAAAATATTTTAAAAAATTTGTAAAACGTTTTAAAGGATTTTTATAACATTTCAAAATATTGTAAAACACTTCAAAGATATTTTAAAACACTTTTAAAATTTTTTGAAACACTTCTAAAATATTTTGAAATGCTTTTAAAATTTATTTTAAAATGTTTTAAAGGATTTTTATAACATTTCAAAATCTTTCAAAATCATTCAAAAAATTTCAAAATATTGTAAAAAACGCTTTCAAGATATTTTAAAACACTTGTAAAATATTTTGAAACGCTTTTAAAACGTTTTAAATTTATTTTTAAATGTTTCAAAATACTTCTAAAATATTTTAAATTTATATTAAAAGTGTTTTAAAATAAACACATTTAATAAAATCGTAAAAAAAACGTTTTTAGAAACATTATAAAACACTTTTTAAAATGTTATAATGTGCTTTTAAAATGTTTTGAAGACATCATAAAACTCTTTTAAAATATTTTTAAAAATTTGTAAAATGTTTTAAAAGATTTTTATAAATTTTAAAATATTTCAAAATATTGTCAAACGCTTAAGATATTTTGTAACACTTTTAAATATTTTGAAACGCTTTTAAAATGTTTTAAATTTATTTTAAAATGTTTCAAAACACTTTTAAAATGCTTCAAAACACTTTTAAAATGTTTTAAATTTATTTTAAAATGTTTCAAAACACTTTTAAAGTGTTTTAAAACATATTTAAATCCTTTTTAAAAACTTGTATAACATTTTAAAACGTTTTAAAAGTGTTTTAAAATGGTTTTTAAATGTTTTCAGAATGCTTTTACAATGTTAGAAAAACATTTCAAAACACATTTAAAATATTTGAAAGCATTTATTTAGGTTTTAAAAACGTTTTTAAATAAAATTTAATAAAAGTTAAGCTTATAAAGCTAACATTATAAACATGAAATAATTTTTATAAATGTTTCATAAATGGTTTAAATCTCTTATAAAATATTCTAAATTCTTATTAATATGTTTAAATCAAATATTTAAAGCGTTTAATCTTTTTATTAAATGTTTTTAAAAAAATCGTGAAAAAAGAAACGTTCTTAAAAATATTATAAAACCCTTTTTAAAATGTTATAATGTTCTTTTAAACACGTTTAAAATGTTTTTAACACATCATAAAACTCTTTTAAAATATTTTTAAAAAATTTGTAAAATATTTTAGAGGATTTTTATAACATTTCAAAATATTTCAAAATATTTCATAAAGTTAAGCTTATAAAGCTGACATTCAATATTTTTTATAAATGTTTTAAATATGGTTTAAACCTTTTATAAAATATTCCAAATTCTTATTAATATGTTTCAATCAAATATTTAAAGTGTTTAATCATTTTTAGTAAATCTTTTTAATAAAATCGTAAAAAATAATATTTTTAAAAACATTATAAAACACTTTTTAAAATGCTATAACATGATTTTAAACACGTTAAAAATGTTTTTAAGACATTATGAAACTCTTTTTAAATATTTTTAAAAAGTTGTAAAATGTTTTAAAGGATTTTTATAACATTTCAAAATATTGTAAAACACTATCAAGATATTTCAAGACACTTTTAAGATATTCTAAAACGCTTTTAAAATATTTTGAAATGCTTTTAAGATTTATTTTAAAATGTTTCAAAACACTTCTAAAATGTTTTAAATTTATTTTAAAATGTTTCAAAACACTTTTAAAATATTTTAAAACGTTTTTAAATCCTTTTAAAAAACTTGTAAAGCATTTTAAAACGTTTTAAAAGTGTTTTAAAATGGTTTTAAAATGTTTTTAGAAAGCTTTTACAATATTTTAAAAAAGGTTTAAAATGTTTTAAAATGTTTTTAAATCCTTTTCAAAAACTTGTAAAGCATTTAAAACGTTTTAAAAGTGTATCCAAATATGCTCTCAGATTTCTAAACCGAAAAGTTCACCCCCCGATATCTGTGTTCATTCATTTTTCACAAATCGTCTGAAATGAATCCCGAAATCAATTCGTCACTTCGTGCATCCGGAGCCACACTTGCATCTCCAAAATAGGTATCCAAATATGCTCTCGGATTTTAAAACCGAGAAGTTTAGACCTCGATATTCGCGTGCGTTTGTTTTTCACGGATCATCTGAAATGAGGTCCGAACTCAATTCGTCACTTTGTGCATCTGGGGCCGCACTTGCATCTCCAAAATGGGTATCCAAATATGCTCTCGGATATCAAAACCAAAAATTTTAGCCCCATCTTCCACGTCTGTTCTTTTTTCACGAACCATCCGAAATGAGTCCCGAAATCAATTTGTCACTTTGTGCATGCAGGGGCACGCTTGCATCTCCAAAATGGGTATCCAAATATGCTCTCAGATTTCACAACCGAAAAGTTCAGCCCCCGATATCCACGTCTTTTCATTTTTCACGGATCGTCTGAATTGAGTCCCGAAGTCAATTCGTCACTTTGTTCATCTAGGGCCACGCTTGCATCGCCAAAATGGGTATCCAAATATGCTCTCAGATTTCAAAACCAAAAAGTTTAGCCCCTGATATTCGCGTCCATTCGTTTTTTACGGATCGTCCAAAATGAGGCCCAAACTCAATTTGTCAGTTTGTGCATCCGAGGCCACGCTTTCATCTCCAAAATGGGTATCCAAATATGCTCTCATATTTCAAAATTGAAAATTTCAGCCCCCGTTATCTGCGTCTATTCATTTTTCACGGATCATCCGAAATGAGTCGCGAAATCGATTTGTCACTTTGTGCATGCGGGGCCACACTTGCATCTCCAAAATGGGTATCCAAATATGCTCTCGGATTTCAAAACCAAAAATTTCAACCCCTGATATCTGCGTCCGTTCGTTTTTCACGGATCGTCTGAAATCAGTCTCGAAAAAAATTTGTCACTTTGTGCATGCGGGGCCACGCTTTCATCTCCAAAATGGTTATCCAGATATGCTCTCAAATTTAAAAACCGAAAATTTCAACCCCCAATATCCGCATTTGTTCATTTTTCAAGGATCATCCAAAATGAATCCCAAAATCAATTCGTCATTTTGTTCCTGCGGGGGCACACTTGCATCTCCAAAATGGGTATCCAAATATGCTCTCAGATTTCAAAAACGAAAATTTTAGCCCCCGACATTCGCATCCGTTCGTTTTTTACGCATCATCCAAAATGAGTCCCTAAATCAATTTGTCACTTTGTGCATGTGAGGCCACGCTTGCATCTCCAAAACGGTTATCCAAATATGCTCTCGGATTTCAAAACTGAAAAGTTTAGCCCCCGATATCCACGTATGTTCGTTTTTCACGGAGCATCCGAAATGAGTCCTGAAATCAATTTGTCACTTTGTGCATGTGGGGAAATGCTTGCATCTCCAAAATGTGTATCCAAATATGCTCTCAGATTTCAAAACCGAAAAGTTCTGCCCCGATATCCACGTCTGTTCATTTTTCACGGATAGTCTGAAATCAGTCCCGAAATAAATTCATCACTTTTTGGATGCGTGGCCATGCTTGCATCTCCAAAATGGGTATCCAAATATGCTCTCGAATTTCAAAACTGAAAATTTCAACCCCCAATATCCACTTTCGTTCAGTTTTCAAAGATCGTTCGAAATGAGTCCCAAAATCAATTCGTCACTTTGTTCATGCGGGGGCACACTTACATCTCCAAAATGGGTATCCAAATATGCTCTCGAATTTCAAAAATGAAAATTTCAACCCCGATATCTGCGTCTGTTCGTTTTTTATGTATCGTTTGAAATGGGTCCCTAAATCAATTCATCACTTTGTGCATGTGGGGCCACGCTTGCATCTCCAAAATGGGTATCCAAATATGCTCTCGAATTTTTAAACCGAAAAGTTTAGCCCTCAATATTCACATCCAAATATGAGGTCCGAACTCAATTCGTCACTTTGTGCATCTGGGGCCACACTTGCATCTCAAAAATGGGTATCCAAATATGCTCTCGGATATCAAAACCGAAAATTTTAGCCCCATCTTCCATGTCTGTTCTTTTTTCACGAACCATCCGAAATGAGTCTCGAAATCAATTTGTCACTTTGTGCATGCGGGGCCACGCTTGCATCTCCAAAATGGGTATCCAAATATGCTCTCAGATTTCACAACCGAAAATTTCAGCCCTCGATATCCACGTCTTTTCATTTTTCACGGATCGTCTGAATTGAGTCCCGAAGCCAATTCGTCACTTTGTTCATCTAGGGCCACGCTTGCATCTCCAAAATGGGTATCCAAATATGCTCTCAGATTTCAAAACCGAAAAGTTTAGGCCCCGATATTCGTGTCCATTCGTTTTTCACGGATCGTCCAAAATGAGGCCCAAACTCAATTTGTCACTTTGTGCATCTGAGGCCACGCTTTCATCTCCAAAATGGGTATCCAAATATGCTCTCATATTTCAAAATCGAAAATTTCAGCCCCCGTTATCTGCGTCTATTCATTTTTCACGGATCATCCGAAATGAGTCGCGAAATCGATTTGTCACTTTGTGCATGCGGGGCCACACTTGCATCTCCAAAATGGGTATCCAAATATGCTCTCGGATATCAAAACCGAAAATTTTAGCCCCATCTTCCACGTCTGTTCTTTTTTCATGAACCATCCGAAATGAGTCCCGAAATCAATTTTTCACTTTGTGCATGCAGGGCCACGCTTGCATCTCCAAAATGGGTATCCAAATATGCTCTCAGATTTCACAACCGAAAAATTCAGCCCCCAATATCCACGTCTTTTCATTTTTCACGGATCGTCTAAATTGAGTCCCGAAGTCAATTCGTCACTTTTTTCATCTGGGGCCACGCTTGCATCTCCAAAATGGGTATCCACATATGCTCTCAAATTTCAAAACCGAAAAGTTTAGCCCCCTGATATTCACGTCCGTTCGTTTTTCACGGATCGTCCAAAATGAGGCCCAAACTCAATTTGTCACTTTCTGCATCTAAGACCACACTTTCATCTCCAAAATGGGTATCCAGATATGCTGTCATATTTAAAAATTGAAAATTTCATCCCCCGTTATCTGCGTCTATTCGTTTTTCACGGATCATCCGAAATGAGTCGCGAAATCGATTTGTCACTTTGTGCATGCGGGGCCACACTTGCATCTCCAAAATGGGTATCCAAATATGCTCTCGGATTTAAAAACCAAAAAGTTCAACCCCTGATATCCATGTCCGTTCGTTTTTCACGGATCATCTGAAATTAGTCCCGAAATATATTTGTCACTTTGTGCATGCGGAGCCACGCTTTCATCTCCAAAATGGGTATCCAGATATGCTCTCTAATTTAAAAACCAAAAATTTCAACCCCCAATATCCTCATTTGTTCATTTTTCAAGGATCATCCAAAATGAATCCCGAAATCAATTCGTCATTTTGTTCCTGCGGGGGAAAACTTGCATCTCCAAAATGGGTATCCAAATATACTCTCAGATTTCAAAAACGAAAATTTTATCCCCCAACATCCGCGTCCGTTCATATTTTACGGATCATCCAAAATGAGTCCCTAAATCAATTCGTCACTTTGTGCATGTGAGGCCACGCTTGCATCTCCAAAATGGTTATCCAAATATGCTCTCGGATTTCAAAACCGAAAAGTTTAGCCCCCGATATCCACATATGTTCGTTTTTCACGGAACATCTGAAATGAGTCCTGAAATCAATTTGTCACTTTGTGCATGTGGGGAAATGCTTGCATCTCCAAAATGTGTATCCAAATATGCTCTCGGATTTCAAAACCGAAAATTTCTGCCCTCGATATCCACGTCTATTCATTTTTCACGGATAGTCCGAAATCAGTCCTGAAATAAATTCATCACTTTGTGCATGCGGGGCCACGCTTGCATCTCCAAAATGGGTATCTAAATATGCTCTCGAATTTAAAAACTGAAAAGTTCAACCCCCAATATCTGCTTTCGTTCAGTTTTCAAAGATCGTTCGAAATGAGTCCCAAAAGCAATTCGTCACTTTGTTCATGCGGGGGCACACTTGAATCTCCAAAATGGGTATCCAAATATGCTCTTGAATTTCAAAAATGAAAATTTCAACCCCGATATCTGCGTCTGTTCGTTTTTTATGGATCGTTCAAAATGAGTTCCTAAATCAATTCATCACTTTGTGCATGTGGGGCCACGCTTGCATCTCCAAAATGGGTATCCAAATATGCTCTCGAATTTTTAAACCGAAAATTTTAGCCCTCGATATTCGCATCCGTTCGTTTTTCACGGATCATCCGAAATGAGGTCCGAACTCAATTCGTCACTTTGTGCATCTGGGGCCATGCTTGCATCTCCAAAATGGGTATCCAAATATGCTCTCGGATATCAAACCGAAAATTTTTTCCTGTGTCTATTCTTTTTTAACGAACTATCTACGTTTAAAATGTTTTTCAGACATTATAAAGCTCTTTTAAAATATTTTAAAAACTTTGTAAAATATTTTAAAGGATTTTTATAACATTTCAAAATATTTAAAAATATTATAAAATGCTTATCAAGTTAAGCTTATAAATATGACATTCAATAATTTTTATAAATGTTTTAAAGATTTTAGAAAATATTCTAAATTTAATTTAAAAATATTTCGGGATTCATTTTGGATGATCCTTGAAAAATGAACAAATGCGAATATTGGGGGTTGAAATTTTCAGTTTTTAAATTCAAGAGCATATCTGGATACCCATTTTGGAGATGAAAGCATGGCCCCGCATGCACAAAGTGACAAATTTATTTCGGGACTGATTTCAGACGATCCGTGAAAAATGAACGGATGTGGATATCAGGGGTTGAACTTTTTGGTTTTGAAATCCAAGAGCATATTTGGATACCCATTTTGGAGATGCAAGTGTGGCCCCGCATGCACAAAGTGACAAATCGATTTCGCGACTCATTTCAGATGATTCGTGAAAAACGAATAGACGCAGATAACGGGGGCTGAAATTTTCTATTTTGAAATATGAGAGCATATTTGGGTACCCATTTTGGAGATGAAAGCGTGGCCTCGGATGCACAAAGTGAAACATTGAGTTTGGGTCTCATTTTGGACGATCCGTGAAAAATGAACGGACGCGAATATCGAGGGCTAAACTTTTCAGTTTTGATATTCGAGAGCATATTTGGATACCCATTTTGGAGATGCAAGCGTGGCCCCAGATCGTTCAAAATGAGTTCCTAAATCAATTCATCACTTTGTGCATGTGGGGCCACGCTTGCATCTCCAAAATGGGTATCCAAATATGCTCTCGAATTTTTAAACCGAAAATTTTAGCCCTCGATATTCGCATCCGTTCGTTTTTCACGGATCATCATCAAACTCAAATAAAATCACTTTGTGCATGCAGACATGCTTCCACACTCAAATAGTGTCCAAATATATGGGATATCTGACAGAATTTTTCTTGTGTCTATTCCTTTTTAACGAACTATCTACGTTTAAAATGTTTTTTAGACATTATAAAGCTCTTTTAAAATATTTTAAAAACTTTGTAAAATCTTTTAAAGGATTTTTATAACATTTCAAAATATTTTAAAATATTTCAAAATATTGTAAAACGCTTATCAAGTTAAGCTTATAAATCTGACATTCAATAATTTTTATAAATGGTTCGAAGATTTTATAAAATATTCTAATTAATTTAAAAATATTTAGGATTGTTTTGGATGAGTCATAGAAAATGAATAAAATACGAATATTGGGGGTTGAAATTTTAGTTTTAAATTCAAGAGCATATCACGGATACCCATTTGGAGATGAAAGCATGGCCCATACATAGTGAAATTTATTTGGGAGGTGATTTTGGACGATCGTGAAAAATGAACGGAAGATGTGGATATCGGGGTTGAACTTTTTGGTTTTGAAATCCAAGAGCATATTTGGATACCCATTTTGGAGATGCAAGTGTGGCCCCGCATGCACAAAGTGACAAATCGATTTCGCGACTCATTTCAGATGATTCGTGAAAAACGAATAGACGCAGATAACGGGGGCTGAAATTTTCTATTTTGAAATATGAGAGCATATTTGGGTACCCATTTTGGAGATGAAAGCGTGGCCTCGGATGCACAAAGTGAAACATTGAGTTTGGGTCTCATTTTGGACGATCCGTGAAAAATGAACGGATGCGAATATCGAGGGCTAAACTTTTCAGTTTTGATATTCGAGAGCATATTTGGATACCCATTTTGGAGATGCAAGCGTGGCCCCAGATGAACAAAGTGACGAATTGACTTCGGGACTCAATTCAAACGATCCATGAAAAATGAAAAGACGTGGATATCGGGAGCTGAACTTTTCGGTTGTGAAATCTGAGAGCATATTTGGATACCCATTTTGGAGATGCAAGCGTGGCCCCGCATGCACAAAGTGACAAATTGATTTCGGGACTCATTTCGGATGGTTCGTGAAAAAAGAACAGACGTGGAAGATGGGGCTAAAATTTTCAGTTTTGATATCCGAGAGCATATTTGGATACCCATTTTGGAGATGCAAGTGCGGCCCCAGATGCACAAAGTGACGAATTGAGTTCGTACCTCATTTCGGATGATCCGTGAAAAACAAACGCACGCGAATATCGAGGTCTAAACTTTTCGGTTTTAAAATCCGAGAGCATATTTGGATACCTATTTTGGAGATGCAAGTGTGGCCCCGGATGCACAAAGTGACGAATTGATTTCGGGATTCATTTCAGACGATTTGTGAAAAATGAATGAACACAGAGATCGGGGGCTGAACTTTTCGGTTTTGAAATCTGAGAGCATATTTGGATACACTTTTAAAACGTTTTAAAATGCTTTACAAGTTTTTGAAAAGGATTTAAAAACGTTTTAAAACATTTTAAACCTTTTTTAAAATATTGTAAAAACTTTCTAAAAACATTTTTAAACCATTTTAAAACACTTTTAAAACGTTTTAAAATGTTTTACAAGTTTTTTAAAAGGATTTAAAAACGTTTTAAAACATTTTAAAAGCGTTTTGAAACATTTCAAAATAAATTTAAAACATTTTAGAAGTGTTTTGAAACATTTAAAAATAAATCTTAAAAGCATTTCAAAATATTTTAAAAGCGTTTCAAAATATCTTAAAAGTGTTTTGAAATATCTTGAAAGTGTTTTACAATATTTTGAAATGTTATAAAAATCCTTTAAAACATTTTACAACTTTTTTAAAATATTTTAAAAGAGTTTCATAATGTCTTAAAAACATTTTTAACTCGTTTAAAATCATGTTATAGCATTTTAAAAAGTGTTTTATAATGTTTTTAAAAATATTATTTTTTACGATTTTATTAAAAAGATTTACTAAAAATGATTAAATGCTTTAAATATTTGATTTAAACATATTAATAAGAATTTGGAATATTTTATAAAAGGCTTAAACCATTTTTAAAACATTTATAAAAATTATTGAATGTCAGCTTTATAAGCTTAACTTTATGAAATATTTTGAAATATTTTGAAATGTTATAAAAATCCTCTAAAATATTTTACATATTTTTTAAAAATATTTTAAAAGAGTTTTATGATGTGTTAAAAACATTTTAAACGTGTTTAAAAGCACATTATAACATTTTAAAAAGGGTTTCATAATATTTTTTAAAAAGTTTCCTTTTTTACGATTTTATTAAAAATATTTAATAAAAAGATTAAACGCTTTAAATATTTGATTTAAACATGTTAAGAAGAATTTAGAATATTTTTTAAGAGATTTAAACCATTTATGAAACATTTATAAAAATTATTGCATGTTTATAATGTTAGCTTTATAAGCTTAACTTTTATTAAATTTTATTTAAAAAAAAATTTAAAACCTAAATAAATGCTTTCAAATATTTTAAATGTGTTTTGAAATGTTTTTCTAACATTGTAAAAGCATTCTGAAAACATTTAAAAACCATTTTAAAACACTTTTAAAACGTTTTAAAATGTTTTACAAGTTTTAAAAAAGGATTTAAATATGTTTTAAAACATTTTGAAAGTGTTTCTAAACATTTTAAAATAAATTTAAAACATTTTAAAAGTGTTTTGAAGAATGTTAAAAGTGTTTTGAAACATTTTAAAATAAATTTAAAACATTTTAAAAGCGTTTCAAAATATTTAAAAGTGTTGAAAAATATCTTAAGCGTTTGACAATATTTTGAAATATTTTGAAATTTATAAAAATATTTTAAAACATTTTACAAATTTTTAAAAATATTTTAAAAGAGTTTTATGATGTCTTCAAAACATTTTAAAAGTACATTATAACATTTTAAAAAGTGTTTTATAATGTTTCTAAAATTTTTTTTTTACGATTTTATTAAATGTGTTTATTTTAAAACAATTTTAATATAAATTTAAAATATTTTAGAAGTGTTTTGAAACATTTAAAAATAAATTTAAAACATTTTAAAAGCATTTCAAAATATTTTACAAGTGTTTTAAAATATCTTGAAAGCATTTTTTACAATATTTTGAATTTTTTTGAATGATTTTGAAATATATGGAAATGTTATAAAAATCCTTTAAAACATTTTACAAATTTGTAAAAATATTTTAAACGAGTTTTATAATGTCTTAAAAACATTTTAAATGTGTTTAAAAGCTCATTATAACATTTTAAAAAGTGTTTTATAATGTTTTTAAAAACGTTTCTTTTGCGATTTTATTAAAAGTGATTAAACGCTTTAAATATTTGATTTAAGCATATTAATAAGAATTTAGAATATTTTATAAAAGCTTTAAACCATTTATAAAACGTTTATAAAAATTATTAAATGTTTATGATGCCAACTTTATTAGTTTAACTTTTATTAAATGTTATTTATAAACATTTTTAAAAATGAAATAAATGCTTTTAAATATTTTAAAAGAATTTTAAAAGTGTTTTGAACAGTTTTTAAAACATTGTAAAAGCTTTCTAAAAACATTTTTAAACCATTTTAAAACACTTTTAAAACATTTTAAAATGCTTTACAAGTTCTTCAAGAGGTTTTGAAAACGTTTTAAAACATTTTAAAAGTGTTTTGAAACATTTTAAAATAAATTTAAAACATTTTAGAAGTGTTTCGAAAGATTTTAAAATAAATTTTAAAATCATTTCAAAATATTTTAGAAGCGTTCCGAAATATTTTAGAAGTGTTTCAAAATATTTTAAAAGTGTTTTAAAATATCTTGGAAGTGTTTTACAATATTTTGAAATGTTATAAAAATCCTTTAAAACATTTTAATTTTTTTTTTAAATATTTTAAACGAGTTTTATAATGTCTTAAATAAATTTAAATGTGTTTAAAAGCACGCTATAACATTTTAAAAAGTTTTTTATAATGTTTTTAAAACAATTTTTTTTACGATTTCATTAAAAACATTTACTAAAAATGATTAAATGCTTTAAATATTTGATTTAAACATATTAATAAAAATTTAGAATATTTTATAAAAGCTTTAAACCATTTATAAAAATTATTGAATGTCAGATTTACAAGCTTAACTTGATAAGCGTTTTACAATATGTTGAAATATTTTAAAATATTTTGAAATGTTATAAAAATCCTTTAAAATATTTTAAAAGAGCTTTATAATGTCTGAAAAACATTTTAAACGTAGATAGTTCGTTAAAAAAGAATAGACGCAAGCTAAATTTTTCGGTTTTGATATCCGAGAGCATATTTGGATACCCATTTTGGAGATGCAAGCGTGGCCCCAGATGCACAAAGTGACGAATTGAGTTTAGACCTCATTTCGGATGATCCGTGAAAAACGAAAGGAAGCAAATATCGAGGGCTAAACTTTTCGGTTTAAAAATTCGAGAGCATATTTGGATACCCATTTTGGAGATGCGAGCGTGGCCCCACATGCACAAAGTGATGAATTGATTTAGGGACTCATTTTGAACGATCCATAAAAAACGAACAGACGCAGATATCGGGGTTGAAATTTTCATTTTTGAAATTCGAGAGCATATTTGGATACCCATTTTGGAGATGCAAGTGTGCCCCCGCCTGAACAAAGTGACGAATTGATTTTGGGACTCATTTCGGACGATCTTTTGAAATGTTATAAAAATCCTTTAAAACATTTTACAAATTTTTTTAAAATATTTTAAAAGAGTTTCATAATGTCTTAAAAACATTTTTAACGTGTTTAAAATCATGTTATAGCATTTTAAAAAGTGTTTTATAATGTTTTTAAAAATATTATTTTTTACGATTTTATTAAAAAGATTTACTAAAAATGATTAAACGCTTTAAATATTTGATTTAAACATGTTAATAAGAATTTGGAATATTTTATAAAAGGTTTAAACCATTTTTAAAACATTTATAAAAATTATTGAATGTCAGCTTTATAAGCTTAACTTTATGAAATATTTTGAAATATTTTGAAATGTTATAAAAATCCTCTAAAAATATTTTACAAATTTTTTAAAAATATTTTAAAAGAGTTTTATGATGTGTTAGAAACATTTTAAACGTGTTTAAAAGCACATTATAACATTTTAAAAATGGTTTTATAATATTTTTAAAAACGTTTCTTCTTTTACGATTTTATTAAAAACATTTAATAAAAAGATTAAACGCTTTAAATATTTGATTTAAACATATTGAGAAGAATTTAGAATATTTTATGAAAGATTTAAACCATTTATGAAACATTTATAAAAATTATTGCATGTTTATAATGTTAGCTTTATAAGCTTAACTTTTATTAAATTTTAAAGGATTTTTATAAAGGATTTTAAAAGTGTTTTGAAACATTTTAAAATTTCAACCCCGATATCTGTGTCTGTTCGTTTTTATTAAAATGTTTTTAAAACCCCTTGTTCCGTTAAACCCTTTAATATGTTAGTTGACCTTTTAATATGTAAATCATCACTTTTAATAAATGCACTTTAATATGTAAATTAACTCTTAAAAGAATAGTTTTATAAATTCTTAAAGATTTATTAAAGAATTTATCAGAATGTTAAACCATTTATTAAAGGAATTTTTATTAGAATACTAAACATTTAACGAATTTTATAAAACCTTTAAAAATGATTATTAAAGCATTTATAAACATTGAAGTTTTAAGATGTTTTAATAAATAAATAAACATTTTAAAGTGTTTCTAAATATTTTAAAGGATTTTTATAACATTTCAAAATGTTTTTAAAAGCGCTTGAAATTTTTTTAAAATTTCATTAACCAATTCTAGAAGTCCTTCAAAATGTTTTAAAATCATTTTTAAATGTTTTAAAGAATTTAAAATATGTTTTAAATTATTTTAAAGAATTTTAAAAGTTAATAAAACATTTTAAAAGAATTTTAAAACATTTTAAAAGAACTTTAGAATATTTTTAAGAGTTTTAATAGTGTTTTTAAGTGTTTTAAAAATGTTTAAATAAATTCTTTTAAAATGCTTTAATAAAATATTTAAATATTTAAACACTTTTAAAATATTTTCAAACGCTTCTAAAATTTTTTAAATTTATTTTTAAATGTTTCAAAACACTTTTAAAATATTTTAAATTTATATTAAAAGTGTTTTAATATAAACATTTTCAATAAAACTGTAAAAAAAAGTTTTTAAAAACATTATAAAACACTTTTTAAAATGTTATAATGTGCTTTTAAAAAAGTTCAAAATGTTTTTAAGACATCATAAAACTCTTTTAAAATATTTTAAAAAAAATTGTAAAATGTTTTAAAGGATTCTTATAACATTTTAAAATATTACGAAGTATTTCAAAATTTCAAAACCGAAAAGTTCAGCCCCCGATATCCATGTCTGTTCATTTTTCACGGGTAGTTTGAAATGAGTCCCGAAATGAATTCGTCACTTTCTGCATCCACGAGCACACTTATATCTCCAAAATCAATATCCAAATATGCTCTCATATTTCAAAAAAAAAAGTTGAGCCCACTATATCCCCGTCCGTTCGTTTTTTACGAATCGTCAGAAATGAGTCTTGAAATTTATTCGTAACTTTATGCATGCAAGGCCACGCTTGAATCTCCAAAATTGGTATCCAAATATGCTCGCGGATTTAAAAACAAAAAATTTCAGCCCCCGATATCCGCTTTCGCTCGTTTTTTACGGATCATCCGAAATGAGTCTTGAAATCAATTCGTCACCTTGTGCATGCGCGGCCACGCTTGCATCTCCAAAATTGGTATCCAAATACTCTCTCAGATTTCAAAACTGAAAATTTTATCCCCTGATATCTGCATCTGTTTTTTTTTCACGGATCATTCGAAATGAATCCCGAAATCAATTCATCACTTTGTGCATGTGGGGCCACGCTTGCATCTCCAAAATGGGTATCCAAATATGCTCTTGAATTTTTAAACCGAAATTTTTTCCCTCGATATTCGCATCCATTCGTTTTTCATGGATCATCCGAAATGATGTCCGAACTCAATTCGTCACTTTGTGCATCTGGGGCCACGCTTGCATCTCAAAAATGGGTATCCAAATATGCTCTCGGATATCAAAACCGAAAATTTTAGCCTGCGTCTATTCTTTTTTAACGAACTATTTACGTTTAAAATGTTTTTCAGACATTATAAAGCTCTTTTAAAATATTTTAAAGGATTTTTATAAGATTTCAAAATATTTTAAAATATTTCAAAATATTGTAAAACGCTTATCAAGTTAAGCTTATAAATCTGACATTCAATAATTTTTATAAATGGTTTAAAGCTTTTATAAAATATTCTAAAGTTTTATTAATATATTTAAATCAAATATTTAAAGCGTTTAATCATTTTTACTAAATGTTTTTAATGAAATCGTAAAAAAAATTGTTTTAAAAACATTATAAAAAACTTTTTAAAATGTTATAGCGTTCTTTTAAACACATTTAAATGTATTTAAGACATTATAAAACTTGTTTAAAATATTTTAAAAAATTTGTAAAACGTTTTAAAGGATTTTTATAACATTTCAAAATATTGTAAAACACTTCCAAGATATTTTAAAACACTTTTAAAATATTTTGAAACACTTCTAAAATATTTTGAAACGCTTTTAAAATTTATTTTAAAATGTTTCAAAACACTTCTAAAATGTTTTAAATTTATTTTAGAATGTCTTAAAACGATTTCAGAACCTCTTGAAGAACTTGTAAAGCATTTTAAAATGTTTTAAAAGTGTTTTAAAATGGTTTTAAAATGTTTTTAGAAAGCTTTTACAATGTTTTAAAAACATTTAAAAACACTTTTAAAATTCTTTTAAAATATTTAAAAGCATTTATTTCATTTTTAAAAATGTTTATAAATAACATTTAATAAAAGTTAAACTAATAAAGTTGACATTATAAACATTTAATAATTTTTATAAAGGTTTTATAAATGGTTAAAAGCTTTTATAAAATATTCTAAATTCTTATTAATATGCTTAAATCAAATATTTAAAGCGTTTAATCATTTTTAATAAAATCGCAAAAAAAACGTTTTTAAAAACATTATAAAACACTTTTTAAAATGTTATAACATGATTTTAAACACATTTAAAATGTTTTTAAGACATTATAAAACTCGTTTAAAATATTTTTACAAATTTGTAAAATGTTTTAAAGGATTTTTATAACATTTCAAAATATTTCAAAATCATTCAAAATATTTCAAAATATTGTAAAAAACGCTTTCAAGATATTTTAAAACACTTGTAAAATATTTTGAAACACTTTTAAAATTTTTTAAATTTATTTTTAAATGTTTCAAAACACTTCTAAAATATTTTAAATTTATATTAAAAGTGTTTTAAAATAAACACATTTAATAAAATCGTAAAAAAAACGTTTTTAGAAACATTATACAACACTTTTTAAAATGTTATAATGTGCTTTTAAAATGTTTTGAAGACATCATAAAACTATTTTAAAATATTTTTAAAAATTTGTAAAATGTTTTAAGAGATTTTTATAAATTTTAAAATATTTCAAAATATTGTCAAACGCTTAAGATATTTTGTAACACTTTTAAATATTTTGAAACGATTATAAAATGTTTTAAATTTATTTTAAAATGTTTCAAAACACTTTTAAAATGCTCCAAAACACTTTTAAAATGTTTTAAATTTATTTTAAAATGTTTCAAAACACTTTTAAAGTGTTTTAAAACATATTTAAATCCTTTTTAAAAACTTGTAAAACATTTTAAAACGTTTTAAAAGTGTTTTAAAATGGGTTCTAAATGTTTTCAGAATGCTTTTACAATGTTAGAAAAACATTTCAAAACACATTTAAAATATTTGAAAGCATTTATTTAGGTTTTAAAAACGTATTTAAATAAAATTTAATAAAAGTTAAGCTTATAAAGCTAACATTATAAACATGCAATAATTTTTATAAATGTTTCATAAATGGTTTAAATCTCTTAAAAAATATTCTAAATTCTTATTAATATGTTTAAATAAAATATTTAAAGTGTTTAATCTTTTTATTAAATGTTTTTAATAAAATCATAAAAAAAGAAACGTTCTTAAAAATATTATAAAACCCTTTTTAAAATGTTATAATGTGCTTTTAAACATGTTTAAAATGTTTTTAACACATCATAAAACTCTTTTAAAATATTTTTAAAAAGTTTGTAAAATATTTTAGAGGATTTCTATAACATTTCAAAATATTTCAAAATATTTCATAAAGTTAAGCTTATAAAGCTGACATTCAATAATTTTTATAAATGTTTTAAAAATGGTTTAAACCTTTTATAAAATATTCCAAATTCTTATTAATATGTTTAAATCAAATATTTAAAGCATTTAATCATTTTTAGTAAATCTTTTTAATAAAATCGTAAAAAATAATATTTTAAAAAACATTATAAAACACTTTTTAAAATGCTATAACATGATTTTAAACACGTTAAAAATGTTTTTAAGACATTATGAAACTCTTTTAAAATATTTTTAAAAAGTTGTAAAATGTTTTAAAGTATTTTTATATAATTTCAAAATATTGTAAAACACTTTCAAGATATTTCAAAAAACTTTTAAGATATTCTGAAACGCTTTTAAAATATTTTGAAATGCTTTTAAGATTTATTTTAAAATGTTTCAAAACACTTCTAAAATGTTTTAAAAATGTTTTTAGAAAGCTTTTACAATATTTTAAAAAAGGTTTAAAATGTTTTTAAATGTTTTTAAATCCTTTTCAAAAACTTGTAAAGCATTTAAAACGTTTTAAAAGTGAATCCAAATATGCTTTCAGATTTCAAAACTGGAAAGTTTAGCCCCCAATATCTGTGTTCATTCATTTTTCACAAATCGTCTGAAATGATTCCCGAAATCAATTCGTCACTTTGTGCATCCGGGGCCACACTTGCATCTCCAAAATAGGTATCCAAATATGCTCTCAGACTTTAAAACCGAAAAGTTTAGCCCTCGATATTCGCGTCCGTTTTTTTTTCACGGATCATCCGAAATGAGGTCCGAACTCAATTTGTCACTTTGTGCATCTGGGGCCACACTTGCATCTCCAAAATGGGTATCCAAATATGCTCTTGGATATCAAAACCGAAAATTTTAGCCCCATCTTCCACGTCTGTTATTTTTTCACGAACCATTCGAAATGAGTCCCGAAATCAATTTGTCACTTTGTGCATGCGGGGCCACGCTTGCATCTCCAAAATGGGTATGCAAATATGCTCTCAGATTTCACAACCGAAAATTTCATCCCCCGATATCCATCTCTTTTCATTTTTCACGGATTTTCTGAATTGAGTCCCGAAGTCAATTCATCACTTTGTTCATCTGGGGCCACACTTGCATCTCCAAAATGGGTATCCAAATATGCTCTCAGATTTTAAAACCGAAAAGTTTAGCCCCCGATATTCGCGTCCGTTCGTTTTTCACGGATCGTCGAAAATGAGGCCCAAACTCAATTTTTCAGTTTGTGCATCCGAGGCCACGGTTTCATCTCCAAAATGGGTATCAAAATATGCTCTCATATTTCAAAATAAAAAATTTCAGCCCCCGTTATCTGTGTCTATTCGTTTTTCACGGATCATCCGAAATGAGTCGCGAAATCAATTTGTCACTTTGTGCATGCGGGGCCACACTTGCATCTCCAAAATGGGTATCCAAATATGCTCTCGGATTTCAAAACCAAAAAGTTCAACCCCGATATCCGCGTCCGTTCGTTTCTTTCACGAGCCTGCCCAAATCTCATCTCCAAATAAATTCGTCACTTTGTGCATGCGTGGCCACGCTTTCATCTCCAAAATGGGTATCCAGATATGCTCTCGAATTTAAAAACCGAAAATTTCAACCCCCAATATCTGCATTTGTTCATTTTTCAAGGATCATCCAAAATGAATCCCAAAATCAATTCGTCATTTTGTTCCTGCGGGGGCACACTTGCATCTCCAAAATGGGTATCCAAATATGCTCTCAGATTTCAAAAACGAAAATTTTAGCCCCCGACATCCGCGTCCATTCGTTTTTTACGGATCATCAAAATGATTCCTTAAATCAGTTCATCACTTTGTGCATGTGAGGCCACGCTTGCATCTCCAAAATGGTTATCCAAATATGCTCTTGGATTTCAAAACTGAAAATTTTAGCCCTCGATATCCACGTATGTTCGTTTTTCACGGATCATCCGAAATGAGTCCTGAAATCAATTTGTCACTTTTTGCATGTGGGGAAACACTTTCATCTCCAAAATGTGTATCCAAATATGCTCTCGGATTTCAAAACCGAAAAGTTCTGCCCCTAATATCCATGTCTGTTCATTTTTCACAGATAGTCTGAAATCAGTCCCGAAATAAATTCATCACTTTGTCCATTGGGTCCATGCTTGCATCTCCAAAATGGATATCCAAATATGCTCTCGAATTTCAAAACTGAAAAGTTCAACCCCCAATATCCGCTTTCGTTCAGTTTTCAAAGATAGTCCGAAATGAGTCCCAAAATCAATTCGTCACTTTGTTCATGTGGGGGCACACTTGCATCTCCAAAATGGGTATTCAAATATGCTCTTGAATTTCAAAAATGAAAATTTCAACCCCGATATCTGCGTCTGTTCATTTTTTATGTATCGTTCGAAATGAGTCCCTAAATCAATTCATCACTTTGTGCATGTGGGGCCACGCTTGCATCTCCAAAATGGGTATCCAAATATGCTCTCGAATTTTTAAACCGAAAAGTTTAGCCCTTGATATTCGCATCCGTTCGCTTTTCACGGATCATCCGAAATGAGGTCTGAACTCAATTCGTCACTTTGTGCATCTGGGGCCACGCTTGCATCTCCAAAATGGGTATCCAAATATGCTCTCGGATATCAAAACCGGAAAGTTTAGCCTGCGTCTATTCTCTTTTAATGAACTATCTCCATTTAAAATGTTTTTCAGACATTATAAAGCTCTTTTAAAATATTTTAAAAACTTTGTAAATATTTTAAAGGATTTTTATAACATTTCAGAATATTTTAAAATATTTCAAAATATTGTAAAACGCTTATCAAGTTAAGCTTATAAATCTGACATTCAATAATTTTTATAAATGGTTTAAAACTTTTATAAAATATTCTAAATTTTTATTAATATGTTTAAATCAAATATTTAAAGCGTTTAATCATTTTTAGTAAAATTTTTTAATGAAATCGTAAAAAAAATTGTTTCAAAATCATTATAAAAAACTTTTTAAAATGTTATAGCGTGCTTTTAAACACATTTAAATGTATTTAAGACATTATAAAACTCGTTTAAAATATTTTAAAAAATTTGTAAAATGTTTTAAAGGATTTTTATAACATTTCAAAATATTGTAAAACACTTCCAAGATATTTTAAAACACTTTTAAAATATTTTGAAACACTTCTAAAATATTTTGAAACACTTTTAAAATTTATTTTAAAATGTTTCAAAACACTTCTAAAATGTTTCAAAACACTTTTAAAATGTTTTAAAACGTTTTCAGAACCTCTTGAAGAACTTGTAAAGCATTTTAAAATGTTTTAAAGTGTTTTAAAATGGTTTTAAAATGTTTTTAGAAAGATTTTGCAATGTTTTAAAATTATTTAAAGACACTTTTAAAATTCTTTTAAAATATTTAAAAGCATTTATTTCACTTTTAAAAATGTTTATAAATAACATTTAATAAAAGTTAAACTAATAAAGTTGACATTATAAACATTTAATAATTTTTATAAAGGTTTTATAAATGGTTTAAAGCTTTTATAAAATATTCTAAATTCTTATTAATATGCTTAAATGAAATATTTAAAGCGTTTAATCATTTTTGATAAAATCGCAAAAAAAAACGTTTTTAAAAACATTATAAAACACTTTTTAAAATGTTATAACATGCTTTTAAACACATTTAAAATGTTTTTAAGACATTATAAAACTCGTTTAAAATATTTTTATAAATTTGTAAAATGTTTTAAATGATTTTTATAACATTTCAAAAAATTTCAAAATAATTCAAAAAATTTCAAAATGTTGTAAAAAACGCTTCCAAGATATTTTAAAACACTTGTAAAATATTTTGAAACGCTTTTAAAATGTTTTAAATTTATTTTCAAATGTTTCAAAACACTTCTAAAATATTTTAAATTTTATATTAAAAGTGTTTTAAAATAAACACATTTAATAAAATCGTAAAAAAACGTTTTTAGAAACATTATACAACACTTTTTAAAATGTTATAATGTGCTTTTAAAATGTTTTGAAGACATCATAAAACTCTTTTAAAATATTTTTAAAAATTTGTAAAATGTTTTAAAAGATTTTTATAAATTTCAAAATATTTCAAAATATTGTCAAACGCTTAAGATATTTTTGAACACTTTTAAATATTTTGAAACGCTTTTAAAATGTTTCAAAACATATTTAAATCCTTTTTAAAAACTTGTAAAACATTTTAAAACATTTTAAAAGTGTTTTAAAATGGTTTTTAAATGTTTTCAGAATGCTTTTACAATGTTAGAAAAACATTTCAAAACACATTTAAAATATTTAAAAGCATTTTTTTAGGTTTTAAAAACGTTTTTATATAAAATTTAATAAAATTTAAGCTTATAAGCTAACATTTTTTTTTTCTAAGTATGCTTAATCTATTAATCAACAAAAACAAAAATATGTACAGCAGGAATTATCCAGGACCAGGCCCGAGATTGAGGCTTGTTAAGCAAAAAATCATTGTTGAGCACTGCCCTCCATGAGGGAAACCAGTGCTGAAGGTTTTCCAGCAAAATCCCACGTAGGGGATGCATCTTGTTTGTGAAAAAGAAAGCCTACGAGACCTGACCGAAACCACTAAAACAAACATAAACATTTTCAAAAAGTAGACAGAGCCATAGCAAAAACCAGGAACAGTGGAGGCGCTACTCGTCCGGTGCCTCTTCAACAACCCTGCACCATAGATCATTTGGTTCGCCATCGGTTGTATACAGGTCCTCTGTAGAGTGAATAACTTTCTTAGCAGCTGGGGTGCACTTTACCTCGCTCGTTTGAGTTTGGTGCTACGCATTTTCAGTTCCATGGTCCTGAGTATCAATTTGTTGCTCTTGCTGCTCCAGATCAATATCAATATTCATCTCATTGCCTTGGCTAGCGCCTTCCTGGTTGATGTCCATGTCCTGCACGTTCACACCGCCAACACTTTGCCCTATAGCATTCATGTCCACAGCACTCCTAGCCCGCCTTCCTAAATTAGGAGCCTCATCTTGAGGGGATTCACGAAAAACAATAGTAACAGAGGCGGTAATTCGTGGGCAATTGAGCGCACTTATGAAGGAGAAGTGCCTCGTTTGTGAATGGGCTGGAGTGTGTGGGGGAGTGGGAAATCGTTGCCCAGAACGAAGGATACAACCTCTGGTTGCTCGGGATGTTCTTTCAGAAGTAGGAGAGACCGCAGCGGAGGTGCTGGAGGATGGGGAGGAGCGCCTTATCAGCCGCCGGGAGGAGCCTCTTCTGCAACTCATCCTGTGCCTGAGACGAGGCATTCTCTCAGTCAAAGTAGGAGCCCTGGATGAATGCTGTAACCGGAAAGAGGCACTGGCCAAGTGCGAGAGCAGGAGCAGGACTGAAGCCTTGGACAGATGCTCTGTCCAATTCCCCGAGTCATGCATACAATTCCCCGCAATTGAAAAATGTAGATTGTCACTGAGCTCTAAACAGCCATGAATCCTGGTACGTTTCCCAGTCACTGTGCGCTCGGAGGAGAGCCGAACATTGGGAGAGCAACAAACAGAAATGGGCCTGGGAAGACTGCTAGAGTGTTGCTCGTCTGCCATCTTGTAAACTAATGAACCAAATCTGCTGCCAACCATCAGCATTAACCCCTCATTAAATTGATTGATCGCCATGTCCTGATTGCAGTGTGTGGAGAAATCTCGATCTCCGGTAACTGGATTGTGAGACGCGCCAGGCTGTAAATGCCATAAATGCCACACTCCCTTGTGCAGGTGCCGAAGGGTGCGGGGCGGTCTAGTGGCATTTTGTGGCTTGCCAATCTTTATGACAAACTAATCACGCCCTTTATGCAGCAACCACCCGCATCGGGTTTATAAGCTAACATTATAAACAATACGATAATTTATTATAAATGTTTCATAAATGGTTTAAATCTCTTATAAAATATTCTAAATTCTTATTAATATGTTTAAATCAAATATTTAAAGCATTTAATCTTTGTAATTTTTAATAAAATCGTAAAAAAGAAACTTTCTTAAAAATATTATAAAACCCTTTTTAAAATGTTATAATGTGCTTTTAAACACGTTTAAAATGTTTTTAACATCATAAAACTCTTTTAAAATATTTTTAAAAAATTTGTAAAATATTTTTAGAGGATTTTATAATAACATTTCAAAATATTTCAAAATATTTCATAAAGTTAAGCTTATAAGGCGACATGCAATAATTTTTATAAATGTTTCATAAATGGTTTAAATCTGTTATAAAATATTCTAAATTCTTCTCAATATGTTTAAATCAAATATTTAAAACGTTTAATCTTTTTATTAAATGTTTTTAATAAAATCGTAAAAAATAATATTTTTAAAAACATTATAAAACACTTTTTAAAATGCTATAACATGATTTTAAACACGTTAAAAATGTTTTTAAGACATTATGAAACTCTTTTAAAATATTTTAAAAAGTTGTAAAATGTAAAACATTACTTTCAAGATATTTCAAGACACTTTTAAGATATTCTGAAACGCTTTTAAAATATTTTGAAATGCTTTTAAGATTTATTTTAAAATGTTTCAAAACACTTCTAAAAAGTTTTAAATTTATTTTAAAATGTTTCAAAACACTTTTAAAATGTTTTTAAATGTTTTTAAATCCTTTTTAAAAACTTGTAAAGCATTTTAAGACGTTTTAAAACTGTTTTAAAACGGTTTAAAAATGTTTTTAGAAAGCTCTTACAATATTTAAAAAAAGGTTTAAAATGTTTTAAAGCGTTTTTAAATCCTTTTCAAAAACTTGTAAAGCATTTTAAAACGTTTTAAAAGTGTATCCAAATATGCTCAGTTCCAAAGCAGAAAATTTATCAGATAACATACGTGTTCATTAGCATCTCAAAAAATGGAATGCAGAATGATTCCGAAATCAATTCGTCACTTTGTGCATCCAGGGCCACACTTGCATCTCCAAAATAGCTATCCAAATATGCTCTCGGATTTTTAAACCGAAAAGTTTAGACCTCGATATTCGCGTGCGTTTGTTTTTCACGGATCATCCGAAATGAGGTCCGAACTCAATTCGTCACTTTGTGCATCTGGGGCCGCACTTGCATCTCCAAAATGGGTATCCAAATATCCTCTCGGATATCAAAACCGAAAAGTTTAGCCCCATCTTCCACGTCTGTTCTTTTTTCACGAACCATCCGAAATGAGTCCCGAAATCAATTTGTCACTTTGTGCATGCGGGGCCACGCATGCATCTCCAAAATGGGTATCCAAATATGCTCTCAGATTTCACAACCGAAAAGTTCAGCCTTCGATATCCACGTCTTTTCATTTTTCACGGATCATCTGAATTGAGCCCCGAAGTCAATTCGTCACTTTGTTCATCTGAGGCCATGCTTGCATCTCCAAAATGGGTATCCAAATATGCTCTCAATTTCAAAGAAGCAGAAAGTTTAGCCCCAGAATATTCTTACTTGTCCAGATTCGTTTCACAGATGGGTAAATAAATTTAAAATCAATTGTCACTTTGTGCATCGAGGCCACACTTTCATCTCCAAAATGGGTATCCAAACCAACTGCTCTCATAACTTCGCCAGAAAATTTGACCAGATTATACGTCTATTCATTTTCACGGATCATTCGAAATGAGTCGCGAAATCGATTTGTCACTTTGTGCATGTGGGGCCACACTTGCATCTCCAAAATGGGTATCCAAATATGCTCTCGGATTTCAAAACCAAAAATTTCAACCCCTGATATCCGCGTCCGTTCGTTTTTCACGGATCATCTGAAATCAGTCCCGAAATAAATTTGTCACTTTGTCCATGCGGGGCCACGCTTTCATCTCCAAAATGGGTATCTAGATATGCTCTCGAATTTAAAAACTGAAAATTTCAACCCCCAATATCTGCATTTGTTCATTTTTCAAGGATCATCCAAAATGAAATCCGAAATCAATTCGTCATTTTGTTCCTGCGGGGGCACACTTGCATCTCCAAAATGGGTATCCAAATATATTCTCAAATTTCAAAAACGAAAATTTTAGCCCCCGACATCCGCGTTCGTTCATTTTTTACGGCCACGCTTGCATCTCCAAAATGGTTATCCAAATATGCTCTCGGATTTCAAAAGTGAAAAGTTTAGCCCCCGATATCCATGTATGTTCGTTTTTCACAGATCATCCGAAATGAGTCCTGAAATCAATTTGTCACTTTGTGCATGTGGGGAAACACTTGCATCTCCAAAATTTGTATCCAAATATGATCTTAGATTTCAAAACTGAAAAGTTCTGCCCCCGATATCCACGTCTGTTCATTTTTCATGGATAGTCTGAAATCAGTCCCGAAATAAATTCATCACTTTGTGCATGCGGGGCCACGCTTGCATCTCCAAAATGGGTATCTAAATATGCTCTCGAATTTAAAAACTGAAAATTTCAACCCCCAATATCCGCTTTCGTTCAATTTTCAAAGATCGTCCGAAATGAGACCCAAAATCAATTCGTCACTTTCTTCATGCGGGGGCACACTTGAATCTCCAAAATGGGTATCCAAATATGCTCTTGAATTTCAAAAATGAAAATTTCAACCCCTATATCTGCGTCTGTTCGTTTTGTATGGATCGTTCGAAATGAGTCCCTAAATCAATTCATCACTTTGTGCATGTGGGGCCATGCTTGCATCTCCAAAATGGGTATCCGACTATGCTCTCGAATTTTTAAACCGAAAAGTTTAGCCCTCGATATTCGCATCTGTTCGTTTTTCACGGATCATCCGAAATGAGGTCCGAACTCAATTCGTCACTTTGTTCATCTGGGGCCACGCTTGCACTTTGTTCATCTGGGGCCACGCTTGCATCTCCAAAATGGGTATCCAAATATGCTCTCGGATATCAAACCGAAAAGTTTAGCCTGCGTCTATTCTTTTTTAACGAACTATCTACGTTTAAAATGTTTTTCAGACATTATAAAGCTCTTTTAAAATATTTTAAAAATTTGCAAAATATTTTAAAGGATTTTTATAACATTTCAAAATATTTTAAAATATTTCAAAATATTGTAAAACACTTATCAAGTTAAGCTTATAAATCTGACATTCAATAATTTTTATAAATGGTTTAAAGCTTTTATAAAATATTCTAAATTTTTATTAATATGTTTAAATCAAATGTTTAAAGCGTTTAATCAATTTTAGTAAATGTTTTTAATGAAATCTTTAAAAAAATTGTTTTAAAAACATTATAGAAAACATTTTAAAATGTTATAGCGTGCTTTCAAACACATTTAAATGTATTTAACACATTATAAAACTTGTTTAAAATATTTTTAAAAAATTGTAAAATGTTTTAAAGGATTTTTATAACATTTCAAAATATTGTAAAACACTTCCAAGATATTTTAAAACACTTCTAAAATATTTTGAAACGCTTCTAAAATATTTTGAAACGCTTTTAAAATTTATTTTAAAATGTTTCAAAACACTTTTAAAATGTTTTAAAACGTTTTCAGAACCTCTTGAAGAACTTGTAAAGCATTTTAAAATGTTTTAAAAGTGTTTTAAAATGGTTTAAAAAAAAAATTAGAAAGCTTTTACAATGTTTTAAAAACATTTAAAAACACTTTTAAAATTCTTTTAAAATATTTAAAAGCATTTATTTCATTTTTAAAAATGTTTATAAATAACATTTAATAAAAGTTAAACTAATAAAGTTGACATTATAAATATTTAATAATTTTTATAAAGGTTTTATAAATGGTTTAAAGATTTTATAAAATATTCTAAATTCTTATTAATATGCTTAAATCCAATATTTAAAGCGTTTAATCATTTTTAATAAAATCACAAAAAAAAAACGTTTGTAAAAACATTATAAAACACTTTTTAAAATGTTATAACGTCCTTTTAAACATATTTAAAATGTTTTTAAGACATTATAAAACTCGTTTAAAATATTTTTACAAATTTGTAAAATGTTTTAAAGGATTTTTATAACATTTCAAAATGTTTCAAAATCATTCAAAAAATTTCAAAATATTGTAAAAAACGCTTTCAAGATATTTTAAAACACTTGTAAAATATTTTGAAACGCTTTTAAAATGTTTTAAATTTATTTTTAAATGTTTCAAAACACTTCTAAAATATTTTAAATTTATATTAAAAGTGTTTTAAAATAAACACATATAATAAAATCGTAAAAAAAACGTTTTTAGAAACATTATAAAACACTTTTTAAAATGTTATAATGTGCTTTTAAAATGTTTGAAGACATCATAAAACTCTTTTAAAATATTTTTAAAAATTTGTAAAATGTTTTAAAAGATTTTTATAACATTTCAAAATATTGTAAAACACTTCCAAGATATTTTAAAACACTTTTAAAATATTTTGAAACACTTCTAAAATATTTTGAAACACTTCTAAAATATTTTTAAACGATTTTAAAATTTATTTTAAAATGTTTCAAAACACTTCTAAAATGTTTTAAATTTATCTTAAAATGTTTCAAAACACTTTTAAAATGTTTTAAAACGTTTTCAGAACCTCTTGTAGAACTTGTAAAGCATTTTAAAATGTTTTAAAATGGTTTTAAAATGTTTTTAGAAAGCTTTTACAATGTTTTAAAAACATTTCAAAACACTTTTAAAATTCTTTTAAAATATTTAAAAGCATTTATTTCATTTTTAAAAATGTTTATAAATAACATTTAATAAAACTTAAACTAATAAAGTTGACATTATAAACATTTAATAATTTTTATAAATGTTTTATAAATGGTTTAAAGTTTGTATAAAATATTCTAAATTCTTATTAATATGCTTAAATCAAATATTTAAAGCGTTTAATCATTTTTAATAAAATCGCAAAAAAAAACGTTTTTAAAAACATTATAAAACACTTTTTAAAATGTTATAACATGCTTTTAAACACATTTAAAATGTCTTTAAGACATTATAATACTTGTTTAAAATATTTTTACAAATTTGTAAAATGTTTTAAAGGATTTTTATAACATTCCAAAAAATTTCAAAATCATTCAAAAAATTTCAAAATATTGTAAAAAACGCTTTCAAGATATTTTAAAACACTTGTAAAATATTTTGAAACGCTTTTAAAACATTTTAAATTTATTTTTAAATGTTTCAAAACAATTCTAAAATATTTTAAATTTATATTAAAAGTGTTTTAAAATAAACACATTTAATAAAATCGTAAAAAAAACGTTTTTAGAAACATTATAAAACATTTTTTAAAATGTTATAATGTGCTTTTAAAATTTTTTGAAGACATCATAAAACTCTTTTAAAATATTTCTAAAAATTTGTAAAATGTTTTAAAAGATTTTTTTAAATTTTAAAATATTTCAAAATATTGTCAAATGCCTAAGATATTTTTGAACACTTTTAAATATTTTGAAACGCTTTTAAAATGTTTCAAAACACTTTTAAAATGCTTCAAAACACTTTTAAAATGTTTTAAATTTATTTTAAAATGTTTCAAAACACTTTTGAAATGTTTTAAAACATATTTAAATCCTTTTTAAAAACTTGTAAAACATTTTAAAATGTTTTAAAAGTGTTTTAAAATGGTTTTTAAATGTTTTCAGAATGCTTTTACAATGTTAGAAAAACATTTCAAAACACATTTAAAACATTTGAAAGCATTTATTTAGGTTTTAAAAACGTTTTAAATAAAATTTAATAAAAGTTAAGCTTATAAAGCTAACATTATAAACATGCAATAATTTTTATAAATGTTTCATAAATGGTTTAAATCTGTTATAAAATATTCTAAATTCTTCTCAATATGTTTAAATCAAATATTTAAAGCGTTTAATTTTTTTATTAAATGTTTTTAATAAAATCGTAAAAAAAGAAACGTTTTTAAAAATATTATAAAACCCTTTTTAAAATGTTATAATGTGCTTTTAAACACGTTTAAATTTTTTTTAACACATCATAAAAATCTTTTAAAATTTTTTTAAAAAATTTGTAAAATATTTTGGAGGATTTTTATAACATTTCAAAATATTTCAAAATATTTCATAAAGTTAAGCTTATAAAGCTCACATTCAATAATTTTTATAAATGTTTTAAAAATGGTTTAAAATTTTTATAAAATATTCCAAATTCTTATTAATATGTTTAAATCAAATATTTAAAGCGTTTAATCATTTTTAGTAATTCCTTTTAATAAAATCGTAAAAAATAATATTTTTAAAAACATTATAAAACACTTTTTAAAATGCTATAACATGATTTTAAACACGTTAAAAATGTTTTAAAGACATTATGAAACTCTTTAAAAATATTTTTAAAAAGTTGTAAAATGTTTTAAAGGATTTTTATAACATTTCAAAATATTGTAAAACACTTTCAAAATATTTCAAAACACTTTTAAAATGTTTTAAAACTTTTTTAAATCCTTTTTAAAAACTTGTAAAGCATTTTAAAACGTTTTAAAAGTGTTTTAAAATGGTTTAAAAATGTTTTTAGAAAGCTTTTACAATATTTTAAAAAAGGTTTAAAATGTTTTAAAACGTTTTTAAATCCTTTTCAAAAACTTGTAAAGCATTTTAAAACGTTTTAAAAGTGTATCCAAATATGCTCTCAGATTTCAGAACCGAAAAGTCTAGCCCCCCGATATCTGTGTTCATTCATTTTTCACAAATCGTCTGAAATGATTCCCGAAATCAATTCATCACTTTGTGCATCCGGGGCCACACTTGCATCTCCAAAATAGGTATCCAAATATGCTCTCGGATTTAAAACCGAAAAGTTTAGCCCTCGATATTCGCGTCCGTTTGTTTTTCACGGATCATCCGAAATGAGGTCCGAACTCAATTCGTCACTTTGTGCATCTGGGCCACACTTGCATCTCCAAAATGGGTATCCAAATATGCTCTCGAATATCAAAACCAAAAATTTTAGCCCCATCTTCCACGTCTGTTCTTTTTTCACGAACCATCCGAAATGAGTCTCGAAATCAATTTGTCACTTTGTGCATGCGGGGCCATGCTTGCATCTCCAAAATGGGTATCCAAATATGCTCTCAGATTTCACAACCAAAAAGTTCAGCCCCCGATATCCACGTGTTTTCATTTTTCACGGATCATCTGAATTGAGTCCCGAAGTCAATTCGTCACTTTGTTCATCTGGGGCCATGCTTGCATCTCCAAAATGGGTATCCAAATATGCTCTCATATTTCAAAACCGAAAAGTTTAGCCCCCAATATTCGCATCCGTTTGTTTTTCACGGATCGTCCAAAATGAGGCCCAAACTCAATTTGTCACTTTGTGCATCCGAGGCCACGCTTTCATCTCCAAAATGGGTATCCAAATATGCTCTCATATTTCAAAATCGAAAATTTCAGCCCCCGTTATCTGCGTCTATTTGTTTTTCACGGATCATTCGAAATAAATCGCGAAATCGATTTGTCACTTTGTGCATGCGGGGCCACACTTGCATCTCCAAAATGGGTATCCAAATATGCTCTCGGATTTCAAAACCAGAAAGTTCAACCCCTAATATCCGCGTTCGTTCGTTTTTCACGGATCGTCTGAAATCAGTCCCGAAATAAATTTGTCACTTTGTCCATGCGGGGCCACGCTTTCATCTCCAAAATGGGTATCCAGATATGGTCTCGAATTTAAAAACTGAAAATTTCAACCCCCAATATCTACATTTGTTCATTTTTCAAGGATCATCCAAAATGAAATCCGAAATCAATTAGTCATTTATTTCCTGCGGGGGCACACTTGTATCTCCAAAATGGGTATCCAAATATACTCTCAAATTTCAAAAACTAAAATTTTAGCCCCTGACATCCGCGTCCGTTCATTTTTTACGAATCATCCAAAATGAGTCCCTAAATAAATTCGTCACTTTGTGCATGTGGGGCCACGCTTGTATCTCCAAAATGGTTATCCAAATATGCTCTCGGATTTCAAAACTGAAAAGTTTAGCCCCCGATATCCACGTATGTTAGTTTTTCACGGATCATCCGAAATGAGTCCTGAAATCAATTTGTCACTTTGTGCATGTGAGGAAACGCTTGCATCTCCAAAATGTGTATCCAAATATGCTCTCGGATTTCAAAACCGAAAAGTTCTACCCCCGATATCCACGTCTGTTCATTTTTCACGGATAGTCCGAAATCAGTCCCGAAATAAATTCATCACTTTCTGCATGCGAGGCCACGCTTGCATCTCCAAAATGGGTATCTAAATATGCTCTCGAATTTAAAAACTGAAAAGTTCAACCCCCAATATCCGCTTTCGTTCAGTTTTCAAAGATCGTCCGAAATGAGTCCCAGAATCAATTCGTCACTTTGTTCATGCGGGGGCACACTTGCATCTCCAAAATGGGTATCCAAATATGCTCTTGAATTTCAAAAATGAGAATTTCAACCCCGATATCTGCATCTATTCGTTTTTTATGGATCGTTCGAAATGAGTCCCTAAATCAATTCATCACTTTGTGCATGTGGGGCCACACTTGCATCTCCAAAATGGGTATCCAAATATGCTCTCGAATTTTTAAACCGAAAATTTTAGCCCTCGTTTTTCACGGATCATCCGAAATGAGGTCCGAACTCAATTCGTCACTTTGTGCATCTAGGGCCACGCTTGCATCTCCAAAATCGGTATCCAAATATGCTCTCGGATATCAAACCGAAAAGTTTAGCCTGCATCTATTCTTTTTTAACGAACTATCTATGTTTAAAATGTTTTTCAGACATTATAAAGCTCTTTTAAAATATTTTAAAAATTTGTAAAATATTTTAAAGGATTTTTATAACATTTCAAAATATTTTAAAATATTTCAAAATATTGTATCACGCTTATCAAGTTAAGCTTATAAATCTGACATTCAATAATTTTTATAAATGGTTTAAAGCTTTTATAAAATATTCTGAATTTTTATTAATATGTTTAAATCAAATGGTTAAAGCGTTTAATCATTTTTAGTAAATGTTTTTAATGAAATCGTAAAAAAAATTGTTTTAAAGGATATTTATAACATTTCAAAATATTGTAAAACACTTCCAAGATATTTTAAAACACTTTTAAAATATTTTGAAACACTTCTAAAATATTTTCAAACACTTCTAAAATATTTTGAAACGCTTTTAAAATTTATTTTAAAATGTTTCAAAACACTTTTAAAATGTTTTAAAACGTTTTCAGAACCTCTTGAAGAACTTGTAAATCATTTTAAAATGTTTTAAAAGTGTTTTAAAATGGTTTAAAAATGTTTTAAGAAAGCTTTTACAATGTTTTAAAAACATTTCAAAACACGTTTAAAATTCTTTTAAAATATTTAAAAGCATTTATTTCATTTTTAAAAATGTTTATAAATAACATTTAATAAAAGTTAAACTAATAAAGTTGACATTATAAACATTTAATATTTTTTATAAAGGTTTTATAAATGGTTTAAAGCTTTTATAAAATATTCTAAATTCTTATTAATATGCTTAAATCAAATATTTAAAGCGTTTAATCATTTTTAATAAAATCACAAAAAAAAATGTTTGTAAAAACATTATAAAACACTTTTTAAAATGTTATAACGTGCTTTTAAACACATGTACAAAACGCTTTCAAGATATTTTAAAACACTTGTAAAATATTTTGAAACGCTTTTAAAATGTTTTAAATTTATTTTTAAATGTTTCAAAACACTTCTAAAATATTTTAAATTTATATTAAAAGTGTTTTAAAATAAACACATTTAATAAAACATTTTAAAATATTTTTAAAAATTTGTAAAATGTTTTAAAATATTTTTATAAATTTCAAAATATTTCAAAATATTGTCAAACGCTTAAGATATTTTTGAACACTTTTAAATATTTTGAAACGCTTTTAAAATGTTTTAAATTTATTTTAAAATGTTTCAAAACACTTTTAAAATGCTTCAAAACACTTGTAAAATGTTTTAAATTTATTTTAAAATGTTTAGAAACACTTTTAAAATGTTTTAAAACATATTTAAATCCTTTTTAAAAACTTGTAAAACATTTTAAAACGTTTTAAAAGTGTTTTAAAATGGTTTTAAAATGTTTTCAGAATGCTTTTACAATGTTAGAAAAACATTTCAAAACACATTTAAAATATTTGAAAGCATTTATTTAGGTTTTAAAAATGTTTTTAAATAAAATTTAATAAAAGTTAAGCTTATAAAGCTAACATTATAAACATGCAATAATTTTTATAGATGTTTCATAAATGGTTTAAATCTTTTATAAAATATTCTAAATTCTTATGAATATGTTTAAATCAAATATTTAAAGCGTTTAATCTTTTTATTAAATGTTTTTAATAAAATCGTAAAAAAAGAAACGTTTTTAAAAATATTATAAAACCCTTTTTAAAATGTTATAATGTGCTTTTAAACACGTTTAAAATGTTTTTAACACATCATAAAACTCTTTTAAAATATTTTTTAAAAATTTGTAAAATATTTTAGAGGATTTTTATAACATTTCAAAATATTTCAAAATATTTCATAAAGTTAAGCTTATAAAGCTGACATTCAATAATTTTTATAAATGTTTTAAAAATGGTTTAAACCTTTATAAAATATTCCAAATTCTTATTAATATGTTTAAATCAAATATTTAAAGCGTTTAATCATTTTTAGTAAATCTTTTTAATAAAATCGTAAAAAATAATATTTTTAAAAACATTATAAAACACTTTAAAATGCTATAACATGATTTTAAACACGTTAAAAATGTTTTTAAGACATTATGAAACTCTTTTAAAATATTTTTAAAAAGTTGTAAAATGTTTTAATGGATTTTTATAACATTTCAAAATATTGTAAAACACTTTCAAGATATTTCAAAACACTTTAAGATATTCTGAAATGATTTTAAAATATTTTGAAATGCTTTTAAGATTTATTTTAAAATGTTTCAAAACACTTCTAAAATGTTTTAAATTTATTTTAAAATTTTTCAAAACACTTTTAAAATGTTTTAAAACGTTTTTAAATCCTTTTAAAAAACATGTAAAGAATTTTAAAACGTTTTAAAAGTGTTTTAAATGGTTTAAAAATGTTTTTAGAAAGCTTTTACAATATTTTAAAAAAGGTTTAAAATGTTTTAAAACGTTTTTAAATGTTTCAAAACACTTCTAAAATGTTTTAAATTTATTTTAAAATGTTTCAAAACACTTTTAAAATGTTTTAAAACGTTTTTATATCCTTTTCAAAAACTTGTAAAGCATTTTAAAATGTTTTAAAAGTGTATCCAAATATTCTCTCAGATTTCAAAACCGAAAAGTTCAGCCCCCGATATCTGTGTTCATTCCTTTTTCACAAATCGTCTGAAATGAATCCCGAAATCAATTCGTCACTTTGTGCATCCGAGGCCACACTTGCATCTCCAAAATAGGTATCCAAATATGCTCTCGAATTTTAAAACCGAAAAGTGTAGCCCTCGATATTCGCGTCCGTTTTTTTTTCACGGATCATCTGAAATGAGGTCCGAACTCAATTCGTCACTTTGTGCATCTGGGGCCACACTTGCATCTCCAAAATGGGTATCTAAATATGCTCTCGGATATCAAAACCGAAAATTTTAGCCCCATCTCCCACGTCTGTTCTTTTTTCATGAACCATCCGAAATGAGTCCCGAAATCAATTTGTCACTTTGTGCATGCGGGGCCACGCTTGCATCTCCAAAATGGGTATCCAAATATGCTCTCAGATTTCACAACCGAAAAGTTCAGCCCTTGATATCCACGTCTTTTCATTTTTCACGGATCGTCTGAATTGAGTCCCGAAGTCAATTCTTCACTTTTTTCATCTGGGGCCACGCTTGCATCTCCAAAATGGGTGTCCACATATGCTCTCAGATTTCAAAACCGAAATGTTTAGCCCCCGATATTCGCGTCTGTTCGTTTTTCACAGATCGTCCAAAATGAGGCCCAAACTCAATTTGTCACTTTGTGCCTCTGAGGCCACGCTTTCATCTCCAAAATGGGTATCCAAATATGCTCTCATATTTAAAAATCGAAAATTTCAGCCCCCGTTATCTGCGTCTATTCGTTTTTCACGGATTATCCGAAATGAGTTGCGAAATCGATTTGTCACTTTGTGCATGTGGGGCCACACTTGCATCTCTAAAATGGGTATCCAAATATGCTCTCGGATTTCAAAACCAAAAATTTCAACCCCTGATATCCGTGTCCGTTCGTTTTTCATGGATCGTCTGAAATCAGTCTCGAAATAAATTTGTCACTTTGTGCATGCGGGGCCACGCTTTCATCTCCAAAATGGTATCCAGATATGCTCTCGAATTTAAAAACCGAAAATTTCAACCCCCAATATCCGCATTTGTTCATTTTTCAAGGATCATCCAAAATGAATCCTGAAATCAATTCGTCATTTTGTTCTTGCGGGGTCAAACTTGCATCTCCAAAATGGGTATCCAAATATACTCTCACATTTCAAAAACGAAAATTTTAGCCCCCAACATCTGCGTCCGTTCGTTTTTTATGGATCATCCAAAATGAGTCCCTAAATCAATTCGTCACTTTGTGCATGTGAGGCCACGCTTGCATCTCCAAAATGGTTATCCAAATATGCTCTCGGATTTCAAAACTGAAAAGTTTAGCCCCCGATATCCACGTATGTTCGTTTTTCACGGATCATCCGAAATGAGTCCTAAAATCAATTTGTCACTTTGTGCATGTGGGGAAACACTTGCATCTCCAAAATGTGTATCAAAATATGCTCTCGGATTTCAAAACCGAAAATTTCGCTCATCCACGTACTCGTTCATTTTCAGCGTTAGTCTCAATTGTCTCCCAATCCAATTATCACTATAGGGCTGTGAAGACGCTGTATCCCAAAATGGGTATTCAACATGCTCGAATCCAAAAATCGGGGTCAAACCCCCACACATCCGCGTTCAAGCAAAGATCACCCAGGCTGAGTTCTGGGCACCCCGCCACTTTGTTCATGCGGGGCACACTCGCATCCCAAAGTTGCATCCAAATATGCCTTTGAATTTCAAAAATTAAAGAATTTCAACTCATCACTGTCATTTTTTTATGGATCACAAAAATGATTCTAATCACATCACTTTGTGTATAAATATCACAGATCCCAAATGTAGTATCCAAATATGCTCGAATTTCTTTAAATCAAAAGCCGTCTCCTCCCATTGTCATATTCTAAGATTTTTTTATTTATCATCCAATTGAGGTCTTGGGACCCCACCCTGCGCTTTGTGTATCAAATACGCTTGCATCTCCAAAATGGGTATCTAAATATGCTCTCGGATATCAAACCAAAAATTTTAGCCCGCGTCTATTATTTTTTAACGAACTATCTATGTTTAAAATGTTTTTCAGACATTATAAAGCTCTTTTAAAATATTTTAAAAACTTTGTAAAATATTTTAAAGGATTTTTATAACATTTCAAAATATTTCAAAATATTGTAAAACGCTTATCAAGTTAAGCTTATAAATCTGACATTCAATAATTTTTATAAATTGTTTAAAGCTTTTATAAAATATTCTAAATTTTATTTAAAAATATTTCGGGATTCATTTTGGATGATCCTTGAAAAATGAACAAATGCGAATATTGGGGGTTGAAATTTTCAGTTTTTAAATTCGAGAGCATATCTGGATACCCATTTTGGAGATGAAAGCGTGGCCCCGCATGCACAAAGTGCAAATTTATTTCGGGACTGATTTCAGACGATCCATGAAAAACGAACGGACGCGGATATCAGGGGTTGAACTTTTTGGTTTTCAAATCCGAGAGCATATTTGGATACCCATTTTGGAGATGCAAGTGTGGCCGCATCTTGTAGTATTGAGTGATTTCGCGACTCATGAGATGATCGAGTGAAAAATGATGCAGTATGGTGCGGGGGCTGGAATTTTCTGTTTTGAAATATCGAGCATATTTATAGATTTTATTTAAAGTCAGCACTAAAACTTGGATGCACGAGGTGGTGAGTGAAGTTTGGGCTGATCATTTTGGACGATCGGTGAGATACGAACGGACGTTGATATCGGAGATAAGCACTCGGTTTTGAAATCTAAAATATTTGAATACATTTTGGAGTCTGTTGTCTACAGATAACAAAGTGTAGTGCGGTCTTTTGAGACTTCCAATTCGAACTGTCAAGTGAAAAATGAAAAGACGTGGATATCGAAATTTCGAACTCGGTTGTGAAAATCTACAGGCCTAGTAGATATATGAAGATACAACGTGGCTCATGCACAAAGTGACAAATTGATTTCGGGACTCATTTCGGATGGTTCGTGAAAAAAGAACAGACGTGGAAGATGGGGCTAAAATTTTCGGTTTTGATATCCGATAGCATATTTGGATACCCATTTTGGAGATGCAAGTGTGACCCCAGATGCACAAAGTGATGAATTGAGTTCGGACCTCATTTCGGATGATCCGTGAAAAACAAACAGACGTGAATATCGAGGGCTAAACTTTTCGGTTTTAAAATCCGAGAGCATATTTGGATGCCTATTTTTGGAAAATGTCGGATGCTATGTGGCCAGATTCGGGATTCATTGCCGTGGGCTGTGAAAAATAAATGAACACAGATATCGAGGGCTGAACTTTTCGGTTTTGAAATCTGAGAGCATATTTGGATACACTTTTAAAACATTTTAAAATGCTTTACAAGTTTTTGAAAAGGATTTAAAAATGTTTTAAAACATTTTAAACCTTTTTTAAAATATTGTAAAAGCTTTCTAAAAACATTTTAAAACCATTTTAAAACACTTTTAAAACATTTTAAAATGCTTTACAAGTTTTTTAAAAGGATTTAAAAACGTTTTAAAACATTTTAAAAGTGTTTTGAAACATTTTAAAATAAATTTAAAACATTTTAGAAGTGTTTTGAAACATTTTAAAATATATCTTAAAAGCATTTCAAAATATTTTAAAAGCGTTTCAGAATATCTTAAAAGTGTTTTGAAATATCTTGAAAGTGTTTTAAAATATTTTGAAATGTTATAAAAATCCTTTAAAACATTTTACAACTTTTTAAAAATATTTTAAAAGAGTTTCATAATGTCTTAAAAACATTTTTAACTCGTTTAAAATCATGTTATAGCATTTTAAAAAGTGTTTTATAATGTTTTTAAAAATATTATTTTTTACAATTTTATTAAAAAGATTTACTAAAAATGATTAAACGCTTTAAATATTTGATTTAAACATATTAATAAGAATTTGGAATATTTTATAAAAGGCTTAAACCATTTTTAAAACATTTATAAAAATGATTGAATGTCAGCTTTATAAGCTTAACTTTATGAAATATTTTAAAATGTTATAAAAATCCTCTAAAATATTTTACAAAATTTTTAAAAATATTTTAAAAGAGTTTTATGATGTGTTAAAAACATTTTAAACGTGTTTAAAAGCACATTATAACATTTTAAAAAGGGTTTTATAATATTTTTAAAAAAGTTTCTTTTTTTACGATTTTATTAAAAACATTTAATAAAAAGATTAAACGCTTTAAATATTTGATTTAAACATATTGAGAAGAATTTAGAATATTTTATAAGAGATTTAAACCATTTATGAAACATTTATAAAAATTATTGCATGTTTATAATGTTAGCTTTATAAGCTTAACTTTTATTAAATTTTATTTAAAAACGTTTTTAAAACCTAAATAAATGCTTTAAAATATTTTAAATGTGTTTTGAAATGTTTTTCTAACATTGTAAAAGCATTATGAAAACATTTAAAAACCATTTTAAAACACTTTTAAAACATTTTAAAATGTTTTACAAGTTTTTAAAAAGGATTTAAATATGTTTTAAAACATTTTAAAAATGTTTTGAAACATTTTAAAATAAATTTAAAACATTTTAAAAGTGTTTTGAAGCATTTTAAAAGTGTTTTGAAACATTTTAAAATAAATTTAAAACATTTTAAAAGCGTTTCAAAATATTTAAAAGTGTTCAAAAATATCTTAAGCGTTTGACAATATTTTGAAATATTTTGAAATTTATAAAAATATTTTAAAACATTTTACAAATTTTTAAAAATATTTTAAAGAGTTTTATGATGTCTTCAAAACATTTAAAAAGCACATTATAGCATTTTAAAAAGTGTTTTATAATGTTTCTAAAAACGTTTTTTTTACGATTTTATTAAATGTGTTTATTTTAAAACACTTTTAATATAAATTTAAAATATTTTAGAAGTGTTTTGAAACATTTAGAAATAAATTTAAAACATTTTAAAAGCGTTTCAAAATATTTTACAAGTGTTTAAAATAACTTGAAAGTGTTTTTTACAATATTTTGAAATTTTTTGAATGATTTTGAAATATTTTGAAATGTTATAAAAATCCTTTAAAACATTTTACAAATTTGTAAAAATATTTTCAACAAGTTTTATAATGTCTTAAAAGCATTTTAAATGTGTTTAAAAGCACGTTATAACATTTTAAAAAGTGTTTTATAATGTTTTTAAATACGTTTTTTTTTTTTGCGATTTTATTAAAAATGATTAAACGCTTTAAATATTTGATTTAAGCATATTAATAAGAATTTAGAATATTTTATAAAAGCTTTAAACCATTTATAAAACGTTTATAAAAATTATTAAATGTTTATAATGTCAACTTTATTAGTTTAACTTTTATTAAATGTTATTTATCAACAATTTTAAAAATGAAATAAATGCTTTTAAATATTTTAAAAGAATTTTAAAAGTGTTTTGAAATGTTTTTGAAACATTGTAAAAGCTTTCTAAAAACATTTTTAAACCATTTTAAAACACTTTTAAAACATTTTAAAATGCTTTACAAGTTCTTCAAGAGGTTCTGAAAACGTTTTAAAACATTTTAAAAGTGTTTTGAAACATTTTAAAATAAATTTAAAACATTTTAGAAGTGTTTTGAAACATTTTAAAATAAATTTTAAAAGCATTTCAAAATATTCTAGAAGCATTTCGAAATATTTTAGAAGTGTTTCAAAATATTTTAAAAGTGTTTTAAAATATTTTTTTTTACGATTTCATTAAAAAAATTTACTAAAAATGATTAAACGCTTTAAATATTTGATTTAAACATATTAATAAAAATTTAGAATATTTTATAAAATCTTTAAACCATTTATAAAAATTATTGAATGTCAGATTTATAAGCTTAACTTGATAAGCGTTTTACAATATGTTGAAACATTTTAAAATATTTTGAAATGTTATAAAAATCCTTTAAAATATTTTAAAAGAGCTTTATAATGTTTGAAAAACATTTTAAACGTAGATAGTTCGTTAAGAAAGAATAGATGCAGGCTAAACTTTTCGGTTTTGATATCCGAGAGCATATTTGGATACCCATTTTGGAGATGCAAGCGTGGCCCCAGATGCAAAAAGTGACGAATTGAGTTCATACCTCATTTCGGATGATCCGTGAAAAACGAACGGATGAAAATATCGAGGGCTAAACTTTTCGGTTTAAAAATTCGAGAGCATATTTGGATACCCATTTTGGAGATGCAAGCATGGCCCCACATGCACAAAGTGATGAATTGATTTAGGGACTCATTTCGAACGATCCATAAAAAACGAACAGACGCAGATATCGGGGTTGAAATTTTCATTTTTGAAATTCGAGAGCATATTTGGATACCCATTTTGGAGATGCAAGTGTGCCCCCGCATGAACAAATTGACGAATTGATTTTGGGACTCATTTCGGATGATCTTTTGAAATGTTATAAAAATCCTTTAAAACATTTTAAAACTTTTTTAAAATGTTTTAAAAGAGTTTCATAATGTCTTAAAAACATTTTTAACGTGTTTAAAATCATGTTATAGCATTTTAAAAAGTGTTTTATAATGTTTTTAAAAATATTAATTTTTACGATTTTATTAAAAAGATTTACTAAAAATGATTAAACTCTTTAAATATTTGATTTAAACATATTAATAAGAATTTGGAATATTTTATAAAAGGTTTAAACCATTTTTAAAACATTTATAAAAATTATTGAATGTCAGCTTTATAAGCTTAACTTTATGAAATATTTTGAAATGTTATAAAAATCCTCTAAAATATTTTACAATTTTTTAAAAAATATTTTAAAAGATTTTTATGATGTGTTAAAAACATTTTAAACGTGTTTAAAAGCACATTATAACATTTTAAAAAGGGTTTTATAATATTTTTAAAAAAAATTCTTTTTTTATGATTTTATTAAAAACATTTAATAAAAAGATTAAACGCTTTAAATATTTGATTTAAACATATTGAGAAGAATTTAGAATATTTTATGAAAGATTTAAACCATTTATGAAACATTTATAAAAATTATTGCATGTTTATAATGTTAGCTTTATAAGCTTAACTTTTATTAAATTTTAAAGGATTTTTATAAAGGATTTTAAAATTGTTTTGAAACATTTTAAAATTTCAACCCCGATATCTGTGTCTGTTCGTTTTTATTAAAAAAAAATTAAAATCCCTTGTGCCGTTAAACCCTTTAATATGTTAGTTGACCTTTTAATATGTAAATCATCACTTTTAATAAATGCACTTTAATATGTAAATTAACTCTTAAAAGAATAGTTTTATAAATTCCTAAAGATTTATTAAGGAATTTATCAGAATGTTAAACCATTTATTAAAGGAATTTTTATTAGAATACTAAACATTTAACAAATTTTATAAAACCTTTAAAAATGATTATTAAAGCATTTATAAACATTGAAGTTTTAAGATGTTTTAATAAATAAATAAACATTTTAAAGTGTTTTTAAATATTTTAAAGGATTTTTATAACATTTCAAAATGTTTTTAAAAGCGCTTGATTTTTTTTTTAAATTTCATTAAACAATTCTAGAAGTCCTTCAAAATGTTTTAAAATCATTTTTAAATGTTTTAAAGAATTTAAAATATGTTTTAAATTATTTTAAAGAACTTTAAAAGTTAATAAAACATTTTAAAAGCATTTTAAAACATTTTAAAAGAACTTTAGAATATTTTTAAGAGTTTTAATAGTGTTTTTAAGTGTTTTAAAAATGTTTAAATAAATTCTTTTAAAATGCTTTAATAAAATATTTAAATATTTAAACACTTTTAAAATATTTTCAAACACTTCTAAAAATTTTTAAATTTATTTTTAAATGTTTCAAAACACTTTTAAAATATTTTAAATTTATATTAAAAGTGTTTTAATATAAACATTTTCAATAAAACTGTAAAAAAATTGGTTTTAAAAACATTATAAAACACTTTTTAAAATGTTATAATGTGCTTTTAAACAAGTTCAAAATGTTTTTAAGACATCATAAAACTCTTTTAAAATATTTTTAAAAAATTGTAAAATGTTTTAAAGGATTCTTATAACATTTTAAAATATTTTGAAATATTTTAAAATATTACGAAGTATTTCAAAATTTCAAAACCGAAAAGTTCAGCCCCCGATATCCATGTCCGTTCATTTTTCACGGGTCGTTTGAAATGAGTCCCGAAATGAATTCGTCACTTTATGCATCCACAACCACACTTATATCTCCAAAATAAATATCCAAATATGATCTCGTATTTCCAAAAAAAAAGTTGAGCCCACTATATCCCCGTCCATTCGTTTTTTACGAATCGTCGGAAATGAGTCTTGAATTTATTCGTCACTTTATGCATGCAGGGCCACACTTGCATCTCCAGAATTGGTATCCAAATATGCTCTCGGATTTAAAAACCAAAAATTTCAGCCCCCGATATCTGCTTTCGCTCGTTTTTTTACGGATCATCCGAAATGAGTCTTGAAATCAATTCGTCTCCTTGTGCATGCGCGGCCACGCTTGCATCTCCAAAATTGGTATCCAAATATTCTCTTAGATTTCAAAACTGAAAATTTTATCTCCTGATATCTGCGTTTGTTTTTTTTTTCACGGATCATTCGAAATGAGTCCCGAAATCAATTCGTCACTTTGTGCATGCGGGAAAATGCTTACATCTCCAAAATGGGTATCCAAATATGCTATGGGATTTCAAAACTGAAAATTTCAGCCCCTAATATCCAGGTCTGTTCATTTTTCACGAATTGTCCGAAATGAGATCGAAAATCAATTTGTCACTTTGTGCATGCGGGGCCATGCTTGCATCTCCAAAATGGGTATTCAAATATGCTCTCGTATTTCAATACCGAAAAGTTCAGCTCCTGATATCCGAGTCCATTCGTTTTTAACAGATCATCTGAAATGAGTACCGAAATCAATTCCTCACTTTGTGCAACAAGGGCCACGCTTGCATCCAAAAAACGGGTATCCAGATATGCTCTCGGATTTCAAAATCGAAAAGTTCAGCCCCTGATATCTGTGTGCGTTCATTTTTCACATATCGTCCGAATATGAGTCCTGAAATCAATTCGTCACTTTGTGCATGTGGGACCATGCCTGCATCTCCAAAATGGGTATCCAAATATTCTCTCGGGTTTCAAAACCAAAAATTTCAACCCCCAATATCTGCATCTGTTAGTTTTTTATGGATCGTCCAAAATGAGTCCTGAAATCAATTTTTCACTTTGTGCATGCAGGGCCACACTTGCATCTCCAAAATGGGTATCCAAATATGCTCTTGGATTTCATAATCGAAAAGTTCAGCCCCCTATATCCGCGTCCGTTCGTTTTTCACAGATCGTCCGAAATGAGTCTCCAAATCAATTCGTCACTTTATGCATCCGGGGCCATGCTTGCATCTCCAAAATGGGTATCCAAATGTACTCTCAGATTTCAAAACCGAAAAGTTCAGCCCCTGATATCCATGTTCGTCCGTTTTCATAGATCATCTGAAATGAGTCCCCAAATCAATTCGTCACTTTGTGCATTCGAGGCCACACTTGCATCTCCAAAATGGGTATCCAAATATGCTCTCGGATTTCAAAACCGAAAAGTTCAGCCCCCAATATCCGCGTCCGCTCGTTTTTGATGGATTGTCCAAAATGAGTCTCGAAATCAATTCGTCACTTTGTGCATGCGTGGTCATGCTTGCATCTCCAAAATGGGTATCCAAAAATGCTCTCGAATTTCAAAACCGAAAATTTCATCCCTTGATATACGCATCCGTTTGTTTTTCATGGATTGTCTGGAATGATTCATGGAATCAATTTGTCACTTTGTGCATGCGAGGCCATGCTTGAAAATGTTATAAATTTTTAAAATGTTATAACGTGCTTTCATACACATTTAAAATAATTTTAAGACATTATAAAACTCTTTTAAAATATTTTTTAAAAATGTAAAATATTTTAGAGGATTTTTATAACGTTTCAAAATAATTAAACATATTTCAAAATATTTCAAAATATTGTAAAATGCTTATAAAATTAAGCTTTTAAAGCTGACATTCAATAATTTTTATAAATGTTTTATAAATGGTTTAAAACTTTTATAAAGTATTCCAAATTCTTAATAATATTTTTAAATCAAATATTTAAAGCGTTTAATCATTTTTAGTAAATTTTTTTAATAAAATCGTAAAAAATATGTTTTTAAAAACATTATAAAACACTTTTCTTTTAAAATTTATTTTAAAATGTTTGAAAACACTTCTAAAATGTTTTAAATATATCTTAAAATGTTTCAAAGCACTCTTAAAATGTTTTAAAATGTTTTTAAAACCTCTTAAAGAACTTGTAAAGCATTCTAAAATGTTTTAAAAGTAAACTATTTTAAAATGGTTTAAAAATGTTTTTAGAATGCTTTTAAAATGTTTTAAAAACCTTTCAAAACACTTTTAAAATTATTTTATAATATTTAAAAGCATTTATTTAAAGCGTTTAATCATTTTTAGTAAATGTTGTTAATAAAATTGTAAAAAAAATGTTTTTAAAAACATTAGTGAACACTTTTTAAAATGTTATAATGTGTTTAAAATGTTTTCAAGACATCATTAAACTCGTTTAAAATATTTTATAAATTTTATAAAATGTTTTAAATTATTTTTCTAACATTTCAAAATATTTCAAAATATTTCAAATATTGTAAAACGCTTTCAAGGTATTTTAAAACACTATCAAAAAATTTTGAAATGTTTTTAAAATGTTTTGAATTTATTATTAAATGTTTCAAAACACTTTTCAAATATTTTAAATTTATTTTAAAAGTGTTTTAAAATAAACATTTTTAATAAAATCGTAAAAAAAATATGTTTTTAAAAACATTATAAAACACTTTTTAAAACGTTATAATGTGCTTTTAAACACATTTAAAATGTTTTTAAGACATCATAAAACTCTTTTAAAATATTTTTAAAAATTTGTAAAATGTTTTAAAGGATTTTTATAAAATGTCAAAATATTTCAAAATATTGTAAAACGCTTTCAAGAATTTCAAAACACATTTAAATATTTTGAAACGCTTTTAAAATGTTTTAAATTTCTTTTAAAATGTATCAAAACACTTTTAAAATGTTTTAAATTTACTTTTAAATGCTTCAAAACACTTTTAAAAACATTATAAATAAGTTATAACATTATAAAAATGTTTATAAATAATATTTAATAAAATTTAAGCTTATAAAGCCGACATTATAAACATTTCGTAGTTTTGATAAATGTTTTATAAATGGTTTAAAGCTTTTATAAAATATTCTAAATTATTATTAATATGTTTAAATCAAATAATTAAAGCATTTGATCATTTTTAGTCAATTTTTTTAATAAAATCATAAAAAAAACGTTTTTAGAAACATTATAAAACAATTTTTAAAATGTTATAACGTGCTTTTAAACACGTTTAAAATGTTTTTAAGACCTTATAAAACTCGTTTAAAATATTTTAAAAAACTTGTAAAGTATTTTAAAGGATTTTTATAACATTTCGAAATATTTTAAAATATTTCAACATATTTCAAAATAATTCAAAATATTTCAAAATATTGTAAAACAGTTTCAAGATATTTTAAAACACTTTTAAAATATTTTTAAACGCTTTAAAAATGTTTAAATTTATTTTTAAATGTTTCAAAACACTTTTAAAATATTTTAAATTTATATTAAAAGTGCTTTAAAATAGACATTTTTAATAAAATCCTAAAAAAAGTTTTTAAAAACATTTAAAAACACTTTTAAAAATGTTAGAATATGCTTTTAAACAAGTTTAAAATGTTTTTAAGACATCATAAAACTCTTTTAATATATTTTAAAAATTTGTAAAATGTTTTAAAGGATTTTTATAACATTTTAAAATATTTCAAAATATTATAAAACACTTTCAAGATATTTTAAAACACTTTTAAATCTTTTGAAACTCTTTTAAAATGTTTTAGATTTATTTTAAAATATTTCAAAATAGTTTTAAAATGTTTTAAATTTATTTTAAAATGCTTCAAAACACTTTTAAAATGTTTTAAATTTATTTTGAAATGTTTCAAAACCCTTTTAAAATGTTTTAAATCATTTTTATAACATTTCAAAATATTTTAAAATATTTCAAACTATTGTAAAACGCTTTTAAAGTTAAGCTTATAAAGCTGTCATTCAATAGTTCTTATAAATGTTTTATAAATGGTTTAAAGATTTTATAAAATATTTTAAATTCCTATTAATATGTTTAAATCAAATATTTAAAGCGTTTAATCATTTTTAGTAAATGTTTTTAATAAAATTTTAAAAAAAGATGTTTTCAAAAACATTATAAAACACTTTTTAAAATGTTATAACGCGCTTTTAAACACATTTGAAATGTTTTTAAGACAATATAAAACTCTTTTAAAATATTTTAAAAATTTTGTAAAATGTTTTAAAGGATTTTAATAACATTTCAAAATATTTCAAATTACTGTATTATGCTTTCAAAAAATTTTAAACTACTTTTAAAATATTTGGAAACACTTAAATTTTTATTTTTTTTCTAAGTAAAAGTAATCTATTAACAGAGGAAATTATATACAGCAGGCCATAGCCAGATCATTGCCCAGTGTTGTGGCATTTTGAACAGGAAAAAACCAGTGATGAGCACTGCCCTTCAGGAGGGAAACCAGTGTTAAGTAATTTTCAACAAAAATCCCACGCAGGGGAGTCATTGAGTTCTGATTTTGGACAGCAGTGCTGGAAAAAACTAAGACATGAACTTCAGAAAAAGCAAAAACAAGCCCAAGAGTAAGGGCTGAAACAGTGCAAAAAAACCAGATAGAAAAGGTAGTGCTACTCATTAGGAGAATCCTCAATGACCCTGCACCAGAATTCATCCGGTTTCCCGTCGCTCTTGTACAGGTCCTCAATTGAATTGACTACCTTTCTGAAGGCTGAAGGGTCCTACGCATCGCTCGCTTGAACCCTATCCATTTGAGCCACGCTCACTTGATCTCCAGCCCTTGGCGCCTCGCGCGCTTGCTCAATGCCGTCATGCACCATGGCTCCCTCCTACAATTTGCACGTCCGACCCAGCAAGTCCTTACTCTCCAAATCCTATGAAGCCTTACTTCCCGTACCCTGCAAGTCCAAGTTCTCTGGGGGCAACGAACCAGCATGCAGACCAAGGGACAGAACCTCCGTGTTACTCAGCCCCGCCAGGTGAGAATTGGGAGCAGCGCCTTGAGGCTCTTCGCGAAAAGCAACAGTGATGGAGGGAGTAACCCGAGGACGATTGAGGGAGAACTCGAAGAAAAAATGCGCTGTGTGGGTCTGAGTGGGGATAGGTGGAGGAATGGGGGAGTCAAGGCGACATCTCGAGCGGAGCCTAAGACCTCTCTGAGCACTAGAGTGACTGTCCGAATGGGAGGAAGACGCAGAGGAGGTGTTGGAGGTGGATGGGGAGGGTCGGAGTTGGCGACGGGTGGTGCCCCTGCGGCATCTCATTCTATGTTGAAGGCGCGACATGATCTCCGGTGTAAGAGAGGGACTAGTATGCAAAGGAGGGGCTGAGCTAACAAGGGACAGAGGAGTAGGAGATTGCAGGGAGAAAGAGGCAAACATACAGACTCCAGCGAGAGAGAGGTGATAATTATCTCCGAGGTCAAGACAAAAATTTAACTTGCTTCTCTTACTAGTGGACGTGCACATGCTAGAGAGACTAGCATCCGGGGTGCACCGCTGAGCAACAGACGATGGAAAATTCTCCAAACCAGAGCACACTCCATGGTATCAAGCCAAATGACTGTGTGACGATAAACCCTTTGCCATGAACCAGCAATAAATTGGACAGAAGGTCGGGCCATGTCGCAATACGTAGGATCATATCGAAGATCGAAAAAGAGATTGTAACGAGTGCCAGGCATAAATGCCATTAAACCATGAGCAGTCTAGTTTAAGAGCCCTATGTTAGCATCCTCGCAGGTGAGCAGGTGTCTCACCGTCCTGCAGCCCCCCGTCCCATCACCTTAATCATTGGCTTCTGCACCCGCATTCGGGAGTTCTGCTTCAATCTGGACCAGTTTTTTGCACCCCTATTGTTGATCATGATTCTAAATGATGTCTAGAGTACCTGTAAGAATTTTATGCTCATTGTCTACTCCCAAGTTGGCTAGTAGATCCGCAACTTTGTTGCCTTCCCGTATGGTATGCTTGAAGAGGAGAGCTCGGTTGTTGTGGAGCCACCATTCTATATCCTCCAAACGTGCCTCCAGTCTCCAATTATTTGCAATTTTGTGCGCATGAGCCCCATTTAGGAGTTGAGTGGCCATATTGATAAGAATTTGGGAGTCTCCTTCGACCTCCAGTGGGTGCAGCCCAAGACATTGAGAGAGGAGCAGTCCCTGCCAAAGACCTTCCATCTCAGCCAAATTGTTTGTATCCCAACCAAGATTTCCGAGATAGATTGCAATGGGATTGTCTTTGTGGTTTCTGAAGATTCCCCCATAGCCTGCTTTGCCCAGATTCCCTTTAGAAGCGCCATCGAAGTTAATATTGAAGGTGTTCATGGGAGGTGGGATCCATGAATTCATGGCATTTATAGAGGTTCTAGGAATGCTGTGCACTGGCTTACCATGGTGTAGTTGTATGCCCCAATTTTCCCAAATGGCTTTTTCTTTGGCTAAAGTTGGGTAGTCATCAGTATCCCAGGAATGCAAAGCCAAGGTTTCTGTGAGGTTGAGACAAAAGTTCCTCCAGATGATGTCTAGAGGAGTTTTTTGATCCTTGAAAATGCGTTTATTTCTCTCTTTCCAGATGGTCCAGAGTAGGAGACCTGGGATCCAAATTTTGTTTAGTAATTCACTTTTGTAAGGATTCTGATGCCAGTTTCTAATGGAGCTGATTATGTCTGCAGAGGGCTTACAATTCTGTTGGCATCTAAAGCTGACTTTCTCCCATAACTGAGTTGCCAGAGAGCAGGAATTTAGGAGATGCTGCTGCGTTTCCTCTTGAGAATTACAATTGGGACATATTGAAGGACCATGAAAGCTTCGCTTCCTTAAGTTATCCCAGGTGAGGATTCTTTGATGTCCAAATAACCAGAGGAAGAAGGAGACTTTAGGCCATGTTCCTGAACTCCAAATTCTGCCCCATAGTGGATCTTTGGGCGTTGGATCGCTGCATAGGATTTTGTAAGCTTCCTTGGTGGAAAAATACCCCTTAAGGATATATCCCCATCTGAGGATGTCCCTGTTGTTTGAAGTCCTGATGCATCTGGTTTGAAGTTCTGTGTTTAAAGCTCCTTTAGTCTGCTCATCGTTGTTCCCTATTATCCTTTCAGCCTGTTTCCATTGCCTATATCCCTTCTCAGCGTTGTCTGTCCATTGTTGCTGAACTATTTCCATTTGCTGCAGATCCCCATCCGGACCAGGAGGCGGTCTGTAGATGTTAGTGAGTTTTGGGAATTGATCCCAGGAATTCGTTCAAAATTTGGCGGTGCTGCCATCTCTTATTTTTCAAAAACTGTGCTGTTGGATAAGCGAATAATGTTGTTTAGCCGCATTCCATATGACTGAGCCTTTCTCCATTGGTGTGAATCTTATGAGTTCTTCCTGTGGTCTTTGGTTTACATACTTAGCTGTCCAGATGATAGCCCATGGCTTCTTGGGGGCTTTGAGCCAGTTCCACCAGATTTTTGCACTCATAATGGCATTGCTATGAGTAGGATCATGCAATCCTATTCCTCCTTGTTCCTTTGGCTTGCAGACCATTGACCATTTAACCAGTGCTCATTTGTGATTGAGACTGTGTGATCCCCATAGGAAATTTTGCTGTAGGGCTTTGATTTTTTTGAGGACCCATTTTGGTGCTGCCAAAATTGAGAAAAGATATAGAGGCATAGCCTGTAGCACTGCTTTAATTAGGACTAATATACTTGCTGAGTTCAGTATTCTATGAGTCCAAGAAGAGAGACGGGCTTCAAGTTTTTCGAGGAGCCCTTGCCAGGAGGCATGCTTAAGAGAAGAATCTATTAAGGGAGCCCCCAAGTAAGTGGAAGGGAGCGAGGCAATGGAGAAACCAAGAATGCAAGCAATTGCAGATTGAGTAATAGGGGGGTGTGAAAGAAGAAGATTTGGGGTTTAGCTGTATTAATGCTCGCTCCTGAGGCAGTCGAGAAGTCATTCAATAGGGATTTGAATTGGGAGGCTTCATGAACTAAAGGGTAGCCAAACAACATGTTGTCATCCACAAACTGTTGGTGAGTTAGGGCTGGGGAGTTGTGGACTGAGATACCTCGTAGCAGCTGGGATCTAAGGGAATTTTTAAGAAGGCGGCCCAAAGCCGCCTTCTGCCATTAAAACAAAGAGGAAAGGAGACAGGGGGTCCCCTTGTCTGATACCACGAGAGGGAATGAAGGGACATGAGGGAATTCCATTAATGAGAATGGAGAAGAAAGAGGAGGAGATAAGGCTTGAGACCCAGCGAACCCAAGTGGGGGAGAAACCAAAAGCAGATAACATTTTTTGAATGTAAGTCCAACTTAACTTGTCAAAGGCTTTAGAAAGATCAATCTTGAGAATCATACCTGCCTGATTGGAGTGCTTGAGGGAGTGTATGATCTTGTGAGTGAGGATAATGCCATCTAATATTTGCCTTCCTTCCACATATCCGGATTGCTCTGGTGAGATAAGCAGAGGTAGAAGCGGTTTCAGTCTGTTAGCAATGACCTTTGAAATAACTTTGTAGATGACATTGCATAAGGCGATTGGTTAGAATTTGTCAGTCGTGCTGGTATTTTCTTCCTTTGGGATAAAAGAAATGAAGGTAGCATTAAAAGAGGGGAGAAGCCAATGCATAGAGCGCAATTCCTCCACCACCGACCACACCTCATCTTTGATAAGATCCCAGAATTTGTGAAAGAAGGTAGTCATGAAGCCATCCACCCCGGGAGCTTTGCCTTCTTTAAGCTGCTTCATGGCCAAATCCACTTCCAAAGTCGATATCGGTCGAAGAAGGAGCTTGTTGTGCTCTTCTGTTATTATCTTTGGAATGTTTTGTGTTATTTTGTCTATGGTGGTCTGTCTGTCCACGCGAGGCTCTTGATGCACAGCTTGAAAGTGGCTGATGAACTCCGTCTCAATCTCGGCGTGGTTTTCCAATCGTTCCCCTTCCCGATTCGTGATGAAAGTGATTGTGTTGTGCATTCGCCTTTGAATAGTTGTATAGTGAAAGAATTTGGTATTTCTTTCTCCCTCTTTCAACCATCAGATCCTTGATTTCTGCCTCCATAGAAGTTCTTCCTGCTTGGATCTTTCCTCCAATTAAGAGTGTAGATGCTTTTCCTGCTCCAATGATCTTTCCGTGTAGCCTTCTGAGATGATTTGTTGCTGGAGATCCCTCATTTCTTTGTTGAGGTCCTGCTGAGCCTGGAAGATATTGACAAAAGTAGTGTGATTCCAACGCTTGATGTGGGCCTTAAGGTATTTGAGTTTTTTTTGGAACTGGAACATTTTGGACCCTTCTGGAGGCTTGAAGTTCTTCCAAAAAGAGCTGATGAGGTCATTGAAAGCAGGATGATTGAGCCAGAAGGCCTCGAAGTGAAATGGACGATGTGTTGGGTTCCCCGGTCTTTGCCATTGAAGGGAGATTGGCCAATGGTCAGAGCCTATGTAAGGGAGAATGGAGGTAGAAATGTCTCCACCCAGATGGATAGCATTGTCAGAAATAAGAAATTTGTCAAGCTTGGAGGCTATAAGTTGTCGTCCTGCCCTTCGATTGCTCGAGGTGTGAATTCCATTGTAGTATTTCAGATCAATCAGTAGGTTGTTTTCTATAAAATCTTTGAATTTTCCAGATTCCTGCTCCATTTTGGCTCTGCCACCCATCTTCCTCCAGCTTGGTGATCATATTAAAGTCACCTCCCAGGATCCAGAGGGGGTGGATTATGTTGTGATTGAGCGCTTCTATTGTGTCCAGAAGAGCAGTCTTGCTGCCCACTTCTTGGGGGAAATAGACATTAGTAATATGTCCATGTATATTTGTTCCTATGATGTGGAAAGTAGCTTGGATGATGTGGTGGGACGCATTAAAATCTGTGAGAGAGATGACCTGTGTGTTCCAGGCAATGGCCAACCCTCCAGAGGCTCCCGAGGCGTCCACAGCAATTGAGTGACATCCAGGACAAGCTCTGGAGAGAATATTTCCAAGAGTACTACTGTTACATTTTTTTCTTGCATGAAGAATATCTAAGGCTGCTCCTGCTTTATCATGCTTTTTATCATTATGAGTTTCCCGGGACTGTTGAGCCCTCTTAGATTCCATGAGGTGAGCTTCATGGTTCACTATTTGGGAGAGGCTTGTAGTACTTCGTCAGCTTAGCATACCTACCTGAGTCAACCAGGATTTTACCTACTGTGATAGTCCTTTCCAGATATGTTTTCCTCCTGCGCTTCTTGGAGTCTTTAGGGAACTGGTTGCCATCCCATCTACTAACTAGTTGGATTCCCAGTTCCTTCTGTCGAAAGGCTATGGAGATAATAACTTCCAGAGTATCGATTTGATGGTCTTGTATCTTATCAAACTCTTTCCTTCTGCAGGCTTGTTCGAGCTCAAAGATGTCGAGCCCTCTGAGGTCGATGCTTTCCGGTTCTTCATCCATGTGCTGAGCTTGGCTGGTTTCTGCTAAAGATTGACTAGGTATACAGTCGACATCCATTCCATTCGGTTTCCAGTCTGGTTCTTTCAAAGGAGCCTCAGAAGGCCCTTTTTGAGCCCCCAGGGATGGAGGTAAGGAGGATGAATCATGCGGTGGGGGGTTGAGGTCGGTTTGACCGCTTGAGAAACCATTTGGTTGGCTTGAGGGATAGATTCGGCAGCAGTAGCCAGGGCTTCAAAGCTATTGCTGGTGGAAGGGATGGAAGGGGTGGCTAGGTTGGATTTTTTCCCACTAGAAGGTTTTCTATGAACCTTCTTTCGACTGGTGACTTTAGCGAACCCTTTAGGAGAAAAAGAGTCTGGGAGATCAGAGGCTTGAGGCTTGGCATTGAGCAGGCAATCCCTAAAAATATGGCCATGAATGTGACATTTGCGACAAAAGAAGGGTACATGTTCAAAATCTAAGGGCTGGATCCATTCAAAATCGTCATGATAGAGGCTTACCGAATCTGGGAGGGCTTTGTTTAGGCGCATATAGACACAGATGCGAGCATAAGAAGTGTATCGACGCATCTTCGTTTCCTCTGTAATTTTGATGAACTCCCCCAACCCCTTTCCTATATCTTTTAGAGATTCTTCATCCCAGTATTCTAGAGGGAGTGAGTACATCCTGATCTAGACTGGTGCCCAACTGAAATCCTCCTTGTCAGGGTTGAACCGTTCCACCCAGTCCCTTAGGTATAAGCCTGCTGAGTTGAAGAAATAAGGTCCTTCATCCAAAACCCTATTACGATCTTCAATGCAATTAAATATGGCAGTGAAAAAGCCCTTAGGTCCCAGCTGAAGGGTGACATGCCCTTTGGGTTTCCATTTGGCAGAAATCCACCCTTGCAGGGATTTTTCAGTGGGCCAAAAACCAATGAATTTGCCGATGAGGGCATGATCTCTCATGTACTGGATTTGACCGTTGATTCTGTGGCTTGGGAGCTCGATTTTTGGCCTCTCAGCCGCTATTGGTTTGCAGGTTGTTGAAGTCATGGTGGGCTTTTCTTTTTGCCCAGATTCTTCTCCCTGTTCTGCATTGCTCTTTTCTATTGAGATATTTGTCGTTTCGTGCAATGGGGCATCCTTGGCTTCTGAATCCGATTGATTCAAGGCCGAGTCCTGTGAGGGTTTCTTGTTGACTTGTTTGTCATTACTTATGGGGGAGGACCGAGCGCCCCCCCCCGAGGGGCCTGCCATTACAGGTGAATCTCTGCCAATCCACACTATTCTAGGAGGGAAGAGCCCGGGAGAAGCTGTAGACGAAGAGTGTCAGAGGTTGCAGTCGTAGGGTATGAGCGGGAACCCTAGCAGAGCTCGAGCGCACACTAATATGCGCAGAAAGGACTTTGTGAAATGTGAAATCCCGGCAGCAAATTGAAGAATCATTCCAGAGCGTAGCGTTTCCTAGTGCTAGTCCGAGAGCGAGGCTCTGTGGCAGCAAGGGAACAACACGAGCGCAGGGGAGGAGCATGAATGAAACCTTAGGGAGGCGACATGACAGATGAACTTGCAGGCTGGTGTGGAGGGATGAGCTGCATTAACGCAACATTGAAGATGGAAGCAGATAAATTAATGATGAGCATCACGCGAGGCTGGATGGCAGTGGTAATAAGCCACGCGCCTACCCACCATGCCACCCACGTACTGAACGCATAGTTACACACCCACATCCGGGAAATAAAAATTAATCTTAGAAAGCTTACATTTAAACATTTAATAATTTTTATAAAGGGTTTAAAGCTTTTATAAAATATTATAAATTCTTATTATTATGTTTAAATCAAATATTCAAAGTGTTTAATCATTTTTAATAAATTTATTTAATAAAATCATAAAAATGTGTTTTTAAAAACATTATTGAACACTTTTAAAAATGTTATAACGTGCTTTTAAACACGTTTAAATTTTTTTTTAAAACCCTTGTGCTGTTAAACCCTTTAATATGTTAGTTGACCTTTTAATATGTAAATCATCACTTTTAATAAATGCACTTTAATATGTAAATTAACTCTTAAAAGAACAATTTTATAAATTCTTAAAGATTTATTAAAGAATTTATTAGGATGTTAAACCATTTATTAAAGGAATTTTTATTAGAATACTAAATCTTTAACGAATTTTATAAAACCTTTAAAAATGATTATTAAAGCGTTTATAAACATTGAAGTTTTAAAATGTTTTAATAAATAAATAAACATTTTAAAGTGTTTTTAAATATTTTAAAGGATTTTTATAACATTTAAAAATGATTTTAAAAGCATTCGAAAATGTTTTAAAAGTGCATTAAACAATTTTGGAAGTCCTACAAAATGTTTTAAAATCATTTTTAAATGTTTTAAAGAATTTCAAATTTGTTGTAAATTATTTCAAAGAATTTTGAAAGTTAATAAAACATTTTAAAAGAACTCTAGAATATTTTTAAGAGTATTAATAGTGTTTTTAAGTGTTTTAAAAATGTTTAAATAAATTCTTTTAAAATGCTTTAATAAAATATGAAAATAATTAAACACTTTTAAAATATTTTCAAACGCTTCTAAAAATTTTTAAATTTTTTTGAAATGTTTCAAAACACTTTTGAAATATTTTAAATTTATATTAAAATTGTTTTAAAATAAACATTTTCAATAAAATCGTAAAAAAAAAAAACGTTTTTAAAAACATTATAAAACACTTTTTAAAATGTTATAATGTGCTTTTAAACAAGTTTAAAATGTTTGTAAGACATCATAAAACTCTTTTAAAATATTTTTGAAAAATTGTAAAATGTTTTAAAGGATTTTTATAACATTTCAAAATATTTTAAAATATTTCAAAATATTGCAAAACGCTTTCAAGATATTTTAAAACACTTTTAAATATTTTGAAACACTTTTAAAATGTTTCAAAACACTTTTAAAATGTTTTAAATTTATTTTAAAGTGCTTCAAAACACTTTTAAAATGTTTTAAATTTATTTTAAAATATTTCAAAACAGTTTTAAAATGTTTTAACATGTTTTTAAATATATTTTTTTTTAACTTGTAAAATGTGTTAAAACGTTTTAAAAGTGTTTTAAAATGATTTAAAAATGTTCTTAGAATACTTTTACAGTGTTTTAAAAACCTTTCAAAACAATTTAAAATTCTCTTAAAATATTTAAAGTCATTTATTTAAGTCTTAAAAACATTTATAAATAACATTTAATAAAAATTAAGATTATAAAGTTGACATTATAAACATTTAATAATTTTTATAAAGGTTTTATAAATGCTTTAAATATTTTATAAAATATTCTAAATTCTTATTAATATATTTAAATCAAATATTTAAAGCATTTAATCATTTTGAGTAAATTTTTTTAATAAAGTCGTTAAAAGAAGTTATTAAAAACATTATAAAAACACTTTTTAAAATGTTATAACGTGTTTTTAAACACGTTTAATCATGCATTATAAAGTTCTTTTAAAATATTTTAAAAACTTTGTAAAATATTTTAAAGGATTTTTATAACATTTCAAAATATTTTAAAATATTTCAAAATATTGTAAAACGCTTATAAAGTTAAGCTTATAAATCTAACATTCAATAATTTTTATAAATGTTTTATAAATGGTTTAAAGCTTTTATAAAATATTCTAAATTTTTATTAATATGTTTAAATCATTATTTAAAGTGTTTAATCATTTTTAGTAAATGTTTTTAATAAAATCGTTAAAAAAATTGTTTTAAAAACATTATAATACACTTTTTAAAATGTTATAGCGTACTTTTAAACACATTTAAATGTATTTAAGACATTATAAAATTCGTTTAAAATATTTTTAAAAACTTGTAAAATGTTTTAAAGGATTTTTATAACATTTCAAAATATTGTAAAACACTTCCAAGATATTTTAAAACACTTTTAAAATATTTTGAAACACTTCTAAAATATTTTGAAACACTTCTAAAATATTTTGAAATGCTTTTAAAATTTATTTTAAAATGTTTCAAAACACTTCTAAAATGTTTTAAATTTATTTTAAAATGTTTCAAAACACTTTTAAAATGTTTTAAAACGTTTTCAAAACCTCTTTAAAAACTTGTGAAGCATTTTAAAATGGTTTTAAAATGTTTTTAGAAAGCTTTTACAATGTTTTAAAAACATTTCAAAACACTTTTAAAATTCTTTTAAAATATTTAAAAGCATTTATTTCATTTTTAAAAATGTTTATAAATAACATTTAATAAAAGTTAAGCTAATAAAGTTGACATTATAAACATTTAATAATTTTTATAAAGGTTTTATAAATGGTTTAAAGCTTTTATAAAATATTTTAAATTCTTATTAATATGCTTAAATCAAATATTTAAAGCGTTTAATCATTTTTAATAAATGTTTTTAATAAAATCACAAAAAAACGTTTTTAAAAACATTATAAAACACTTTTTAAAATGTTATAATGTGCTTTTAAACACATTTAAAATGTTTTTAAGACATTATAAAACTTGTTTAAAATATTTTAAACACTTTTTAAAATGTTTTAAAGGATTTTTATAACATTTCAAAATATTTCAAAATCATTCAAAAAATTTCAAAATATTGTAAAAAACGCTTTGAAGATATTTTAAAACACTTGTAAAATATTTTGAAACGCTTTTAAAATGTTTTAAATTTATTTTTAAATGTTTCAAAACACTTTTAAAATATTTTAAATTTATATTAAAAGTGTTTTAAAATAAACATTTTTAATAAAATCGTAAAAAAAACGTTTTTAAAAACATTATAAAACACTTTTTAAAATTTTATAATGTGCTTTTAAAATGTTCTTAACACATCATAAAACTCTTAAAATATTTTAAAAAATTTGTAAAATGTTTTAAAGGATTTTTATAAAATTTTAAAATATTTTAAAAGATTTTAAAAGATTTGAAAATATTGTAAAACACTTAAGATATTTTTGAACACTTTTAAATATTTTGAAACACTTTTAAAATGCTTTAAATTTATTTTAAAATGTTTCAAAACACTTTTAAAATGCTTTAAATTTATTTTAAAATGCTTCAAAACACTTTTAAAATGCTTCAAAACACTTTTAAAATGTTTCAAAACACTTTTAAAATGTTTTAAAACATATTTAAATCCTTTTTAAAAACTTGTAAAGAATTTTAAAACGTTTTAAAAGTGTTTTAAAATTGTTTTTAAATGTTTTCAAAATGCTTTTACAATGTTAGAAAAACCTTTCAAAACACATTTAAAATATTTAAAAGCACTTATTTAGGTTTTAAAAATGTTTTTAAATAACATTTAATAAAAGTTAAGCTTATAAAGCTAACATTATAAACATGAAATAATTTTTATAAATGGTTTAAATCTTTTATAAAATATTCTAAATTCTTATTAATATGTTTAAATCAAATAATTAAAGCGTTTAATCTTTTTAGTAAACGTTTTTAATAAAATCTTAAAAAAAAGAAAGTTTTTAAAAATATTATAAAACCCTTTTTAAAATGGTATAATGTGCTTTTAAACACGTTTAAAATGTTTTTAAGACATCATAAAACTCTTTTAAAATATTTTAAAAAAATTGTAAAATATTTTAGAGGATTTTTATAACATTTCAAAATATTCCAAAATATTGTAAAATGCTTATAAAGTTAAGCTTATAAAGCTGACATTCAATAATTTTTATAAATGTTTTAAAAGTGGTTTAAACATTTTATAAAATATTCCAAATTCTTATTAATATGTTTAAATCAAATACTTATTTAATTTTAGTAAATAGTTTTAATAAAATCATAAAAAAAAATATTTTTAAAAACATTATAAAACACTTTTAAAAATGCTATAACATGATTTTAAACACGTTAAAAACGTTTTTAAGACATTATGAAACTCTTTTAAAATATTTTAAAAAAGTTGTAAAATGTTTTAAAGGATTTTTATAACATTTCAAAATATTGTAAAACACTTTCAAGATATTTCGAAACACTTTTAAGATATTCTGAAACACTTTTAAAATATTTTGAAATGCTTTTAAGATTTATTTTAAAATGTTTCAAAACACTTCTAAAATGTTTTAAATTTATTTTAAAATGTTTCAAATTTCTCTTGCTGCATTGCATTTTTAGGTGTCTCACTTAGTCCATTCAACTTCATTCCATTAGGAGCATGGATCATCTGACGGTAGTGGCTTTTTTCTCATATCCCTCATGTCTTATACCTGCTGAACTATTTCTGTTCATTAAAATCATTTGCAGTCATTTTTTGCCTCATAGTTGGTAAAGAGTCATTTTAGGGTTTTTAGTCTCATTATGTATAGGGTTTAGTTAATCCGATCTTCAGAATGCCTAATAATGATCAGCAGGCCATGATGAAGTTCGAAATAACGTTTCAGTGCCAAAAATTTCATCATCATATGCTTAATAATGATTTTTATTCAAAACTCTGTTTTGAAGAAAAATAGTCTATCTCATCTTTATGTAATAAATGCAATGTAATTTTCAAGTTTTTCAGCTGTAATAACACTCCACTCGCAACCCTGGTCACCTTTGCCAAAGCTCCATGCCATCCATTCCCTGCAAGACATACATAAAAGCTCATTATTCAGTCCAAAAGCCAAAAGAGAAACAAAACAGAGTTTTAAAGTGAAATGTCAAGTTTGCAACATTACAAAGTGGGTTTTTTCAAATGAAAAATTTAAATCCTTGGCATATAAGATATTTTCAAGTTTAAGACTTCATTTTTGTGCCAAGAGACAGCAGTGAGCCAAGGAGAACCCGTGAGGAGTGAAGGAAGAATTTTGAAGGGCAGACTGTGTTGAAGTTGCAGAGCGTGACGCGTTGGGTAGGTGTCGTGACGCATTGGGCGAGCGCAGTGCATAGGGTCGGTTCCCTGTGTGCAAACTTGTTCCTACGTGGCGCATTGGGAGGACGTGGCGCACTGGGTTGGTTGCGTGGTGCATTGGGCAGGAACACAATTTTTTGCTATTCCTTTCGATCAGAAAATTTGCTCAGTCTCTCCTTGTTCGAGTAAGCCAAAGTCACTTCTCCATTATCCATAACAAGTGTTTGGTGTTGATATGAGAATTTAAATGCAAAAAATCAAACCCTATTGTCTTGTTTAAGAATGCTCCTAGGGTTTTAAAATTGGTTTTGGGCCAAATATTTCCATTCTCCACCTTGTTTTTTCCTTTCATCACTGCTCATTGTCTCACAACAGCCCATTTCATTGTTTATCCTATATCCCTAGTTAATCATTCCTATCCCATTCCCATTATCCCCATCCCACTTGTAAAATTTTCCCAAACCCCAAGTTTATCCCAAAAACTAAGTGGTTGTCCCTAAACCTTTAACACACAGATTTCAAGTGGAAATTTCAAAATTCACTTGGTAATAATCCATCATTCCCACTACCCTATTTCCCCATATTCCCTCCCATATTACACATATTTGGAAATCGAATCAAAAAAACCAAAATACTCATTTTCATCCAAGACAACATAGACCTTGCATAGACCTTGGATACCATGGAGACAGATACCGATACATCCTATGACCGAGACAGTGATTCCACCACTGAACTACATGCACCTAGAAGGCCTCATAAGAGTGGCAGACATGTGAGAGAGGATCCCACTTCATTGGCTGAGTTACAGGCCTGTCCACTTTCCATGGCATGTTTCCAACAGTAGTCGTGTTATCGATTTTGTGAAATGGTTGCTAGGGTCCATCATCATCAGGAGCTGGCTTGTTTGTTTATATTGCATTTACATGATGGTCAAGTCACCCTTGCCGGTGTGACATTCACTTTAACACCAGAAACTATCTCTCAAGCAACCGGAATACCAAATGTTGGAGAATAATGGAACAAAAGACAACAGGTTGATAGGGTACATTATGAACCATATATCAGGCCTAGCTTTTTTAAACAACTCAGCAGAGTGTTTCCTTTCCGGTTCCTAAAGGATTCCTATGCTCCTCTGATGAAACTTATTATCAGATATTTCAGTTGTGAGGGCTGCTTTTCACGTCTCTATGCCTATCATATCAGGTTATTGATGAATTTTACAAGGGTGAGGATGATGAACCTCCCTTATTTCATGTGCCAGAATATTGAGAGAATGACCTATCTCGTGCAAAGGAAAACTCTTGAGCAACAGTACAACAGTATCTATCACTATGCACTCATTAAGATTGTGGTTGTGCATCAGCTCGGCTTGCAGGGTATTTCATGGGAGGATTTCATTTCTAATGATTTCTTCACAGCTCCTCAAGTTCCTTTGGAGTTTTTTCATGATGCAGGTGAACCTTCATATCAGCATGAGGGTCAGGAGATAGATACTAATAGTGAGCCAATGTATGTCACTTATCAGAGAGGAACTAGAGGTTTATTTGCAGTAGCCCAGCGAGTATTATCTCCACCTGGGGTGGAAGGGGTCTCACTTCAGTCATTAGCAGTAGAGGTACAGGACAGAGGTAAGAGGCCCATGTAGGATGAGGGGCCTTCAGGAGGCCAAGATACAGGTTTCATACTCATTGATGAGGATTTGAGCTCTCCAAGCTCAAAGTTGAGAGAGACTATTCAGGAGCAGAAGGTGGAGATAGACACTTTGTCCTTCAAGTTGCAAAGAGCCCAATGGATTATCAACTACCTTGAGCAGCGAAAAAAATAGTTGGAAGATCAGAAAACTATCACGGAGTTGCAAAATATCCGTGAGAACTGGCAAGCTGCCCAAAGAAGCCAAACCGAGATGACATCCATTGAGCGAGAGATTGAGGCTGATCGAGAGACTTGGCTTGAGAGGGTGAATATTCATTTTGGAGAAGCTTTTGGAGAAGGCCAACAGGGAAAATAACATGTTAAGGCATATGAAGAATCATTATTGGGTGAGAAATCATGTTTGCAAGGCACGAATCAAGATCCTGAAGGCAAAGTTAAAGAGGGCATTAAATCGTCGCAAAATGCATGATAGACTCCAAATTTTGGCTGAAGCTTCCTTAGCTCAGCATAGTGCATGATGGTGGAAATTCTGCCCAAATTTCAAGAAGTTTGGGACACAGTTTGTCAATTTTGAATTTTTTGGCCTTAACACAGATTTTCCTACCCGACGCGTCGCGCCACTTGGCGTGCGCTTATTATTGGCAGCTCCTCTTGGGGAAAACTTTGTATTTTTGGATTTTTCATCAAAATTTATGCATTCCTACCCATTAACTAGATATTTTGACAAGTTTTTGGTTTCCAGAAGGGTCAAAAACACCCTAAAAATGACCCTTTCTGCCACTTTTTGGACACACAGGGAGCAGTTTTGGGAAAACTCATTTTTGGAGGAGAAAATGGAAACCAAATTTAGAAACTCCACTTGGGTTGGAAGTTATACAGGTAGAGATTTCCAACGAGCTATCCTGCGCTCAATTTGGACTCCGGGAAGGCCCTCAAAATTGGCTCCAAAGTGGCGCGACGCATAGAGATTTCAAGCGCGGCGCATTGGGAATTTTGGCTCCTTTCTCACTCAGTAACTCAGTTTTTCGCCTAGTTTTGGCCAGTTTGACTTTTTTATCTCAAAATGTAAAGCTCTTGATGTAACTTGATGTAATTTCATGGCTTTGGATGTAATTTTGACAAATTTTCACTCATGTAAGTAGATTCATTCATCAAAAAGTGAATTATAACTGAATGAATCAGTTTCCTATCTTATAGAGGCAAGTTGTTCCACTGCCTATTTTCCACTTCTTAGTTTAGATCTTATTGAAACAGCTCCTAAATTAGTGAGCTCGACCCCTAGAGGCATGGGGATGAGTTATTCTTGTCTATATCTTGTATTTTCTCAGTCATTTTCAGGGTTGGACACTTGGGATTTCTTTGAGCTTCATTGTACATTTCATCTCTGCATTTTGGAAAAGGAATAGACCAGGGTTTGCAGCACTCTTTGGGATCCATGTGGCTCTATTTTTTGATGGTGTTTTTTTCTCTGTGATTGTAAGTTTACTGATGTTTCATGTGTTTCATCTTCCTTCTCATTTCTTCTTAATTTAAACAAACAAGTAGTAAAGGTGGAATTCATTAGATTTGCAGTGCTCTACCTTGAGTTTTGTTTAATTTTCTATGTTTTTTCGGCTGTTTGAAGAGGATTCCTGAAAGCCTCTTTCCCTCTTCAAACTCCTCACCGGTCTAAGCTATCCATTTCATTCAAATTTGAAGTGCTAAAACAATTTTCTTTCTTGCCCCATTCAACTCCCTGCAAGACTGATCATTTCCCAGACCCGAAATTTTCCCTTCCCTTTGATCCAACAAACACTTTAAAAATCAAATAAAACTCCTTTACATATATACCTAGCCTAAAATTATCCTTTATTTCAATTCATCTCAAGCCTCATTGATTATTTTTGCTGAGATTGACCCGGAGAGAGCCCTCTCCTGATCTGGTAGGGCTAGCTACCAGATTAAGTGTGGTTTGATGTTACCCTAGACTCTTTCTTCCTTCAGCCTGAGGTAGATTTAGGCAATAACACCATGCACACCCTTGGTGTTTATCTCAGCTGATTTATTCTCCTCCTTTTCACATGAGGATTATTATTTCTTCATCTAAAGTGGGCTAAGGTGTCTCCTTACCCATTTTATTAAACAAAATAAAAATATTCCACTATAATGTTCCATTTTAGCTTGAGGCTAAAATTGGGAACATTACAGTCTTCCCCTCCCACATGTTGCTTTCCCTCAAGCAACTACATAGAGAGAAAAAAATTTCTCCCCCTTCTTCTCTTGTGGCCTCCTCATCAATGGTCCCACCACTACTCAAATATGCTGCAATAAATTTGTCCTCCATTGCTCTCTCCCAAGTATGCAAGCTGACAACAATGCTCCCCATGGAAAGATAGAAGGTGTAGTGGAATCCTTATTGTTGTGCTAAGGCCTCCTTAAGGTAGGAGTGATGATATGCATGGGAAAATTTTGCTCCCAATGATGATCCTCTCATCCATGCAATCATCCAAATAAAATCTCAATCCCCGATTTCTGCAATGTGTTGGGGCTGAATGGGGAGTGTTCTTGTGCTTCTCAAGATGTTCCTCTCTCCATTTGAAGTGTTCATGGGGCTGCCTCTATCCTTGGGCTGAAATGGTATGGCCTCCAAGAATGGCCCAAGATACCCCATCAAGAAAATCAGCCATGAAATGCCTCTGCAAATTCTTCAAGTGGTCCCTCCCACAAGAAGGCACAAGTAGCGATGTGGCAATCATGGTTTACCCATGGTGTCTCCTGCAAGATACAACATATAAAATGGGGAGAATCATGCTCCCAATGGGTTTTTCATACAATAATATCCAAATAATTCTCCTCATAAGTGTACAAATATCAGAAATACAATGGAGCAATAGGGAATTAAAACAAGTTGTCATAGGACAAACGGAGAGTGGTTCATAGTTCCACTCAGGGAACCTACGTAGTGCCTCCTTGGCCTGCCACAAAATCAAAAGTAACAAGTTCTATACTAGCCACTTGTTTTCTAGCACAACATCTCCTCATAAGATGAAACATGAGAATAAAAATTGGTGCCAATGGTGCACACCATGAAGCATGTGGCTTCCCCCACAATCATCACAAAATTAGCCAAAATCAAGGCTACAAGAAGCTGCAAGTACATTCTCCATGAAAAAATGCAAGAATGAACAAGCCTCCTTGATACATCATGCTCCTCAATCAATGAAAAGAAGTACTATACCAAATATGAAATTATACCTCCTCCATCATGCACTATAGCTCTTGAGTTGAAATGGCTCAACTGAATGCTCTCCCTCTCCTCCAATGAGTAAGGGAATGGTTGTGCCAACCTCTCCAAAGAAATATGGGCTCTACATCTATCCATATGCTGATGTAGATCATACTGAATGCCCTCCAAGTGAACTCCCCTAGCCAGGCAAAGGATGCATCCAAGTGCATAGCTAGGAAGTCTGCATGTGCTGCATGCAAAAGTTTCTCCTTGAGACTAGAAACTCTAGTCAAGAAGAGTCTGCCATGATGATAGATGATCATATCATCCACTAAGTGTCTGCCATCTCCATCAAGGCCATACAAGAATCATGCATGCATCAAGATCTTGGGGAATACTCAACCAAAGCTGGGTTCTCCATCCTGGATCAATCCTCCACATAGACAGCACTGGTATTCTGCAATATGGTGCTCCTTCACACTGCTGCCTGCTACCTTGACATCCCCTCATGCCAAATTCATCCTCCAAGTTGTTTCCATGCCATCATGCAGCTGCTCATGCTCAAAGAAATGATGATCTCTGAAAATAAGCCTCCCATGAGAGACTATCACCTCCAAAGAATCTCCCGATCCTGGGTAATGTAAGCATGAGTGGCCTCCATCTACTCCAAAGCATGAAAGAGTTCATCCCCAAAGGAATTAATACCTCTCTCATCAAATCTGTGGAGCAGTCATCCGACATCATGAAGATGCTATCCCCCTTCCATACAACAACTCTATCTATGTAGTGAACTGATGAGAATGGGTGGTACTGAAAATGAGAGAGTGTATCCCTCCTCCTTGTGCTCATCCCCAAAATCTCTGCGCTGTAATGGACTCCTATAATGCCTCCACCCCTCTGGAATCAAATGCGTGGAGAACCAAATGATATGATGCCTCTCATCATCTCTAGATCATGTGGCCTTCCAAGTGGAATTTTCCAAATCTGGAATTTTCCGCTCCATCAGGAATATCTTAAGATATTCCAATTCCTTCTTCAGTGAGACATCAAAAGTCCATTTCAGAGATTTACTATTGGGTAGTTTGTAGGATATGACTCCTTCCAAAGAAGGGAGAGATCCTGAGGCTAGCTGGCCCTTCATAGACTCTGTCTATGGATATGCAATATTTCACTTCGGGAATTTCTACTACAGGGTCCTTGAGGATGTTGTATAAGGAAGATGCTGCAAAAATAGGACAAACCACTGTTGGGATGGCTTAGAAAATTCATCCTTAAACTCCTATGCAGAATATGAGCTCAAATAAATAACTCTAGATGGGTTATTCAGATCTCCCCAATCTAGGTCTCTAAAATAATGCTCAATGAGAGAGCTTACAACAACATAAGAACATAAATACTGAACTCTGCAAATCTAAACATGCCATGAGAGGGAAATGTATGCAGCCATCATTATATGATTATATCAGTAGAAATATACAAGAAATAGTTGAGGGACAAGCCACTCAAACTTTAAGAGCAAACCTACAATGAATAAACAATAAAATACATGAGTTTCTGCAACTCCACAAAATGCTGGAGAGAAGTGACTGTGTTGTATCTATGAAGGTATGAGATTTTGAACATGTAAAAAATGATAATGATGCTAAATGATACAAATAAATAGCCCAATAACAAAGAAATGGGCTGACATACAGGATTTCTAGCCAATCTAGGAGAGATTGCTAGAAATGCCGGGGAATACAAAATGTGACAACCCAGTTGTCACTGCAACTGAACCAAAACAAGAATGAGGCTGTGGCTGATCTGAAATCTGATTGCCCTCCTTTGATAATGTCTTCAATACAAAGGGCTGATCCCTTTGTCTCAAAAACAACTCCTTATGAGCTTTATGAAACCCTCTCTCATTGCCTCCATAAAATAACGCAGTTTCCTCCATGGAATGTGCAATGGGAGATGACGGAATGTTGTCCTATGCCAAAAGATCTGAAATGAAGCCCATGAGTCCTCCTTGTAGATCCTCCAATGAGTTTATCACTCCTCCAGTGAAGAAAACAAGACAAGAGAGACTCCATGAGTTCCTCTCTTGCTGCACCCAGCAACACAACGTCCTCTCTGCTGCAGAAATAACGCTGTAGAAAATGAATGTAGCTATGGCCAATGCCAGATTGAGGAAATGTAGCTCAATCCTCATCCTTCCTTGAGGAAGAGGTAGGGATTCCTAACCGAGAACACCCTAGTGCCTGAGGGCACCATCACCCTACTAAACAACCCGGGGATGCAACCTTGCAGACCCAAGTCTGAAAACTAAAACATAACATAGTGAAAATGGGCTGCCATCTCCTCCATATAAAGAAAGGGAACTCTTCTCCACCATGGTCCCACCAATTAGGGTTTCCACCCTCACATGAGTTTCTTCCCTCCAAATCTGCGTAGCTTCTCTAGGAAGCCTCTTCCTCCTTGGGCAGCGCTGTTGACTTTAGTCAAAGGTGACTAATCAAGTGAGCTGTGTTCCATTCACACCCTTGGTGTTTATATCAGCTACTTTATTCTCCTCCTTTTCACATGAGGAGCGTTATTTATTCATCTAAAGTGGGCTAAGGTGTCTTCTTACCCATTTTATTAAAAAAAATAAAAATATGCCACTATAATGTTCCATTTTAGCTTGAGGCTAAAATTGGGAACATTACATTAAGGTTAAGGTTAAGGGGGTAAGGTTAAGGTTAAGGTTAAGGGTAAGGTCAAGGTTAAGGTTAAGGTTATGGTTATGGGAAGGTTAATGTTAACGTTATGGTTAAGGTTAAGGTTTTGGTTAATGTTAGGGTTACGTTATAGTTAAGGTCAAGGTTAAGGTTAAGGTTAAGTTTAAGGGGTTAAGGTTAGGTTAAGGTAAAGTCAAGGTCAAGGATAGGGTTAGGTTAAGGTTAAGATAAGGTTAAGGTTAAGGGTAAGGGTAAGGTTAAGGTTAAGGTTAAGGTTAGGGTAAATTTAAAGTTAAGGCTAAGTCAAGGTTAGGTTAAGGTTAAGGTTAAGGTTAAGGTCAAGGTTAGGGTTAGGTTAAGTTAAGGTTAAGGTTAAGGTTCATGTTAAGGGTAAGGCTATGGTTAAGGTTAAGGTTAAGGTTAAGGTTAGGTTAAGGTTAAGATAAGGTTAAGGTTAGGTTAAGGTCTAGGTTAAGGTTAGGGTTAGGTTAAGGTTAAGGTTAAGGGTTTGGTCAAGGTTAACCTAACCTCAAGGTTAGGGTTAGCTTATGGGTAAGGTTAATGATAGGTTAGGGTAAAGTCAAGGTTAAGGTTAACGTTAACGTTAAGGTCAAGGGGAAGGTTAAGGTTAAGGTTAAGGTTAAGGTTATAGTTAAGGTTAAGTTTAAGGGTAAAGTTAAGGTTAAGGTGAAGGTTAAGGGTAAAGTTAAAGTTAAGGTTAAGGTTAAGGTTAGGTTATAGTTAAGGTCAAGGTTAATTTTAACATTAAGGGTAAGGTTATGGTTAAGGGTAAAATTAAGGTCAAGGTTAAGGTTAGGTTATATTTAAGTTTAAGGTTAGGTTAAGGGTAAAGTCAAAGTTAAGATTAAGGTTAAGGTTACGGGTTTAGTAAGGTTAAGGTTAGGTTAAAGTTAAGGTTAGGTTATGGTTAAAGTCAAGGTTAAGGTTTAGTGGAAGGTTAAGGTTAAGATTAAGGTTAAGGTTGGGGTTAAGGTTCGAGGAAGGTTAAGGTTAAAGTCAAGGTTAAGGGTAAAGTTAAGGTTAAGGCTATATTAAAGTTAAGGTTAAGGGTTTGGTCAAGGTTAGGGTTAGGTTAAGATTAATTTTAAGGTTAGGTTAAGGTTAAGGATAACCTTCCTCTAACCTTTAACCTTAACCTACCCCTAACCTTAACCCTAAACTTAACTTTAACTTTAACCTTAACCTTCCCATAACCATAACCTTAACCTTGAGTTTACCCTTAACCTAACCTTAAGGGTTTGGTCACGGTTATGGTTAAGGTTAAGGTTACAGGTGTAGTAAGTTTAAGGTTATAGTTAAGGTCAAGGTTAAGTTTAAGGTTAACCTTAACCTTACCTTAACCTTACCCTTGACCTTGAACTTAACCTTAACCTTAACCTTATCTTAACCTTAACATAACCTTAACCTTAACTTTATCCTTAACCTTACCTTAACCATAACCTTAACCTAACCTTAACCTTAACATTACCCTTAACCTTATCTTAACCTTATCTTAACCATAACCTTAACCTTGACCTTAACTATAACCTAACCCTAACCTTGACCAAACCCTTAACCTTAACCTTGACCCTTAACCTTAACCTTAACCTTAACATTAAGTTTAACCTTAACCCTAACTGTAACCTTAACCTTAACCTGAACATCAACCTAACCTCAACCATAACCTTAACCTTAAATTTACCCTTAACCTAACCTTAAACTTACCCAAACCATACTAAACTCATAACCTTAACCTTAACCTTAACTTTACCCTTAACCTAACCTTAGCCTTAACCTTAACCTTAACCTCACTAAACCTGTAAACTTAACCTTAACCTTAACCTTACCTTGACCTTAACTATAACCTAACCCTAACCTTGACCAAACCCTTAACCTTAACATTAACCTGTACCTTTACCCTAACCTTAACCTTAACCTAACCCTAATCTTAACTTTACCTTAACCTTGACCTTACCCTAAGCCTAACCTTAACCTTAACCTAACCTTAACCTTAACTTTACCCTTAACCTTCACCTTAACCTTAGCCTAACCATAACCTTAACCTTAACCTTAACCTAACCTTAACCTTAACTTTACCCTTAACCTAACCTTAACCTTAACATTAACCTAACCCTAAAATTAACTTTAACCTTAACCTAAACTTAACCTTAACCTTAACCTTATCTTAACCTTAACCTAACCTTAACCTTCACTTTACCATTAACCTTAACCTTAACCTTAAAATTATCTTAACCTAACTTTAACCTTAAATTTAAGCTTAACCTTAACCTTAACGTAATCTTAAGCTTAACATTGACTTTACCCTTAACCTTAACCTGACTAAACCCGTAACCTTAACCTTAACCTAACCTTAACCTTATCCTTAACCTTAAACTTAACTATAACCTTAACCTGACTAAACCAGTAACTTTAACCTTAATCTGACTAAACCCTTACCCATAACTATAACCTAAATCTAACGTTAACCAAACCCTTAACCTTAACCTTACCCTTAACCTTAACCTGACTATACCCATAACCTTAACCTTAACCTTAACCTTACCCTTAACCTTAACCCTAACCTTACCCTTAACCTAACCGTAACCTTAACCTTATCTTAACCTTAACCTTAACCTAACCTTAACCTTAAATTTACCCTTAACCTTAACCTTAACCTTAGCCTAACCATAACGTTAACCTTACCCTTAACCTAACCCTAACCTTAAATTTACCCTTAACCTAACCTTAACCTAACCCTAACCTTAACTTTACCCTTACCCTTAACCTTAACCTTAACCTTATCTTAACCTTAACCTAACCTTAACCTTGAATTTACCCTTAACCTTAACCTAACCTTAACCTTGAATTTACCCTTAACCTTAACCTTAACCTAACATTAACCTTAAATTTAACCTTAACCTTAATGTTGTGGAGGTAAATCCCCTCTGCGGACAGAGGCGATCCCTACTAGCCCAGACTAGGTCTAGCAACAATCGTTCACACTATAGTGTAGGTTCCTAATTGAAAATAAACCAACCAGTGATGAAGGCTTACCTGGAATCCAACGTTGTCGCTTGTAGAGAAAGTAGCGCTCTCGTTCCTTAGCTTCGGCAGATCACAATCCTCACGATCTCCGTGATCGGACACTTGCACATGCAAGAAACACAACAAACGCAAGCGTAAAATCCAGTATATGCAACTATATGTTAGTCAGAGAAGACATAACTCATTATCATAATCAACAACAAGAGTGGAACCATAACCAATAGTCGCTTATCATTAATCAATCAAAGGAGGATACAACCTGGCTCTGACGCTGAATTATCCTTCGGAGGGTCACCAGCGGAACACGTCTTGAAAAATCCTGTCAGGGATGGGACAAGCCTCTCTCTTTGGATGTCTCGACAATAATATCCTTGCTTGGATTTGGCCTTAAGGGAATGAATCAAGGCTCTTGCAGCATAAGGCTCTAATGGCTCTTGGGAACTTGGAGACTCTACCATTCAGCCATTTTTCCCCTTCATCAATGGATGAAGGCTATATTTATAGAGGAGAGGAGGAGGTTGGGATCCATAAAATAGTGGAAGGGAGGCCTTATCCCTTGGGAGGTTCCCCATAAGGTGGAAACAAGAGGAAGGCTGTGGTTATTCAGTCGAAACCACTCCTGATGACTCATCCACGAAGTTGTTGTAATCGAAACTTCGCCTCTTTTTTTTTTTAAATTTTCAAAATAAAATTGGCACGGGTGCTTAACTGGGATAGAGTGCCAATTGGTGTGGGCTTAGTGTTAATTTTCCTCATTGGCGCGAGCACATAACGGGCTACCAGTGCCAAGGCAAAAACATGTGTTTTTAGGGGTCTGCTCAGGAAATGATCCACAAAAGAAATGTTGTCCTCATGGCAAGGGATGCAATGATGGTATTTGCAAGGCATGACACTACTTATTGGTCAAATAAATGACCCTCCAATGGGCGAGATGGGGATTGCAGGGATGGTGAAAAATTACTGTGTAACAGATGCCCCCTAAAGCATGAAGCCCGAAAGAGAGAGAGGGGTGAAATGCTTTACGAGAACGTGTCCAACTAAAAACATTGTCGTTGGAAAACCTGTGTAGAGAAGTACGACTAATATCTCAAATACATGATATATATGTGGTATGGGCGCAACCATCCATAACAGAGTATACATTAATCTAGATCCAGGGAATGGACGCAGCCATCCAATGAGGATCGATAAATAGACTCAGGTATGGTCGCAGCCATCCAGTGATTGAGTCATGTAACCAATCATAATAATCCACAAAATCGTAGCCTGGATTCCAACAGACAAAATCCAGGGTCTTGCGCTCCATCTCGACCCAAACAAAGTAAAAGTTCAAGCATGCGAATAAGTGAGCTGAAGTCGAACATGCAAGACCATCGTCTGATTACCAGCGAGTGATGAAAGCTGTCAACAGACGCGAGAGGTACCACCAATGATGACAATGGTCCTCAAGGTACTATAGGTACCATCTACGGCATGCAAATCAATGAGCTGGCGTCGAACACCTGTAGAATCACTCAATCAGAGGCCAATAATGAAAACCTCACGTCGAATGCGAAGAACCTGCCATTGAGGCATGCAGGTTCCAAGGTACCAGAAGGGAGTCTCTATATTAGCTTCCTAGATAATGAGCTGAATTCGATAGGAAGTGACTTTGATCGAAGGTGGGCCATAGTGTTTCCCACATCATCAACACGAGACAGAAGAACATATTGTCTTTGTGAATCAAGATTTAGATGAGAATCAAAGGAAGGTTGAAATCTGTAGAGGTCAACTTCTCTTGAACATATCGGTGGCACGACAGTGGATTTGGCAGCATTTGAAATCAAAAGATCAAGGGTCATGGTGACAAGGCAAAGAGCAGATGAGAGGTCAAAAGGGATCACCCAAACCCACGGAGGCAAGTGGAAAACAAGATGAGATGTCCTCAACCTGACACGAATGCAGACAAATGCCATGTTCAAGAGCGACATACTGCCGACACGACAATGATGTTGGTTCCATTTTTCCCACCATTTCTGGTGAGTACCTCTTTATTTTTACACAAGCTTGAAGAGGATACCATATGCTTGTCATATAAATCTGTCCTTTGGACGAATCCATCCTAGTACATTTAACGAGCCCTAGGAAGGAGGAACTCGAATATCATCATTACGACTGGATCCGATGTCATCAGGGTTTAACGAGTCTGACAAAGGAAGAACTCGACGTCTTTTCATGTTTAGAGAGTTTGAAAAGACAGCAGAAAAGTAAACTCCAACGGTCCCTTTTCGTAAATAGTTCCTCAGACCCGAAAAGGTAGAAAAATTTGCCTGAGAAAACCTCCTAGTCGCAATAGGCTAGGGTATTCTTTTTTCGTAAATAATCTATCCTAGCCCAAAAAAGGGGTAAACGTATACTGGTTAGATGTCGTTTCGTGGCCACTTTAACGGGATCGAAACGACAAGGGCCTCAACAATCTTTTCATGTTTAGAGAGTCAGAAAAGAGCCGAAAGTTGACTCCTCCTAGAGGAACGAGTGGTATAAAGGGTAGCTACAGGTTTCGGTGATGGTGGAACTACTAAGAACAAGATAAATGTCAAGAGGCTGGCTAACAAGACCACTCATCGCAGTGGTTCCTCAGGAATAGGTAAAACAACCAAGTGAAGGCATATGATCGGCCAAGCAGATAGTGACGATGGAATGAGGAAACCAAGGCTCATCTGGCAAAACAGGATGATAAAATGACAATCAAAAAAGGTAAAATGGGAAAGGTTTCATTTTTACACAAGCTTGAAATCAGGAAACTCTGCTTGAAGTTGGTTTCATTTTTACACAGGCTTGAAACAAAGATAAACTATGCTTGAAATCGGTTTCATTTTTACACAAGCTTGAAACGGAAACAAACTATGCTTGAAAAAGTAAGCATGCCCCCCAGCATGGTGACTCAATTCGAGGTACATGCCCCCCAAGCTTCAATCCATATGAAAGGCAGATGGAGTGAAGGTTCAAGTTACGAGATCAAGAGACCGACTCGACTAGGATTTTACGAGATCTTATCAAAGACTCGAATTGAATAGGAAAGTGTTTCATTATTTTAACGAGGTAGACACATTATTAGGAATTTGGCTTCTGTGATCCATAAAATTGGTATAAATTATTTCAGAAAAAATCACATTCTAACAGATTTTGTCGACGCGTTTCGAACCAGCAATTGTGGTTCATCATCAGGACAAGATAAGAAATCTGATCTAAAACACAGTTTAAATAGATAGGAAACTCTAACTAGTCGTTATTCCAAAACAGCTAATTAGACTAAATCATAAATTTCTAAGATAAAATAATATTAGAGTTATTATTATCTCAAAACGGATACTTTGACTAAATAATGAAATTAATAGTTAAATTATTAATATTGTATTTAATTAATAATTAAAAGATTCAAATATAATAAATATTTATATAAAATTAAAAATAATAATAATAATAATAATAATAAAAATAATAAAAATAAAATAAAATAAAATAGAATAAAAATGCACTAAGATAAAATAAAAATAAGTAAAAATAAATAATTAAATGAAAATGAAAATGAAAATAAATATGGAAATAAATAAAAATAAAATGAAAATAAAAATAAAATAAAAATAAATGAACGAAAAATAATAACACTCAAAGATAAATTATACAATAACAGATAAATTAACTGAATATGGAAATTAATAGTTGAAATAATATTTTTGGAATCTAAGCTTCTGTGATCCATAATATAAATTATTAGAAATTATTTCGGTAATAATCACATGCAAAAGAACGTGGTCGACGCGTTTCGAACCAACCAGTGTGGTTCATCATCAGGACTGATTTTTATTTTTTATTTTATTATATTTTATTAATCATTAAAATATTTTAAATATAATAAATACTTATATAAAAATAAATAAATAAATAAATAATAATAAATAAAATAAAATAGAAATATAAAAATAAAAGTAAAAAAAATAAATAAAAAAATAAAAAATAAAAAATAAAAAATAAATAAAAATAAAAATAAGTAAAAAAAAATTAAAAAAATAAAAATAATATATATATATAATGAAAGCACTAAGATAAATTACATAAATAGATAAATATTTTTATTTTATATTATTTTATTTTTATTTTTAAAGAAAAAACAAAAGTAAATAAATACAATAAAAATAACATAACTAAATAAAGATAGATACAAATAAAGATAACATATATAGAAGAATGAAAAGTAATAATATTCAAATTAAATACCAATGATAAGTAATTAAATAAATAATAATAATAACTGAATAGAAATAAAATCAAGAACAAAAAGGGAAGAATAAAACAAAAACAGAGAGGAAAAAAAAAAAAAAAAAAGAAGAAGAAGAAAAGAAAAGAAACGAAGGTTGACACATTAAAAGAACTATCCTTAGGATACCTTGTTTCATGGTTTAAGGAGCTCGGCACAAGACAAGGAAATCTGCTCCAACAACCTTGTTTCATTTTATAAGGAGCTTGACACAAGAAAAGAACCATGCTCTGACAAACCTTGTTTCATTTTTTAAGGAGCTTGACATAGGAAAAGAACCATGTTCCGACAAACCTTGTTCCATTTTTTGAGGAGCTTGACACAGGAAAAGAACCATGCTCCGACAAACCTTGTTTCATTTTTTAAGGAGCTTGACATAGGAAAAGAACCATGCTCCGACAAACCTTGTTTCATTTTTTAAGGAGCTTGACACAGGAAAAGAACCATGCTCCGACAAACCTCATCATAATGAACAAGAAGTCAATGCTTCCAAGAGTTCCACTCCCGATGGAAGGAAAACATCCTGGAAGTCAGGACCCAATGCCTCTAGCACCTGATGCACAATGGCACTATCAATGGGTACAGGCATGGGGTAGGTAGCCACATAGTTGACCTGCAGTGGGGAAGAGACAACGGGTGGATAAAAAACAAGAAGGGATGATGGCTGGCCAGTTGCCATATCAGGACCAAAGAATGAAAGCTGATCAATGGTCACGATCCATCCTTTATGCGGAAAACAGATCACACGAAAAAGGGAGGAGACAAGTGCTCCCATGGCATAGGTGTAATCGTGCCCCAAAAGCAGATTGAAATCCAAGGGGCTTGGAACAACCATCACGTCCATATGGACGGTTTTACCTCCCAAAGTAACAGGTAACCTTGGAAGGATCCCTAAGGGTTGACTCGTTCTTTTGTTAAATGCCAACAGATTCTGCGTAACAGGCGCAAGCGGCGGTGAACCGAAAGCTTGCCAGGTAGTTGAGGATAGAACACTAATAGACGCGCCTTCATCTATAATGGTTCTGGGTACGACCAGACCAAAGGCCTGTACTGTGATCTCGAAAGGCACATAAGATGGAAGGCGGTATCCTGCAAATCGACTCCAGTCAAAGGAAGCGACCAAACTACTCGGAGGGGCTACCATCGAATCGAGATGGTCTTCCCCTGGTGTTATGGAAGAAGGAGCATCCTCCACAACCTCCATCTCGAAGGTGGGAGGGATATTTTCCGAGGCCTCCATCATGGGAGGCAGAGGAGCAGATTCTTGAGATACAACGACAGGATAATCTTTCTCCAAATCTGAGGAATCTGAAGAAACAAGAAGAACCTGAGGGGTATGAGATCCACTCTCTACGGAAAAGACCTGGTGCACCGTAGACGGGGTCAGCTCAACCGATCCCATGACCAATGGTTGGTTAGGGATGGATTCCTGAATTTGAATTTTCGAGGGAGCGGGATCGACCAAGGATGACTCTTGACCAATCGTAGGATCAGCTGGTGGAGGACTCAAAGAAAGTTGTTTGTAACCATCCGGAAGGCACGGTGCAGAAACAGTCGAGTTGTCCAAAACTCTTTTGGCTTCATCCATATACAGACAAAGGTGAATGGCATGGTGCCCCCCACACAACTTACAGGGATTGGCAAGCTTACCCTACTTCTTAGGAGCCTTACCAGCAGCAGCTGAAGACGTGCCCCCAACTTGACTCCCAGAAGCCAAAGGCAACGGCGGACGACTGTTGGACCATACTTCGAGTACCTTGGGAATGAAAAGGAAATCTCGAAGGAGATGGTCTCCCGTGCATAACATGTAAGGGAAATTGACTTTCCGCGGAGGGTTGGAAGGTTTATCAAGAGGAGGTGTTTCAGAAACAGTAGCTGGAGCCTTAGCCTCTCTTTTATTAGACTTTTTCTTCTTTGTCTTCTTCTTCTTCTTCTTAGCCACCTGGTTACTCGAATCTAGACTTTCACCAGGCGAAGTAGAAGAGGAGGATGCAAAAACAGGCGAAGAAGGGGAGAGGTCCACCTTAGAATCAACATGATGTTGTTCAGGCGGAGGAACTGATTGAACAGTAGTCGAGACATTCGAGACCACAGAGGTTGAGAACAACCAAACAGGCAACCCAACAGTTAACCCAGGAAGGGACAGCGTTGCCATATAAGGAGCGCCAACATTTCCAAAAGGAGGAAAATGACCAGGATTCCCATCGAAGGGGATTCCTTGGTTGGTGTACTCCGGAAAAGTTTCCATCAACAACTCAAAACCGCACACGGGCTAAAAACCAAGGCACACAATCAAACGGCCAACAAGCAAATTCTAACAGGGCGTGTGATCATAGGTGATTTATTTTACCACATTGAAACTTAGAAACTCCACTGTTTCATGTTTTAAGAGTCGAGAAACAGATGAAAGGTGACTCTATCTCTTTCAGTTTTGAAACAAGCATGAAAGGACAAGCGCTTGGTGATCCTTTCAAATTTAAAGAGTCAGAAAAGATCAAATGACTACTCAAGAATACTAGGTAAATGGTATACCAAATAACCATGAACTGCAATATACACCTTGGTTTCAAAATGAAAGAGAAATCAACCAAGGACTTAACGTACGTGTAGGAAATCTCCCCGAATGTTGTGTCCGGTGTATCACGGGTATAGGGCGGCAGACTCGGCTTCCTATGGATAAAGGATAGAAACCTAGTGGGGTATCCCTTTATATACATGATGGTATGGGGAGCACAAGTCCGTACTAGTGCTGTCTAAAGCCAAGAGGCGAACGATAGCTACTAGGTTTAAAGACGTCGAAACACGTCTCTAGCCTAGACCACTAAATGTTGCGTTAATGTTTCAATGCTGCCTTAGTGTAAATTGAATAAATTTTATGGTTGATATTCAATTATGTTTCGATTTCAAGGCCCTACCGTATGTCATATGAAAATCTCCTATATGCAGCTATATGAGAAAAGAAAACTTTTCAATTCAATGAATGCTATCTAGTTAAGGGAAGAGCTTCAAACAATGATGCGACATAAAACAACACTGTAAACAAAATCTTTTCCAAACTAGATGACTTTCACTATCCAAAAGTAATTTCAAACATTCAACGATGCAAACAATGCAATGTGATCTATGCAAAATCCTCTTTTTCGAAAACTATGCAATTGTAATCTATGCACAATTTCCTTTTTCCTTTTCAAATAATAAGAATGCACTCAATGCATTTTTCGATGAAATGAGAATCTACTTAATGCATGCTTTCAATGAAAGAGAATGCACTCAAAGCAATTTTTAGCTTTCAATCATTAAACAATGTAATCTAAGCTCAATGATGGATCTCAAAAAAAACTTTTCAATGCACCGTGATCTAATGCATCTTAACAAAAGCAAACTTTGAGATGAAAACTAAACAAATGCAAATCTCCTTAATGAAGGATGAATGCAAAGGAGATGTAAACAAACACTAAGAATGCAATCGTTGTTTCAAACACTTTGTAACGAAATTCCTCAAAAGGTGACAAAACACAAAGAGGACTTCCAAAGCATGAGATCAAAACAAGGCATTCATTCCCTTTTACATCAAACAATCATGGATAGAAGACATTCCAAACAATGAGCAATGTAATCTATGCTCATACAGAGAAAATACCGGAAGGGAAAGACACACTGGTGAAGGATTCAGGGACAAAGTCTCAATTTTCACACACCCTGAAATTGGCCCAACTTTGTCATTGACAACTAGCGCCAACTGGCACGACTTGCTCACTGACAACTAGCGCCAATGCCCAATTGGCACTGGTTGCTAACTGAAAACAAGCGCCAACGCCTGAAAATGAAAAAAAAAAGAATTTCTCCCAACCAAGACCAGACTCACCACCTCAAGTAGAATATAAAACAAACCCAGAAGCAAAGTACTGATCAAAAGAAACTTCCGAACAAGGGTAAACCCTAGTAGCTATAGGAGATGGCGTGACTATCTCGCTGTAATCCGCGCCAGACAGGGGATGGCGTGAGTGATGAACTGGAAACACGAACCAATTGGCACGACTGTCAGGGTGGAAACCGCGCCAATCAAGCCAACCATGAAAGGATGAAAACTCAGAAAAGCAGAGGTCAGATCTGATCCTCTGGGGCTGAACCAAAAGCCAAACACTCAAAAAGAGCCAGCCAAAAGAGCCGATCAAGCAAGAAGAATCGAGAAACAACCGAAAAGACAAGACAATACTCCAAGTGTTCAGTTCATAAACTAAACCAGAGATTGACTGAAGCAGCATTCATCTACTTTTTCTAATGCAAAGCAAGAGCGTTTCGAAGGCTATCTAGCTAACTTCAGGCTCTATCTGTAGTTTATAAAGCAAACAAAAAACACATCTCCCCAACGGAGTCACCAATTTGTTGAAGAGGTAAATCCCCTCTGCAACAGAGGCAATCCCTACTAGCCCAGACCGGGTCTAGCAACAATCGTTCACGCTATAGTGCATGTTCCTAATTGCAAATAAACCAACTAGTGATGAAGGCTTACCTGGAATCCAACACTGTCGCTTGTATAGAAAGTAGCGCTCCCATTCCTTAGCTCTGGAAGATCACAGTCCTCACGATCTCCGTGATCGGACACCTGCACACGCAAGAAACGCAACAAACGCAAGCGTAAAATCCAGTATATGAAACTATATGTCAGTCAAAGAAGACATAACTCATTATCATAATCAACAACAAGAGTGGAACCATAACCAATAGTTGCTTATCATTAATCAATCAAAGGAGGATACAACCTGGCTCTGACGCTAAATTCTCCTTCGGAGGGTCGCCAGCGGAACACGTCTCGAAAAAGCCTGTCAGGGATGGGACAAGCCTCTCTCTTCGGATGTCGCGACAATAATCTCTTTGCTTGGATTTTGTCTTTAGGGAATGAATCAAGGCTCTTGCAGCATAAGGCTCTGATGGCTCTTGGGAACTTGGAGACTCTACCATTCAGCCATTCAGCCCCTTCATCAATGGATGAAGGCTATATTTATAGAGGAGAGGAGGAGGTTGGGATCCCTACAATAGTGGAAGGGAGGCCTTATCCCTTGGGAGGTTCCCCATAAGGTGGAAACAAGAGGCCAAAGGAGGAAGGCCGTGGTTATTCAGTCGAAACCACTCCTGATGACTCATCCACGAAGTTGTTGTAATCGAAACTTCGCCTCTTTTTTTTTTTTTTAATTTCCAAAGGCAGATTGGTGCAGGTGCTTAACTGGGACAGAGCGCCAATTAGCACAGGCTCAGTGCTAATTTTCCTCATTGGTGCGAGTACATAACGGGCTACCAGCGCCAAGGCAAAAACAAGTGTTTTTAGGGGTCTGCTCAGGAAATGATCCACAAAAGAAATGTTGTCCTCATGGCAAGGGATGAAATGATGGTATTTGCAAGGCATGACACTTCTTATTGGTCACAGAAATGACCCTCCAATGGGTGAGATGGGGATTGCAGGGATGGTGACAAATTACTGTGTAACACTTAACCTAATCTTAAGCTTAAAGTTAACCTAATCTTGAAATTAACCTTGACTTTACCCTTAACCTTAACCTTAACCTTAACCTAACTAAACATGTAACCTTAACCTTAACCTGACTAAACCTGTAACCTTAACCTTAACCTTTAACCTAATCCCAACCTTAACCATAACCTTAAAATTAACCTTAACTTTACCCTTAACCTATCCTAACTATAACCTAACCTTAACCTTAACCATAACCTTAACCTTGACCTTAACTATAACCTAACCTTAATCCTAACCTTAGCCTAATCTTAACCTTAACCCAACCTTAACCTTAAGGGTTTGGTCAAAATTAGTTTTAGCCTTAACCCTTACCCTTACCCTTAACTATAACCTAACCATAACCTTGACCAAACCCTTAACCTTAACCTTAACCTTACCCTTAATATTAACCCTAATCTTACCCTTAACCTTAACCTTAACCTTCCCATAACCTTAACCTTAACCCTAACCACAACCTTAACCTTAACCTTAACCTAAACCTTAACATTAACCTTAAACTTAACCTTAACCTTAACCTTACCCTCAGCCTTAAACTTAACCTTGACCTTAACTATAACCAAATTTTAACCTTAGGTTAAGGTCAAGGTTAGGTTAAGGGTAAATTTAAGGTTAAAATTAAGGTTAAGGTTAAGGTTAGGTTATAGTGAAGGTTAAGGTTAAGGTGAAGTTAAGGTTATGGTTAAGGTTTGGTCAAGGTTAGGGTTAGGTTATGGTTAAGGTAAAGGTTAATGTTAGGTTAAGGATAAGGTTATGTGTTTAGTCAGGTTAAGGTTAAGGCTAAGGTTAGGTTAAGGGTAAAGTCAAGTTTAAGGTTATGGTTATGGGAAGGATAAGGTTAAGGTTAGGTTAAGGTAAAGTCAAGGTTAAAGTTAGGTTATGGAAAGGTTAAGTTTATGGTTATGGAAAGGTTAAGGTTAAGGTTAAGGTTATAGTTAAGGTCAAGGTTAAGGTTAAGGTTAGGTAAAGGTTAGTGTTAAGGGTAGGATATAGTGAAGGTTAAGGTTAAGACCCGTAACCTTAACTTAAGCTTAAAATTAACCTTATCTTAACCTTAACCTTAACCTTAACCTAACTATAACCTTACCTTAACCTTCACCTTAACCTTAAACTTAGGTTAAGGTTAAGGTTAGGGTAATATTAGGGTAAAGCTTCAGGTTAAGGTTAAGGTTAAGGGTTTGGTCAAGGTTAGGGTTCAGTTATAGTTAAGGTCAAGTTAAGTTTAAGGTTAAGGTTAGGTTATCGTTTAGGTTAGGTTAAGGTTAAGATTAAGGTTAAGGTTAAGGGTAAAGATAAGGTTATGATTAAGGTTAAGGTTAGGGTTAGCTTATAGTTAAGGTTAAGGTTAAGGTTAGGTTAAGGGTAAAGTTAAGGTTAAGGTTAAGGTTTGGTTATGTTAAGGTTAAGGTTAAGGTTAAGGATAAGGTGAAGGTGAAGGTTAGGTTAAGGGTAAAGTTAAGGTGAAGGTTAAGGTTAAGGTTAAGGTTAAGGGTTTGGGAAGGTTAAGGTTATGGGTTAGGTTATAGTTAAGGTTAAGGGTAAGGTTAGGGTTGAGGTTAGGGTAAGGTTAAGATAAGGTTAAGGGTAATATTAAGGTTAACCAAACGTTATCTTAACCTTAAGCTTAACTTTAAGCTTAACCTTAACCTTAAACTAACCTTAACTTGACTAAACTTGTAGCTCAAACCTTCACCTAACCTTAACCTTGACCTTACCCTTACCCTTAAGCTAACCTTAACCGTAACATTAAAATTAACTTTACCCTTAATGTAACCTTAACGTTAACCTTAACCTTAACATTAACTTTACCCTTAATGTAACCTTAACCTTAAGCTTACCCTTACTCTTAACCTTAACCATAACCTTAACCTTTAGCATAACCTTACCCTAACCTTAACCTTAACCGTAACCTTAACCTAACCTGAACCTTGACCTTGACTTTAACCTTAACCATAACCTTAAAGATAAGGTTAAGGTTATGGGTTAATGTTAAAGGTTTGGTCAAAGTTAGGGTAGGTTATAGTTAAGGTCAAGGTTAAGGTCAGGTTAAGGTTACGGTTAAGGTTAAAGTCAAGGTGAAGGATTTGGTAAAGGTTAGGGTTAGGTTAAGGTTAAGATTATTTTTATGTTTATGGGGTGGTTAAGGTTAAGGTTATGTTTAGGTTAAGGTTAGGTTAGGCTAAGGTTAAGTTTAAGGTTTACAGGTTTAGTCAGGTTAAGGTGAAGGTGAAGGTGAAGGTGAAGGTGAAGGTCAAGGTGAAGGTTAAGGTTAAGGTCAAGGTCAAGGTCAAGGTCAAGGTCAAGGTTAAGGTTAAGGTTAGGATTAGGTTAAGGGTAAGGTTATAGTTAAGGTTAAGGTTAGGTTAAGGTTAAGGTTAAGGTTAAGGTTAAGGTTAGGTTAGGTTAGGTAAGGGTAAGGTTAATGTTAAGGTTAAAGTTAAGGTTAAGGTTATGGTTAAGGTTAGGTTAAGGGTAAAATTAAGGCTAAGGTTAGGTTAAGTTTAAGGTTAAGGTTACGGGTTTCGTCAGGTTAAGGTAAAGGTTAAGGCTACAGGCTTAGTCAAGTTAAGGTTAAGGTTAAGGTGGCAAGGTTAAGGGTAAGGTCAAGGTTAAGGTTAAGGTTATGGTATGGGAAGGTTAAGGTTAAGGTTAAGGTTAAGCGTTTGAATAAGGTTAGGGTTAGGTTATAGTTAAGGTCAAGGTTAAGTTTAAGGTTAAGGGTAAGGTTAAGATTAAGTTTAAGGTTAAGGTCAAGGTTAAGTTTAAGGTTAAGGGTAAGGTTAAGATTAATTTTAAGGTTAAGGTGAAGGTTAAGGTTAATATTAGGTTAAGGGTAAGGTTAAGGTTAGGTTAAGGTGAAGGTTAAGTTAAGGTTAAGGTTAAGGTTAAGGGTTTGGGAAGGTTAAGGTTAAGGTTAAGGTTAAAGTTAGCTTAAGGTTAGGTTAATGTTAAGGTTAAGGTTAAGGGTTTAGTTAAGGTTAAGGTTAGGTTAATGTTAAGGGTTTGGTCGAGGTTAGGGTTAGGTTATAGTGAGGGTTAAGGTTAAGACCCGTAATGAAAACCTTAACCTTAATCTTTACTTTAATATAACCTTAACTATAACCTAACCCTAACCTTGACCAAACCCTTAACCTTAACCTTAAGCTGACTAAAACCCATAACCTTAACTTAACTTAACCTTAACCTTCACCTTCACCTTCACCTTAACTTGAACCTTCACCTTCACCTTAACCTAACCTTAACCTTGACCATAACTATAACCTAACCCTAACCTTCACCTTTACCTAACCTTAACCACAACCTTAACCTTACCCTTATCTTACCCTTAGCCTTAACTTATCCTTAACCTTCACCTTCACCTTCACCTAACCGTAACCTTAAGCTTAACCTTAACTATAACCTAACCCTAACCTTAACCTTCACTATAACCTAACATTAACCTTAACCTTACCCTAACCTTAATCTTAACCTTAACCTTAACTTGACTAAACCCATAACCTTAACCTTACCTTAACCTAACTTTAACCTTAACCTTAACCTTAACCATAACCCTAACCTGGACCAAACCCTTAACCTTAAGGTTAGGATTCGGTTAAGGCTAAGGTTATAGTTAAGGTTAAGGTTAGGTTAAGTTAAGGTTAAGGTTAAGGTTAGGTAACGGTAAGGTTAATGTTAAGGTTAACGTTAAGGTTAAGGTTATGGTTAAGGTTAGGCTAAGGGTAAAGTTAAGGCTAAGGTTAGGTTAATGTTAAGGTTAAGGTTACGGGTTTAGTCAGGTTAAGGTAAAGGTTAAGGTTACAGGCTTAGTCAAGTTAAGGTTAAGGTTAAGGTTAAGGTGGTAAGGTTAAGGTGGTAAGGTTAAGGTTAACATTAAGGGTAAGGTCGAGGTTAAGGTTAAGGTTATGGTTATGGGAAGGTTAAGGTTAAGGTTAAGGTTAAGCGTTTGGATAAGGTTAGGGTTAGGTTATAGTTAAGGTCAAGGTTAAGTTTAAGGTTAATGGTAAAGTTAAGGTTTTTTTAAAGGTTAAGGTCAAGGTTAAGCTTAAGATTAGGCTAAGGGTAAGGTTAAGGTGAAGGTTAAGTTAAGGTTAAGGTTAAGGTTAAGGGTTTGGGAAGGTTACGATTAAGGTTAAGTTAAGGTTAAGGTTAGGTTAAGGTTAAAGTTAGCTTAAGGTTAGGTTAAGGTTAAGGTTAATTTTAAGGGTTTATTTAAGGTTATGGTTAGGTTAATGTTAAGGGTTTGGTCGAGGTTAGGGTTAGGTTATAGTTAAGGTCAAGGTTAAGGTTAGGTTATAGTGAAGGTTAGGGTTAAGACCCGTAACGAAAACCTTAACCTTAATCTTTACTTTACCTTATCCTTAACTATAACCTAATCCTAACCTTGACCAAACCCTTAACGTTAACCTGACTAAAACCCATAACCTTAACTTAACTTAACCTTAACCTTGACCTTGCCCCTGACCTTAACCTTACCCTTAACCTTCACCTTATCCTAACCTTAACCTTGACCATAACTATAACCTAACACTAACCTTAACCTTTGCCTAACCTTAACCTTAACCTTAACCATAATCTTAACCTTAACCTCGACCTTAACATTAACCTTAACCTTAACCTTATCTTACCCTTAACCTTAACTTATCTTTAACCTTAACCTTAACCTTCACCTTCACCTAACCGTAATCTTAGCCTTAACATTAACTATAATCTAACCCTAACCTTAACCTTCACTATAACTGTTGGAGAGGTAAATCCCCTCTGCAGATAGAGGCGATCCCTACTAGCCCAGATCGGGTCTAGCAACATTCAGTCACGCAGTGACGCAGGCCTCTAGTTACAAAAACAAAAAAACATAACAAGTTTCCTACCTTAGGTCCTATGCAATGGTCGTCGAAGAAAGGATGACACTTCCTGTCCTCCACTTTGGCAGATCACGATCCCTCTGCTTAACATGTCCAAACACCTGCACACATGCGAAGAAACACAATGATACACAGCATAGAATCTAAATCTTGTAACCATACATCAGTTAGAGAGGATTTAATTCATTGCATCAAAGACAAAGACACATGAATGAAACCATAATCAAAGTTGCTTATCATTAATAATAATGAAAGAAAGATACAACCCAAAGCTCTGATGCCATATCTTCCTTTGACGGGGCTGACAATGGAGCACGTCTCAATGAAGCTCGTCGGAAATGGGACAAGGCTTTCTCTCTTCGGCTTGGCTCTCCAAGTTTGTCTGGCGATAGTCTCCTTGCTACAGATTCAACTCTTACTTCTAGCTTACTAAGGGAAAATGGCAAGCTTATATAGATGGTGGAAGGGGAGTTGGGATCCCTACAATTGTGGGATCGGCCCTATCCTTAAGGAAATTTCCATGATAGGTGGAAAACCACCTACCCTACATGGAGATATGGAGCCAAACCTCCCAACTCATTTTAGAGACTCATTCAGGAGTTTGTTGGAATCAAAATTCTGCCATTTATTTTTAAAAAAAATCTTTATTAAGCTTGGCATGGGCAAGACACTGGGACAGAGTGCCAGTTGGCGCGCCCTCTTTGGTGGATTTTTCCCATTGGCATGAGGGCTAAACTAGTTAGTCGCGCCAAGGCCAAAAGATCATTTTTTAGGGTTTTTCAAGGAAATTTTCTTCAGAGGAATGATTGTCCTTGTCAAGGGGGATGCCATGAAAGTGGTTTAAGGTTATGTCACTGCTCACAGGTCATGGAAAAGGCCCTCCAATGTGCGGTATGAGGGATTGCAGGTATGGTGACAAATTACTGTGTAACAGATGCCCCTTAAAGCATGAGGCTCGAGAGACAGAGAAGGGTGAAATGCTTTATGAGAACGTGCCCAACTGAAAACACTGTTGTGGGAAAACCTGCGTAGACAAATACTACTAATATCTCAAATACATGATATGTGGTATGGGCACATCCATCCATAATAGAGTATACAATGATCAGGATCCAAGGTATGGATGCAGCCATCCAGTGAGGATCAGTTGACTCAGGTATGGTTGCAGCCATCCAATCAATGAGTCATGTAACCAATCATGATAATCCACAAAATCCACAACCTGGATTCCATCAGACAAAACCCAGGGTCTTGCACTCCATCTCGACCTGAACTAAGTACAATTCCTAGCATGTGAATAAGTGAGCTGAAGTCAAACATGTAAGAACATCATCTGATTACCAGCCAATGATGAAAGCCGTTAACAAAACCAAGAGGAACCACCAATAATGACGATGGCCCTCAAGGTACTAGAGGTACAATCCACGGAATGTGAACAGTGAGCTGGCATCGAACACCTGCAGAATCATTTGATCGAAGGTCAATGATAAAAACCTTGCGTTGAATGCAAAGAACCTGCCATTGAGGCATGCAAGCTCCAAGGTACCTTAAGGGAGTCTCTAGATCAGCATCCTAGATATTGAGATGAAGTCGACAGGATTTGACCTTGATCGAAGGTGGGCCATAGTGTTTCCCACATCATCGATGCGAGACAGAGGAAGATAATGTTTGTGAATCAGGATCAAATGAGAACTAGAGGTAGGTTGAGAACTACAGAGGTCAACTTCTTTTGAACATATCAGCGGTACGACACTAGATTTGGTAGTATTTTAACATAAAAATTTCTGAGCTCATGATGATGAGGCAAAGAGAAAATGAGTGGTCAAAAGGATAACCCAAACCCATGGAGGCAAACAAAAAATGAGATGAGATTTCCCCAACCCAACACAAATGCAGACGAGTGCCATGTTCAAGAGCAACATACTGCTGACATGACGACGATACTGGCTTCATTTTTTCCCCACCATTTCTGGTGAGTACCCCAATTATTTTTGAAGACAAGCTTGAAGGGGATAACATATGCTTGCGATATAATTTTTTCCTTCGAACAAATCCAACCTAGTACATTTAACGAGCCCTAAGAAGGAGGGACTCGAGTTTCATCATTACGATGGAATTTGATGTCATCAGGTTTTAATGAGTCTGACAAGGGAAGAACTCGGCGTTTTTTCATGTTTAGAGAGTTTGAAAAGATAGGGGAAAAGTAAACTCCAACAATCCCTTTTCGTAGATAGTTCCTCAGATCTGAAAAGGTAGAAAACTGTGTCTGAGAAAACTTCCAAGTCGCGATAGTCTAGGGTATTCCTTTTTCGTAAATAATCTATCCCAGCCCGAAAAAGGGGTAAACATATACTGGGTAGATGTCGTTTCGCAGCCAATTTAACGAGATCAAAACGACAAGAAAATCGGCAATCTTTTCATGTTTAGAGAGTCAGAAAAGAGCTAAAAGATGACTCCAGTAGTGAATTTTTCGTGTTTTTACCAAGTCCGAAAAAGTATAAAATACAACTCGCATCGTCATCCTAGTCGTGTGAAAACCTGTTGCTGCACAAAGAAGCAAGCATAAAACCCATTTTTCGAAAAAATATAATAAAATATTGGAAAAATAAGCTTTAAAACCTAATTTGATCTTGAAAAGTTATAAATATGAAAAAAATAGTAAAAACATATTTACTTTTAATTTTTACCTCTTATGTAGAGCTACAGTGAGTTTTTTCTATGCAAACTTACGGCGATGACTGTGGAGGATACAATGCATCATTTCAGTTTTCATTTTTTCCAAGTAAGAGACGCTTCCCTTAGCCATGTTTTAATATATTTTTTATAGAATTCCATTGTGATTTCAGATCCTTGAGGGGATATTTGCAATTTTAGGGCTAGCCCAATTGGTGCAGGTATCGGGCACAGACTCTCGCCAATTGGGTTCTTTTTACAAAGGGGTCACGCCAATGACGCCACCTAAATTTCCGCTCAATTTTTACAAAAAATGAACCAATCAACTGGATTTTTGAGTGTTCAAGGGATCTAATGAAGTTTTTATGACCATTTTGGTGCAAGTACACAACCATAATGGTGATCGAATGGAAAGAAAGGGAGCATATTGAAGAAGATGAAATGGCCATGGAGAATGAGCAATGCATGAATTCTCTCTAGGATTGTGGCTTAAAATAGTTCTTCTTAATACCATGTCTCAGGGCACAACCTAAATTGCTACAATACTTGATCAGTATCTAGGACGAGAACAAAGAGAATTTTAGGCTTCGAGACCAAGTGTTGGAGCTTGAAGTATCCAACGTTTACTTCATAACTAGACTGTCCCGCAGAGGTTCAGTGCCGATCTTGACAGGTACTAGGCCATCTGGTGAAAAAATGGAAATGGTAATGGAAATAGCATGCCCAGGGGCACGGAACGGATCAGTTAGTTGGAAGGTTGACATCCATGCGGTTCTTGATCTAGCACTCAGAGTGGTGCTCCATACCATTACGCGGGCTGTAGGGTCGCAGGCACCACATGAGGCTACTAAAACATGTAGCTCCTCTTAGCATTAGAATGCATGAACCCAAGAGTATTCGATTGGGCCACTGCCGTAACAATGAATATCAAATGGCAGTTGACGAAGTGTAGGAAGACCAAACTAAAGCAATTTGGGTACGGATCTATCTTGGTATCGTTCATCCTCGAACGGTTACCAATATTTTAGGGCCAGGGGGCGATAGTCGCCAATCCACCATTGAGAGAGCTAAGGATAGCTCGATGGGTAGCACTGATGCCCAGAGCAGGAGGGGGCCAGAAAATTTCATGGAGGCCCGAGTTTTTTGTATGCCTTTGGCGACAGCTGATCTTCATAGAGGACTGGCCCTATGCCAGTACTGACTTCACGGGAGACCCAGATCTTCCACTCCCAAAGGGAGAAGACTGGGATGAGAAGCTAGGTAAGACTCTTTTTGATTTTGTGTATTTTATGATTTTTTTGGGATACATGCATGTTCTAACAAAAAATCCTATGTGTATGTAGATATTGGCCCAATGAGGCCCGCCAAGATGTCGCCCATCACACGGAGGACCCCTCTCACCTATAACCCTCAAGGCGAGGGTGGCAAGGGGAGTAAGCTAGTTCAGAACTTGGAGGGAATCGCCCGTGGGATCCCAGATTACGCTTTCCTAGAAGACGTCCCTATGGATTATCAGAGGCACACTGTGGGGGTGCCTAGTTGCCTTCATCATTTACTGAGGCGACTGGTGCGGGCATTGACATGCTACCATGAGCACCATGCTAATTACTCATCTAGGCTTTTCATTTGCACATTTTTGAGAGACATGTTGTCTCTGAATATTATTAAAACAAACATGTATATTTTTTGGATTTTATGTGATGCACACAAACTGCAAACATTTCGACGTATGATGATGGATCTTTTTCACGTATGATGATATTTTTACAAGTTGCGTAAATGTCTATCTAAAACCATGTTAGCTACTGCATCTGTTAATGCATTCATGTGTCTGGGTATATGTTGATATGTAATGTAATCAAAATTTCTTTCCAGTAAACGAATACGTAGATACAGTCGTAAAATGGATGGGTTCCTAACTGAATAATGACCATTGAGTTGTAACACTACAAGCTGTGAGTCCAGATATACAAGTAATGCACGAATACCGAGGTTAACAGCCTCATTCAACAATTCCAAAATGACACTATATTCCGCAACATTATTGGTGGTAGGCCCTGGAAAAACACCTTGCAAATTGATTAACTCATAAGTAGGATTGTAGATTACCCAGGCTGCCGAGGACAGATTCCTGGTACTGCAAGAGGCACCATCCACGAAACCGACAAAAGGAGCAATAGACATCTGCACAATCAGGAAGATCCAATCAACAGAAAGATGCTTACAAAGCACACCACACCACACATGCACAAAAATGAAATCACTCACTTATGTACACACACCACACAAGAATAATTCAAGCATAGTACTTCTTCAGGTACATCCCATTTCTAGGCTGTGCCAAAAGAATACCTTCATAGTCTATTAGCTCATAGGCCCCATTCTTTAATACTCATTTAACGATATAGGGCCCATGCCACATGGGCTGGAATTTTCTCGCTCGAAGTTTATCATGTGCTTGGTCGTATAAGAGGACAAAGTTCCCTTTGATGAAAGAACGTGGAGAAACCGTTGAATCAAAATGAGCTTTAACTCTCTTTTTCTATGCCTCGATAACCAAAGCAGCCAAGTGGCAGGTTTCATCCAGTCGTTCTAGATAAATGAGACATTCTTCCTTCGGGGAAGTGTCGGGAAGTAATTCCACAGCCAACTTCAGCGAAGGGATCTCACATTCAACCGGAAGAGTCGCTTCCAGACCATACACTAACTGGAAAGGTGTGAATCCGATCACGCTCCTTGCTAACATTCGATAGGCCCAGAGAGCTGAGAACAATTGGAGGTGCTAGTTGGATTTATGAATACCAATATTTCTTCGAAGCATCGTGACCAGTACCTTGTTCACGGCCTCAACTTGGCCATTCACCTATGGGTAGTATGGCGTTGAGATGTCATGACGCAAGCCCAACTTTGATGTCATCTCTACCATCATGTAATCCCGAAAATGAGTGCCATGATCGGTGACAATGGATTGAGGAACTTTGAAACACATAATTACATGGTTGAAAATGAATTGAGAGGTTGTCTTACCATCGTCAGCTAATGTAGGCATCGCCTCGGTCCACTTAGTGAAGTAGTCTACGGCAACGATTATATAAACATGCCCCCCAGACGAGTGAGGGTTACATGTCATAAAATCTATGCCCCATTTGGAAAAAGGGCCTACTATAATGACAGGATGCAAAGGTAGGGGTGGCGCACGCATCTTGCGCTGAAAAATCTGGCACGCATGGCATTTTCGAATTGCAACAATACAGTCTTTGAATATAGACGGCCAGAAGTAACCCGCACGAAGAATCTTCTAGGCGGTAGCATAACCGGACATATGACCACCACCGGCACCACTGTGACAGTTATTTAGGACTTTCTCAGCCTATTCCAGGGTCAAACATTGGCAGAGCACAAAATCAACTCCAACATGATATAAGGTATCTCTGATAATGCGATATGGTTGAGATTGATGCCGAACATGACGTTGAGCATCCTTCGTCAACTCAGACTGGAAAGTGGATGTCTGAAGGTACATGATGATGTCACCGTACCATGTATCATTAATTTTGATAAGAAAGAGCATTTCATCCAGGATGTGATCCTCGGATTGGGATGGAACAGAGTTTGTTGGGAGAGAGCAGATAAGATCAACAAAAACCAATGATTTCATCGATTTGGTAGTGGTAAACTCTAAATCGAACACCTAAAGGATGAAAATCCATTTGGATTACTTTCCCCCCAGCAATTGTCGAGAAAATATGTATGTCATGCGGTTGTAATCAGAAATCGCAGCTACCGTACGCAACAGGATGTAATGGCAGAACCGCTGAATGGCCTGGACTGCGGCAAGCGCCAACTTCTCGACGTGGGTATAGCATGTTTCAGTGTCGAGAAGATTCCAAGACAGATAGTAAACTACATGTTCATTTCCGTCGTCAGCATCCTGTACTAGAACCATGGCTATCGTACTGAGAGCGGCTGCCAAATAAAGGGTAAAATCACGATGATAGTTGGGAGGACGTATCAACGGAGTGTTAAAGAGAAATGTCTTAATTTTATCGAAGGATTGATGGGCAATCTCATCCCAATGGAAGGTAAATTCCTATTTCAAAAGTCACGTAAACCCCCTGGCCACTTCTGCATAGTTTGGAATGAAGCGACATAAGAATTTGGCTTTCCCTTGTAGACTCTGTAGTTGATGCAACGAGGATGGGGATGGGAGGTTAATGATGGCCTCGACCTTGAGGGGGTCAAGGCAAATTCCGTATTTGGAGACGATGAATCCCAAAAGACAACCAGAATCCACACAGAAGATGCACTTGTGAGGATTGAGCCTAATATTATAACGTCTGCAGCGGAGGAAGATCTGGCGGAGGTATTCAGGATGGTCCTCGCGCCGAGGTGAGTGAGTCAGCAAATCATCCGGATATGGTTGTAAAATGTGACGTATGTCATGAAAATAATAGGACATAGTGCGTTGGAAGGTGGCTCCAGCATTTTTTAAGCCAAACGGGAGCTTCTTGTAAGAAAAAGTGCCCCACGGACAGATAAAGGCAGTCTTATGTTGATCAGCGGGTAAAATATTAATTTGATTGTAACCCGAGAAGCCATCCATAAGGAAATAAATCTCACTCCCCATGTAGTCTTCAATGATTTGATCTATAAAGGGAGTGGGGTAATTTTCCTTAGGACAAGCCCGATTGATGTCTCAGTAGTCAACACAGACCCGTATAGTGCCCTGCTTCTTATCTACACGAACAATATTAGAAACCCATTCTATGAGGGGGATTGGATATATGAATCTTGCGTTAAGAATTTTTTCAACTTCTGCCTTTATAGATGCGTATTTTCGGGGGTGCACTGGGCGCAGACGCTGATGCAAGGGCTTCACACCTGGATAGGTGGGAATTTCATGCTCAACTATACCGGGATCAATCCCAGGCATCTCTTCATAGGACCATGAGAAAACATTTCTGAATTCGCGAAAATTTTTTGTGTATACTTGTATCTCTTCGGAAGAACAAGTAACTCCCAAGTGAAAGTTCTCGACTACCCCCAGTTTGACAGAGATTTTTATAGGCATGGTTTGGGTGATGTTACTCAGATTTCCCTCCGAAATAACCTCATGGGTCAATATCGGAATTTGGAGAGGCGGAGTGGGAACCTGAGATGCAAAGCGCTCCAGACAATTAGACATTGCCCCTAAGCCAGGCATGAACGAGGAACGATGATGTCCATCGCTCTATGGCAGATCTTCAAGAGACATCGTTTCAACAATAGCTTCATTAGAGGGAAATACTTCTCTTAAAGGATCAGGTGAATCTGCATCAACGAGCCAAGGGGATTGATAATATACATCTAGAGCCATGCTCAAAGGAGCATGTTCAGGAGGAGGAGGATCTGATGCAGCGAAAATTTCACAATAATTGATCTCAATTGGAGTCAAAGGTATCGATTCTAAAAAATAGGGCACCTGTTTAGGTGAAGGGATGATCCAAGGGTCATCTGACCTAGAGATCATGTTTACTTGAACGGTGTTCGGTGGTGGCACAGGAAAAATACCCATGAGGACAGGGTCCTTGAAAATACTGGGTCCTAGACTATCGGGGGGATTGGGGATCTAATCCACGTATGGTACGTTGTTCTCAGAGGATGAGGTGAAGAAATACAGCTGATCGACAGTGATAATATTGCCCTCATGAGGAAACTTCAGAAGCCTGAAGAGGGTGGACGAAACGCATAGCATGGCGTGGGTCCAATTGCGACCAAGAAGAAGATTGTAGTTGAGCTTGGCATCAACCACTTCTACTTCTACGTTGACTATCTTACCTTTCAATGTGATTGGAAAACTCGCGAGAACACCCAAGGGTTTTGATTCCTGACCATCAAATGCCTCAAGGGCATTTGGAGATGAAGTAAGAGCTGGAGAGCCAATGGCCTTCCAGCAGGCAGATGACATAACACAGGTGGAAGCACCTTTGTCCACAACGTCTCTATGGATGTTGAGACCGTTGATACTAACTTGTATAACAAGAGAAATTTGATGTGAAAGTTGGGGGAAAATTGTTTCTAGATCGAAGGTGAGAAGACTAGAATCGGCTGGATCAATTATGCCGATTGCAGAAACAAAACTTTCCATTGTAATGGGAAACTTTGAACCACTTTTGTTGGAGAGGTAAATCCCCTCTGCGGAAAGAGGCAATCCCTACTAGCCCAAATCAAGTCTAGAAACAACCGAGTCATGCTAAGACTTAGGTTCCTAGTTACAAAAGACCAAGATGCGACAAGAGGCCTACCTTAAGTCCCACGTTGATGTTGCTTGCCGAGAAGATGGCGCTTCCATCCTTCGCTTTGGCAGATCACAATTTTCCCGCTTAGCACGTTTGAATACCTGCATGTACATGAAGAAACAACACACAATGTAAAACCTAAAACATGTAACCATATATCAGTCAGAGAAGATATAATTCATAACATAAGACATGAACATATGAATAGAACCATAATCAGAGTCATTTATTATTAATAACAATGAAAGAAAGATACAACCTGAGCTCTGACTATGGATCTTCCTTCGGCGGGCTGACAGCAGAGCATGTCTCAATGAAGCTCGTCAGGAATGGGACAAAGATCTCTCTCTTCAGCTTGGCTCTCAGAGGATGTCTGGCGATAGTCTCCTTGCTACTGATTCAACTCTTATCTCTATGAGCATTAAGGCTACTAAGACTAGCTTTCTAAGGGAAAATGGCAAGCTTATATAGATGGAGGAAGGGGAGTTGGGATCCCTACAATGGTGGGATTGGTCCTATCCTCAAGAAAGCTTTCATGATAGGGAAAACCACTTCCCCTACATGGAGATCCGGAGCCAAACCTCCCAACTCATTTTAGAGACTCGTTCAGGAGTTGGTTGGAATTAAACTTCCGCCATTTTTTTTTTTAAATCCTTATTAATCTTGGCGCGAGTAATACATGGGAAAGAGTGCCAATTGGCGCTCCCTCTTTGGTGGATTTCCCCCATTGGCACGAGGGTTGAACTGGCTGGTTGCGCCAAGGCCAAAAGGTATATTTTTAGGGTTTTTTACAGGAAAATGGCTTCAGAGGAACGATTTTCCTTGTCAAGGGGGATGCCATGAAAGTGGTTTCAGGTCATGTCACTGCTCACAGGTCACGAAAAAGGCCCTCCAATTTGCGGGATGGGGGATTGCAGGGACGGTGAAAAATTACTGTGTAACAGATGCCCCCTAAAGCATGAGGCCCGAGAGAGGGAGAGGGGTGAAATGCTTTACGAGAACGTGTCCAACTGAAAACACTGCCATCAGAAAACCTGCATAGACAAGTAAAAATGATACCTAAAATACATGATGTGTGGTATGGGAGCATCCATCCATTATAGAGTATACAATAATCAGATCCAAGGTATGGACGCAGCCATCCAGAAAGGATCAATAAATAGACTCAGGTATGGTCGCAGCCATCTAATCAATGAGTCATATAACCAATCATGATAATCCACAAAATCCGCAGCCTGGATTCCAATAGACAAAATCCACGGTCTTGTGCTCCATCTCGACCCGAACAGAGTACAACTTCTAGCATGTGAATAAGTGAGTTGAAGTCGAACATGAAAGAACATCGTCTGATTACCAGCCAATGATGAAAGCTGTTAACATATGCGAGAGGAACCACCAATAATGACAATGGCCCTTAAGGTACTATAGGTACAATCCAAGGAATGTGAATAGTGAACTGGCGTCGAACACCCGTAGAATCATCCGATCGAAGGCCAATGATGAAAACCTTGCATCGAATGCAAAGAACCTGCCATTCAGGCATGCAGGCTCCAAGGTACCGGAAGGGAGTCTCTAGATCAACTTCCTGGATAATGAGCTAAAGTTGACAGGAAGTGACCTTGAACGAAGGTGGGCCATAGTGTTTCCCACATCATCAATGCGAGACAGAGGAAAATAATTTTTTTGAATCAGGATCAGTAGAGAATCAGAGGAAGGTTGAAACTGCAGAGGTCAACTTCTCTTGAAAATATCAGCGGCACGACACTGGATTTGGCAGTATTCGACATCCAAAGATCTGAGGTCATGACGACGAGGCAAAGAGCATATGAGAGGTCAAAAAGGATCACCCAAACCCATGGAGGCAAGAAGAAAAATGAGATGAGATGTCCCCAACACGACACGAATGCATACAAGTGCCATGTTCAAGAACGACATACTGCTGACACGACGATGATACTAGTTCCATTTTCCCCACCATTTCTGGCGAGTACCACAATTATTTTTGAAAACAAGCTTGAAGGGGATAGCATATGCTTGTGATATAAGTTTTTCCTTTGGACAAATCCAACTTAGTACATTTAACGAGACCTAGGAAGGAGAAAATCGAGTATCGTCATTACACAGAATCCGATTTCATCAGGTTTTAATGAGTCTGACAAAGGAAGAACCCAACATCTTTTCATGTTTAGAGAGTTTGAAAAGACAACAAAAAAGTAAACTCCAATAGTCCCTTTCTGTAAATAGTTCCTCGGATCCGAAAAGGTAGAAAATTGTGTCTGAGAAAGCCTCCTAGTCGCGATAGGCTAGGGTATTCCTTTTTCGTAAATAATCTATCCCAGCCCGAAAAAAGGGGTAAACGTATACTGGGTAGATGTCGTTTCGCAGCCAATTTAACGAGATTAAAATGACAAGCGACTCGGCAATATTTTCATGTTTAGAGAGTCAGAAAAGAGCTAAAAGATGACTCCACCTAGACGAACAAGTGGTATAACGGGTAGTTATTAGTTCCGGTGATGGTGGAACTGCTCAGAACAAGTAACGGTTAAGAGGTTGGCTAACAAGACCACTCATTGCAGTGGTTCCTCAGGATTGGGTAAAACAATCAAGTGAAGGCGTATGATCGGCCAAGCAGATGGGGACGATGGAATGAGAAAACCAAGGTTCATCTGACAAAACAGGCTGATAAAATGGCAATCACAAGAGGTAAAATGGGAATGGTTTCATTTTTACACAAGCTTGAAATTAGGAAACTCTGCTTGAAGTTGGTTTGATTTTTACACAAGATTGAAACAAAGATAAACTATGCTTGACACCGGTTTCATTTTTACACAAGCTTGAAACGAGAACAAACTATGCTTGAAATAGTAAGCATGCCCCCAGCATGGTGACTCAATTCGAGGTACATGCCCCCCAAGCTTCAGTCCATATGAAAGGCAGATGGAGTGAAGGTTCAAGTTACGAGATCAAGAGAAAGAATTGACTGGGATTTTACGAGAACTTATCAAAGACTCGAATTGAATGGGAAAGTGTTTCATTGTTTTAATGAGGTTGAAACATTAAAAGAACTATCCTCATAAGATCTTGTTTCATTTTTTAATGAGCTTGAAACAAGAAAACAAACCTTGCTCCGATGACCTTGCTTCATTTTTTAAGGAGCTTGACACAAGAAAATGAACTCTGCTCCGACCAGCTTGTTTCATTTTTTAAGGAGCTTGACACAAGGAAAAAAACCCTGCTCTGATCAGCTTGTTTCATTTTTAAAGGAGCTTGACACAAGAAAACAAATAGTGCTCCGACCAGCTTGTTTCATTTTTTAAGGAGCTTGACACAAGAAAATGAACTCTGCTTCGACCAACCTCATCATAATGAAAAAGAAGTCATCGCTTCCAAAAGTTCCACTCCTGATGGAAGGAAAAGATCCTGGAAGTCAGGACCCAATGCCCCCAGCACCTGATGCACAACGGCAACATCATTGGGTACAGGCACGAAGTAGGTAGCCACATAGGATACCTGTGGTGGGGCAGATACAATGGGTGGATAAAAACTAGGAAGGGGCCAAAGAACGAAAGTTGATCAATGGTCACGATCCGTCCTTCATGTGGAAAACAGACCACACGAAAAAGGGAGGAAACAAGCACTCACATGGCATAGGTGTAATCGAGCCCCAAGAGAAGATTGAAGTCAAAGGGACCTGGAAGAACCATCACGTCCATATGGACAGTTTTACCTCCCAAAGTAACAGGTAACCATGGAAGGATCCCTAATGGTTGACTAGTTCTTCTATTAAACGTCTCTGTCGCAGAGGGGATTTACCTCTCCAACAAACTGGTGACTCTAAGATGCAGTTTCCTAGTTACAAAATACTAATATGCGACAAGAGGCCTACCTTAAGTCCCACGCTATTTTTTCTTGATGAGAAGATGGTGCTTCCATCCTTCGCTTTGGCAGATCACAATTCTCCCGCTTAGCACATTCGAACACCTGCACGTACACGAAGAAATAACACACAACATAAAACCTTAAACATGTAACCATATATCAATCAGAGAAGATATAATTCATAACATAAGACATGAACATATGAATGGAACCATAATCAGAGTCGTTTATTATTAATAACAATGAAAGAAAGATACAACCTGAGCTCTGACGCTGGATCTTCCTTCGGCGGGTCAACAGGGGAGCACGTCTCAATGAATCTCATCGAGAATGGGACAAAGCTCTCTCTCTTCGGCTTGGCTCTCAGAGGCTGTCTGGCGATAGTCTCCTTGCTACTGATTCAACTCTTAGTTCTATGAGCATTAAGGCTACTAAGACTAGCTTGCTAAGGGAAAATGGCAAGCTTATATAGATGGTGGAAGGGGAGTTGGGATCCCTACAATGGTGGGATTGACCCTATCCTCAAGGAAGCTTCCATGATAGGTGGAAAACCACTTTCCCTACATGGAGATCCGAAGCCAAACCTCCCAACTCATTTTAGAGACTCGTTCAGTAGTTGGTTGGAATCAAACTTCTGCCATTTATTTTTTTAAAATAATCCTTATTAATCTTGGTGCGAGTAATACATTGGGATAGAGCGCCAGTTGGTGCACCCTCTTTGGTGGATTTCCCCCATTGGCGCGAGGGCTAAACTGGCTGGTCGCGCCAAGGCCAAAAGGTCTATTTTTAGGGTTTTCTTACAGGAAACTGTCTTTAGAGGAATGATTGTCCTTGTCAAGGGGGATTCCATGAAAGTGGTTTCAGGTCATGTCACTACTCAAAGGTCACCGAAAAGTCCCTCCAATGTGTAGGACAGGGGATTTCAGGGACGGTGACAAATTACTGTGTAAAAAATTCCAACGCAGACATTGCAGAAGGTGCCTGTGCTAAATCCTCAACAATGTTGTAGTGATGGGCAGCGTGGGTAGAATATTTTCGCAGAACACCTTTGGAAGGTGGCCATACAACAGGTTCAACACTGGGCTTCTCAATTTCTAAAGGACCAGAGACAGGTGGGGGAGGTGGGCCATCAACGAATTCCTTCCCGGATGCCTGGCGTGATCTAGCATAATCCTTCGAACAAGTGGCAATCGAAACAGGTGCAACACCATTCATCATGAAAACTTGGGACCCAAATGGTGTAGATGGTGAAGGTTACTCAACCATCTGGGTTTGCTGAGATGGAAATGGTTCTTTAAGAACTTCCAGAGTCCCTTTAGAGCCTTTTAGAAGTTGACTAACCTCAGATCATCGTGGAAAATATTTGGTGTAGTGGTCTCCAACACAAATTAGGCAGGGGTACTTCAGTTTGCATTGGGAACCATTGTCAGCACGTGGTTTGGTGGATTCTGGTTTCAGGGCATCGGATTTGGATTTGCCTTTGCCCTTCTTCTTCCCTTTGGAGGTATTTTCCATAGGATTGGCTTGAACGACATTGACCTCCAAATTCTTACCAGAATTTGAGGTTGCGGGAAGAGCAGAATTATTGGAAGAATTTGACTTCTGCTTCCCATTAGAGGACTTCCAAGAAGTCTGAGAAATGGAACCAATAACACCATCCACCAATGGGGTAGCTGGTGCTTTAGAGGTCCCTAGCCACGGGGCATCAGTTAAGATGTCATATAACGTGCTAGATTGAGAGTACACTAGATCGAGGTATTGGGCATGAGCAATGGCTTATTCTTTGGTTACACATGCTCCATAGCAATATCCTGAGCGATCTTGTTAACAAAGGAGGTAGTGAACTAGTGTGTTAGAAGCTGATCAGGAATATGAAACTTGATCAGTCGATGACAACATCGCCACTCATGAATATGATTTGATATGCAAGTCGCTTTATCCTGCTTTAGATTAGTCAAGAGATGTATCCCAACTTTGTAACGAACTAGTAACTAGAAATGCGTAAGAAAATCCATAGCGAGAGTATTAAAATCTTGAAAGATACCGCTAGGTAATTCTATATACCACTTAGTAGCAGCACCAATAAGAGTGCGCTGGAAAAGATGTAGACGAATCGAATCATCCACCCAAGAGTTCGAAGAACACCAAAAATGGTAGGTCATGACATGAGCTTGGGGGTCTTCTCCAGCTTTACCCTCAAATTTAGGACAGTCGCCAGGCACCTTGGTCAGAACCAGAGACTAATACAGATTATGGAGAATCAGATCATTGGTCAATTTAGATACATCTAGCAATTCCAACGTGGCAAGGAAAGGTAACTGAGGATTGAACAACATACCAGGCCCCTGATAAGGACCTATACATGTACTCCACCCTAGTTGAGCATAAATTTTCCCCCATTGGTTCTGTCCCGGGGGATTTTGACCATAGGGGGTGTAAGCCGTATAATTAGGTTGATACGGTTGCTGATAACCAGTGTAAGGGGGTTGATAACCAGGGTATGGACCCTGATTATATGTAGGCCCCATTTGAGCAGTATATGGATTTGACTGATGAGTATAGGTATAGCCTGGTTGTTGAAGGTAATAACCAGAACCTTGGGGCGGGTTGTAAACTGGTCAATATTGACCTTGAAGATAATAACCGCCTTGGGGTCGAGCGGGTTGCTGGTAAGTGGGGCCCTACTGAGCCTGATAAGTTTGGTGGATTCAGCAGCTACATAGAATAAATCAGCTGTTGAGCAAGGTTAATCAGATGTGAAATTTGTCCTGGTTGAACAGGTTGACCTGGCTGGGTGAGATGCCCTGGTTGAACAGGTTGGCCCGGCTGAACAGGTTGTCCTGGTTTAACAGGTTGACCTAGCTGATGAAGGATGCCAGGTTTCCCCGGCTGAGTAGGTTGGCCTGGAGGTAAGATAGGGCTAGGTTGTCCCTGATAACCAGGTTGACCTGTAACAGGACCATAAGATGGCCCCGGCTATGCAACATTCGGACCAATGGGAAACTGAGGTTGTCGAGGTTGCACCATAGGTTGAGAGGGATAGATTTTCCCCCAAGGACCATACACCGGTCCAGGTTGATACCCCTGTTAACCTGTGGGTCCTAGAGGTTGCCCTGGTTGGACCACAGAATGAGGCTGTAAAGGTTGACCTTGAGGGCTGTAGGACTGCCCTTGCAGACCATACAACAACCCATGCTAGCCCAAAGGTTTTGCCTGTAAGGGTTGTCCTTGCGGGTCATATAGATAACCAGGCTGGCCCGAAGGTTGGCCCTGAAATGGTTGTCCTTGTTGGTTAGAATTTTTCCCAGCCTAGGCAGACAGAAAACCTTGAACATACTGATAAGCCTCAGGAGTAGGAAAACGAAGAGGGCTACCCTGCTCATCATATTGATAAGGAAAAACATAAACGGGGGTACCATCCATTCCATAATGGGAAAAATAAGGACGGTTGGGGTCTTGGGACGACTGACCAACCTCGGAGTTTGACGGCTGTAATGGCAACCGATACTCCTCGGGAGAGATATTATCTAGAATAGCAGATGCTATGTAGATGTCTTCAAGAAGTGACGAGGTCCTAGTGGACTGAGTAGTGATAGCGGGCGTAGATGTAGCTACGGAGACAATAGGCCTAATAAGTACTGAGGTGACATGAGGATACGACGTGAGAGGTGTCGATGGTGACATCCCTAACGAAGGAATAACCGGTCTCATGGATGGAGTCAATATTCCCATAGAGGCCACAACAACCATGACCTGACTTAAGGACCTATATCCCACTAGAAGCGAAGGACCAGGGGAAGCCATCATAGAAGACTTGGGGTTTTTTTCTGGGAAAAGCTGGTAATATTCACTAGATGTAGGAATTTCCTCACTAGGAGAAGGACTGGGTGAGTCCATATCTAAACCTGCCGCTAGATCTTCTAAAATACGGCGAGGACTAGGAGGTATAATGGAAGCCAAGAAAGGGGATTCTGATGTAAGAGAAGGGAAATATTCCCCTACTCCAAATCCAAACCAAGCGTTGGATAAGGGCCAATTGAATTAAACTGGTCCACCAAATGGAAGCTCAGATAAGACCGGTCCTCCATCGGGAAACTTCGATACAATAGGCTGCTGAGGTTCAGCAGAGGAATGAGATACCTCTGATGAATCATCTATGTAAGGACTACCAATAGACGAAACTGAGGGTTCTGCCACTTTGAAAGTAACGAAAAGAGGAAGAGATCAAAACAAAAACACATGGGCAAAAACCAAGGCAAACAATCAAACGGCCGAAAAACAATCTCTAAAAGGGCGTGTGATCATAGGTGATTAATTTTACCACATTGAAACTAGAAAATTTCACTGTTTCATGTTTTAAGAGTCTAGAAACGAGTAAAAGATGACTATATCTCTTTAAATTTGGAAACAAGCATGAAAGGACAAGCACTTGATGATATTTTCAAATTTAATGAGTCAGAAAAGATCGAAATGACTACTCTGGAAATCTAGGCAAAAGCATGTACCAGATATCCATGAACTGTCATATACACCTTGGTTAAAAAATGAAAAAGAAATCAACCAAGGACTTGATGTACGTGCTGGTAATCTCCTTGAATGTTGTGTCTAGTGTATCACAGGTATAAGGCGGTAGACTCGACTTCCTATAGATAAAGGATAGCAACCTAGTGGGGTCTCCCTTTATATATGTGAGAGTATAGGGAGCACAAGTCCATACTAGTGTTGTCTAAAGCCAAGAGGCAAACGATAGCTACTAGGTTTAATGATGCAAAATGTGTCACTAGCCTAGACCTTTAGATATTTCGTTAATGTTTCAATGTTGCCTTAAGGTAAATTGAATAAATTTTAGAGTTGACCTTCAATTATGTTTCAATTTCAGGCCCTACCGAATGTTATGTCTCAAAAAATCCTCTAAATTCACACTACATGCCACAATATATCACTTTGTTCGATGAATAGCTAACTACGGGAAGGTTGAGAGCTTTTCAAACAATAAAAAAATGATCACAAAACAACCACTAATGTCTCTAATGCATTCTAATGAGACTAAAATATTTTCCCTTAGAGTTATATAACACTAATAATGCAGAAAAATTTTCAATTTCACTAACTAACCAAAAAGCAACAAGATTTGTTTTTGTATTTTTCAATGTTTTAGAGCACAATGCACCAAACGAAATGAAAAAATAATAAAGAGATCAATTTGAGAAATGATAGCAAAAGAGTAGAAACAAGCAAGTTCACTCAATGCAAAACACATAATCAAAACTCAAACTGATGAAAGAAATCCCTCAAATCAAAGAGGAATCCCAAAAGACTCATACAAACCGTGTGATCTAGGCTTGAAATGAGACAAAGCGAAAATCGAATGAAAAAGAGAGAAATCACTCAAATACCTCAATGATACAAAGAAAACCAACCGAACGAATGCAAGGAAGCAAAAACGAAGTTGACTGAACAAGCAAAGACCAAAAACTCCCACAGGAGGCTCAGCACACAATAACACCTAGATGCCCTAGGGCTAGAATGTAAAATTGATGGTAGAGGGAAAAAAACTAGAGGATAGAGGTCAAACATAGTCAAAAAGGACTTCAAGGCACGCAGACATTTGGAAAAACAACACCAAAACCAAAAAATCAGACTCAAAGGGCTCAAAAACAAGTAAACCCTAGCACCAAACAGGGTTGGTGCGACTGTTTGGCTATATCTGGCGCCAAAACAGGGTTTGCGTGGGGGCCTAATTAGCAAATAACGCCAGTTGGCATGATTGTCAAGCTAAAAAGCACGCCAATTGAGTTTACTAAGGAAAAAAATAAAAAAGAGCAAAGAGAGAGTAGATCAGGTATGGTGGGGGCTGAACAGAGGTTTTACACCAGAAGGAGACAAAGCAGAAGAGAAAATCAAGAAGACAAAAGCCAAAAGCAACCAAAAGAGATAAGAAAAACTCCAATCAAGTCCCCAGTGGAGTCATCAGTTTTTTGGAGAGGTAAATACCCTCTGCAGATAGAGGCGATCCCTACTAGCCCAGATCGGGTCTAGGACCAATGAGTCACGCAATGACGCAGGCCTCTAGTTACAAAAATGAGAAAACATAACGAGTTTCCTACCTCAGGTCCTATGCAATGGTCGTCGAAGAAAGGATGACGCTTCCTATCCTCCGCTTTGGCAGATCATTATCCTTCTGCTTAACACGTCCAAACACCTGCACACATGCGAAGAAACACAATGATACACAACATAGAATCTAAATCTCTTAACCATACATCAGTTAGAGAGGATGTAATTCATTGCATCAAAGACAAAGACACACGAATGAAACCATAATCAAAGTCTCTTATCATTAATAATAACGAAAGAAAGATACAATCCAAAGCTCTGATGCTAGATCTTCCTTCGATGGGGATGACAGTGGAGCACGTCTCAATGAAGCTCATCGAAAATGGGACAAGGCTTTCTCTCTTTGGCTTGGCTCTCAAAGGCTATCTGACAATAGTCTCCTTGCTACATATTTAGCTCTTGCTTCTAGCTTGCTAGGGGAAAATGGCAAGGCTATATAGATGGTGGAAGGGGAGTTGGGATCCCTACAATTGTGGGATTGGCCCTATCCTTAAGGAAGCTTCCATGATAGGTGGAAAAACACCTACCCTATATGGATATCCGAAGCCAAACCTCCCAACTCATTTTAGAGACTCATTCAGGAGTTTGTTGGAATCAAACTTCTGCCATTTATTTTTAAAAAACAATATTTATTAAGCTTGGTACAGGCAAGACACTGGGACAGAGCACCAGTTGGCACACCCTCTTTGGTGGATATTCCCCATTGGTGCGAGGGCTAAACTGGTTAGTCATGCCAAGGCCAAAAGATCAGTTTTTAGGGTTTTCTCAAGGAGACTTTATTCAGAGGAATGATTTTCCTTGTCAAGGGGGATGCCATGAAAGTGGTTTCAGGTTATGTCACTGCTCACAGGTCATGGAAAATTCCCTCCAATGTGTGGGATGGGGGATTGCAGGGACGGTGACAAATTACTGTGTAACAATAACCTAACCTTAACCTTAACCTTAACCTTAACCTAACTATACCCGTAACCTTAACCTCACTAAATCGTTAACCTTAACCTTAACCTGACTAAACCCGTAACCTTAACCTTAAACTTAACCTGACTAAACCCTTAACCTTAACCTTAACCAACTATAACCTTACCCTTGACCTAACTTAACCTTAACCTTGACCTTGAACTTAAACTTAAACTTAACCTTACCCTTAACCTTCACCTTAACCTTAACCATAACCTCTCTAAACCCGTAACCTTAACCTTATCCTTAACCTTAACCTGAACCTTTACCCTTAACCTTAACCTTAACCTTACCCCCTTAACCTTAACCTAACCTTAACCTTAACTAAAACCTAACCCTAACCTTAACCAAACCCTTAACCTTAACCTTAACCTTAACCTAACCTTAACCTTGACTTTACCGTTAACCTAACCTTAACCTTAACGTTACCTTAACCTTGTCTTTACCCTTAACCTAACCTTAACCTTAACCCTACCTTAGCCTTAACCTTAACCTTAACCTAAATATATCCTTACCTTAACCTAACTTAACCTTAACCTTCACCTTGACCTTGACCTTAACTTTAACTTTACCCTAACCTTAAGCGTTTAGTCAAGCTAAGGTTAAGATTAGGCTTAGGTTAAGGTTAAAGTAAGGTTAAGTTTAAGGGTAAGGTCAAGGTTAAGGTTAGGTTAGGATTAAGATTATGGCTAAGGTAATGGGTAAGGTTAAGGTTAAGGTTGATGTTTAGGGTCTGGTCAAGGAGTATAGGGTTATGGTTAAGGTCAAGGTTAAGGTTAAGGTTGGGGTTAAGGTTGGGGTTAGGTTAAGGTTAAGATAAGGATAAGGTTAAGGTTAAGGTTACGTTGTGTTTAAGGTTAAGGTTAAGGTTAAGTTTAGGAATAAGGTTAGGGTTAGGTTTAGGTTAAGATAAGGATAAGGTTAAGGTTAAGGTTAAGGTTAGGAAAAAGGTTAAGGTTAAGGTTAAGTTAAGGTTAAGGTTAGGTTAAGGTTAACTTAAGGGTAAAGTCAACCCGTAACCTTAACCTTAACCTTAACCTTAACCTTCAATATAACCTAACCCTAACCTTGACCAAACCCTTAACCTTAAATATAACCTAACCTTAACCTTAACCAAACCCTTAACCTTAACCTTAACCTTAACCATAACCTTAACGTTACCTTAACCTTACCTTATTCTAACTTAACCTTAACCTTGACCTTGACCTTAACCTTAACCTTACCCTAACCTTAAGGGTTTAGTTAGGTTAAGGTTAAGGTTAAGGTTAAGGGTTTGGTCAAGGTTAGGGTTAGGTGAAGGTTAACGGTGAAGGTTAAGGGTAAGGTTAAGGTTAAGGTTAAGGTTAGGTTAAGGGTAAAGTTAAGGTTAAGGTTAGGGGAAGGTTAAGGTTAAATTCAAGGTTAGGTGAATGTTAAGGGTAAGGTTAGGGTAAGGTTAAGGTTAATGTCAAGGTCAAGGTTAAGGTTAAGTTAGCTTAAGAAAAGGTTAAGGTTACAGTTAGGTTAAGGTTAAGGTTAGGTTAAAGTTAAGATTACATTAAGGGTCAAGTTAATTTTAAGGTTAGGTTAAGGTCAGGGTTAAGGTTAGGTTAAGGGTGTTAGAGTCGGTCTTTACAGCCCTCCGTCAGAGATCATTTCTCTTATTGCATTTAATTGTTTAGGTGTCTCATTCGCTCATTCATCTACATTCTATTAGGGTCATGCCATTGACTGACGAAAGGGCTTTGTTTTCTTGTTTCCCTCATGTTTGTACCTGCTGGGTTGGTCAAAATTTTGTCAAACTTTATCAAAGTTCAGTTCATGTCATTTACAGTGATAAATGGCTATTTTGGTCAAAAAGAGTCTTTTAGTTTCTGAGTCTAGGGTTTAGTCTTCTGACACGTTAAATAATTCCCGTAGGCCATGAGGAGGTTTTCCATAAGTTTTCAGTTCAAAATGTTTATTATAAAACATGCTCGAGGACATTTCTTGTTCAAAACTCTATTTTGAATAAGAAATTGTCGAATTTATTTTTGTAATAAATATGTATTTTTCCACCATGAAGACGTCAAAGCAGACTCTGTTCCTCCTTTTCCAAGGATCAAACGCTAACATCCCTGTAAAAAATCAACCAATTTCATCATTCTAGCTTCAGAAAATCAATGAGGAAACAAAAACAAAGGTTGAATTAAATGAACAAGTGCCAAAGGTAAAAAAACATTACAAAATGGGTTTTGAAGAAGTAAAAATCAAAACCATCTCTTTTCAAGATATTTCTCAAGGTTATTTATTCATTTGCAACAAGTGTCATTCAGAAAATCCAAGGGAGAAGTCAAAGTTGGAAGTGGAAGAGCAAAACTGTGTTTGAGGAAGACTGACTGTGTGTGTTAAGGTGCGCGCGACGCATTGGGCATAGGCGCGGCACACACACACGACGCGGTGCGTTGAGCCGAGACACATAGTGTTAATTTCTATGGGCGTGACGCACCCAAAGGCTGCGGCGCATTTGGTTTGCCCACGGCGAACAGAGCCCAAAGGCCGAAACTTATCTTCCTTCATCAAAACTCATTTCAATTCAGTTCATTTGCCTCCAAGTAAGTTGTGTGCGCTTACTATCTGAGTTTAAATTCTTGTTGGGTGTCATTTGAAGGTAAAATTCAAGAGCTTAATTGGTGAAAGAAAAACCCTATACTCATATTGAAATCTGCTCCATAGGGTTTGTAGAGAGGTGGTTAAAAACTTGAATTTTGGTGCTTAAACTCTCATTCCATTGTCATGTGAGCTCTTGTCATTTTTATCATTATTGTCACTGCTACTACTATTACATTGTCATACCATTGTCCCATATCCCTCATTTCCTTTTTTTCCCATGTGGTAAGCCTCAAACCCTATCATTCACTATCCATTGAAAAAGCCCAATTTCTACAAGATTCGAGGGCTACTTTTATGTCTTTGACTGCACTTATATGTTGCCATTTCATTAAATTTTGTTCCTAAACTACCCCTCCCCATCATTATCACCCATTCCTATTACTTATAAATTCCCAAATCCTAAATTCCCCAAACAGTGACTGTCCTCACACTCATATCTCATTTGACAGTTCTTTTCCCACTGTGACATTTCTTCATAGCATCTTATCATATATGTGACACATTTGGCATCAAAGCATACACCAAAACTCTTGTTTTCACCATACATATATCAGCATATATTTGTCAAATACCTTGTTTTCAGCACTATGTCAGAAAAAAATTCATTATATGAGCAGGGATATGAGCAGGACAGTGATTCAACCGCAGAGCTAAATGTATTGAGGAGGTCTCATAAAAGTGGCAGGCACGTCAGGGAGGAGCCCACTTCTTTGGTTCAATTGCAGGCCTGCCCACTTGCAATGACATGCTTTTAGCAACATTCATGTTTTCGGTATTGCGAGATGATATCTCAGATTCAGCACCATCCAGAGTTGGTTCGTTTATTTGTCCTACATTTGCGGGATGGTCATGTAAATCTCGCTGGAGTGAACTTCACTTTGACACCAGGGACCATTTCTGATGCGGCCGGGATACCAAACATTGGTGAGGAGTGGAATAAGAGATAACAGCTAGATAGAGAATATTATGAGCCTTACATCAGGCCAGGATATTTGAGGCAGTTGAGCAGAGTTTTCCCGTTCCGATTTCTGAAGGAGTCCTATGCGCCATTAATGAAGCTCATCATTAGATATTTCAGCTGTGAGGGTAGATTCTCGCACCTTTATGAATATCATATCATACTTTTGATGCATTTCATGAGAGTGTGAATGGTGAATATTCCATACTTCATGTGCCGAAACATAGAGTGTATGACTACCCTTGTGCAGAAGAAGACTCCATAGCAGCAGCACAACAACATCTATCATTATGTGCTCATCAAGATCATTGTGGTACATCAGCTTGGTTTGCAGGGCATCACATGGGAGGAGTTACCCTCTCGTGACTTCTTTGCAGCCCCTCAGCCTCCTCTTGGGATTTTTCATGATGATGCAGAGCCTTCACATCAGTTTTAGGTTCCTGAGACTGAGCCTATCAGTGCTCCAGTGTATGTGACATATCAGAGAGGCCACAAAGCCTTATTTGCAGCGGCACGACGAGTACTATCTCCACCAGGGGTGGAAGGGGTCTCGTTATCTTCATCAACATCGTGAGTACTATCTCTACATGGCGTGGAAGGGGTCTCGACTTCTACATCAACACAGGTACAGGTTCAGGATAGAGTCAAGAGGCCTATGCACGATGAGGGCCCTTCAGGAGGCCAAGACACTGATTTTATACTCATCGATGTTGATGCGAGCTCTCCCAGCTCAAAGCTGAAAGAGATAATCGAGGAGAAGAAATTTGAGATCGGCACGCTGATTGAGAAATTGTAGAGAGCTCAGTGGGTTATAGATTACTTGGAGCAGCGGAATAAACAACTGGAGGATCAGCAGACACTCATAGAGTTGCAGCAAATCCGCCCGGAAGAGACCAGGTGACATGACACCATTTGAGTGAGAGACTTGCCTTACGCACGTCCAAATTCATCTGGAAAAGCTTTTGGCGAATTCCAATAGGGAAAAAGACATGCTCAGACATATGAATAATCACTATTGGGCCCGCACACACGTTTGCAGAGCAAAAATGAAGATCTTGAAGGCGAGGTTGAGAAGAGCACTAAAACGTCGGAAAAGGCTGGATCCGCTCCGAATCTTGGCCGAAGCTTCCTTGGATGAGCATGAGACATAATAGGAGACCTTCACTCCAAATTTCAGCAAATTTGGAGAAGATTTTGTCATTTTGAAAATTTTGGTTGCAAAACAGGTTTTTCTGCCCGACGCGTCGCGCCACCCGACGCGCGCTTACGTTTGGGACATCTTCTAGAGGAAAAATTTGCATTTTTGGATTTTTCATGATATATTATGTATTTTCAGGAATTTCCGAAGCATTTCATCAAATTCTGGGCTGCCTAAAGGGCCAAAAACACCTTGAAAATGGCCTTTCTGCCACCTTTTGCACCAGCAGGAACCAGACTTGGGAGATTGCATTTTTGGAAAGGAAAATGACATCCAAATTAAAAAATTCCACTTGGGTTGGATAGAATACATCCAGGGATTTCCAACGAGCTATCATGAGCTCAATTTGGACTTCAGGAAGTACCCCCAAAATAGGGTAAAAGTGGTGCAATGCATAGAGAATTTGGGCGCAACGCATAGAGGAATTTTGCCCAAATTTCACTGTTCAGCTCAGAAATTCGCCCAGTTTTGACTAGTTTTACTTTTTCATGTGATGATTGATCTATCTTGATGTAATTTGGTAGCCATGATATAAATTTGGCATTTTTTTACTTGTTCTAGAGGATTCATTCACTAAAAAGTGAAAATTAAGTGAATGGATCAGTTCCCTAGCATATAGAGGCAAGTTGTTTGGCTGCCTAGATTTTAGCTCCATGTTTAGAATTGGTTGAAACAAATCCTAGAAGGATGAGATCGACCCCTAGAGGCATGGGAAGGGGTTAGGATGGTCTATATATTGTATTTTCTTAGACATTTTCAGGGTTGGACTCTTGGGAAAAGTTTGGCACTCCATTGTATATTCATTTCAGATTTTTGGCAAAAGAAAGACCAGAGTTTTGCAGCACTTGTTGGGATCCTTGTGGCTTCTAATTTTTGATGATGTTTTTCTCCATGTTATTTAAAGTTTCATTAATATTATATGTATGCCATTTTCCTTCTCTTTGCTTCTGAATTAAACAAATGAGTAACTGAGGTAGAATTCATTGATTTGCTGGTGCTCTGCCTTAGAATTTTGTTTAGTTTTATATGTTTTCGTCAGTTTGAAGAGGATCCTTGCACTCTCATCATTAATGACTCCTCATAACGATATTTTCAATCCATTCATTTGATCTTAGACATCAAATTCGCTGCCCTTTCTATCGCCCCAACTTGAACCTCTTGCCAAGAAATTAGCACTCATCCCCAAACCCCAAAATTGTTTTTCCTTTTCCAACAAAAAACCTAAAAATCAAAATCAAACCCTACTACTTGTTTCTCTAATATATAGTTGTTGTTTTAAGTGTCTCAAATACCTTTTTAAGATATTTTCATTGAGATTGACCCGGAGAGAGCCCTCTCCTGTCCTCGTAGGGCTAGCTACGAGGCTGAGCGTTGTTTGGTGTTGTCCTTCTTCTGCCTTATTTCAGCCTAAGGTGGATTTGGGAACTAACATAGTGGTGACCATACTGGGGATGAAAATGGTTTGCTTGTTGGTGTTATTTGTTTTATAAGCTACAGACGGAGCCTGAAGTTATGCCAGGTAGCCTTCGAAACGCTTTTGCTTTGCATTAGCGGAAGTAGATAAAAGTTGCTTCAGTCAATCTCCGGTCTAGCTTGTGAACGTGACACCTGACTTGTAGATTGTCTTGCCCCAGTACATGTATCAAGTTCAGATCTGATCGTTGATGGTGGAAAACTATCAGACATTGGAAGGTTGAAATCATTCACCTGGTGACTCCAATTCGATGTAGAGACTCCACTAGAGGACTAACTCTTTCTCTGAGAAAATGGAAGTATCTTACACAAATTTCAGGTATCCAAAGTGGAATGACATTCAGGATCTAGTCTGTTTTCTTGTAAATTACTTCTTTGCCATTCTTGAAGCTATAATGAAGGTTTTTCAGAATTTTTTGTATGATAAAGGTGATCAAAATCTTCACTCGACCTATTCAAAAAGTGTAAATATTGAGTTTCCCTTTGATCCTGACCTCCTTACTTTTCCCACATCTTATGATGACTCTCTTCAGAGTGATGAGCTTAAAGAAAACCAAACTGATCTCGTAGCTCTTGTATATACTCCTACACCTTACATAGTCCCTGATAAGTATAAACCTCTTGTTTTACCTTCTCTTCTTCATGCTTTCCCTAAAAATTATGACCTATATTTGCCAAGATTTGATGGTGAATGTAACAATGTAAACGCTGAGAAACATGTGCAGAATGTTGAGACTTTCCTAGTTATTTTTGAAGTTGATGAAGAGGATGTCAGTATTAGGCTTTTTGCTCTTTCTTTTCAAGGCCAAGTAAAGAGTTGGTTCAAAGCCTTGCCTGATGCGAGCATCTTAGATTTCCAGCAGTTCATCAAAGTTTTCCTTGACAGGTGGATGATTGGACAGAATCCTTTCGTTATTATTGAAGAATATAATCAGCTGAAAAGACTGCCAGGGGAGACAGTACAACAGTTTTCTGCCAGATTTAACCAAGTATATATTTCGATGCCAGCTGATATAAGACCTTCTGCTAGATCTTCTCTCTTGCATTACCCAGGTGCTTTTGATCCCGAAATGGAGTTTCAGTTGAGAGAAAGGAATATTGTAACACTTGTAGAGATACAGAATAGTGCAGTGAATGTAGAGGCTCATTTGTTGATCCGAAGGGCAAGGTTGAAGGAAGAAGAGATGAAAAACATGGATCTGAAGAAATCAACATCTCTAGAGGTAAAGCTTGACATGTTGGTAAGTGCAGTAGAAGAGATGATGCAAAAGAACACTAGAAGGAATGAGTATAATGTTCAAGCCCATGATTTGCTGATTGAAGAAGAACCAGTGGCTGATCCAAAATATTTTGTTTCTTAGCCCAGTTGTCATAGTGATTGTTTTATAAATCATTTTGAAGAAGAGAGAGTTGTTGATATGACATGTATGCTTGATGATGTGTTTTATACCGATGATTTTCCTCATTTTGATCAGTATGATGATGATTATGTTCTCCAAACAGAAGCTAGCCTTGCAGACAAATCAACAACTAGTTTGTGGAAGGAGGAAGAAGTTCACTTTCAGTAGCTTGTGTACAATGATCAACCGATACATATCATCTATGACAATGATGAGGAAAGTGCAGCAAATTTTGAATTAAGTGAAATATCTTTGCCTTTTTGTTTTGACTCGTTTCAGTTCATGAGAGATAACTTCCATGCAATCAGAAATCAACTGCCAAAAATTCTTGATTTGGATCATCTTGAGGGCAATAAAAAATTTGTTCAAGACTTTTCATATTCAGATTTGCAACCCTCGAAACCCATTGATTGTCAATTTGCAGATGAAGCCATGGAAGCTGGCACATATGATCAAATGATACAAGAGGATTCTGTACCCTTTTGTTTTGAAGCATTTCAGTTTATAAAGCATAATCTTCGTAATATCTCTAAAGCGAAAGATGAATAGTCAGTAGGATGTCATACAGTTTCAATGGATTCATCACAACATTTTTCTCAAGTTTTTGATGATCCTATTGCTCGTATGTTGGATGATGTTTGCTGTAAAATTTCTTCTCCATTGACTAACCATGTGATAGAAAAGACTGTTGATAATAATCTTATTCAAAAGTCGTCTTCATTGTCTTGTCTAACAGATTTTGCATTACAAAGCTCATATCAAGGTTTGCAGTCATATGAGGAGATTGATAAAGGAGGCTTTTGTTCAGTTTGGAATCAGTAACAAAGTTTGGTTATTCATGAATTTCAGGATCCTTTTGACAGCTTGCTGCAATCAACAAAGAAAAGCACCGTAGATGTGAGGAAAATTTTACGATCAAGGTATGGAGATTATCTGGACCAGAGCTATGTTTATGAAGATCCTTTCATAGTATTCTTGCAGTCATCCAGTCAATTCATGCTTTGCAATTTTATTAGCAGTCCACTTGATTCCAAATTTCCATGGGAGTTTCCTTTAGATTCTTCCCTTTTCCTGCGCATCAGAAAGCATTTGGGAAGAAATAAAATAGCAGCCAGGATGCTTACATGGTTGCATTGGCTGTTCCATTTCACTTGATTAGGTGATGAATGGAACAATTAGATTAGGTTGTATTGAATAAGCTTCATATTGAGCATATTTCTAGTTTTTCGGTTGTGTTTAAGTATCGAGTCAGTTCTTAGTTGAGTGAGAGTCAATTTGTGTCGTCAAGTTGTCAGTTTTCAGTCATGCATTTCAGCTTGAGTTTTTGATTCCATTGCCCAATGGATGAAGGCACTGTCTGCTTTCCAAAGATCTGCTATTCTTGGCACCTCCAGGGAGCTACCATCCCCATTGGAGCCAATGTTAGAGTCAGTCTTTACATCCCTCCGTCAGAGATCATTTCTCTTATTGCATTTCATTGTTTAGGTGTCTCATTCCACTCATTCATCTGCATTCCATTAGGGGCATGCCATTGACTGACAGAAGGGCTTGGTTTTCTCGTTTCCCTCATGTTTGTACCTGCTGGGTTGGTCAAAATTTCCTCAAACTTTATCAAAGTTCAGTTCATGTCATTTATAGTCATAAATGGTTATTTTGGTCAAAAAGAGTATTTTAGTTTCTGAGTCTATGGTTTAGTCTTCTGACATGTTAAATAATGCCTGCAGGCCATGAGGAGGTTTTCCATAAGTTTTCGGTTCAAAATTTTTATTATCAAACATGCTCGAGGACATTTCTTGTTCAAAACTCTGTTTTGAATAAGAAATTGTCGAATTTATTTTTGTAATAAATATGTATTTTTCCACCATCAAGACGTCAAAGCAGACTCTGGTCCTCCTTTTCCAAGGATCAAACGCCAACATCCCTGCAAAAAATCAACCAATTTCATCATTCTAGCTTCAGAAAATCAGTGAGGAAACAAAAACAAAGGTTGAATTAAATGAACAAGTGCCAAAGGTAATAAAACATTACAAAATGGGTTTTGAAGAAGTAAAAATCAAAACCATCTCTTTTCAAGATATTTCTCAAGGTTATTTATTCATTTGCAACAAGTGTCATTCAGAAAATCGAAGGGAGAAGTCGAAGTTGGAAGTGGAAGAGCAAAACTGCGTTTGAGGAAGGCTGACTGTGTGTGTTAAGGTGCACGCGATGCATTGGGCATAGGTGCAGCGCACACACACGACGCGGCACGTTGAGACGAGACACACAATTAATTTCTACGGGCGCGGTGCACCAAAAGGCCACGACGCATTGGGCTTGCGCGCGGCGAACAGAGCCCAAAGGCCGAAACTTATCTTCCTTCATCAAAACTCATTTCAATTCGGTTCATTTTCCTCCAAGTAAGTTGTGTGCGCTTACTATCTGAGTTTAAATTCTGGTTGGGTGTCATTTGAAGGTGAAATTCAAGAGCTTAATTGGTGAAAGAAAAACCCTATACTCATATTGAAATCTGCTCCATAGGGTTTGTAAAGAGGTGGTTAAAAACTTGAATTTTGGTGCTTAAACTCTCATTCCATTGTCATGTGATCTCTTGTCATTTTTATCATTATTTTCACTGCTACTACTGTTACATTGTCATACCACTGTCCCATATCCCTCATTCCCTTTTGTTCCCATGTGGTAAGCCTCAAACCCTATCATTCACTATCCATTGAAAAAGCCCAATTTCTACAAGATTCGAGGGCTGCTTTTATGTCTTTGACTGCACTTATATGTTGCCATTTCATTAAATTTTGTTCCTAAACTACCCCTCCCCATCATTATCACCCATTCCTATTACTTATAAATTCCCAAATCCTAAATTCCCCAAACAGTGACTGTCCTCACACTTATATCTCAGTTGACAGTTCTTTTCCCACTGTGACATTTCTTCATAGCATCTTATCATATATGTGACACATTTGGCATCAAAGCATACACCAAAACTCTTGTTTTCACCATACATATATCAGCATATATTTTTCAAATACCTCCTTTTCAGCACCATGTCAGAAACAAATTCATCATATGAGCAGGGATATGAGTAGGACAGTGATTCAACCGCAGAGCTAAATGTACCGAGGAGGTCTCATAAAAGTGGCAGGCACGTCAGGGAGGAGCCCACTTCTTTGGTTCAATTGCAGGCCTGCCCACTTGTAATGAAATTCTTTCAGCAACATTCATGTTTTCGGTATTGCGAGATGATATCTCAGATTCAGCACCATCCGGACTTGGTTCGCTTATTTGTCCTACATTTGCGGGATGGTCATGTAAATCTCGCTGGAGTGAACTTCACTTTGACACCAGGGACCATTTCTGATGCGACCGGGATACCGAACATTGGTGAGGAGTGGAATAAGAGACAACAACTGGATAGAGCATATTATGAGCCTTACATCAGGCCAGGATATTTGAGGCAGTTGAGCAGAGTTTTCCCGTTCCGGTTTCTGAAGGAGTCCTATGCGCCATTAATGAAGCTCATCATTAGATATTTCAACTGCGAGGGTAGATTCTCGCACCTTTATGCATATCATATCAGACTTTTGATGCATTTCACAAGAGTGTGAATGATGAATATTCCATACTTCATGTGCCAAAACATAGAGCGTATGATTACCCTTGTGCAGAAGAAGACTCCAGAGCAGCAGCACAACATCATCTATCATTATGCGCTCATCAAGATCATTGTGGTAGATTAGCTTGGTTTGCAGGGCATCACATGGGAGGAGTTCATCTCTCGTGACTTCTTTGCAGCCCCTCAGCCTCCTCCCGAGATTGTTCATGATGAGGCAGAGCCTTCACATCAGTTTGAGGTTCCTGAGACTGAGCCTATCAATGCTCCAGTGTATGTGACATATCAGAGAGGCCACAAAGCCTTATTTGCAGCGGCACGACGAGTACTATCTCCACCAGGGGTGGAAGGGGTCTCGTTATCTTCATCAGCAGCGTGAGTACTATCTCCACATGGCATGGAATGGGTCTCACCTTCTACATCAGCATAGGTACAGGTTCAGGATAGAGGCAAGAGGCCTATGCACGATGAGGGCCCTTCAAGAGGCCAAGATAGTGATTTTATACTCATCGATGTTGATGCGAGCTCTCCCAACTCAAAGCTGAAAGAGATAATCCAGGAGCAGAAAGCTGAGATCGGCACGCTAACTGAGAAATTACAGAGAGATCAGTGGGTTATAGATTACTTGGAGCAGCGGAATAAACAACTGGAGGATCATCAGACACTAATAGAGTTGCGGCAAATCCGCCCAAAAGAGACTGGGTGACATGACACCATTTGAGTGAGAGACTTGCCTTACGCACGTCAACATTCATTTGGAGAAGCTCTTGGTGAAGGAAAATAGGGACAAAGACATTCTCAGACATATGAAGAATCACTATTGGGCCCGCACACACGTTTGCAGAGCAAAAATGAAGATCTTGAAGGCGAGGTTGAGAAGAGCACTAAAACGTCAGAAAAGGCCGGATCCACTCCGAATCTTAGCCGAAGCTTCCTTGGATGAGCATGAGACATAATGGGAGACCTTCACTCCAAATTTCAACAAATTTGGAGAAGATTTTGTCATTTTGAAAATTTTGGTTGCAAAACAGGTTTTTCCGCCCGACGCGTCGCGCCACCCAACGCACGCTTACGTTTGGGACATCTTATAGAGGAAAAATTTGCATTTTTAGGTTTTTCATGATATATTATGTATGTTCAGGAATGGTCGAAGAATTTCATCAAATTCTGGGCTGCCTAAAGGGCCAAAAACACCTTGAAAATGGCCTTTCTGCCACCTTTTGCACCAGCAGAAACCAGTCTTTGGAGATTGCTGTTTTGGAGGGGCAAATGACATACAAATTGAAATATTCCACTTTGGTTGGATAGAAGACATCCAGGGATTTCCAACGAGCTATCATGAGCTCAATTTGGACTTTAGGAAAATCCCCAAAAATAGGGGCAAAGTGGTGCGACGCATAGAGAATTTGGGCGCGGCGCATAGAGGAATTTTGCCCAAATTTCACTGTTCAGCTCAGAAATTTGCCCAGTTTTGACTAGTTTTACTTTTTCATGTGATGATTGATCTCTCTTGATGTAATTTGGTAACCATGATGTAAATTTGGCATGGTTTTACTTTTTCTAGAGGATTCATTCACTAAAAAGTGAAAATTAAGTGAATGGATCAGTGTCCTAGCATATAGAGGCAAGTTGTTTGGCTGCCTAGATTTTAGCTCCATGTTTAGAATTGGTTGAAACAACTCCTAGAAGGATGAGATCGACCCATAGAGGCATGGGAAGGGGTTAGGATGGTCTATATATTGTATTTTCTTAGACATTTTCAGGGTTGGACTCTTGGGAAAATTTTGGCACTCCATTGTATATTCATTTCAGATTTTTGGCAAAAGAAAGACCAGAGTTTTGCAGCACTTGTTGGGATCCTTGTGGCTTATGAGTTTTGATGATGTTTTTCTCCATGTTATTTTAAGTTACATTAATATTATATGTATGCAATTTTCCTTCTCTTTGCTTATGAATTAAACAAATGAGTAACTGAGGTAGAATTCATTGATTTGCTGGTGCTCTGCCTTAGACTTTTGTCTAGTTTTATATGTTTTCGTCAGTTTGAAGAGGATCCTTGCACTCTCTTGCCCTCTTCAGCTTCTCAGTAGTCTTTTCAATCCATTCATTTGATATTATACATCAAATCCGCTGCCTACCTCGCCCCAACTTGAACTCTGCAAGAAATTCGCCTCATCCCCAAACCCAAAATTGTTTTTCCCTTTTTCCAACAAAAAACCCTAAAAATCAAAATCAAACCCTCCTATTTGTTTATCTAGCCTAATATCAGTTGTTGTTTTAGTCATCTCAAGCCCCTTTGAATATTTTTATTGAGATTGACCTGGAGAGAGCCCTCTCCTGTCCTCGTAGGGCTAGCTACGAGGCTGAGCACGGTTTGGTGTTGTCCTTCTTCTGCCTTATTTCAACCTAAGGTGGATTTGGGAACTAACAAAGGGTAAAGTCAAGGTTAAGGTTAGGTTAAGGGTAAGGGTTTGGTCAAGGTTATGATTAGGTTATAGTTAAGGTCAGGTTAAAGTTCAGGTTAAGGGTTTGGTCAAGGTTAGGGTTAGGTTATAGTTAAGCTTAAGCTTAAAGATAATGTTATGGTTAAGGTTAAGGATTGGGTTAGGTTATAGTTAAGGTTAGGATTAGCTTATGGGTAAAGTTAAGGTTAAGGTTAGGGTTAAGGTTAGGGGAAGGTTTTAGTTAAGGTTAAGGAGAGGTTAAGGTTAGGGTTAAGGTTAGGTGAAGGTTTTAGTTAAGGTTAAGGAGAGGTTAAGGTTAGGTTAAGGGTAAAGTCAAGGTTAAGGTGAAGGTTAAGGGTAATTTTAAGGTGAAGGTTACGAGTTTAGTTAGGTTAAGGTTAAGGGTTTGGTCAAGGTTAGGGTTAGGTTAAGGTTAAGGTTAAGGTTAGGTTAAGGGTAAAGTCAAGTTTAAGGTTATGGTTAAGGGTAAGGGTAAGATAACGTTAAGGTTACGGTTAAGGTTAAGGTTAAGATAACGTTAAGGTTAAGGTTAAGGCTAAGTTTAAGGTTAAGATAACATTAAGGTTAAGGTTAAGGGTAAGATAACATCAAGGTTATGGTTAGGTCAAGGTCAAGGTTAAGGTTAAGGTTAAGGATAAGTCAAGGTTAAGGGTAAGATAAGTTTAAGGTTAATATTAGGTTAAGGGTAAATTCAAACCTTAACCTTAACCTTCCCCTAACCTTAACCTGAACCTGAAAATTAGCCTAACCTTAACCATAACCTTAACCTTAACTTTACCCTTAACCTAACCTTAACCTTACCTTAACCTTTACCTAACCTTAACCTTAACCTTAACCATAACCTTAACCTTAACCTTATCCTTAACCTTAACCTAACCTTAACCTTGACCTTAACTATAACCTAACCCTCACCTTGAACAAACCCTTAACCTTAACCTGACTAAACCTGCAACCTTAACGTTACCCTTAACCTTAAATTATCTTTAACCTTAACCTTAACCATAATCTTAACCTCAGGTTAATGTTACAGGTTTAGTCAAGTTAAGGTTAAGGGTTTGGTCAAGGTTATGGTTAGGTTATAGTTAAAGTCAAGGTTAAGGTTAAGGTTAAGGTTAAGGGTGAAGGTTAAGGTCAAGGTTAAGGTTAAGGTTATGGTTAAGGTTAGGTTAAGGTTAAGGTTTGTTGAACCTTTAATGAAACTGAGAGGGGGGGGTGAATCAGTTTAATGCATTCCCGATCTTTTAAAGGTTTTCATTAAGCTATTTACACCTTCATTTCATATCCAATTTAATGTGCAAGTAATCTTAGAATGCAAGCAGCAAGTATTAGTTTAATATAGCAGTAGACTTAATATGAGAGTTGCAGGTATTAAGCAGATGATACATATCAGATTCAATACATAACTATCATGCACAGAGACACCAAATATAAGTGGAAACCCATAACTGGAGAAAACCACATCTTATTATTGTTGTGATGCAAAGGCAAGCTCCTACTCCCTCTCACCACTATTTTTATGCAGGCACCAACCTACAGGAGGCTCCAACCTCAATTCTGCAAGCTACAACTTGCAAGGAAGCACCAACTCCCTTCAATTTTCTGTAGGCACCAACCTACAGGAGGCTTCAACCTTTGTCAGCTACAACTGACAGCTATTAAGCTGAATGTTTGCTGATTTAATCCAGATATTAGCTATGTTCTGTATCTTCTCTTCTTCTCTTAATCTTATCTGCTTTATTCTTCTATATTCTGTATTCTCTATATCTGCTCTCTCTCTCTCTCTCTCTCTCTCTCTCTTCTAACACACACTTTTCATATCAAAATGATATTACTTATAGAATTTCTTGATGACTGTTTGTTTTCCTCTAGGAATTCGAAATGAATGGTCATACCCCTTGGTCTTCTGCCTCCTCATTTCTTTATCCAACTCAATTTAAAAATCATAATAATATGTACACAATTTCATGCTATAGTGGGATTTTGTCTTTTCTTTAGGATACTTGCCTTTGCATCACAAACAATAAAAAATAATTACATTATTTACATTCACATTCTAAATTACATATTTCAATATCACTCAGCTCCTCTTCTGAACTTTGGCTTACTGGATTTTGTCTTTTTCTACTGCTGTTAAGAAACTATTCTGCATCATCTTTGTTTACTATCATCTGTACATTTCACCTGTTCACTTCTCTTCTGAATCCCTGTATTTTTCTTGTTCATTCCAGTTATATAACCGTTGTATGTACAACTGTCTTTTAGTCAAACTTAAATATAACTCTACGGTTTTATAAACCCTTTTTAATCACACGGATATATCAGTGCTCCCAGTATTTACCATATGCCATCAACTGTATAATCTTTGGTTTCATTTTACAGGAAACACTTTACCTTATTAACAAAACAAATATCTGCTCCCACTTTTTAATTGCATTCAAAGTTTCGTGTCCAACCATTTTCTCTTCCGCCAATCTCTTATATGTACATATGCGCTAACTATTGGAATGTAATTTCATCTTCTGGATCAGTTGCAGGCAGCAGCATGGATAACCAGCGCGGAGTTAAAATGGGAGCACATCGACAGAGATCAACGGATTACGGGAGGTCGAACCGCTCGACGGTTAACGGGAAGGCACCCCCCGTAGTTGACTGGCCGATCGCGGTTGACCAAGCGATCAACGGTTGTGGTGAACTACGGGGCCTCACCCCAGCTGCTGCGTACGGACAAAGTGGAGCCCCCGTAACCACCACTTTGTGGTGGCTCCACCTATATAACATGGACCTTTGGTGATTAGAACTATATTAATAGACCCTCGGCATATTTAATCATATATGCATATTCCATTATATGCACACCATAGTATCTCAACACATATAATATATGAAATTCATCCATATGAATAACCCGACATCCACATATTTAAATTATATTATAATTAATCAAATGTCAAGACCGTGGTAATATATAATATAATTACGAGTTCAACTTTATTGTCGAACATGATCACCAAGGTTGGCGCCTTATATTAATACCCAGAGTCCATTGCACGTATCTCCGACTTTTATATTACCTCCGGACCTTATATTAAATTAATAACCCAACTTCATTACGTATATTTCCACCGGGCCCACAATGCCATCAACCGCCAATCGAATGCACACAACATACATGACTTATCGTCCACGCACCTTTATTAAACCTAGTGCAAGTCCTGCGATTGCCCACCGTTGGATAGCCTTTGCCCAGATCAACAGATATTATTCATTTCGCTGGGCGTCTTCCGCCGATCGTTAACGCGCGAAATTTCATTTTAATCAAAACCGCTTATGCCACGTGTCGATTCCTGTATGGAATCACTGCCCATTCCTCCAATACCGCTCTCCGACGGATGGTGGTGCAGAAAAAACCATGGTTTCACTCCAACCCACCGTTACTGTTCACAAGTCTCGTTTCCGCTCCTCTCCTCCGCTCCAGGTTCTGCTCAGGGTTTTAATTTAATAGTTCAATACACCGATTTAACGCTAATTCCTTCGCATTTCAATTAAATATATATAATTTTTTGTTTCGACTATGATTCTGCCTCCAACGCAGAGTTCCGCTCCTATTCACGTTGGTTCTTCGGTGTATGCATATATATAAACCATATATATATATAACGCACTGATTCAAACGCCCCGAATGTTATGTGTAACGCCCGGAATGTATGAAAGATTCTTGAAATTTATCTATATATGTACATATTTTTGAAATAACAACGGTTTCTCTGCAATGACATCTGTGGCTCTGCCTCTGTCACTTCTGTCACTCTGCCTCTGCCTCTACTGCTGTGATAATAGCTCTGTCTCCATATTTTCTTCCTCTGTCTCTGCCTTTCTCTTCATTTCCTCTTTGCTCCATTTTCTATCTTGGTCTCTTTGTAATTGTTCCTGTTTCTGCATCTGCTACCTCCTTTGCCATCAATGACAACATTTCCAACAAGGTTAAGGTTAGGTTATAGTGAAGGTTAAGGTTAAGACCTGTAACCTTAACCTTGACCTTACCCTTAATCTTAACCTAACCTAAAACTTCAATTTACCCTTAAATTAACCTTAACCTTCACTATAACATAACCCTAACCTTGACCAAACCCTTATCCTTAACCTTAATCTTACCCTTAACCTTAACTTTAACCATAACCTTACTAAACTCGTAACCTTAACCTTAACCTTAACGTCAACTATAACCTAACCCTAACCTTGAAAAAACCCTAACCTTAACCCTAACCTTAACCTTAACTTTACCGTAAAACTAACCTTAACCTTAACTATACTCTTAAACTAATATTAACCTTAACCTAACCTTAACCTTACCCTTAACCTTAACCTTAACCTGACTAAACTCGTAACCTTAACCTTAACCTCAACCTTAACCTTACCCCCTTAACCTTAACTAAAACCTAAACCTAACCTTAACCAAACCCTTAACCTTAACCTGAACCTTAGCCTAAACCTTAACCATAACCCTAAGCTTAACCTAACCTTAACCTTAGCCTTAGCCTTAACCTAACTTTAACCTTAACCTAACCTTAACCTTAACCTTAACCTAACTATCACCTTAACCTTCACATTAACTATAACCTAACCCTAGCCTGGACCAAACCCTTAACCTTAACCTTAACCTGACTAAACCCGTAACCTTACCCTTAACCTTAATCAAACCTTAACCTTAACCTTAACCTAACCTTAACCTTAACTTTACCTTAACCTTGACTTTACCCTTAACCTAACCTTAACCTTAACCTAACCATTAACCTTGACCAAACCCTTAACCTTAACCTTAACCTTAACTTTACCCTTAACCTAATCTTAACTTTAACCTAACCTTAACCTTGACTTTACCATTAACGCAAACTTAACCTTGACCTTAGCCTGAGGTTAGGATTATGGTTAAGGTTAAGGTTAAGGGTAAAGGTTAAGGTTATGGTAAAGGTTAAGGGTAAGGTTAGGGTAAAGATTAAGGTTAAGGGTAAAGGTTAAGGTTATGGTTAAGGTTAAGGGTAAGGTTAGGGTAAAGATAAGGTTATGGTAAAGGTTAAGGTTAGGCGTAGGTTATAATTAAGGTTAAGGTTAGTTTAAGCGTAAGATAAGGTTAAGGTTAAGGTTGGGTTATATTGAAGGTTAATGTTAATGTTAAGGTTATGGGTTTGGTTAATGTTAGGGTTAGGTTATAGTGAAGGTCAAGGTCAAGGTTAGGTTATAGTGAAGGTTAACATTAAGGTTATGGTTAAGGTTAAGGTTAATGTTAGGTAAAGGTTAAGGTTAATGTTAAGTATTTGGTCAAGGTTAGGGTTAGGTTATAGTTAAGGTTACAGGTTTTCTCAGGTTAAGGTTAAGCTTAAGAGTAAGGTTAGGTTAAGGGTAAAGTTAAGGTTAAGGGTAATTTCAAGGGTTTAGTCAAGTTAGGTTTAAGGGTTTGGTCAAGGTTAGGGTTAGGTTAAGGTTAAGGGTAAAGTTAAGGTTAAGGTTAGGTTAATGTTAAGGTTAAAGTTAAGGGTTTGGGAAGGTTAAGGTTAAGGTTAGGTTATGGTTTTGTTAAGGTTAAGGTTAAGATCAAGGGTTTTTTTAAGGTTAAGGTTAGGTTAAAGTTAAGGTTAATGTTAAGGGTTTGGTCAAGGGTAGGGTTAAGGTTAAGGTTAAGGATAAGTTAAGGTTACGAGTAAGATAAGGTTAAGGTTTAGGTTAAGGTTAAGGTTAGGTTAAGGGTAAAGTCAAGGTTAAGGTTAGGTTAAGGTTAACATTAAGGTTAAGGTTTGGTCAAAGATAGGGTTAGGTTATAGTTAAGGTTAAGATAAGGTTAAGGTTAATGTTAAGGTTAAGGTTAAGGTTAAGCTTAAGCTTAGGTTAAGTTAAGGTTAAGGTTAAGGTTTGGTTAAGGTTAGGTTAAGGTTAATATTAGGTTAAGGGTAAAGTTAAGGTTACGGTTAGGGTTAAGGTTAGGGGAAGGTTAAGGTTAAGGTTAGGTTAAGGGTAAAGTCAAGGTTAAGATTAGGATAAGGGTAAGGGTTTGGTCAGGGGAAGGTTAATGTTAAGGTTAAGGTTAGGGGAAGGTTAAGGTTAAGGGTTTGGTCAAGGTTATGGTTAAGGGTAGGTTAATGATAAGGTTAGGTTAAGTTTAAGTTTAAGGTTAAGGTTAATCTTATGGTTAAGGTTAGCTTAAGGTTAAGATAAGGTTAAGGTTAAGGTTAGGTTAAGGTTAAGGATGAAGGTTAAGGGTAAGGTTAAAGTTAAGGTTAGGTTAAGGTCAAGGTTAAGGTTAAGTTAGGTTAAGGTTAGGTTAATGGTAAAGTCAAGGTTAGGGTTACAGGTATTAACCTTAACCTTCACTATAAACTAACCTTTACTATAACCTAACCCTAACCTTAACAAAACCTTAACCTTAACCTTAACTTAACCATAACCTTAACCTTATCCTTACCTTTAACCTTAACCTTAACCTTAACCTCAACCTTAACGTAAAATTATCCTTGACTTAACTATAACCTAACCCTAACCTTGACCAAACCTTAACCGTAACCTTAACTTAACCTTAACCTTAACCTTCCCATAACCATAACCTTAACCTTAACTTTACTGTTAACCTTAACATTAACCTTAACCTTAGCCTTACCTAACTATAACCTTACCCTTAACCTTAACCTTGACCTTAACTATAAGGTAACCCTAACCTTAACCTTAACCCTAAGCTTAACCTTAAGGTTACCCTTAACCTAATATTAACCTTACCCTAACCTTAACCCTAACCTTACCCTTAACCTTAACCTTAACTTTACCCTTAACCTAATATCAACCTTACCCTAACCTTAAACCTAACCTTATCCTTAACCTTAAGCTGAGGTTAAGATCATGGTTAAGGTTAAGGTTAAGGATAAGTTAAGGTTAAGGGTAAGGTTAAGGTTAAGGTTAAGGGTTTGGTCAAGGTTAGGGTTAGGTTATAGTTAATGTCAAGGTTAAGGTTAGGTTATAGTTAAGGGTAAGGTTAAGGGTAAAGTTAAGGTTAAGGTTAAGGACAAGTTCAAGGTGAAGGTTAAGGTTAAGTAAATGTTAAGATAAGGTTAAGGGTAAGGCTAAGGCTAAGGTTAAGGTTAAGGGTTTGGTCAAGGTTAGGGTTAGGTTATAGTGAAAGTTAAGGGTAAAGTTAAGGTTAAGGTTAGGTTATAGTTAAGGTAAAGGTAAGATAAGGTTAAGGGTAAGGTTAAGAATACAGGTTTAGTCAGGCTTAGGTTAAGGTTAAGGTTATGGTTAAGATTAGGTTAAGGGTGATGTTAAGATTAGGTTAAGGTTAAGGTTAAGGTGAAGGGTAAGGTTAGGGTTAGATTATAGTTAAGGTAAAGGTTAAGGTTAAGGGTAAGGAAACCCTTAACCTTAACCTGAAACTTTACCCTAACCTTACCTTAATCTTACCCTTAACCTTAGCCTTAACTATAACCTAACCCTAAACTTGAAAAAAACCTTAACCTTAACCTTAACCTGCCTAAACACTTAACATTAACCTTAACCTGACTAAACCCATAACCTTAACCTTAACCATAACCTAGCTTTAACCTTATTTTTACCCTTAACCTAACCTTAACCATAACCTTAACCTTAACCTTAACCTTACCCTTACCTAAGCTTAATCTTAACCTAACCTTAACCTTAACTTTACACTTAAACTTAACATTAACTTTAACCTTAACCTTTATCTAACCTTAACCTTAACCATAACCATAACCTTAACCTTAACTTTAACCTTAACCTTTGCCCTGACCTTACCCTTGACCTTAACCTTGACCAAACTCTTAACCTTAACGTTAACCTAACCTTAACGTTGACCTTAACTATAGTCTAACCCTAACCTTGACCAAACCCTTAATATTAACCTTAACCTTAACTTTACCCTAACCTTAACTTAAATTTACCCTTAACCTAACCTTAAATTTACCCTTAACCTTAACCTCAGTCTTAACCTTGACTTTACGCTTAACCTGACCTTAAGGTTAATGTTAAGTTAGGTTAATGTAAGGTTAAGGTTATGGTTAATTCAAGGTTAAGGTTAATGTTAAGGATAATTTAAGGTTAAGGGTAAGATAAGGTTAAGTTTAAGGGTTTGGTTAAGGTTAGGGTTAGGTTATAGTTAAGTTAAGGGTTTGGTCAAGGTTAGGGTTTGGTTATAGTTAAGGTCAAGGTTAAGGTTAGGCTAAGGTTAAGGTTACAGTTAAGGTTAAGTTTAAGGTTATGGTTAAGGTTAAGGTTAAGGTTATGGTTATGGTTATGGGAAGGTTAAGGTTAAGGTTCGGTTAGGTTAAGGGTAAGGTTAAAGTTAAGGTTAAGGTTAAGGTCAAGGTCAAGATTAACCTTAACCTAAGCTTAAATGTACCTTAACCTTAACATTAACCTTAACCTAACCTTAACCTTAACCTTGACTTTGACCTTAACCTTAACCTTAACCTTACCTTTACCCTAACATGAACCTTAACCTTCCCATAAGCATAACCTTAACCTTAAATTTACCCTTAACCTAACCTTAACCTTAAACTTAACCTAACCCTAACCTTGACCAAACCCTTAAGCTTAACTATAACCTAACCTTAACCTTAGCCTTCCCATAACCATAACTTTAACCTTAACATTAACTAACTTTACCTTTAACCTAACCTTAAACTTACCCTTAACCTTCTTGAATTTACCCTTAACCTTAACCTTATCCTTAACATTAACCTTAATCTAACCTTAACCTGACTAAAACCGTAACTTGAAACTTAACCTAACCTTAACCTTGACTTTACCCTTAACCTAACCTTAACCTTGACTTTACCCTTAACATAACCTTAACCTTAATCTCCCATGACCAAACCTTTAACCTTAACCTTAACCTGACTAAACCCTGAAGGTTAGGGTAAAGCTAAAGTTAAGGTTAAGGTTAGGTTAAGGTTAAGGTTAAAGTTAGGTTAATGTTATGGTTAAGGTTACTGTTAGGTCTGTTAGCCACCTATAAAATTTGTTATATCAAATGGTGGCTAAATTTTTTTATAGCCTTCAAGAAACAATTTTTTGACCAAATTATGAGTTCTTGAAGTCTTATGATGATCTTTATCCTTTAAGATAAATCCTCACTATTGTTTCCCTCATTTACCCTGGAAAATTTGCTGTTTTTAAGGAGAAAAGACTGTTAAAACCCCATTTTTCCCTTCATTTTACCCCTTCTTTCACTCATGATTAACGTCCATTTTTTCCCTTTTTTCCTCATAAAATTCCTCGATTTTCCCTCAGTTTATTTCATTTTCCTTCATAAATCCCCTTTAATCAAGTTTGAAACTCCTTTTTAAACGTTATCATAACTCCCAAAATCCTTTGAAAATCCTTAAAAAACCATAAAAAATCGTCTTTTTGAACTAGGCCTTAAGCCCCTTTCGGCTAAGCCCCTAAACCACTTCCCCACATATGACCCGGGCGCCAGGACCAGGTGCTAAGCCTGTAGGCGCTAATCACAAATCGAAACTTTCAAACGAGCACATTTCCTTTGTTTAAAGAAAAACTTCGATGCGATTGAGTTTTTATTCTATAATTCCCCCACTGTAATCTCTACCGTTGATTTACCATTCTGATCGGATGACCTAGTGCTAATTGCATCGCACCTCGTTGCCCCTCTCCATCACCCCCGATTGAGTACTGATCGTCGATATGTTTCCAGATCTTACGCTTGGCGCGTAATTGCAAATCACACATCGGAAAATCTTTAAAGCGCCACACCTTGTTCCCTCCAATTTCTGATTCTCAATTTATTTTCCGTCGTTGATCTGTATCGCTATCTGAAGGTCCTCATTCAACCCACCGATCTCCTCCTCTGCAGTCCCGATCTCACCACCAACGCCCCTGTTTCATTTTATTTTCACTATTTTCCTATGTATTTTCCCATTCGCAAGGTTTTATGTTTTTAGAACATCTCATCGGAGTTTTTCCTCGGCGTTTTTTTACCCTTGTCTTCTTTCCCCCACCGATGTGATATGCACGATCGCACCATCTCATCGGCCTTCCCCCATCGCATCGCTCAAATCCATTTGTCCCTCCCATCGCAAATCCCCCGATGCGATTAACTCCCGTATCGCTCCTTAGTTGATCTCTATTGGCTAGTCTAGTCAAGCCAGCCCCGGATCATTCCATGACCCCAAACTTTGATTTAAACCTTTTTTTGCTGCCAATTAAGGATTTCCCTATTTACATTGCATTTTCGCCCATTTTCAATTTAAAGTCACCCCCCCCCCCCCCCCATTGTAAAACTTTCGATTAATCTCAACCGTTGATCAACATGCATCAACAACCTGGACTTAATCTGATCCTAATTTTACCCAACTGCCTCTCCATTTACCCCAACAAGAAATATTCATCTTTGGATGCTTTCATCCAATGGCCACGCTCTGACCTAAGCCTCCATAACATTTTTTACCCATCCACGCAGGATTTTTTATAACTTTTGTGTATTTTGCAGGTTTTTAAAGGATTCTCCATTGTTTTAAAAGGAAATCAAGGGCCGAGGATGACGATCCCCCAGGACTTTATTCATGAAGGAGATCTTTTCGCAGGGTTCCAAATTATGTTTTATTAGTGTCTCATGAGCACTAATTCCTTTATACAACCTCTGCGTACCTACAAAAGCAACAAAAACACAACAAACACCATAGATAAAGAGTATCAGTGTCATAGCATTCAATCAAAGCATACATCATGATAACACGGTTTTTGAGGGATTATGGCCTAAAATCGACTATCTAAAGCCTAATCCATTCAATTTAAGATAGTATGAAGACTAGAAGACAGATATTAGGCCTAATTAATCCTATAACACAGATTAAAGCAAATTAACAGTGTTTTAAGGAAGAACAATCAGATCTATCAGTACTAGAAGCTTCCACCGACGCATAAGAGGCTAATTGAATCCTCTCAAGTTTCCAAAAGAAACTTGTAGCCTCAAAGAAATCAAATAAGGCTGAGTTATTGCCTCAGTCAGTGATATTTTTCCTAAAGACGGTTGAACAGTTAATTCAACCAAAGGAACTTATTGAGAACTATGAGCAGAGTTATTACAAAGATAAGAAAGAATTTTAAAAATCGACAAACTCTGCTAAGAAGATCGAACACTTTATAAAAACCCATTAATGCAGAGGAAATATCTGAAATATTCTTCATTGAGCCTCTCAAAGGCTGAGAAGCATTAAACTGTATTAATTGAGCCTGGAGATATTTTCTTTGATCCCACCTCCTCATTTTCCTATAAAATCTTCTTGAGGAGCACATTGTAAAGTGTTGGTTGCTGAACTTTGATATCATACTTGTGTTCAAAAATTTCTACATGTAAATACTTTTCAAAGGCTCTTGAAGCTCTATTAGTAATCAAATAAGTTAGGCTGAGAAGAGAAGATGATTGTTGTACTGAAACATTGGACTTGAAGAATGTAACTGGATTGACATCAATATACAAGTTGATTCTTGGGATCCTGGTCTATATCATCGGTGAAGTACTTCTTACTGTGTTATTGTTTTCCTTTAATGTATGCCATTTTGTTCACTTATTCTTTGATAAAGAACAGCAAGCATAGAGTTAGGATTTGCTGTTTACAGTACCCTTCTCTCACTGATAAGCTTTATCTTTATGTTTTCCTCCAATCATGTTTTTAATAATGACTTAATTTAAGTGTAAACATAATCAAGGAATGTTGTTTTGTCCCTGTCTTGATGTGCAAAGCTTGAAAAGAAGTTCTTGAATGATATTTTCATTATATGCTAAGTAGAGTTAGACTAGAAAAGTTTATGGTTTGCCCTATCTTCTAGTTCTTTATTCAAAGGTTGTTCTGAAAGTTTCCCTAAGAGTATGCTGAAGAAGGTTTAGATTTAAAAGTATCTTGCTTGATCTCATGCTACACTTTGTTTTCTTATCTATTTTCATCCTTTTTGAAAGTAGTCATGTGGATTACTGGATTCTCTGTCTGTTAAGTTATCTTTAATACAAGCTTTTCCAAAGAAGTCTATGGTTAGCCATGTCCTTTGGTTGGTTTTAAACAGTTGCTTAAAAGAATTTTCTTGTTTGGAAAGTTGATAAATCCTCGTTGAAATTATTGGCTTTTTCCACCTTCCCAACACTTTTAATGTTCCATTCCATCATTTAATCTAAAATATATTTTGATATAGATGACTTGCCCCTTGGACCACTCTTGAAATTGTTTCACAATTAAACCCTTTTATGACTCAATAGCCCAATGGACTAAAAATCAGTTTCATATCTATCCTATCAGCCAAATCTTGTTCTGATTTCTTTCACCTTCACCCCTTTTAAACTCTTTCATTTTAGGACTTTCCACTCAACTAAAAATCATGCTCAACCATCCAAAAAAAACCAAAACCCTCATTCTTAATAACTAGCCTAATATCATACTCAAAAGCCTTAAAGATAAATCAATATTTGCACTTATTAGAGAGATCCCTCTCTGGATTTAGGAGGGCTAGATCCTAGAATCCTAAAGTGGCTCCAATGTCCTCTCTGCAGTTTCAGTCTTGCCAATCTGCTGAAATTACGGAGAGCTAACATTTCTGGTGACTCCACTGGGGATTTCTGAGTTAGTGAGAATCTAAGTACATCTTAGGACTTCAGAAAAACCCTTGATTCAAGAACATGTGGAATATTATCCAGTTGAGCCACCAGGCATAACATTTATGGTGACACCGCTGGGGACTGAGTCAAATTTCATCTTAGACATACTTAAAAAACCCCTTGAATACAAGTAGCCCTCTTCAAGCACTACTAAGAAAATGGTAATCATGATGAAACTTATTTGAATCAGTGACAAACTAAGGAAACCTTAGGATTCTCATAAGAGCTTATCAAACCTTGAAGGATCAGCTAACTTAGCCATAAGAGTCAAATTTCTTTGTCTCATCACCGTAGCTAAGTGTTGAAACACATTTGGGATACTCTTAGAACCCATAGGAATGAAAAAACTTAGAAAACCCAAAAATATGTCAGATTGGTATTTAAATAAACATGGTGGTGGACCATAAAACCTTTTACCTCTAAAAGAGCTAAAAATTTCCACCTGGTGACTCCACAAATCCTAAATAGACCTTGAGACTCCACTGGGAAGACCCATTATCATCATAAAAATCATATAAAATTAGTTAGAGGACTTTAGGATTAAATTTTTCTTGTTTAAAAGATCATTTAACCTCTTAAAGATTGTCATATTTGGTTAAAATTTTCTTTTTTAGTTGGGTCTGAAAAACACAGCACAGTGGCTCCTAGAAAGATTCATACTAGAGCCTACCCTGACCCAAATCCCCCTGAGATAGTTGATAATCCTAAAAGAATCCTTAGGAAGTCTCCTGAGGTTAAATCTTCAACTGTTTTCAGATCAACCCATAGAGCTAGTTCTGTTCCTAAAAACCTTGCAGCTCTACAAGAATCACAAGTTGACTTAAGAAATCCATTTAGAACTAGGTCACTTGATGATATAGATTAGTTAGATTTAGTGTCTTCACTTTTGTCCCCATATCAAAGTGAACATCCTGGTAGTAGAGAAACTACACCACCTGATTTACATTTCCTTCACAATTTAGGTTTCTCTCATCCAAGATCAGCTCAACAATCTCTTGTTGGTCCATCCACTTCTACTACCTATACACCCATTGTACAAAAAACTCCACTTCAGCCCACTTTCCCTCTTGTTAATCCACCTCTTGTAAATCCACCTCAACCTCTTATCATGGCAACATGGTATGCCCCATTGGTCCTCCCTTTACCCTTAGTCAATCTTCCACAAGACTATCAGTCCAAGATGCCATTGTATGATGCCAGTGGTGCTACTACTACTTCACAACATGTGGATAAGATGAATGACTACTTTGACAGAAATGAGATTGATGATGAATCTGTCAAACTTAGATTATTTGCCCAAATCTTAGGGGGAGAAGCAAGAAAATGGTTTAAAGGCTTAACCCCTCACAATATTAATGATCTCCAAGCCTTCCATCAGTTATTCTTAAACAAATGGGAATTTAGGAAAAATCCTCTCTAAATACTTTCTGATTACAAGAATCTACAAAGAAACACTAGGGAGAGTGTACAAGCTTATTGCACTAGGTTTAACAGTATTTATGATGCCCTTCCCCCAAACTTAAAACCTCCACAAGGCTCAGCTTAAACAAGTTTCCTGAAGAATTTGGTCCTGAAATGGCCTATCAGCTGAGAGAGAGAGATCCTTTGACTCTTGAAGATATGCAAAAAGGAGCTCTTGATGTGGAAGTTAATTTAATGGAGGAATGAGAAGAAAGTGTCCTTTAGAGAGGAATCTACACCTTCCACATCTAGCTCAAAGATGGAAAGAATGATGGAGGAGATGATGAAAAAGATGAGCATACTTGAGAGAGCACAATCGAGTCAAAACCAATCAGCTCCTCAAGACAAAAATCAAAATCAAAATCTGAATTTTAGAAGAAACCAACCTCAGAATAGACCAAGGGAGGATGATCAACAGGTTACCCCTCCTTTTCATCAAAACTATGTGAGTGGGGTTGAAGAAACAATAGATAAAATAGAGAAAGATGACATAAACATGTTGGGGGTAGACAATGATGATTTTGAAGTTCATTACAATAGGAAACAAGCTCTATACACACCCTATGATGATAAAAGACCAGAAGATGAATATTACTATCAAGAGCTGGAAAATGTCATCCTAGAAACCCCAAAAGAATATGACCTTAGGAGTAAAAGCAATCAGAAAAATCCCAACAGTAAAACCTATGACAAACCTACAAAAAATGGCCCTAAAAATAAACCCAAAATTGAAAAACAGAAAGATAAAAAAATGGCTGGAAATTATGATAAGAAAAAAGAGAAAATAACTCAAAACAATGAAAAACAGAGTGCAGATCTTAGCATCATTAGCACATCAGCTAGTGCTCATGTTGAAACAATTTAAACAATTTAAATAGAGAGAATCAGCAAGATGATCTTGCTGATAAAGTGGTGGTTAACAAAGTTGAAACAAACATTGTAAAAGGTCAGCTACCTTTTAGTTTAGAGCAGGAAATTGCCAAAATAAAAATCTTTGTTCCCCTTATCGAATTAGCCACCCAAAATGTGTATAGATCCAAAATTTTGAAGGCTTTTAACATAGAAGAGAATAATGACACCCTCAATCTTAATGATGATCAACCAGAGCTTTTATTCGGTCCTAAGATTGAGGGTAGATATCAAGAAGGATCGGTTCCTCATTTTTATGTTAGTTTAAAGATTCATGACAAAATTTTACACAACACTATGCATGATTCAGGGGCCTCTCACAATTTAATGCCCAAAGCTGTAATGGAGAGCCTAGGCCTTGAAATCACCTGACCTTGCAAAGATCTTTACTCCTTTGACTCAAGCAGAGTGAAATGTTTAGGTTTAATCAAAGACTTCTATGTAAAATTAACACAAATTCTAGCCAAGTGTTTAGTAATGGATATTGTGGTGGCTGATGTACCCCCCAAATATGGTATGTTATTATCAAGGTCATGGGGAGCTAAGTTACAAGGAAATATGCAGATGGATATGACATATGCTACTATCCCTATTTTAATCAAACTAGAAGACTTTATAGGGAGTCTCATATGCAATACATGGTTACTAGCCAAGAGAGACCACAAAACTCTCCTCTTTATTATGTACATATAGGCCTTGATTCATTTATCCTCTTCAATGATGAAACATTCAGTGAGCAAGTTACCTTAACTGAATTAGTGGTAGATAGAGAGAAAGGGGAAGACAAGACTGAAATATCAAAGTAGTTTTCTAAATCAGAAAACTACAACAAACAACACACAAGTCTAGAGCTAAAAATAAGTCATCCATTGCTTCTAAACCTTGAGATTCAAGAAAGCAGTCCTCAATGCAATGAAAAACATGAGGAACTGCAACAAATTCAACGTAGTTCTGATCTTCAAGAACACACTGAAAGCACACTAGTTGAAAAGGATAGTAATCAAACTGATGAACGCAAAACTAGTCCTCTTTGGAGTATGAACTTTGATGGCTCTTGCACCAAGAGCAATGCTGGTACAGGTATCTGGATACATAACACTAAAAATAACCACACTGAAGGCTGTTCCTACATATTAAATTTTCATTGTTCGAATAACATAGCTAAGTATGAATCCCTCCTTTTAGGCTTGCATTTATTGAAAAAATTAGGAGCTAGAAGGATAAAATTTCATGGGGATTCAGAGTTAATTGTTAGGCAAGTGAATGGGGAATATAGTGCCAAACATCCCAGAATTTGAGCCTATAGGAACGATGTCATGGATTTATTAAAAAAATTTGAGGAATCCCAACTTATTTTTGTCCCAAGAGAAAAGAATATCCTTGCCCATAGTTTAGCTTTTGCTGCTAGAACATGCTTAACGCATTTTGAAACCAAACAATGCACCACCCAGATCAAGTTTAGACCAGCTGTCCCTGATAACGAGAAATATTGGCAAGTGTTTGATGGAGACAAACAAATAGAAGACTTCCTACAGTCCAGAAATGAATTTGAACTACCAAGTTCAAATTCAGACTATGAAATAGACTGTTCTAATGAAGAAAATCTACTTGATGAAAAATAAAACTCTCCGAAGGTTGCCATTACAAATATATTAGCTAATGAACTTGAACATAACACAGAGATTAGTGCAGATTTACCAAAAGAAGACTTGGAAACATTGCAATATAGCACAGAAAGTTTACCAAAGGATCTGGTCCTTTTAGAAGAGCTGTTTGATTTCAACGATGTTGCCAAGAAACCAAGACTGGAGCCTATGGAAACCAAGGTAGAAGAGTGTAATATAGGCAGTGACCTAAAAACAAAGATGATAAAACTGTCTAAAACTTTACCAGCTCACATCAAACTGAAATACATAGAGCTGTTTAAAGAATTTTATGATGTTTTCGCATCAAGTTATGATGATCTGAAATCCTATGACACTGAAATAATTCAGCACAAGATACCTCTCAAGGAAAACCAAAAGCCATTTAAACAGAAACTACGTAGAATAAACCCTGTTCAATTACCTTTGGTTGAGAAGTAAATCAAGAAAATGTATGAAGCTGGTATTATTGTTCCTATTAGATATTCAGAATGGGTGTCTAATTTAGTGTCAGTGAGGAAAAAGACAGGAGAAATAAGGCTTTGTATTGACTTTAGAGACTTAAACAAAGCTTCATTAAAAGACAACTACCCTTTACCCAAGATAGATCACATTTTGGGAAGGGTAGTTGGTTCTAAATGAATTTCTTTGCTAGATGGCTTCTCAGGGTACAATCAGATTTTAGTACATCCTGATGATCAATTAAAAACAACCTTTACTACACCTTAGGGCACTTTCATGTATGTGAAAATTCCCTTAGGTTTAATGAATGCTGGTGCTACTTTTCAAAGAGCCATGGATATTTCATTCTCGAAAGAATTAGGCTACTTCATAATTATTTACCTTGATGATGTCACTGTTTTTTCCAAAACAGATGAAGAGCACCTGGAACACTTGAGAAAGGTCTTCGAGAAATGAAAAAAGTTTGGGATATCTTTAAATCCAAAGAAAACATTATTTGGTCTCCAAGAAGGTAAATTACTTGGACACATAATATCAAAGGGGGGAATAAAGATAGACCCAAAAAGGATTGAGGCCATATTGCAAATCACTCATTCTAGAAACATCAAGGAACTTCAATATTTCATAGGAAAGATTAATTTCTTGAGAAGGTTCATCCCCAACTTAGCTGAACTCCTTAGAAACATAACAAACATGCTGAAGAAGGAACAAGGAGTTAAATGGACCTTAGAAGCAAAGAAATCCTTTGAACTGGTCAAACAAGCATTAACCAAAACATTAGTTCTTATAAGTCCCGACTTTACAAAATATTTTTACATATTTTCATTTGCATCATAAAATACAGTGGTTGTTGTCCTATTGCAGAAAGATCCACAGGGACAAGAGCAGCCAATTGAATTTTTTAGCAAGGCATTGAGAGATGCACCTCTGAAGTACAATATTATGGAAAAACAAGCCTTTTCTCTAGTCAAAGCCTTAAAATACTTCAGAGTTTATATTCTACACTCCCAAATAATTTCCTTTGTACCAAACTCAATTGTAAAAGACATTCTAACACAGGACCTAGATGGCAAGAGAGGTAAGTGGATAGCTGTGATACTTGAATATGATTTAGAAATCAAGCCCACTTAACTCATTAAAGGCAAAGGACTAGAAAGATTAATGGTTGAGTCCAATTTTGAAGCTTTTGATATAAATATGATAAATGCATTAGATGAACAGGAGGAATTATCAACTCCCACTGTTGAAAATAATTTTATGAATTCCTCTTGGTATGATGATATTGTGTATGTTTTGCTCAATCTGAATACACCTCCTGGTTTCACAAAAACAAAGGCAAGGTTTTTAAAGTTAAAGGCGATTAACTACTGCATTTTAGATAAATGTATTTATTGGAAAAATTCCAGTGGTATATTGCTTAAATGTTTTCCTGAGAATGATGCAGAGAAAATCAAGCATGAGTTCCATGAAGGAGAATGTGGAGGCCACCTCTATTGGAAGACAACTGCCAACAAAATCCTTAGAGCTGGTTACTATTGGCCCACCCTCTTTCAATATTTTCATAAAATGATAATTTCCTGTCATAAATGCCAACTCTTTGAAGGCAAAATAAAATTGCTTCCTTTACCCTTGCATCCAATCACTGTTGAAGCTCCTTTTCAACAATGGGGTCTAGACTTCATAGGAGAAATCCACCCACCCTCATCTGCCCAGCATAGGTGGATTCTCACTGCAACAGACTACTTTACCAAATGGATAGAAGCCATCCCTTCTAGGCAAGCCAATGAATCTGTCATCATAAAATTCATTGAGACTCATATCCTCTCTAGATTTGGCTGTCCTAGGAAGATCATCACTAAAAATGTTACTGCATTTGGATTCAAGAAGATGGTTGAATTCTGTTACAAATATCAGATAACATTCGGTCATTCTACTGCTTATTACCCTCATGGTAATGTGCTGGTAGAATCCTCAAATAAGAGTTTGGTAAACATAATCAAGAAGTTGCTGGAGGACAAAAAAAATTCTTGGCACACCAAGCTAGTAACTGCACTATGGGCTGACAGATTAACACTTAAGAAATCTATTGGGATGTCACCCTACCAACTTGTGTATGGAATAGATGTAATTTTTCCAACCAGCCTAGGTGTACCAGTTATTGAGTTGATCCAAGAAGTGCAGTCTAAAGACAATGACATGATCAGAAGGATTAATCAGACTATACATCTTCAGCAAACCAGAGAGGAGGTCTACAACAGAGCATTACAAAAGTAAGAGAGCATTAAGAAGCTTTTTGATAGAAGGAAAAAGGCCAGCAATTTCAACATTGGTGACAAAGTGTTAAAGTGGGATTCAAGGAGAGAAAATAAGGAAAAGCATGGGAAATTTTATAACTTATGGCTTGGCCCTTATCTCATTCATTCTATTGTTGGTAACAATGTTTATTTCTTGCAGGAATTGAATGGAGCTGAACTGATTGGGGGTCCTGTCAATGGCAGGATGCTCAAACGTTATTTCTCTTGACCCTATCATGCTTGGAAGCCTTTTTATCCTTTTCTCATTATAAATATTTCATCTATCATTGCATTCAAATATAGAAAAATAAAAAATACAAAAACAATAGAAAGAAGAAAGAGGGCAGATTGTAAAAACAAGAAAGGTACAGCCCCATACCAAAAAAGAGAAACAAAGTCTGAAAGTGTGCAAGCTCAAATGCCACTCCTAATAAACACACTTCTAGTTATTCATACAGCCTAATCATGACAAATTAGTTTTCAATTTACTGTTGATAGGTTAGTGAATAGATTTTCCAAACAACTTAATCTTGGCTTATCAGTTAGGTAGATTAGGATAGAAGAAAAAGGTTCAAACAAGCTCAAAATATAAACCTATGAGTTTCAAAAAGATGCATGGCTCTAATATGTTTAAATATTGAGCCAAAAATAGAAGAAAACTGGTTCTAATATGCCCAAAACTTGAACCAGATAACAAAAGAAAAACAGCTCAAACAAGCCTAAAAATAGAGCTGAAGAGTAGAGAAGGATGTTCTTAAAACTTTTAGACCTTATGCCTTCACCATTTTGATTTAATTCTCCGCAAATAATAATCTATGTGCAACTTGTTTTTATGCCATAGATCAGCAACAAGTTAGACTGTTCAATCCTGACTTGTCTGCTTTTAAATTTCTTGTTTTAGAATTTAGAGAATAAAAATCTGTTAGACAGTCTAATCCTAACAGATAGTAGTTAGGTAGAAAAGCTTATGAACTCAACTGCTTAATCTGAGTTCATGGAGAAATAAGAAGTAGATTTAGATTAGTTTTATGCTTTAAAAAGAGTTTTCCAATCCAAATGCACTCTAAAATAAGAAAAAATGCTAGATCAGTAGGATTGGGTAGGTAGAAAGCTTGTTTTTGATAGAGTTCTATTGTTTTTCATGGTTTCTAACCTTGTTAGAACCAAAGAAGATCAGAAAAGTGAATAAATTTGCAGCCCATTGGATGAGGCATTGATCATCTTCTAGAGAAAACAAGTCTGAAGTTCTTGACACCTTCAAAAAGGTGCCATCCCCATGTGGAGCCACTGTTAGCCACCTATAAAATTTGTTATATCAAATGGTGGCTAAATCATTTTTTTAAACCTTCAAGAAATTTTTTTTATGCCAAATTGTTAGTTCTTGAAGTCTTAGGAAGACAATTTATCCTTTAAAATAATCTTCGCTATTGTTTACCTCATTTACCCTGAAAATTTCGCTGTTTTCTTGAAGAAAAAGATTGCCAAAAAAACCCATTTTCCCCTTCTTTCACTCATGATTAAACTCCATTTTTTCCCCTTTTTCCTCATGAAATTCCTCTATTTTTCCTCACTTTATTTCCTTCCCTTCATAAATCCCTTTTAATCAGGTTTAAAACTCCTTTTTAAACCTTATTGAAACCCCCAAAATCTTTTGGAAATCCTTAAAAAATCATAAAAACAATATTTTTTAAATAAGGCCTTAAGCCCCTTTCGACTAAGCCCCTAAACCACTTCCCCACATATGACCCGAGTGCCAGAACGAGGCGTTAAGCTTGAAGGCGCTAATCGCAATCGGAACTTTCAAACGAGCGCATTTCCTTTGTTAAAAAGAAAAACTTTGATGCGATTGAGTTTTTATTCTATAGTCCCCCGCCGAAATCTCCACCGTTGATTTACCATTCTGATCCGATGGCCCAACGCTAATCGCATCGTGCCCCACCGCCCCTCTCCATTGCCCCCGATTGAGTACTGACCGTCGATCTATTTCCAGATCTGATGGCTGGCGCGTAATTGCAAATCTCGCATCGGGAAATCTTTAAAGCGCCACACCCTGTTCCCTCCGATTTTCGATTCCTGATTCATTTTCCACCCTTGATCTGTATCACGATCCGATGGTCCTCATTCAACTTACTGATCTCCTCCTCCGTATTCCCGGTCCCACCACCAACGCCCCCGTTTAATTTTATTTTCACTATTTTCCTATGTATTTTCCCATTCGCAAGGTTTTACGTTTTTAGAACATCGCATCGGATTTTTTCCTTGGCGTTTTGTTACCCTTGTCTTCTTTACCCCGCTGATGCAATATGCCCGATCGCACCATCATATCGGCCTTCCCCCATCGCATCGCTCAAATCCATTTGTCCCTCCCATTGCAAATCCCCTGATGCGATGAAATCTGATAAATCTCCACCGTTGATCTCTATTGGTTAGTCTAATCTGACGACTTAGATCATTTCGCGACCCCAAACTTTGATTTAAACCTTTTTTCACTGCCAATTAAGGATTTCCCTGTTTAAATTGCATTTTCGCCCATTTTCATTATAAATTCACCCCCCCCCCCCCCCGCATTGTAAAACTTCCGATTAATCTCAACCGTTGATCAACATGCATCAACAACCCGGACTTAATCTGATCCTCATTTTACCCAACCGCCTCTCCATTTACCCCAACAAGAAATCTTCGTCGTTGGATGCTTTCATCCAACGGCCACACTCTGACCTAAGCCTCCATAACATTTTTTACCCGTCCACGCAGGATTTTTTATTTCTTTTGTGTATTTTGCAGGTTTTTAAAGGATTATCCATTGTTTTAAAAGGAAATCAAGGGCCGGGGATGACGATCCCCCAAGCCTTTATTCATGAAGGATATATTTCCACAGGGTTCCAAATTATGTTTTATCAGTGTCTCATGAGCACTGATGCCTTTATACAACCTCTGCGCCCCTACAAAAGCAACAAAAACACAACAAACACCACAGATGAAGAGTATCACTGTCATAACATTCAATCAAAGCAGAAATCATGATAACACAATTTTTGAGGGATTATGGCCTAAAATCGACTATCTAAAGCCTAATCCATTCAATTGAAGATAGTATGAAGATCAGAAGATAGAGATTAGGCCTAATTAAGCCTATAACACAGATTAAAGCAAATTAACAGTGTTTTAAGGAAGAACAATCAAATCTATCAATCCTAGAAGCTTCCACCGATGCATAAGAGGCTAATTGAATCCTCTCCAGCTGCCAAAAGACACTTGTAGCCTCAAAGCAATCAAAGAAGGTCGAGTTATTGCCTCAGGCATTGATATTTTGCCTAAAGATGGCTGAACAATTAAGTCAACCAAAGGAAATTATTGAGAACTGTTGGCAGATTTATTACAAAGATAAGAAAGAATTCTAAAAGTCAACAAACTCTGCTAAGAAGATCAAACACTTAATAAAAAACCATTAATACAGAGGAAATATCTGAAATCTTCTTCATTGAGCCCTTCAAAGGCCGAGAAGCATTAAACTGTATTAATTGAGCCTGGAGATCTTTTCTCTGATCCCACCTCCTCATTTTCCTATAAAATCTTCTTTAGGAGCACATTTTAGAGTGTTCGTTGCTGAACTTTGATATCATACTTGTGTTTGAAACTTTCTACATGTAAATAGTTTTCAGAGGCTCTTGAAGCTCTGTTAGTAATCAAATAAGTTAGGTTGAGAAGAGAAGATGATTGCTGTACTGAAACATTGGGCTTGAAGAATGTAACTGGATTGACATCAATATACAAGCTGATTCTTGGGATCCTGATCTCTATCATCAGTGAAGTACTTCTTACTGTGTAATTGTTTTCCTTTCATGTATGCCATTTTATTCACTTATGATCTGATAAAGAACAACAAGCATAGAGTTAGGATTTGCTGTTTACAGTACCCTTCTCTGATTGATAAGCTTTATCTTTATGTTTTCCTCCAATCGTGTTTTTAAGAATGACTTAAGTTAAGTGTAAACATAATCAAGGAATGTTGGTTTGTCCCTGTCTTGATGTGCAAAGCTTGAAAATAATTTCTTGAATGATATTTTCATTATATGCTAAGTAGAGTTAGACTAGAAAAGTTTATGGCTTTCCCTGTCTTCTAGTTCTTTCTTCAAAGGTTGTTCTGAAAGTTTCCCTAAGAGTATGTTGAAGCAAGTTTAGATTTAAAATTATCTTGCTTGATCTCAGGCTGCACTTTGTTTTCTTATCTATTTTCATCCTTTCTGAAAGTATTCATGTGGATTACTCGATTTTCTGTCTGTTAAGTTATCTTTAATACAAGCTTGTCCAAAGAAGTTTATGGTTATCCCTGTCCTTTCATTGGTTTTAAACAGTTTCTTAAAAGGCTTTTCTTGTTTGGAAAGTTGATAAATCCTCGTTGAAATTATTGGATTTTTCCACCTTCCCAACACTTTTAATGTTCCATTCCATCATTTAATCTAAAATATCTTTCGATATAGATGACTTTTATGACTCCATAGCCCAATGGCCTAAAAACTAGTTTCATATTTACCCTATCAGCCAAATCTTGTTGTGATTGGTTTCACCTTCACCCCTTTGAAACTCTCTCATTTTAAGACATTCCACTCAACTAAAAATCATGATCAACCAGCCAAAACAAACAAAAACCCTCGTTCTTAATAACTAGCCTAATATCATACTCAAAAGCCTTAAAGATAAATCAATCTTTGCACTTATTAGAGAGATCCCTCTCTGGATTCAGGAGGGCTAGATCGTAGAATCCCAAAGTGGTTCCAATGTCCTCTCTACAGTTTCAGTCTTGCCAATCTGCTAAAATTATGGAGAGCTAACAAGGTCAAGGTTAAGGGTTTAGTCACGTTAAGGTTAAGGTTAAGGGTAAAGTTAAGGTCAAGGTTAGAGTTAGGTTATAGTTAAGGTTAAGGTTAGGTTAAGGGTAAAGTCAAGGTTAAGGTTAAGGTTAGGTTAAGGTTAAGGTTAAGGGTAAAGTCAAGGTTAAGGTGAAGGTTAAGGTAAAGTTAGGGTAAAGGTTAAGGGTATGGTTATAGTTAAGGTCAAGGTTAAGGGTATGGTTAAGGTAAGGTTAAGATAAGGTTAAGAGTAAGGTTAAGGTTAAGGTTAAGTTAAGGTTATGGTTAAGGTAAGGTTAAGGGTAAAGTTAAGGTTAGGTTATAGTTAAGGTTAAGGGTTTGGTCAAGGTTAGGGTTAGGTTATAGTTAAGGTTAGGTTAAGGTTAAGTTAAGGTTAAAGTGAAGTTTAAGGGTAAGGTTAAGGTTAAGGTTAATGTTAAGGGTAAGGTTAAGGTTAAGTTAAGGTTAAGGTTAAGGTTTGGTTAAGGATATGGTTAGGTTATAGTTAAGGTTAATGTTAGGTTAAGGTTGAGGTTAAGATAAGGTTAAGGTTAAGGTTTGGTAAAGGTTAGGGTTAGGCTATAGTTAAGGTCAAGGTTAGGTTAAGGTTAAGGTTAGGTAAAGGTTAAGGATAAGGTTAATGTTAAGGGTTTGGCCAAGGTTAGGGTTAGTTTAAGGGTAAAGTTAATGTTAAGGTTAGGTTAAGGTTACAGTTGCAGTTATGGTTAGGTTAAGGTTAAGGGTTTGGTCAAGGTTAATGTTAGGTTAAGTTAAGGTAAAGTTTAGGTTAAGGTTAAGGTTAAGGTTAAGTTTAAGGGTAAAGATAAGGTTATGGTTAAGGTTAAGGTTATCGTTAAGGTTAAGGTTAGGGTTAGGTTATTATTAAGGTTAAGGTTAGGTTAAGTTAAGGTTAAGGTTAGGTTAAGGGTAAAGTTAAGGTTATGGTTAGGTTTAAGCTTAGGGTAAGGTTAGGGTTAGGTTAAGGTTAGATAAAGGTTAAGGTTAAGGTTAAGGTTGAGGTTACAATTAGGTAAGGGTAAGGTTGAGATTAAGGTTAAGGTTATGGTTAAGGTTAGGTTAAGGTTAAAGTTAAGGTTACGGTTAAGGTTAAGGTTATGGTTACAGATTTAGTCAGGTTGAGGTTAAGGTTAAGGTTAAGGGTTTAGTAAGGTCAAGGTTAAGGTTAAGGTTAAGGGGGTAGGGTTAAGGTTAAGGTTAAGGGTAAGGCCAAGGTTAAGGTTAAGATTATGGGAAGGTTAAGGTTAAGGTTATGGTTAGGTTATAGTTAAGGTCAAGGTTAAGTTTAAGGTTAAGGTTAAGGTTATGAGAAGGTTAAGTTTAAGGTTAAGGGGTTAAGGTTAGGTTAAGGTAAAGTCAGGGTCAAGGTTAGGGTTAGGTTAAGGTTAAGATAAGGTTAAGTTTAAGGTTAAGGGTAAGGTTAATGTTAAGGTTAGGGAAAATTTAAAGTTAAGGTTAATTCAATGTTAGGGTTAGGTTAAGTTTAAGGTTAAGGGTAAGGTTAAGGTTAAGGTTATGGAAAAGTTAAAGTTAAGGTTAATTCAAGGTTCAAGTTAGGTTAAGTTAAGGTTAAGGTTAAGGTTTAGGTTAAGGGTAAGGTTATGGTAAGGTTAAGGTTAATGTTAGGTTAAGGTTAGGTTAAGGTCTAGGTTAAGGTTAGGGTTAGGTTAAGGTTAAGTTTAAGGGTTTTGTCAAGGTTAACCTAACCTCAAGGGTAGGGTTAGGTTATGGGTAAGGTTGAGGTTAGGTTAGGGTAAAGTCAAGGTTAAGTTTAAGGTTAAGGTTAAGGTCAAGGGGAAGGTTAAGGTTAAGGTTAGTTTATGTTAAGGTTAAGGTTAATGTTAAGGTGATAGTTAAGCTTAAGTTTAAGGGTAAAGTTAAGGTTAAGGTGAAGGTTAAGGGTAAATTTAAAGTTAAGGTTATGGTTAGTGTTAGGTTATAGTTAAGGTCAAGGTTAATTTTAAGGTTAAGGTTAAGGGTAAAGTTAAGGTCAAGGTTAGGGTTAGGTTATAGTTAAGGTTAAGGTTAGGTTAAGGGTAAAGTCAAGGTTAAGGTTGGTTAAGGGTAAAGTCAAGGTTAAGGTTAAGGTTACGGGTAAAGTATGGTTAATGTTAAGGTTAAAGTTAGGTTAAGGTTAAGGGTGAAGGTTAAGGATACGGGTCTTAACCTTAACCTTCTTTCATAACCTTAACCTTAACCTTGACCTTTACTATAACCTAACCTTGACCTTAACCTTAACTTAACCTAACCTTAACTTTACCCTAACCTTAACCTTAACTTTAGTCTTAACCTTACCCTTAACCTTCACCTTAACCTTAACCTTGAATTTACCCTTAACGTAACCTTAACCTTGACCTTATCCTTAACCTTAGCCTTAAATTTACCCTTAACATAACTCCTAACCCTTAAACTAACCATAACCTTAACCTTAACCTAACCTTAACCTTACCCTTAACCTTAACCTTGACCTTGACCTTGACCTTAACCTTAACATTACCCTTAGGCGAACCTAACCTTAACCTAAGGGTAACGTCAAGGTTAAGTTTAAGGTTAAGGTTAAGGGTAAGGTTAAGGTAAGGGTAAGGTTAACCTAACTTAACCTTAACCTTAACCTAACCTTAACCTTAAATTCACCTTAACCTTGACTTTACCCTTAACTTAACCTTAACCTAACCCTTAACCTTGACCAAACATTTAACCTTAACCTTAACCTTAACTTTACCCTTAACCTAATATTAACCTTAACCCAACCTTAACCTTGACTTTACCCTTAACGTAACCTTAACCTTGACCTTAACCTGAGGTTAAGGGTAAGGTTAAGGGTAAGGTTAGGATAAGTTTAGGGTTAGGTTAAGGTTAAGGATAAAGATAAGGTTATGGTTAAGGTTAAGCTTAGGATTAGGTTATAGTTAAGGTTAAGGTTAGGTTAAGGGTAAGATAAAGTTGAGGTTAGGTTAAGGTTAAGTTTAGGTTATAGTGAAGGTTAAGGTTAAGATAAGGTTAAGGTTATGGTAATGGTTAAGGTTAATGTTAAAGGTTTGGTCAAGATTAGGGTTAGGTTAATATTTAAGGTTACAGGTTTAGTCAGGTTAAGGTTAAGGTTAGGGGTAAGTTTAGGTTAAGGGTAATGTTAAGGTTAAGGGTAAATTTAAGGGTTTAGTTAAGTTAAGGTTAAGGTTAGGGGTTTGGTCAAGGTTAAGGGTAAATTTTAGGTTAAGGTTAAGGTTAAGGGTTTGGGAAGGTTAAGGTTAAGTTTAAGTTAAGGTTAAGGTTAGGTTAAGGTTAAGGTTAGGTTAACGTTAAGGTTAAAGTTAAGGTTAAGGGTTTAGTTAATGTTAAGGTTAGGTTAATGTTAAGGTTACTGTTAACCTTAACCTTAACTTAACCATAACCTTGACCTTAACCTTACCTTTAACCTTATCCTTAACCTTAACCTAACCTTATCCTTGACCTTAACTATAACCTAACCCTAACCTAGACCAAACCTTAACCTTAGCCTTAACTTAACCTTAACCTTCCCATAACCATAACCTTAACCTTAACTTTACCCTTAACCTTATCCTTAACCTTAACCTTACCCTTACCTAACTCTAACCTTACCCTTAACCTTAAGCTTGACCTTAACTATAAGGTAACCTAACCTTAACCTTAACCTTAAGCTTGACCGTAACTATAAGGTAACCTAACCTTAACCTTAACCTTAAACCTAACCTCAACCTTAAATTGACCCTTAACCTAATATTAACCTTACCCTAACCTTAATCCTAACCTTACCCTTAACCTTAACTTTGACTTTACCCTTAATTTAACCTTAACCTTAACCTCCCGTGACCAAACCATTAACCTTAACCTTAACCTAACTAAACCCTTAAGGGTAACGTAAATTTAAAGTTAAGCTTAAGCTTAAGCTTAAGCTTAACCTAACCTTAACCTTGATCAAACCCTTAACCTTAACCTTAACCTGACTAAATCTGTAACACCTAACCCTAACCTTGACCTTAAATTTACCCTTAACCTAATCTTAACATTAACCTAACCTTAACCTTATTTTACCCTTAACCTAACTTTAACCTTGACCTTAACTATAACCTAACTCTAACCTTGACCAAACCTTAACTTTAACCTTAACCTTCCAATAACCATAACCTTAACCTTAACTTTACCCTTAACCTAACCTTAACCTTAACCTTAACCTTAACCTTATCTTACCCTTATCTTACCCTTATCTTACCCTTAACCTAACCCTAGGGTTTGGTCAAGGTTAGGGTTAGGTTATATTTAAAGTTAAGGTTAAGTTCAAGGTTAAGATTAAGTTAGGTTAATGTAAGGTTAGGTTAAGGTTAATGTTAAGTTCAGGGTAAAGTTAAGGTCAAGGTTAAGGTTAGGTTATAGTGAATGTTAAGGTTAAGGTAAGGTTAGGGTTCAAGTCAAGGTTAAGGTTAAGGTTATGTTAAAAGTTCAGGTTAAGGTTAAGGTTAAGGTTATGTTATAGTGAAGGTTAAGGTTAAGACCCGTAACCCTAACCTTAACCTTAACCTTGACTTTACCCTTAACCTAACCTTAACCTTAACCTGATCTTCATATTAACCTAACCTTAACCTTAACCTTAACGTAACTATAAACTTACCCTTAACTTTACCCTTGACCTTAAATATAACCTAACCCTAACCTTGATCAAACCCTTAAAATTAACCTAAACCTTAACCTTGACCTTAAACTTAACCTTAACCTTACCCTTAACCTTAACATTAACCTTAAACCTCACTATAACCTAACCCTAACCTTGACCAAACCCTTAACCTTACCCTTAACCTTGACCTTAACCTTGACTTTAACTATAACCTAACCCTAACCTTGACCAAACCCTTAATATTAACCTTAACTTAACCTTAACCTTAACCTTGACCTTAACTATAACCTAAACCTAACCTTGACCAAACCCTTAACCTTAATCTTAACCTGACTAACCTTAACCTGACTAAACCCTTAAGGTTAGGGTAAAGTTAAAGTTAAGGTTAGCTTGAAGTTAAAGTTAACCTTAACCTTAACCTAACCTTAACCTTAACTTTACTATTAACGTAACCCTAACCTTAAGGTTAAGGTTAAGGTTACGTTAAGGGTAAATTTAAGGTTAAGGTTAGGGTAATTTTAGGGTAAGGTTAAGGATAAGGTTAGGGTTAAGGTAATGTTAAGGTTAAGGTTAAGCTTATGGTTAAGGTTAAGGTTAAGATTAAGGTTAAGTTAGGTTAAGGTAAGGTTAAAATTACAGTTAGGTCAAGGTTAAGGGTTTAATCAGGTTAAGGTTAAAGTTAAGGGTTTGGTCAAGGTTAGGGTTAGGTTAAGGTTAAGGTTAAGGTTAAGGTTATGGTTAAGGATACGGTTAGGTTAAGGGTAACATTAAGGTTATGGTTAAATTTAAGGTTAGGTTAAGGTTAAGGTTAGGCTATAGTTAAGGTCAAGGTTAGGTAAGGTTAAGGTTAGGTAAAGGTTAAGGGTAAGGTTAAGGTTAAGGTTAAGGTTAAGGTCAAGGTCAAGGTTAACCTTAAGCTAACCTTAAGGTAAGGGTCAAGTTCAGTTTAAGGTTAAGGTTAAGGTTAAGGTTAAGCTAAAGGTTAAGGGTAAGGTCAAGGTTAAGGGTAAAGTTAAGGTTAAGGTTAAGGTTAGGTGTTTAGTAAGGTTAAGGTTAAGTGGTAAGGTCAAGGTTAAGGGTAATGTTAAGGTTAAGGTGAAGGTTAAGGGTAAGGTTAAGGTTAAGGTTACGGGTTTATTTAGGTTAATTTTAAGGTTAAGGTTAAGGTTACGGGAAGTTTAAGGTTAAAGTTAGGTTAAGGTTAAGGTTAAGGTTAGGGGTTTAGTTAGTTTAAGTTTAAGGTTAGGGTTTGGTCAAGGTTAGGGTTAGGTTATAGTTAAGGTTAAGGTTAGGTTAAGGTTAAGGTTAGGTAAAAGTCAAGGTCAAGGTTAAGGTTAAGGGTAAATTCAAGGTTAAGATTAAGGTTAAGGTTAAGGTTAAGGTTAAGAGTTTGGTCAAGGTTAGGGTTAGGTTTTCCCTTAAGGTTAGGGTAAATTCAAAGTTAAGGTTAAGGTTAGGTTAAGGTTAAGGTTAAGGTTAGGTTAAGGGTAAATTCAAGGTTAAGGTTATGGTTATGGGAAGGTTAAGGTTAAGGTTAAGGTTAAGGTTAAGTTAAGGTTAAGATCAAGGTTAGGATTAGGTTATAGTTAAGGTCAAAGCTAAGTTTATGTGAAGGTTAAGGTCAAGGTTAGGGTTCGGTTATAGTTAAGGTTAAGGTTAAAGTCAAGGTTAAGGTTTTGGTAAAGGTTAGGGTTAACATTAAGGTTAAGGGTTTGGTCAAGTTTAGGGTTAGGTTATATTTAAGGTAAAGGTTAGGGTTAGGTTATAGTTAAGGTCAAAGTTAAGGTTAGGTTAAGGTTAAGATTAGGTTAAGGGAAAAGTTAAGGTTATGGTTAGGGTAAGGTTAAGGTTAAGGGTAAAGATAAGGTTATGGTTAAGGTTAAAGGTCAAGGTTAGGGTTAGGTTAGGTTAAGGTAAGGTTAAGGTTACGGTTAGGTTAAGGTTAAGGTTAGGTCAAGTTAAGGTTAAAGTTAAGGTTAAGGTTAGGTTAAGGTTAGGGTTAAGGTTAGAGTTAAGGTTAAGGTTACGATTAAGGTTAGTTAAGGTGAAGGTTAAGGGTAACGTTACGGTTAAGTTCAAGGTCAAGGTTAAGGTTAAGGTGAAGGTTGTTAGCCACGTATAAAAATTTGTCATACCAAATGGTGGCTAAATATTTTTTAGCCTTCAAGAGATAGTTTCCTTTGAAAACTTATCATCTTTTGAAGTCTTATGTGAAGAAATTATATACAATAAGCATGCATATATCCAGACTCTCCTGATCTCACAATATTTATCTTCTTTCAAAATAAATAATCCTTCCACTATAATTATTGCTGAGAAATATAACCGACAATTGCAAAACACATGAAGCAATAAAAAGCACACATAACACAGCTTAAGTTTAGCGAAAGCCTAAAGTTGAAAAACCCAAAATACATATTAAGTATCATGGGGATCATGTGGAACATCATACAAACATACAAATATTATCACAAACCCTCAAGGTACGTGACAATCGTTTCACACACTAATCGAACAATCTTGCAAATCCATGCACCGATCTTTCCCTCCACGTTTAGCGACTCCACTACGCAATCCAAGCTAATTACAAAGACTCAATTCGATGTAATCCCACTCTCATTGATTACATGATTATCATTGGAAACTCGATGTATATGTAGATGCACTCATGCATCACTAATAGTCACAACGAGATAGTCTATCTTTCCTTTCACCTATCTCTCCATCGGTCTCCACCGAAACTTCCATGCACCGCCCGGATTAGCTCGATGTATTTTTCGGTTGATTAATGAGTTATTATTTAGCGAATTAATTAAATAATTAATTCACACCACCTCACACTAGTGTATCAATCGCTAGGACTAGATACAACCAAAGTCTCAACTAAGTCTAGCTGCAGTTAAAGTCGGAATACAACTCCACTAACTACTTCTCCAGCTCCCACCCAGGCTACGTCACATGAGGTTGCCAGCTGAAGTCCTCCATGAAATAGCTCCAGTGAAACCACCGGAAATAGCGTAATTCCTTCGTCAACTCTTGTGCCACATCTTTGCACTGGCGAAGTGCTCCAGAGAGAGAATAAGATAATGTTTATAGTCCAAATATTATTAAGAGCTAATAATATTGGACATATCTATTTTTAAGACCTGCACTCCAAAATAGATTCCACCCAATATGTCTAAAAATAGAAGTCCATCTATTTTTTCCAAATTTACCAACCATCCACAAATAGCATCCGCTTAACTTATAGAACATGATTCATATGTATAAAAATACACATAGTCTAAAAATAGACTTTGTGACAAAAATCACACTCAGTGTGGCCCCCACCTAGTTTCGGTGATCACTTTCCAACTAGGTTCGGGAATGATGTTTCGGGATGCCTCCTTCACTATTTATTGTTTCAATCTTCAACACTCCCCTCTCAACAAGAAAGGACTCGTCTTTGCATGCGACATGCAACTCCATGCATTCGCCACACGCAACCTTCACAAGCACCATGCAACTCTAAGCATCTCTGCTTTGCGCACGCTCCTATGAAAAAGCGAATAGGCTCCAAAAAAACTCAATCGCTCCGATGAATCTACTCCTCATCAAAGTCTTCGACTTCTTCCGCGTGGGCCCAACCGCACATGTCATCGAAACCAGCTGCGCCGTTGAACTCTTGCCATGCACTCGTACTTGCTCTCAACTACGATTCGCGCTCACGGTATCCGACACGCTGTCACTTTGATCTTTCCCGCATCAACCCAAATGATCATGCTACTTCGCACCATGGGCACCTCATAGCACGGGTTCAATTCATGAGATCCACACCATCTCATGAAATCCCGCCCACAAATCTCCTCTCTTGGGATTAATCATGCATGTCGCCCCACCTCTCACTTGGTGGTATAGTTGCATGCACTCTCTGCCCATCCGGCATGAGAATTTCTCTCGCATGAGTGGTTTCTCCCACTCCATGATCCTCATCTTGTGGCTGCTCCACATCCCGAGGTTCACTCATACACTGCATGCAAAACTTGCTCCCTCTCCAAGCATCGATTGCATGTGTTTCTTGGCACTTCCCAACATGAGTAGGAAGCTCCGTGAGACATCCCATCTACTTCAAGTCCGTAGTCTAGCTCGAATCCAAACCTTTTGACCTTGTCCTTCCTCATCCACACTAACTCCTACACTCCCCAAAATCATCACTGCCCAGGTGGGACAAACTTGGTCAAGCATACACGGAATAGTGTCATTCTTCTCTCCATTTTTATATTTCCCCGAGTTTATCCTAAAACTCAACCGCTCTCAATGCTTTGTAATTGTTCCAATGATCAATATCGCTACGATACCACGTAGAAGTTATATAAAATAAGCATTCATATATCCAGACTCTCCTAATCTCATAATATTTATCTTCTTGCAAAATACGAGAATCCTTCCACTATAATTCTTGTGGAAATATAATCAACAATTGCAAAACACATGAAGCAATAAAAACACACATAACACACAATTGTTTTAACGAGAAATCCCGAAGCCGAAACCCCAACTATATATTATGTATCATGGAGATCATGTAACAATACTCATACAAACATACAAAGCTTATCACAAGCCCTCAGTACAGTACAATCGTCATACACTAATCGGGAACAATCTTGCAAATCCATGCACCGATCTTTGCCTTCTTCGCTAGCTCTCGTCCATCACGCTAGCAATCCAAAGTTGATTACAAAGACCAATTTGTTGTAATCCCACTCTCATTGAATGTGTTATTATCATTGGAAACTCCCGATGTATATGTAGATGCACTCATGCATCACTAATAGTCACAACAGACATAGTCTATCTTGCCCTTTCACCTATCTCTCCACCGGTCTCCGCAAACTTCCATGCACCGTGAGTTAACGCGATGTATTTTTCGGTTGATTAATGAGTTAATATTTAGTGAATTAATTAACTGAGTAATTCACAAAGCACTCACACTAGTGTATCAATTAGTTAAACTAGATACAACCCAAGCTCAGCGAGTCTAAGCCGAGTTAAAGCCGACACAACTCCACTAACTACTTCTCCAACTCCACCAAACTCGTCACATGAGTTCTAACCTGAAGTCCTCCAAGGCAATAGCTCCAAGAAACCCTCGGGAATAACATAATTCCTTCGTCAACCTCCGTGCCACATGCCTGTGCACTTAATCGGAGTGCTCCAAGAGAATAAGATAATGTTTATAGTTCAAATATTATTAAGAGCTAATAATGTCCGACATATCTATTTTTAGACCGGCAATCTAAAAATAGATTCCGTCTAATATGTCTAAAAAATAGAAATCCACATATTTTTCCAACTTGACCAACCATCCACAAATAACATCCTGAAACTCATAGAATATGATTGACATGTCTCAAAAATAGACATAGTCTAAAAATATACTTTGTGACAAAAATTACCCGTGTGGCCCCCACCTAGTTTTGGTGATCACTTTCCAACTAGGACCGGGAATGGTGTTTTAGGATGCCTCATGCTTGTTTCTTGTTGCAATATTCAACATTAATGATGATAATTACCCTTTGAGTTAATATTCACTGTTGTTTCACTTAAATTCCTAAAGTACTTTCTATTTACTTAGAGAAAGACTACTTAAAAACTCCATTTTCCATCATTTCACTCCTCCTTTTCACTTACCAATAACTCCATTTTCATCCTTATTCCCTTCATAAAATCCCTTCTAAACCTTTCATTTTAACCTCCAAAAACATCAAAACCCCCTTGAAACCTTATATTTCCCCTTTATTTGGTTTTAAATTCCCTTCTTTCATCTATCGAAACCCCCCATTTGGCCTTTAAAACCTTTGTTTTTGGCCTAAAAATCAGTTTTCTGCACTATGAGGTTTTTAAGCCCCCAAGGGCTTATACCCTTCGGCCCTTTCTCTCATATGTCCTAGAACCCACAATCGGGCGCTTAGAACATAAAACCCCATGCGAAAAACCCCTTTCCCCCTTCTATTTTCCATTCCCGACATGTAATATTAAAAACGAATATGGACCGTTGATCTCTGCAGATCAACGGCCATCGGGCCCCATCCTTTCGCCTGATCACCTTCCCCTTCCCTCTTCTCCTTTCAATATATTTGCTCCTTCTTTCAATCCTAACCATCCATTAAATAAATCTGACGATCGGGACTTAACCCGATAGCCCAACACCTCTCCACCCCGCGACACACTTGCTGACGTAACTGGGCCCCACCATTTTTTCCGCCCGTGCACCTTATCGTCCATCGTGCTCTCCCACAACCATCTGATCTCCTAACAAACATCTAATGGCCGGTGTGCAATATTGTGTAATTTTTGAGCCTCCCCCGTAGTGCGCAACTTCTGCTCAATATGGGCAGTTTTCATTTTCCACGCGTCAATCACTAAATGGAATCGCGTTCTAAAAGGAAATACCGCCTCCCCCCCATTTCGTTGCGCAAAAACCATTCCCGGTTTTCCTCCATACCGCCACCCTCCGCAACGTCTCTTTCAATTTTAATCCTAGTCGTTGATCTCTGAGATCGCACGGCCCATATTATATCGCGATCTCAATTCATTTTTTTCCCATCTCTCCTCTGTTGCACTCGTCAAACGATCTCCATCGTAGATCACTTGGATCTAACAGTCCTCGTTCCTCATCCAACTCAAACCCCATCGGACCTGGTTAACTGCTCTGCCAGGGTTTTCTTCCATTTTTTTGCTACATCCCTCCATCCTCATGGCTCCGAAACACTTCCACGAACCTCCTAAGCAGTTCTAAACCAATTTCGTAGGAGTTAAATAACATTTGTTTGTTTTTATGCAGGTTTAGTGAAGTTCAAGTTAAAAACCCTCCAGAAGATAATTACAGTGTTATTTGCCGAGGATGATGATCCTCACGGCCTTTGATACAAATTAAAGGGTTTGTGAGTTATAATTACACATTTTTTAGGAATCGATAAGTCATAATTATCGATTTTCTGAACAATTTCTCCGACCAAACCCTCTGCGCACTTGCAACAACAAACACAGTCAGCATCAAATAAATGAAAGAATATCAGTGTCAAGATGAAAATCAGAGCATAATAAAAGGTTTAAATATGTTACTAAAAGCTTAAAGGATCAAGGCATGAAATTCAGAATCAAAGGCCTAATCCACAACTCAGGTCCAAAAGACCTCGAATGCCACATCAGAGGGGCTAATTGAATCCCCAGCTACCAAAATTGCCACCTGCAACCTCTCTGCCTCAAAGGAATACCCAGATCAAATCTCAGTTTGAAACATTAAGGCCAAAGATATCTCAACAGTTATTAAAAGCAAAACAAATATCCCAACTGTCAGTAGAAGTTATTGTAAAGATAAGAAGAGCCTTAAAGTCAATATTTTTTCCCACAAAGCCTAAAAAATCAAAAACAGAGTTGTAATTCAATCCCTTCCAGCCTTATGCCTTGCATGGTTTTCAAGGCTAGGAGTTGCAATAGTATAGTATTAATTATACTTCAACCCTAGGAACTCTTCCACCTCCTCATTTTCTTATAAAATCTCCTTGAAGAGCACATTGTAAAGGGTTGGTTGGTCACTAGTTGTAATACTGAAACTCTCTGAAATAATACATAGTCTGTTGGAAGTTGAAGAAGAAATTGAAGTCTTGGAAGCTTGATGATGTTTTGACATGCTTGTTCTTGAGAAGGCTCTATCATTGGATCCTTGAGCTTGGTTGTTGGTGATGTATTCTGAACTGTCTGCTATTTTTCTTATTTTCATTATGTTTCATAAATTATTACTATAGTAGGATGAAAATTTTAGGCTAAGAAATGACTCCTGGAAGCACCTTAGACCTGTTTACCCTTCACTATTTTATGTTTTCTTCTGCTGAGGTATTTTAGAGTCTTTAATCTTTCTATTTAGTCATCATGCTTGTTTATTTCTCTAATAGTTCAAATATTTGGTGCCAGCATGATTTATGGTTTTCCCTGCTTGTCTGCTGCCACTTGAAAATTTTTTTTGAAGTCTCCCTTTGAAGTACCATTGTTTATAGTTAGCTAAGGAGGTCTGTTTTGATCATACCCTTTGTCCCTTATTGAACAATTGTTTTAAAGGTCTTTATAGTTGTGATCATATATGTGTTAGGTGTTCCCTCTTCTATGACTGCAATTATCAGTGAATTTTTTATGTTTTCTAAGTCCTTTGAAATAAAATCTTTGAGGAAATAGGATGTGCTCCCGAATCTTAGATTTCATTTTAAAATTTTTCTTAAAGTCATCATTTGATTAAAGTGTGGTTTTTATAACTCATGGTTATCCATGTCTATCAAATACCTCTTTATGTTCAAGTTATGTTTTTTAAGTTCTCTTTGTTGAGAATTCAAACTCTCTTTTCAAACCATTGATTTCCCATTAGGGGAATTTTTATTTTCAAACCAGTAAAATAATATTTATGAATTTACAATTCACTTTTCGCACCACAATCCATGTAACCATAGTTACATTCAATTCAAAAGTTGTACCAAAATAAAATTAATAAAAAAATTGTATTGATGTGATTATAAATAAGAATGAGTTTTTCAAGAAAAGTCATTATCACTGAACAACTAATGCATTTGTCCTTTGTACTTAAATAACTTTAAATAAAATATAAATATAAATTTATAAATTCTTAATTATATTATGTGCTATTAATTAAAATTTAAATTATTTAGATTGTATAATAACATCTAATTAATATACTATATAAAAAAAAAACAAAATAATATAATATAATATAATAAATGTATAGGGATATGCATTGTTTCTTTCAAGAAATATGAAATGACAATAATATATTTTTATTCAAAAAGTGTGAAATGACATTTATTATGAGTACTTTACCTTGAATTTAAAAGTGCTTAGAGCACTACCATGGTTAACCATTAGTTTTTATCCACCATTGAGATTGTGACAAGTAAGTACCTTTAACTCAAGAAATTCCACCTCAACCATTAGTGATGATGTCATCCCCTAAAATGTGATTGGTTCTCATAAAGTGAATTTTGATTGTACATTTTCCTTAGGAGGCCCATTTTAGACCTCAAAATTCCCCTAATGATCTCATTCACAAAAAATAAAGGATCCTGTGGCCAATTTAGATTTTCCCTTTGATATCCCATATCCATTTATGAGCTTGTTATTTACTTCTTCTTGACTCCATTGCCCAATGAACCTGACACTTCTTCTTTCTATCTATACTACCTAGACCTTTCATGTTCTATTGTACCAATTCAACCAAACAAACAAACAAACACCTGCACTTAATAACTAGTATAAAATCAATACTTAAAAGCAAACAAGATAAATCTATGCAAAATAAGTAAATTTGAGAGATTCCTCTTTGAGAACAAGAGGAATAGATCCTGTAACTCTAAATATTGGTTCTGATGTTGCCTTGTCTTTTGGTTAACCAATCTATCAAAACATAGGACCCCAACAAAGGTTATGGTTATGGGATGGTTAAGGTTAAGGTTAAGGTTAAGTTAAGTTTAAGGGTAAGGGTTTGGTCAAGGTTAGGGTTAGCTTATAGTTAAGGTTAGGTTAAGGTTAATATTAAGGTTAGGTTAAGGTTAAGGTTAAGGTTAAGGGTAAAGATAAGGTTATGGTTAAGGTTAAGGTTAGGTTTAGGTTATAGTTAAGGTTAAGGTTAAGGTTAAGGTAAGGTTAAGGGTAAAGTTAAGGTTAAGGTAAGGTTAAGGGTAAAGTTAAGGTTAAGGTAAGGTTAAGGGTAAAGTTAAGGTTAAGGTTAGGTTAAGGTTAAGGGTTTTGGATGGTTAAGGTTAAGGTTAAGGGTTTGGTCAAGGTTAGGGTTAATTTATAGTTAAGGTCAAGGTTAAGGTTATGGTTAAGGTAAGGTTAAGATAAGGTTAAGGGTATGGATTTAGTAAGGTTAAAGTTAACCTTAAGGTCAATTCAAGGTAAGGTTAAGGGTAAAGTTAATTTTAACGTTGACCTAGACCTTAAACTTAACCTTAACCTTGACCTTAACCTAACCTTAACCTTAAATTTAACCTTAACCTTGACCTTAACCTTACCTTGAAGTTAACCTTAAACTAACCTTTACGTAACCTTAAACTTAACCCTAACCTTAACCTTGACCTTAACATAACCATTAACCTTAAACTTAACCTTAACCTATACCCTTAACCTTAATCTTAACCTTAACCTTAACCTTGACTTTACCCTTAATGTAACCTTGACCTTGACCTTAACATTAACATTAACCTTAACTTGACTAAACCCATAACGTTAACCTTACCCTTAGCTATAACATAACCCTGAACTTGACCAAACCCTTAACCTTAACCTTCACTTTAACCTTAATCTTCCTGGAACCTTCACCCCAACCTTAGCCTTAACTTTACCCTTAACCTAACCTTAACCTTATCTTTACCCTTAACCTAATCTTAACCTTAACCTAACCTTAACCATACCCTTAAACTTGACCTTAACCTTAACCTTAACATTAATTATAACCTAACCCTAACCTTCACCAAACCCTTAACCTTAACCTTATATTAACCTTAACATACCCTTAACCTTAACCTAACTATAACCTTACCCTTAACCTTAACCTTGATCTTAACTATATCCTAACCCTAACCTTGACCAAACCTTTAACATTAACCTTAACCTAACCCTAACCTTGACCAAACCCTTAACATTAAACTTAACCTTAACCTTAACCTAACTGTAACCTTAACCTAACCTTACCCTTACCAAACCTTAACCTTAACCTTCCCATAACCTTAACCTTGACCTTAACTACAACTAACCTTAACCTTGACCAAACTCTTACCTATAACCTTAATCTTAACCTAACCTTAACCTTAACCTTAGCCTAATCTTAACCTTAACCTTAAGCTTAATCCTAACCTTAAGGTTAAAGTTATGGGTAAGGTTAGGGTTAGGTTATAGTTAAGGTCAAGGCTAAGGTTAGGTTAAGGTTAAGGTTATGGGTTTAGTTAGGTTAAGGTTAATTTTAAGGTTAAGGTTAGGTTAAGGGTAAAGTCAAGGTTAAGGTTATGGGAAAGTTAAGGTTAAGGTTAAGGGGTTAATGTTAGGTTAAGGTAAGGTCAAGGTTAAGGTTAGGTTAAGGTTAAGATTAGGATAAGGGTAAAGGTAAGGTTAAGGTGAAGGATTATGTTAATGTTAAGATTAGGTTAAGGTTAAGATAAGGATAAAGATAAGGTTAAGGTTAGGTTAAGGTTAAGGTTATAGGTAAGGTTATATTTAGGTTAAGGTTAAGGTTAAGGTTAGGTTAAGGTTAAGATAAGGTTAAATTTAACGTTAAGATTAAGGTTAGGTTAAGGTCAAGGTTAAGGTTTGGTTAAGGTTAAGATAAGGTTAAGGTTAAGGTTAGGTTAAGGTCAAGGTTAAAGGTAAGGTTAAAGTTAGGTCAAGGTTAAGATTAGGTTAAGGTCCTTGAATTTAAACTTAACCTTAACCTTAAAATTACCCTAGCCTTAACCTTAAACTTGACCTTAACCTTACCTTAACCTAAATTTAACGTTAACCTTCCCATAACCTTAACCTTTACCTAACCTTCCCATAACCATAACTTTTACCTAAATTTTACCTTAACCTTAACCTTGAATTTACCCTTAACCTAACCTTAGCCTTAACTATAACCTAACCCTAACCCTAACCTTAACCAAACCCTTAAGCTTAGCCCTAACCTTATCCTTAACTTTAACCTGACTAAACCCAAACCTTAATCTTAACCTTAACTTTACCCTTAAGGTTAAGGTAAGGGTAAGTTTAAAGTTAATGTTAATATTAAGGTTAAGATATGGTTAAGGTTAGGTTAAGGTTAAGGTTATGGGTTTACTCAGGATAAGGTTAAGGTTAAGGTTAGGTTAAGGTCAAGGTCAATGTTAAGGTCAAGGTTAAGGTCAAGGTTTGGTTAAGATTAAGGGTAAGGGTAAGGTTAAGGTTAAGGTTAGGGTTAAGATTATGGGTAAAGTTAAAGTTAAGGTTAAGGTAAAGGTTAAGGTTTTGTCAAGGTTTGGTCAAGGTTAGGGTTAGGTTATAGTTAAGGTTAAGGTTAATTTTATGGTTACGACTAAGGTTAAAGTTAAGGTTATGGTTAGTGACCTCACCCTAACCTTGACCAATCAATTAACCTTGACCTTAATCCTTAACCTTAAGCTTAACCTAAATATTTAACCTAACCTTACCCTAACCTTAACCTTAACCTTAACCTAACCTTAACCTTAACTTTACCTTAACCTTCACTTTACCCTTAACCTAACCTTAACCTTAACCTTAAAATTATCTTAACCTTAACCTAACATTAACCTATATCTTAACCGAACTATAAAATTATCCTTAAAATTAACCTTGACCTTAACCTTAACCATAACCTTATATTTACCCTTAACCTTAAGCTTAACCTTAACCTAACCCAAACCTTAACTTTACCCTTAACCTAACCTTAACCTTAACCTAACCGTAACCTTGACCAAACCTTTAACTGCAACCTTAACCTAACCCTTAACCTTAACCTTAACCTTAACTTTCACATAACCTTAACTATAACCGATCCCTAACCTTGACCAAACCTTTAACCTTAACCTTAACCTTAACCTTAACTTAACCTTAACTTAATCGTAACCTTAACCTAACCTTAACCTTAAACTTAACCTTAACCTTATCTTAACCTTAACCTAACCTTAACCTTTACTTTACCCTTAACATAACCTTAACCTTAACCTTACCCTTAACTTTATCTTAACCTTAACCTAACCTAATCTTAACGTTAACCTTAACCCTAACGTTCACCTTAACCTTAACCAAACCCTTAACATTAACCTTAACCTAAACTTAACCTTGACCTTAACTATAACCTAACCCTAACCTTAACCTAACCTTACCCATAACTTTAACCTTAAGGTTAGGGTTAAGGCTAAGGTTAGGTTAAGGTTAAGAGAAGGATAAGGTTAAGGTTAAGGTTAGGTTAAGGTTAAGGGTAAGGGTAAGGTTACCCCCTAACCCCCTTAACCCTGGTTAAGGTTACGGGTCTTAACCTTAACCTTCACTATAACCTTAAGTTTAACTATAACCTAACCCTAACCTTGAACAAACCTTAACCTTACTATAACCTAATGTAAGGTTAAGGTTAAGGTAAGGTTAAAATTAGGGTAAGGGTAAAGTTAAGGGTAAGGTTAAGGTTAAGGGTAAAGTCAAGGTTAAAGTTATGTCAAGGGTAAGGTTAAGGTTAAGGTTTGGTTAAGGTTAGGGTTAGGTTATAGTTAAGTTCAAGGTTAAGTTTAAGGTTAAGGGTAAGGTTAAGGTTAAGGTTACTGTAGAAATTTGAATAATTTGCTGAATTATTCACCGAGATTATCATGATTACACACTATTTAAGCTTCATGCATAATACATAACCTCTTCTACAATTGATCATCAATATGCGGAAATAGAAACAGTCGCATGCGTACATAAAAAAATAATCAAGCACACATATCAACACAGTATGTAATGGGGAAAGAAATAGATGAAAACCCCCAACTATCTGTATAATATAATGATAGAGAACATGTAACAATACATAGCACAAATCTCTCACAGCTCTCAACACTATCTCACATGCTACACACAAACTGGCACGGAAGATGAACAAGTCACAGGTTCAAATCTCCTCCACAAGTCTGCCTGCCTTTACTGCGCAATCCAAGTTGATTAATGATGAGATCCAAGTTCGAATCCCACTAGCTTCAACTATGCAATCCTCATTGGCAATCTCCATCAATGTGTGTGCAAATCTCATGCACAGCCAATAGTCACAACTGATAGTAGACTCACCCTTTCACCCACCTCTAACATTGGTCTCCACTGAACTGTCCATGCATTGCAGTTAACTGATGTGTTCTTTAGTTGATTTATGAGTTAATAATTAGTGAATTAATTAATAATTAATTCACACCACTCATCACTAGTGTATTTTTCAGTTAGACTAAATACAACTAGTTCAACTAAGTTAAACCGAACACAACTCCACCAATTGTCTCATCAACTCCACCAAACTCTGCCACATGAGTTCTAACTGAAGTCAACCATGCAATAGCTCAACTAACCCTTAGGAAAAGCATATTTCCTTCTGTCAGCTGCATGTGCCACATCCAAGCATCAAACTAAAGTGCTCCAAGAGGATAATAAAATGTTTATAGTCTAAATATTATTTAGGGTTAATAATATTTGACTGTTCTATTTTTAGCTCAACAGTCTAAAAATAGAAACAGCCCAATGTCTAAAAATAGAGGTCCATCTATTTTTACCAACTCGAACAATCATCCATAAATAGCATCCTGCAACTCATAGACCATGATCCATATGTCTAAAAATAGACATAGTCTAAAAATAGACTTTGCGCCAAAAATAGCCTGCAGGCCCACTTAGTGAAGGCGACTTCTTTTCACTAAGCTCCATCATCTTGTTGCATTTTCAACACTCCCTCTCAACAAGATATGGATTATCTGCAACCCCTATCCTACCTCTGTGGTATTTGAATTTGATCCTGGTGAGGGCCTTTGTCAAGATGTCAGCATCCTGATCCTCCGTGGGAATGTATGAAAGTAACATGATTTTCTGCTGCACACAATCTCTGATATGATGGTACCTGATGTCGATGTGTTTGGATCTATCATGAAATACTGGATTAGACGAGAGTTTAATGCAACTCTAGTTATCACAATAAATCACAGTAGGCTCCAAGTACGACCCGAACAACCCGACCAGGATCTTCCTCATCCATATGGCCTCGCATGCAGCCAAGCTTGCTGCCATATACTCAGCCTCTGCTGAACTGAGTGCCACGGGTCTCTGCTTCCTGCTGTACCAAGAAACTACTGTCGACCTAATACTGAAGATCCCTCTAGATGTGCTCTTTCAGTCCGTTGGGCTCCCTTCCCAATCTGCATCCATGAAGCCACATAGCTTCACCCCATCCTCCTATCTGTACCACAAGCCATATCCCGATGTGCCTCTAAGATAACGCAATACATGCTTGCCTACCTTCCAGAAGAGCTTGGTAGGCTTAACCATAGCTTGCGAAAGCTGGTTAATAGCATAGCATATATCGAGTCGTGTATTGACCAGATACATAAGCGACCCCACCAACTGTCGATAGACAGTGGCATCCACTACCTCCGCTGAAGTAGCATCCTCCTTCCTCCAACCTCCAGGAAGAGGAGTATCAACAGGCTTGCAGCCATGCATGTTGAACTTCTCCAGTATCTCCCGGGCATACTTACCCTAAGAAACAAACATTCCATCACTGCGCTGCCAAATTTCCAATCCCAGGAAATAATGAAGGAGGCCCAAGTCCTTCATCTCAAACTCTCTAGCAAGATCCTCCTTGCATGAAAGTATCAACAGCTCATCACCCGTCAAAATTAGATCATCTACATACAGTACAATGATTAGCAACTTCCCCTCCACCACAATCTGGTACAGGTTAGGATCCGCCTCACTCTTGGAGAATCCAAGTCCGGTGAAATAACTGTCTATCCGTGTGTACCAAGCACGAGGTGCTTGTTTCAACCCATACAGCGCTCTCTTGAGCCTGCACACATGCGACTCACTGCTGAAGATCTCGAAACCTTCGGGCTACTCTATGTACACCTCCTCCTCAATGACTCCATTGAGGAATGCAGTCTTCACATCCATCTGATGGATGTGCCACCCCATCTGCGCTGAGAGAGCTAGGATCGTCCGTATGGAAGAGTACCTTGCGACAGGTGCAAAGGTCTCCTCATAATCGATCCCCTCGATCTGTGAGAAGCCACGGGCAACAAATCTTGCCTTGTACTTCTCCACACTCCCGTCAGCCGCTTGCTTCACTTTGTAGATCCATCGCGAACCCACCACTGATTTCCCCTCCGGTCTTGGGACAATCTCCCATGCACTGTTCCTGATGATCGAATCATATTCTTCGATCATGGCATCAACCCATGCGGGTTCCTCCACAGCTTCCTCAAAAGAGGATGGCTCCGTCACAACACATTGACTCACAAGAGCCATGTATCCGGTGTACCGATCCGGTGACTGTCTCTGTCTGCGCTGTGCTGTAGGTGGTCCTACAACCTTCTCTGCATCCCGAGCCAGTCGCTCAGCTTCTGTAGTGCGCATGCGCCCTCTGATGGTTGGCGCTGCCTGGGTGGTTTCTTCCACCTCCTGAACCTCCTCTTGTGGCTGATCCACATCAGGAAGCTCCTCCTTAGGAACTAACAGCTCCTCATCTGCATGCAAGTGTAGCTCCCTCTCAAGCGAACACTGCATGGCTTTCTCCTCCTGAAATTTTATATCCCGTCGCACAACAGTCTTGCGACTGTCTGACAAATACACCCGATAGTTGTGAGGTGTATCAGTGTACCCCACAAATATTCCAACCTGAGCAGTTGGATCCAGCTTCCTTCTCGCATCCTTCGTCACATGCATGTAGACAGGAGAACCAAAAATCCGCAAATGGGAAATATCAGGCCTCTTGCCAGAATAAGCCTCCTTCGGTGTACTCATGCCAAGAACCTTGTGAGGACAACGGTTCTGCACATACACTGTTGTATTGCATGCCTCAGCCCACAAGTGAAGGGGTAGGCCCTGATCATGCAACATCGCCCATGTAGCACCCACGATCGTTCTGTTCTTCCGCTCAGCCACCCCGTTCTGCTGTGGGTTATGGGGTGCGATGAGCTCTCTCCGAATCCCTTCTGCGCTGCAAAAGTCCTTGAATTCAGTAGAGATGAATTCACCACCATTGTCGCTCCTAAGAGCCTTCACATGCTTCCCCGATTCCTTCTCAACCAGTGCCTTGAACTCACAGAACTTTGAGTATGTCTCGCTCTTCTTCTGCATGAAGAAGATCCAACACTTCCGAGAGAAATCATCAACAAAGATCACATAGTACTTGTGCTTTTCTGTCAAAGCTACTGAGAAAGGTTTGTGTGAATTCTCTCAAGGATCGTCGTGGCGCAACTATCCTTCTCGTGAAAGGTGGCTTTCAAAATTTTTCCCAAGGTACACCCCTTGCACTGATCTGACTGCACAAGAGTGCCCTTAGGAAGCCCAGTAGAAATCTGCTGCAGTATCTTCAAAGCTCCATGGTGAAGGTGACCCAATCTCTGATGCCACAGCTCGCCATCATCCCAGCTCACCACTCCTTCCGCCTTGCATGCCATTTCTGCGCAGCCATCTACTTGCAAATGATAAAGGTTCTTGACTCGAACCCCTATCTTCCGGATTTCTCCAGTTCTCTTACTGCGCAGGAAAGCCTTTCCCTCGCTGAAGACCACATCATACCCCTTGTCTTCCAACATTGCCATAGAGATCAGATTCTTCATCAATCCTGGAACATGCAATACTTCCTTCAATACGAAGGGTTTACCAGACTCCCTCTCAAAGGAAATGGTACCGATACCGATCGCACTGTATCTACCATCATCGCCCATCTCAATGTGCACTCCAAGATCTTTCTCCTCCAGATCTGAAAACAAATCCCGATCTCCAATCATGTGAAATGACACACCACTGTCTAAGAACCATACTGGTCCCATCACACTTGAAACCAAGCATGCGATTAGCAAAAAATCCAGCTCAAATTACGAGGCTAAGGCCTCTCCTGCTGCAGATCCAGCAGCATGCTTATTTTTCTTCTTCTGCTGACAATTTGTGGCATAATGTCCGTGCTGGTGAAAATGAAAGCAATTCACCTTGGACATGTCTTGCTTCTTTCCTTTCGCACTAGACTGAGAAGCTTTATTGCTCTTCCCCTTATTTTCTTTGGCAGCCAAAGCGCAATTTTCTTCATCAGATGCCTTTGATGAAGATTTGTCCCTGGTAGTCTGCCTTATCTCCTCTTGCATGAGATCTGACCAAAGTCACTCCCATCCTGGCAACTTCTCCCGACCATTGAAAGAGCCCTGATAGGAATGCCAACTCTTTGAAAGACCAAGGAGAGCTAGGTCCACCAAGTCCTCATCATCGACAGTCACCCCCACACTTCCCAGCTCATCTCTGCATTGAGTGAAATTCGTGAGGTACTTGGCGATACTGTCGCCTTTCTCCATCTTAATGTTTCTGAGTTTATCCTTGAGCGCCAACTTCCTCTGGTCGCTCTTGCTCTGGAATAGATCTGTCAGCACTTTCCACATCAAGTATGGAGAAGCTTTTCCATGCAGGCTGGATACAATGTGATCCTTCACGCCCTCCAACAGAATCCTTCGACATTTCGCCATCTTCTTTTGCCAAGCCTCAACTTGAGCAGCATCAGTAGGCTTTGGGATCTCAGCATCTATGAACTCCTTCAGCCCATTATCATCTAATACCGCCTCCATTCTGTCCTTCCATGCAACATAATTCGAACTGCCCTCAAGGGCATATTCCAGTCGCAAACCGTTGAAAGACATTTCAACTCCGGCACCAAGAAAACAAACTGCTGCAAAATTCGAATTCCAAGCTCAAAACTCAACTGCTTCTGGATCTGTGAGAACAAATTATTTCTAGCATAGAGATCGACTGTAGGGGCATTTACTGGATATATCACCTTTCAAAGAAAGGATGGATCCAGAGGCTACCTGGCCCGCTTACAGACTCTGTCTACCGAAATAAATTGTAATCACTGTAATAGATCCGATGATCAATTCTTGCTCCGATACCATGTAGAAATTTGAACAATTTGTTGAATTATTCACCGAGATTATCCTGATTACACACTATTTAATCTTCATGCATAATACATAACCTCTTCTACAATTTATCATCAATATGCGGAAATAGAAACAGTCGCATGCGCACATAAAACAATAATCAAGCACACATATCAACACAGTATGTAATGGGGAAAGCAATAGCTGAAAACCCCCAACTATCTGTATAATATAATGATAGAGAAAATGTAACAATACATAGCACAAAGCTCTCATAGCTCTCAGCACTATCTCACATGCTACACACAAACTAGCACGGAAGATGAACAAGTCACATGTTCAAATCTCCTCCACAAGTCTGCCTGCCTCTACTGCGCAATCCAAGATGAGTAATGATGAGATCCAAGTTCGAATCCCACTAGCTTCAACTGCGCAATCCTCATTGGCAATCTCAATCAATGTGTGTGCAAATCTCATGCACAGCCATAGTCACAACTGATAGTAGACTCACCCTTTCACCCACCTCTAACACTGGTCTCCACTGAACTGTCCATGCATTGCAGTTAGCTGATGTGTTCTTTAGTTGATTTATGAGTTAATAATTAGTGAATTAATTAATAATTAATTCACACCACTCATCACTAGTGTATTTTTCAGTTAGACTAAATACAACTAGTTCAACTAAGTTAAACCGAACACAACTCCACCCACTGTCTCATCAACTCCACCAAACTCTGCCACATGAGTTCTAACTGAAGTCAACCATGCAATAGCTCAACTAACCCTTAGGAAAAGCGTATTTCCTTCTTTCAGCTGCATGTGCCACATCCAAGCATCAAACTGAAGTGCTCCAAGAGGAAAAGATAATGTTTATAGTCTAAATATTATTAAGGGTTAATAATATTTGACTGTTCTATTTTTAGCCCGGCAGTCTAAAAATAGAAACCGCCCAATGTCTAAAAATAGAGGTCCATCTATTTTTTACCAACTCGATCAATCATCCATAAATAGCATCCTGCAACTCATAGACCATGATCCATATGTCTAAAAATAGACATAGTCTAAAAATAGACTTTGCGCCAAAAATAGCCTGTGGGCCCACTTAGTGAAGGCGACTTCTTTTCACTAAGCTCCATCATCTTGTTGCATTTTCAATAGTTACGTGTTTAGTCAGGTTCAGGTTCAGGTTAAGGTTTATGTTGAGGGTAAGGTCAAGGTAAAGGTTAAGGTTACGTTAAGGTTATAGTCAAGGTTAAGTTTACGTTAAGGGTTTGGTCAAGGTTAAGGTTAGGTTAAGGTTAGGGTTAGGTTATAGTTCAGGTCAAGTTTAAGATTAAGGGTTAGGTTAAGGTTAAGATTAAGGTTAAGGCCAATGTTAAGGTTAATGTTAAGGGTTTGGTCAAGGTGAGGATTAGGTTATAGTTAAGGTCAAGGTTAGGTTATATTTAAGGTTAAGGTTAAGGTTAGGTTAAGGGTAAAGTTAAGGTTAAGGTTACGGGTAAGGTTAAGGTTAAGGTTAAGGTTAAGGTAAGGGTCAAGGTTAAGGTTAAGTTAGGTTAACGTAAGGTTAAGGTTATGACTATGGTTAGGGTAAGGTTAGGTTAGGTTATAGTTAAGGTTAAGGTTAAGGGTAACGTTAAGGTCTAGGTTAGGGTTAAGTTATAGTTAAGGTTAAGGTTAGGTTAAGGGTAAAGTCAAGGATAACCTAACCTTGACCTTAACCTTAACCTTAACTTTACCTTAAACTTAACTTTCCCCTAACTTTCACCTTAACCTTACCCTAACCTTAACCTTAACTTTACCCATAACCTTAACCTTACCCTTAACCTAACCTTAACCTTACCCTTAACCTAAACTTAACCTTCCCATAACCTTAACCTTAACTTTAACCATAACCTAACCTTAACCTTGAATTTACCCTTAATGTCGCCTTAACCTTAACCTTAAGGTCAAGGTCAAGGTTAAGGGTAAGGTTAAGATTAGGGTTAGGTTATAGTTAACATTATGGATTAGGTAAGGTTAGCTTAAGGGTAAGGTTAAGGTTAGGGTTAGTTTATAGTTAACGTTATGGATCCGGTAAGGTTAGGGTTAGGTTATAGTTAAGGTTAAGTTTAGGTTAAGGTTAAGGTTAAGGTTATGGAAAGGTTAAGGTTAGGTTAAGATTAAGGTTAAACTTAAGGCTAAGGTTAAGCTTAAGGTTAAGGTTTTGGTCAAGGTTAGGGTTAGGTTATAGTTAAGTTTAAGGTTAGGTTAGGTTACAGTTAAAGTTAAGGTTAAGGTTAGGTTATAGTGTAGGTTAAGGTTAAGGTCAAGGTTAAGGTTAGGTTAAGGGTAAGGTTAAGGTTAGGGTTAGGTTATAGTTAAGGTTATGGATCAGGTAAGGTTAGGGTTAGGTTATAGTTCAGGTTAAGGTTAAGGTTAGGTTAAAGTTAAGGTTAAGGTTAATCTTATGGTTATGGTAAGGTTAAGGTTAGGTTAAGGTTAAGGTTAAGGTTAAAGTTAAGGTTAAGGTTGAGGTTAAGGTCTTGGTCAAGGTTAGGGTTAGGTTATAGTTAAGGTTAAGGTTAGGTTAGGTTATATTTAAACTTAAGGTTAAGGTTAAGGTTAAGGTTAGGTTATGTTGAAGGTTAAGGTTAAGAATTGTAACCTTAACCTTGACCTTACCCTTAACCCTAAACTTAACTATAACCCTAACATTGACTTTACCCTTAACTTAACCCTAACCTTCACTATAACCTAACCGTAACCTTGACCAAACCCTTAACCTTAAATTTAACCTTACCCTTAACCTGAAGCTTAAACTTAACCTTAATAAAACTATAATCTTAACCTTAACCTTAACCTTAACTATAACCTAACCTTAACATTGACCAAAACCTTAACCTAACCTTAACCTTAACCTTAACCTTAACCCTTAACCTTAACTTACCCCCTTAAACTTAACCTTAACCTTAACCATAACCCTAATCTTGAACAAATTCTTAACCTTAACCTTAACCTGAACCTTTACCCTAACCTTAACCTTAACTATAACCTAACCCTAGCCTTGACCAAACCCTTAACCTTAACTTTACCCTTAACCAAACCTTAAACTTAATGATAACCTAACCCTAACCCATACCAAACCCATAACCATAACCTTAACCTGACTAAACCCGTAACCTTAACATTCCCCTAACCTTACCCTAACCTTACCCCTAACCCTACCCTTGACCAAACCCTTAACCTTAAACTTAACCTTTACCTGACCTTAACCTTAACCTTACACTTAACCTTCATCTTAAACTTCTCCTTAACCTTAACCTAGCTAAAACTGTAACCCTTAACCTTAACCTTACCATTAACCTTCATCTTAACCTTAACCTTGACTTTACCCTTAACCTAAACTTAACCTTAAATATCACCAAAACCTAACCTTGACCTTAACTTTACCCTTAACCTTGACCTTAACCTTAACCTTAATCTTGAACTCGACCTTAACCTAACCTTAACCTTAACCTTAACCTTATCTTACCCTTAACCTAACCTTAACCTTAACTATAACCAAACCCTCACCTTAACCTAACCTTAAACTTAACCTTAACCTTAACCTAACCTTAACCTTACCCTAACCTTAACCCTAACCTTAACCTTAACTTTAACCTTAACCTAATCTAATCTTAACCTTAACCTTAACCTTAACCTTAACCTAACCTTAACCTTGACCTTAACTATAACCTAACCCTAACCTTAACCTAACCTTACCCATAAATTTAACCTTAATGTTAGGGTTAAGGTTAAGGTTAAGTTTAGGTTAAAGTTAAGATAAGGATAAGGTTAAAGTTAAGGTTAGGTTAAGGTTAAGGGTAAGGTTAAGGTTACCCCCTTACCCCCTTAACCCTGGTTAAGGTTACGGGTCTTAACCTTAACCTTCACTATAACCTTAAGTTTAACTATAACGTAACCCTAACCTTGACCTTAACCTTACTATAACCTAACATAAGGTTAAGGTTAGGGTAAGGTTAATATTAGGGTAAGGATAAGGTTAAGGGTAAGGTTAAGGTTAAGGGTAAAGTCAAGGTTAAGGTTATGTTAAGGGTAAGGTTAAGGTTAAGGTTTGGTTAAGGTTAGGGTTAGGTTATAGTTAAGGTCAAGGTTAAGGGTAAGGGTAAGGGTAAGGTTAAGGTTAAGTTAAGGTTTTGGTCAAGGTTAAGGTTAGGTTAATGTTAGGGTTAGGTTATAGTTAAGGTAAAGGTTAAGGTTAAGGCTAAGGGTAAGGTTAAGGTTAAGGTTAAGGTCAATGTGAAGGTTAATGTTAAGGGTTTTGTGAAGGTGACGATTAGGTTATAGTTAAGGTCAATGTTAAGGTTAGGTTATAGTTAAGGTTAAAGTTAATGTTATGGGAAGGTTAAGGTTAAGGTTAAGTTAAGGCTAAGGTTACGGGTTTAGTTAGGTTAAAGTTAAGGTTAAGGTTAACGGTAGGTTAAGGGTAAAGTCAAGGTTAAGGTTAATGGTAAAGTCAAGGTTAAGGGTAAAGTTAAGGGTAAGGTGAAGGTTATGGGTAAGGCTAAGGTGTAGGTTAAGACAAGGTTAAGGTTAAGGTTAGGTTAAGTGTAAAGTTAAGGTTAAGGTTACAGGTAAGGTTAAGGTTAAGGCTAAGGTTAAGGTCATGTTCAAGGTTAAGGTTAAGTTAGGTTAAGGCAAGGTTAAGGTTACAATTATGGTTAGGGTAAGGTTAGGGTTAGGTTATAGTTAAGGTTAAGGTTAAGGTTAAGGGTGAAGTTAAGGTCTAGGTTATGGTTAGGTTATAATTAAGATTAAGGTTAGGTTAAGGGTAAAGTCAAGGTTAACCTAACCTTGACCTTAACTTTAACCTTAACCTAACCTTCCGATAACCTTTACCTTAACTTGATTTTAACCTTAACCTTAACCTTAACCTAACCTTAACCTTAACCTAACCTTAACCTTAACCTTACCCTAACCTTACCCTAACCTTAACCTTAACTTTATCCATAACCTTAACCTTACCCTTAACCTAACCTTAACCTTGACCATGACCAAACCGTTAACCTAACCTTAACCTTAGCCTAACCTAACCTTAACCTTAACCTTAACCTTATCTTAACTTTAACCTTCCCATAACCTTAACCTTAACCTTAACCATAACCTAACCTTAACCTTGACTTTACCCTTAATGTAACCTTAACCTTAACCTTAAGGTCAAGGTCAAGGTTAAGGGTAAGGTTAGCTTGAGGGTAAGGATAAGTTTAGGGTTAGGTTATAGTGAACGTTATGGATCAGGTAAGGTTAGGGTTAGGTTATAGTTAAGGTTAAGGTTAACGTTAGGTTAAGGTTAAGGTTAAGTTTATGGAAAGGTTAAGGTTAAGGTTAAGGTTAAGGTTTTGGTCAAGGTTAGGGTTAGGTTATATTTAAGGTTAAGTTTAGGTTAGGTTATAGTTAAATTTAAGGTTAAGGTTAAGTTTAAGGTCAGGTTATAGTGAAGGTTAAGTTTAAGACCCGTAACCTTAACCTTGACCTTCCCCTTAACCCTAACCTTAATTTTAACCCTAACCTTGACTTTACCTTTAACCTTAACCTTAACCTTACCCTTAACCTGAAGCTTAACCTTAACCTTACTAAACCCATAACCTTAACCTTAAACTTCACTTTAACCTTAAACTTAACTATAACCTAACCCTAACCTTGACCAAACCCTTAACCTTAACCTTGACCAAACCCTTAACCTTAACCTTAACCTGACTAAATCCATAACCTTAACCTTAACCTTAACATTAACTATAACCTAAACCTAACCTTGACCAAACCCTTAACCTTAAACTTAACCTTAACCTTAACCTTAACTATAACCTAACCCTAACCTTGACCAAACCCTTTACCTTAACTTTACCCTTAAACTAACCTTAACCTTAACTATAACCTAACCCTAACCCGTACCAAACCCTTAACCTTAAACTTAACCTAACTAAACCCATATCCTTAACCTTAACCTTACCTTAACCTAAAGCTTGCCTTAACCTAAATTTAACTTTAACATTCCCTTAAACTTAACCCTAACCTTATGCTAACATTAACCCTAACCCTACCCTTGACCAAACCCTTAACCTTAATCTTAAACTTAACCTTAACCTAACCTTAACCAAACCCTTAACCTTAACCTTACCCTTAACCTTCACCTTAACCTTAACCTTAACCTGACTAAACCCGTAACCCTTATCCTTAACCTTACCCTTAACCTTCACCTTAACCTTAACCTTGACTTCACCCTTAACAAAAACTTAACCTTAAATATAACCTAACCCTAATCTTGACCTTAAATTTACCCTTAACCTTAACCTTAACCTTTACCTTGACCTTAACCTAACCTTAACCTTAACCTTATCTTACCCTTAACCTAACCTTAACCTTAAATATAACCTAACCCTCACCTTAACCTAACATTAACCTTAATCTTAACCTTAACCTAACCTTAACCTTCCCCTAACCTGAACCTTAACCTTAACCGTAACCTTAACCTAACCTTAACCTTAACTTTAACCTTAACTTCACCTAACCTTAACCTTAACCTTCACCAAACCCTTAACCTTGACTTTAACCTTAACCTGACTAAACCTGTAACCTTAACCTTGACCTAACCTTATCCTAACCGTTAACCTTAACCTTAACCTTAGCCTAACCCTAACCTTGATCAAAACCTTAACCTTAACTATAACCTAACCCTTACCTTGACCTTAACTTTACCCTTAACCTTGACCTTAACCTAACCTTAACCTTTACTTTACCCTTAACCTAATCTTAACCTTAACCTAACCTTAACCTTGACTTTACCCTTAACCTAACCTTAACCTTAACCTAATCTTAACCTTAACTTAACCATGACCTTAACCTAACCTTAAACTTAACCTTAACCTTAACCTTAGCCTTAGCCTAACCATAACCTTAACCTTAACCTAACCCTAACCTTAACTTTACCTTTAACCTAACATTAACCTTAACCTTAACCTAACCCTATCCTTAACTTTACCCTTAACCTAAGCTTAACCTTAACCTTAACCTTAACCTTACCCTAAACTTAACCTTAACCATAACCTGACTAAACCCATAACCTTAACCTTAAATTAACTTAACTTTAACCTTAACCGTCCATTGACCTTAACCTTAACCTTAACCTTACTAAACCTATAAAATTACCCTTACATTAACCTAACTTTAACCTTAACCTTCCCCTAACGTTAAGTTTAACCTTAACCTTAACCTAACCTTATCCTTAAATTTACCCTAACCTTATCCTAACCTTAACCTTAACTTTACCCATAACCTTACCCTTAACCTAACCTTAACCTTGACCTTGACGAAACCCTTATCCTAACCTTAACCTAACCCTAACCCTAACCAAGGTTAAGGTTAAGGTTAAGGTTAGGTTAAGGTTAAGGTTTGGTCAAGGTTAGGGTTAGGTTATAGTTAAGGTTAAGATAAGGTTAACGTTAAGGGTAAGGTTAGGTTAAGGGTAAAGTTAAGGTTAACGGTAAGGGTAAGGTTAAGGTTAAGGTCAAGGTCAAGGTTATGTTTAAAGTTAGGTTAAGGGTAAAGTTAAGGTTAAGATGAAGGTTAAGGGTAAGGTTAAGGTTAAGGTTACGGGTTGAGCTAGGTTAAGGTTAAGTTTAAGGGTTTGGTAACGGTTAGGGTTAGGTTATAGTGAATGTTAAGGTTAAGTTAAGGGTAAAATCAAGGTTAAGGTTAGGGTAAGGTCAAGGTTAAGGGTTGTTACACAACATCTTGTCACTATCCCTGTAATCCCCCTTCCTGCACATTGGAGGGCTTTCCCCATGACCTGTGAGTAGTGACATGACCTGAAACCACTTTCATGGCATCCCCTTGCATAAGGAGAAACATTCCTCTGAAGAAAGCTTCCTCTGAAAAACCCTAAAAACGGATCTTTTTTCCTTGGCGTGAGTAGCCATTTTAGCCCTCGCGCCAATGGGGGAAATCCACCATAGAGGGCGCTCCAACTGGTGCTCTGTCCCTGTGTATTACTCGTGCAAAGCTTAATAAGCGATGTTTTTTAAAAATAAATGGTGGAAGTTTGATTCCAACAAACTCCTAAACGAGTCACCAAAAGGAGTTGGGTGGTTTGGCTCTGGATCTCCATGTATGGGATGTGGTTTTCCACCTATCATGGAAGCTTCCTTAGAGATAGGGCCTATCCCGTGATTATAGGGATCCCAACTCCCCTTCCTCCATCTATAAAAGCTTGCCTTCTCCCTTAGCAAGCTAGCTAAACTTGTAGGAAGGAAACTATAGCCAGACAGCTTTTGAGAGCCAAGCCGAAGAGAGAGAGCTTTGTTCCCTAACAGGCTTCGTTGAGATGTGCTCCGCTGTCAGCCCCACTGAAGGAAGATCAAGTGTCAGAGCTTTGGGTTGTAATCTTTCCTTTTTTATTTTAATATAAGCGACTTTGATTATGGTTCCATTCATGTGTTTATTTATTTACGCAATGAATTATATCCTCTCTGACTGATGTATGGTTACACGCTTTAGATTTTAAATTTTACATCTTTGTTTCCTTACAGGTGTGCAGGTGTTTAGATGTGTCAAGCAGAAGGATCGTGATCTACCGAGTGAGGGATGAGAAGTGTCACCTTTTCTTCAACGGCCACTACGTAGGATTTGAGGTAGGAAATTCGCTATAATTTTTTTTTGTTTTGTAACTAGGAACCTACGTCACTGCATGACTTGATTGTTGCTAGTCCTGATCTGGGCTACTAGGGATTGCCTCTGTCCGCAGAGGGGATTTACCTCCTCAAAAAATTGGTGACTCCGCTGGGGACTCAGTTGGGTTTATTCTTTTCTCTTTTGGTTGTTTTTGGCTTTTGATTAATTTTTTTCTCTTCTTTTTTTCCTCCTTTGGTGTCAAATCCCTGTTCAGCCCCCAGAAGACCTGATCTAGTCTCTGTTTGCTCTTTTTTTATTTCTTCCCAAAGTAAAATCGATTGGCGTGGTTTATAGCTTGACATTCATGCCAACTGGCGCTTGTTTCTAGTTAGGCCCTCGTGCCAATGCTGTTTTGGCGCAGATACAGCCAAACAGTTGCACCAACTCTGTTTGGTGTTAGGGTTTGCTTGTTTTTGAGCCCTCTAGGCTTGATTTTCGGTCCTGGTGTCATTTTTCCAACTTTTTGAGTAGGATCCTTTAAATATTTTTTGACTGTGTTTGGCCCCTGTCCTCTGGTTGTTTGCCTTTTACCATCAGTTTTGCATTCTATCCCTAGGGCTTCTAGGTGCTACAATGTACTAAGCCTCCCATGGGAGTTTTTGGTTCTCGCTTTTCCAGTCAACTTCGTTTTTGCTTCGTTGCATTCGTTTTGTTGGATTCCATTGTATCATTGCGTTGGTTGAGTGATTGTTCTTTCTTTCATTCAAGTTTCTCTTTGTCTCGTTCCAAGCCTAGATTACACGGTTTGTGTGAGTCTTTTTGAGATTATTCTTTGTTTTGAGGGATTTATTCATCAATTTGGGTCTTTATTGTGTGTGTTTGCATTGAGTGAACTTGTTGTATCATCTCTCTCACTGTCATTTCTCGAATTGGTTTCTTCATTAGTTTTTCATTCGTTTAGTGTGTTGTACCTTAAGAGACAATTCCTTAGCTATGATAAGGAATCAGTGCTTAAGACATTATCTGATTATGTCACAAATGAATATATTTCTCTCTTTGTCTTATAAACCCTTAAACATTGATTATGTAATCCTTAAATATCAAATCCATGCATGTTCTGCAATGCTATATTCCACTTATGCTGAAATGAATGAAAGGAAGAAAAAGAGAAGAGGATTTCAATCTGATATGCTGTTTCAAACAGAATCTATCATTTTAAAACCCTGAAGAATTAAGTAAAGATAAAGTTCAAACAAAGGAACGCACATTAAGGTTTGTTTAACTCTTAAATACACATGTATAAAGAGACCCACTACTCAAATTACTCTATTTATTCACAGATACGAAAACATTGTGTAAACTGGATAACTTTTCAGCATAAACAGAATGATAGAAACTTGCATACTCTTTCATTTATTTTCCATTCTTGAGTACAAAAATTTGGCTTCAAGGTTCAAAACTCGGAACCTTTTCCATTCTTGGAAAGTTATTTAAATACAAAATAACAAAACAGTTTCTAGCGATGAAACTAATTCTAACTGCTTTAACTACTTACATTTATGGAGGTACATGCCTCAAAAAGGTCCTATTACAATTTACATGATTTTGAGAAAATAACATAATGTGAAATTGAAAATTACTAATCTATAAGAACAACCGCTTCTGATACAGTTGTTGAGTCAACGGCTACTTTTTGTTGAGATGCTGGGATTCCTTTTGCTGAGTCCATTGAGAATGTTTTACACTTTTTCCATATCTCACTTTGGGTTGTTGATGAATTATTGAAACTATGATATTCGAACCTAGATGCAACAATCTGATTGTTTGTAGGTATTTCTTTGAAGAGAGTCTTCACCATCCATAAAAAATTGAAATTCCTTTGCAAGAAATTAAACACTGTTTCTCCTTTTAAAATCTGCGTCTTTTCATGCCTGTTATCCATCTTGCTTTTTGCCAATATTAATAAATCTTCATAAAATTTCCATGACAGAATGTTTCCTTTCTCTGTCCAACATGAAGGTAAACCTATTCTTGTCAATTTATCAAATTATATATCAAAATTTTTCATTGTCTCTTTGATTCCCAGTAGTCTCTTTTCTGTAACTTTCCGGAGATCATTCCTAATTATCATCTTATTAAACTCCACAGCATAAAAATATCTATCCTGTATTCCAATGTCTTCTAATTCCTCATCTGACTTGGAATTAATAAAGTTTATGAACTTCCTAGCCCAATTAGCTCTCTTAATTTCTGTTTGCTTATCAGATAAGATCTCTTCTTCATGTTCTGAGATAAGGCTTTTCTCCTTTGCAACTATATTCAAGAAGTTCCAATTGGACTTCATTTCTGAGATAATTTCACCCCAAATGATATCTTTAGCCTTTATAAGTGAGATATTTCCTTTTAATTTCTCTTTGAGATCTTTTATCTCAGCTTCAGCCTTTTGTAAATTCTGTTTATTCTAACACTAGTACAAAATGGCTAATTAGTTACTAAAAAAATGACTAAAATTTGCATATAAACAACTATTTTTCGGTCGGTGACCAATAGTAGCTAATTTACAATATCTTATAACATGACCAACTTTTGGTCATTTTTAGCTTAGTCATTAATTGGTTATCTCAATTTTGTTGTCTAGTTGTATATTTGGTCATTAATTTAGTCACTGATTTAGTAATTGATTTGATCATTAATTTAGTCATTGATTTAGTCATTAATTTGGTAATTGATTTGGTCATTAATTTAGTAATTGATTTGGTCATTGATTTAATCATTGATTTAACCTTTGATTTGGTCATTAATTGTCGCAAATAATGACCAAATATACAACAAAATATATTACTATATGATCACTCGAGAAAACCAATTAATGACCAAAGAAATATGACCAAAATATTGGTCGTGTTATAAGATACTGTAAATTAGCTACTAATAGTCATATATATGGAAATTTTAGTCATCATTTGAAACCAATTAATGACCGAAGAAATATGACTAAATTTTAGTCATGTTATAAGACACCGTAAATAAGCTACTAATAGTTATATATATGCAAAATTTAGTCGTCATTTGTAGTCACAAATTTATCATTTGCAGTAGTCATTTATTCATTATATAAATGACTAATTTAGTAGTTTATATTCATTTCATTTACTTTCATTAATAATCATTATAAATGACTAATTTAATGGTATATTCATTTTATTTATGTTCATCATTAATCAATATAAACTATTAATTTAGTAGTTTTAAATTCATTTTGTGTTCATTATTAATCAACATAAATTAATTTGTATGATTAAAAAAATGTCATACAATGTGCATGTTCATCTAATATGAAAACACAAAATCACATATTTTAATTACAATACTAAACAATATCAAGTACAACTATAAATAATTTCAACCACATAAATCATATTATATGAAATGTTAAAGTATTACAATATGATTTTCCAACTTAATATTGGATGGACTACAATTTACACATGAGATGGTGTTTCATCACTTCAAAACATTATCGTTGTGTTTTCAAAGCATTGCAGGTGAATTCACCAACTCTGAAGACTTGACCATTGGCCTTTATATGTGCCTTATGCGGGATATTGGCTCTAACAGTATCACTGCACCAGTTCTCCTCTCTCTCTCTTTTTGCATTTGTCCCTCCAATTTTATTTCTCCCCTCTATTTTCAATTCATGTTTCTTACCATCAATGCTGAGTTCATTTTTTGAAAGAAAAAAAGAAAGATAAAATGCAGAATGTAAAACATGAAAGACAATGAACACTAGAATATAAACTAAATTGGACTATAAATAGTTTATACAACATATACCTCAACATCAACAATTTCAAAGCCATTTTTCCCCATACAAGTAAGAAACTCGAACAAATTTTCTTCATTGGGGCGATAATTGCCACTATAATGTGGCCAGATAACCTGTATAAACAAAGCAAATAAAATATCACTATATATAGAAAAGAACACCTTAGTGAATTAGTATTCAAATTTCAAGGAAATCTTAGGAACAATCATGTCAACTAAGTTATATGCTAAAAATCTCAAGCTGTAGATAACTTGTGAAAAAAAATAATCTTAGGTGTGATGTTTAATCCTTGTCATTTTATTCACAACAACATTTCATTTTCTAACGCATGAACTTAGTCAAGTATATAAACATGTACTCAAATAACAACATGAAAGTAACTTTTTCTGATAGTCATGAAAATATTTTAACACAAAATAGCTATAAGGATTCCAATCAATATAGTGTAATACTAATTTCATCTTCAAGCTTTGGTTGTTGCTTAAATAGACATGGTACTAAGTATTTCCAATTTCATAGATAAAAGACAAAACAAAATCAAAAGAAACATCCAAAATACAATCAATCAATAAAGAGAGGATATCATGGAATGGGAATTGCAATTATAAAAAAATTGTTTACCTATCCACTGATGTCGTGTCTGGCATTCCTAAAAAAATTTCTTTCCCAAAATAACCATGAGGTGAAATAATCACAACATTAAAAACCATAGGAATTCCTACTAGAAACATTTCCAAAGTCGATGGCTTGGGTGTCTAAGCGATCTCTAAGTGAATGAACCATATCCAAGACGTGATATGCATCGTCTCCCCATCCATTTTCCAATCACATTTCTTGTAACCTGCCCATAGTAGAGTCAAGTGACAATCAAACAAAGACATTGACATTTGTTTTTATCTTTATATCTATAAAATTTGAATCTGATTTGTTTCATGAACATATTAATTCATATTTAAAGCCTTCCTGACATATGAGAAAGTATCAATCAAATAGGACATCGGAAAAATCGACCTAAATGAGGCCCTCAAACAATTTCTACAATATCAATATTTTTCTTGTTGTGATATCTTGGGTAGAAAAAATAACATATCTACAAAAGAAAAATGCATATATTACTTATGGTCAAACTTTGTATATGGTGTGTTCTTAAGTAATTTTTTAAGATGTTCCTCTGCCTTTACCAAAGTGAATTGTAGCTTCTAGCCTAGGTTTATAGTGGCAGCCAGTAGGATTTGATCCTGGGCCTTGTTCAGGATAACTCTCACCAGTTACCGATTATCCTAGATTGAAAAAAAAAAAAAAACATGTATCCTTTCATTCAGCATCAATTTCTGCAAGATAAATGTCACACATTATTCTTTCCCATTTCTCAACATGCTACATGTGATAAATTGAAAGTCGCATAAAACCAAGAGCAAACCCTTTTCTAACCAAAACAAACAATGTCTCTAATAAAACTTCATTATAATATTAGAAAATGAAAAGAGAGTGGACCATTTTTGTTGTTTGAATTTGCCTATTTTTTTTATGAAAGTGCTCGAACATCAAGGACCAACAAATGTGAGGGAATTTGTAAATGTGAAAAAAAATATGTTGACCTAATTTGTAGACTTCTTCAAAATGATGTGAATGATGTCATTTTCAGATGTGGTAAATCTCATAATAAGAAATGGCATGTATTCTAATAAATTACATTGCAATGACTACCATGGGCCTCCACGGGTTATAGGTCCTTAGTATGTTAATCTTGATGATGAAATAAAGATGGCAACAATAAGTATGGGTGGTCCTAGTTTTTATGGTGGATATCTTCAAACCAAGGTCATCATCTCAATGAACCTCGGTTCTGACATGATAAACCTAGATCTGGTCTTCACCTAATTTCACTCCATCATACTTTGTCAAGACTCAATAGGACATAATGTTCCTTCATCTTATAATAGGGTTGCTTTTGAGGTTATAAATAAAGCTTGTCCAAATCAAATGGATTTTTGGGCTCCAAGAGATATGGATAATTTAAATTATAAAAATTATATGTTTTTTTCCCAAGATTCAAATGTAAGGATACATTTTGTGGATTTTATTAATAAATAGAATGAGAGAAATAATCCATGAGGAGAATCTACTAGTCATTGTTATTAGGGAAATACTCAGAGATAATAAGACTATTTAGGTTCAAATCAAAGATGGTGTTGATTCTTGTAGCTCCTCAGTTGTTGGTATTTTTTAAAGTAGGAATTTCAGTTCTTCAAGGGTGGGGTCCTTCAACATAATTGCATCTACCTTGGTCATATCACCCAAAAGCAAAACATAATCATCAAAGAGTAAATATGCCAAGTTTAAGGAAAATCCTATTTGTATAGTTGCCAAGCTTATAGTTCTTTTTTACTCTGTTATAAATCTGTTGAGACCACCTACTCTACAGTAAAAAATGGCAAAGGAGACATTAGTCTTACCTACCCATGGTCTCTTGTAGGCATGATAGAAGAATAGGCTAAGCCATTAATTAGAATTGCACATATATTGAGGAAAGACAATTCATTATCTAGTTAACCAATTGCACATTGAACCCTATATGGATGAGTAGCCCTAAATAAATCCAATTTTCTCTATCATATACCTTGGAAAGACAAACTAACATTGCTTGTAATTTTTTGGTTTCAAGTTATAAATTCCTTCTTGGGCAACTCCTATTCCGTAATGGATTTGTTTCCCAAGAAGGATGCAAAAATGTTCTAATGACATGGAATCAACTTAGTGGATTTTGACCCTACATAACCAAGGAACTCAGGTGCCTTGGGCACATCAATAGTAGCATCCTCCAATGAAAATATTACAGTCTCCAACCTAGAGATATCAAAATTATATATAGTTATAATTCATAATCGCAAATGACCATAGACTGTAGCAGTCCTTAAATAAATTCAAACTTGAATAAGAAAAAACACAAAATTTCACATTACCCTTCAGTAATTTGTCCTTTATTTAGCAAGAAAGGCTCAGACTTGCATAAATGTGTAAGTAGATTGCCAAAAATATCAATTTCAACATATTTCCTGAAAAAAAAAAATCTAATATCCCAAGTGAAACCATAGTTGAATGGAACAATGGTGCTTTAATGTCATCTACACAAAAAGTTACCTGCTTCAAATCTCTCACACTGGATGGTATGTCATGCAAAATTAAGAAAAAGTCAGGGAAAATTGTTGACTTCTCTAAAAGACATAAGGAAAATGCATGGAATCTTTGTAAAGGAATGCACCTGTAATATTTTTTTATTTCCATTTCAGCCTTTTTCCTAAGTTGAACCTCAATGAGCTGTGAAATCAAAGTTCTTTGAGAAGAATGTTCTTACAGTTAAAATTCAACATTTGTAGTCTTCCCACCTCTGTCACTTGATGAGTATGAATTCTCAAGCTCTCTTATGTCATTATCCAAAACATTTCGTTCCTGGACACATGATTTTTCAAATAAATGATTTTCTGCAACATAAGTCCTTATCAAAATTTCATCTCTCATACCAACTGGCATCCGGTCAGAACTGCAACCTAAAATCAGACCTGCACCTGTTCGTCTATTACTCAGGATGTGAATGATGGAATATCTGATAGAGCACTCTTAGCATATGGCAAAGGTTTGCCAAGACCTGCCTTAGGACCAAGAGTCAAGTGGCCATCATGAGAAGCTTTATGTGTTGAAGGGCTTGGCATAGACTGATTTTCAAATTGAGCCCTATCCACAATCTGAGCATATTGACTAGTGAATCCACGGTCACGTGGTCCCATATGGGGTTGTGGCCCTTTAATCCCACCCATATGTGGAAGTGAACCCATCTATGCACCTACCATGTAAGGTGGCATCGCAGGTCCTCTTACACCATGATCAAGTGGTGTCACAAGTCTCTGACCTGAATGTCCCATATTGGTACCTCAAGATTGACCTCCCTGTCCATGTAGTTCTCGCACAGCATCCCGATGCACTTCCTCTATTACCTTAGGGCCCTCAACTTTCTTCCTTTGTTGCCATCCATTCCTCCTTGGATCAATCAAATCCTTCAACATGAACCTCAGCCTAGAGGGAAGCCCTTAGTTATTTGACATTTTTGTCATCCTATCAAATTAAGCATCAATATGTTCCTTGGCCTTTGACTAGTCAATCATATGACCAATAGTGCTCATTAGTTTTCACAAAGCTTCAACATTTTCCTCCTCTGGATGCTAAAATTCACCAATTAATTTCTTGATGCATGCATGCATAATTCTTTTGGTCAATATACTTTCTTTATAAATCTCACTAATAAACCTTATATTTCCTAGCATTCGTCATCATGTTGCAACCTTCTTCTCCCGTCTTTCTTCTGCTAAAAGGTTTTTTCACCATGCTCTTCTACTTTCTTAGCCTCTGTCTCTTCTCTTTCATATTTTTCAATTCTTCCTAACATTTGTTCAAAATAACTCGCTTGAAAACAACCTTCTCGTTATCTTCATAAAAATTTTGGTATTCTTGCCGCAAGCTGAAAACTAAATTTTGTATACATTTCAGAAAAAGCCAGCTCCATCAAGGCTTTGTCAAATATTTGAGATATTATACCATGAACACATGATGCCAAGTCAATGTTCACTTCTTTTACTTGTTCAAAAATTTTCTCAAAGTTTTGGGGCATTAATTTATTAAGGATGGATTTAATTTGTCTTTGTTTCAATTGATCCTCATAAGAAAACTTACCCACTTCATATTGGTTTTATGATATATGAATTGTGGGCAGAGAAGGCTATGGAGGAGGAATCAAACCCTTCTATGAACCAGAAGCATGCTGCCACCTATCAGCATCAAAATTATTTCTCACTAGTCCAACTTGTGGAAGTGGTGCTTGCACATAAGGCCCTCCGAGAAGGATGACATTCATATTCATTTGTGTTGCACAGGTATTTCTTGCAAAGAAAGTATTATAGCCTTGGCCAGGTTGAAACACAGCGGAGGAACCACCAAGATCTGCATCCATCCGCATATCACAGCCATCAACAAAAGCATCCACCGGCTTGGCCCATCTATCATCATCCAAACTGGCCATATTGCTCCCACAACGTTCAAGTAGATAATTCCCACTCAGCTACCTGTCAAGTCCTCTTGTATTGCTTGCTAATGCATCAGCCTCTCCTACATGACTTGTAAGTGCTTGGGAATTTCCAAGTAATTCAATAATGTATGGACAAGTTTCAAAATTATTTGGTAGATCTTTGCACCGGTCCTTGATTGTCAACAAAAAATCTTTGGAGTACTTTCTTTCTCCTGAACATTTAGTAACTAAAATAGCTACTTAATTCATAGGAGTTGAAAGCTCGACTGCATCTTCCCAATCATCCACTTCTTTCAAGACTTGCTTCTCAAGCTCTTTTGAAGAATTCTTAATCTTGACAACATCGGTTACTATCTTGGATGGTTCTGGAAGGTTCACATCTTCTTCCTCCTCTTGAACCTTATAAGCATTATATAAATCCCAGTAGGAGCTACAGCATTTTCCTTACTGGAAAAATCCTTCTTTTTCTTCTTCTTTTTGACAACTACTACCTTGGCAGCATCACCAATATTTGCAACACTATTTTTCACAAAAACATTGGAAAAAATTTTATTCTCCTTTTCTATCAATCTAGCTACTAAATCACGCTTGCCTTCACTTTCAATAGGAAAAGATGACACCTAAAGTTGAGGAGACATTTCACAAATATCACTACTAGTGGTGGATACTTGACCCTTATCTTGTGTGTCAATTGCCTTCACATTGGCAGTTGAACCTTCCCCAAGTACTTTAGCACTACCATGGTTAACCCTACCTTTGTTTCTATATCCAGAAGATTGTTTGCAGTCAAAAACTTTGTTACCAGATAGAAAACCTGGTTTTTCCTCCAAAATAGCCATATCAGCATTAGGGAGGATTGTTGTAGCTTCTGATTGTAATTCCCATTCAAACACCTTGCTTGTATTTGTTGTTGACTACTCAAATACAACTAATACTAAATGTTACACGGGGACTCGCCCCCCCACCTAGGGGTCTAGAATCCTCGCCCCCTCGCGCTCCGAGGTCTTGGGGACTTCTAGGGGACGTTTCCCAATGCCCCCAAAAATCAAGAAATTAAGGCGGACATGAAAGGGGACGTTTCCTCATATTGAGGGGTCGAGGGTGCTTTAGGGAGCATGAGGGGCGTGAAGGGGGCGAGAGGGGACGAGAGGGGGCATGTGGGGCCCACAATTAAAAAATAATAATTTTTAAATGAAAAAAAAAATTAAAAATTAAAAAAAATAATTAATTAAATGAAAAAAAAATAAATAAATAAATAAAAACATTTTAATAATCAATTGTTTAATTAAATAAATTTTTAGGTTTCATTTGTTTTCATTGTATCATTTTATCATCTGCACTTAGCACTTGCCGCCCAACCCTTAGCACTTGCCGCCCATAGCACTTTTCGCATCTGCCAGAAAAAGCCTGCAACAGCTGCCGGAAGAAGCCCGCAACAGCCCTCAACTTGCTGCCCGCAGTCGAAAGAAGTTATGTTTTATGTTTTATGTTTCACTGTTTCAGACATAACTTTAAACTTATTTGCTTTTAAGTTTTACTATTTATGTTTCAGACCTGAGTTGTAAACTTCAATTTAAAGTTTATCTTGAATATTGATATAATATCATATATGTCATGACTCATATGATATCTTAAACTTTATTTTCATTGTACATTGTTAGTAGTTACAATAATGATTATACAGTTACAAAGTTAGATATGAATCTATGATGTATGTTTTAACTTTTAACTTTTAAATTTGTTTTAGTTAGATGATTCATCATTCATCAATTTATAATTTTTATATTTTATCATTTATGATTTATCTTTCATGATGTAAGTGTATGATGAGTGTATATACATTCCTTGAAAAAATAAAAAATACAGTTGCATTATAAATATTTATTATTAAATTTTAAATGATATATATATATATATATATTATAATTTTTATGACCTTTTATAATTGGTAGGGAGCATAGGCCACTCCCTCGCCCCCTTGCTCCCACCTCTAGGGGACTTGGTGAAACATTGCTATTTAGAGTGTCGTTCAACACAATATAAGTTTATGTTTTTTATATAAAAATGATTTATGCCTTGTAACATGTTTGTGGATATTCTTATCTAATGGAAATGATTATTTCTTATAGATTCTCATTTAGCTGCTACTTGTTAGCTAGTGTATTTTTTCAATTTCCACTGCAATTATTTTTGTTTCTTGAACTTTTGGTTACAAGCTTCTGCTCGTTGTCCTTTGTTTAATATTTATTTGAAATTAGGAGAATATTAAAGTGGATGAATATATTTATACTGGAAATTGGTTTCATGCAACTATGCATTTGCGGACAGCAGCCAGACATGGTTGTCTTCACTGTTAGTTTGAAAACTGAGTAATGGTTGTCTTCATTGTTAGTTTGAAAACTCAGTTATAATAGGCTTTCACGATGTTTTAAAGAACTATGCATAAGAACATTCTCTTTTCAAAATTTGTATTAAATATTATATAGGATTTAGAACATATGAAGGCAAGAAAAGTTCTAATTTTCTGGCTTCTAGCATCAATAATTTTGGATTCATATGCTATTTTGAGTAATAAAATTATCTTTTTTCGATTCAGGCTTACATTGAATTGTTTGAAGAAAATATTATCCAAATACCAACTTGGTTTTCCTTCAACTCCAAAATTTTATGTCTTCTAGTGTCAATAATTTTGGATTCATATGTCATTTTTAGTAATAAAATTATATTTTCTTCTTTTCAGGCTTACATTGAATTGCTTGAAGAAAATAATATCCAAATACCATCTTGGTTTTCCTTCAACTCCAAAGATGGTGTGAATGTAGTAGGTGGAGACTCCTTCATAGAATGTGCTGCCTTAGTTGATTCATGTCCAAACGTGGTTGATGTTGGCATTAATTGTACCCCACCTCGTTTTATTCATGGATTGATCCTTTCCATTTAGAAGTAGCATTTTTTTCCCTCTGATTGACTAAACTGGGTCCCTTTATTTTCTTTATTTCTTAGAATGATGATATCAATGTTTAACATGAAATCCAAAATTTGTTAAGGAAACAATTTTTAGATGAAATTAGTTGTCAGTTGTAAGCTGTACATTTTTTCATGTTCTCCCAAGGATCTTGCAACTATGATTCCATATTTAAATACACAGCAAAAAACAGAAAACTGATGAATCATGTCTTAGGTTTCCTGCAAACCTAGCACCCAACACTTAAATTCCTAGCAGAAAATTGATCTACTGATTTAAATGCACTGCTAGGTTCCTAACCAATAAAATTTAGCGGAAACAAATATACCGACAAATATACCGATCTCAATCACAAGGACACAACAGATTTCTGCCCAATCACAGTTCTTCATTAAAATATCTCAGAACTTACTTGGGCTCCCATCCTAGGAAAATTTCCCAACTCAGAAAATACAAAAATACAAATACCTTGGATCTGATCCAGCAGATCTGCCCTAGATCAGTGCTCGATCTCGTTGGCAGATATGGTTCTCTAGGCTCCCTCCTATGCTTCTTCGAACACAACAATATGGAGTATCACACTCCTCTGGAGGCTAATGCCGCTGAAGGGTGTGTCTTATCCCTCTCTTCATCATTTCTTTTGTAACTTTACATTAAGCTAAATCCCTAATCGTAACCCTAGTCTCAGAGTGATTAATTACCTGCCCGATCTACAGAAGTCAACATCATGAAATACAAAACATGTATAAAGAGGACATTCTCTACTTATGATCCCGAATTGGTTTTGCTGCTAAAGAACCTAGAGAAGTTTCATAAATCTATTAAGGATATATTATTGTTCTATTGAATTTGTGTTTTCGGCCTTGTGACAAAGAATTTTATCTTTCCTTTTTAGGTTCTATAGTGTAAGTTGTAACTGTAGGCTGATCAGATTTTGATTGATGTTTCGTTTTCTGAGTTCTCAAAGTTGGCCATGTATTGTTAATGACCGAGAGCTTGAAAAATGGCCCGGTGTTGGTGGCCAAAAGGTCACTTATCTTGAATACGCAAATGGAACAGATGTCCTTTTTTTTAGCCACTTTGGGGGATTGTTGAGGAATGAGAAAATTTACATCATTTATGCATGAAAAAGGAATGAGAAAATTTACATCTTGCAGAGAGCATATCCCCCTTATTGACCTTACTTTACCTTGTCTCTGAAGTTGATTCTGCTTCAGCATCGAGTGCTTCAGCGGATCCGTAGAGTCATGACAGTGGAAGAGGTACAGAAGTGATGAGAGTGTTGTGGCACACCATGATAAGAAGATTTTGTAGCAGCAGTATCTCTGTTCCTGTGCGTAGTAGGGAGGCACATTGGTTGAGGGTGCTCCAGTATCGAGGATCTATAGCAGATGAGTATGTAGATAGTGATAGTGGGTACCAGCCTTGGGCAGTTTCCAGAATTAGAAAATTGCTTTTCTTATTTTAGTTTAGCTTTTCCAGATTTAGCTAAAATGCAGGAATTAGACACATTTCCAGATTTAGAACAGCACATGGGTTAGGGATTATTTCCAGAATTAGATAGGTCATTATTTCCAAGGATAGAAGAAGAAGCTTACATGCTTGCATCTACTCTTCTCCAGTAGGCATACTAATCTATGCAAGTTTCCCATGTAAGCTGGGTGCACTTTTCTAGGGAGGGTTTGGGTTTGATACAATCAAACTAGGCGTCTTACTTGGGCACTCTACATGCATGTAAACCCTATACTCTCTTATTCTAGAAAGGGGAGATAGGGAAGACCATATATACATATATAGGCGTAGTCTAATTTATAGATGAAACTCTTTTCACACATGTTTCTGGTTAATTTTAATCAAAATCTGGTCAAGATTTTTGAAAACTTGAGTTTAATTTGTTTAATTTGCATATTTGGAGTGCCCCAAGGGATTTATCAGGGTGCTGAATCCATTTATGCATAAAAGACGCATTCTAAACTACAAAAAATCACACTTTCTTGAAATTGTTTTACCCGATTCCAGTGAAAAAGTTTATTTCGTTTATTAGTTAGACTATGCCTATATATATATATATATATATGATTTTGGCACGCGAGTTGCTATGTAATTTTTATGTTTTGTAGATAATAGACAATGTGATTGATTGCTGGATTCTTAGCTTGGTGTTCAATGTTCTGAGTTATCCATGTGTTTGTAGATTTAGCATTCTTACATGCAGTTTTGATAAGTAAAACAATTTTAAGGGATTGTAGGAGTGCAAATCTGGTTAGCATGAATTGAAAAACGGATATAACAACCATATCGCATCAAATTGAATCTCTCGAAGACAATCCAACTTTACAGAAGAGATCTTGGATAAAATATTATAATTTTGCAAAGAAATTGATCTTAATTGTAGACGATCTAACAAAAAAATATTATGGAACCCATGGGAGTAGCTAAAAGCTAATGGGGACCGACCATTTCTGCTAATGAAAATGTAATAAAGGAGGGAGTGCTCTGCAGCGTGTTTCTTGGCTGGTAGATTTTTCACTCTATATGAATGCAGAATGAGAGTGACATTGAATATATTACAAAGATTGGAAAAATCTGAAAGCAAATGTGGATACACTATTTCCCCAGAAATTTCAATCAATCATGTGGTAAGGGAGGAAAAGTTTTTCTTGTTCCTTGGGACAATTTGTCACACGTAGGAATGCAGAGTGGAGGGTAAATGGGTGAATTACAATGATCGGGAAGAAAAATGTGTTGCATCCTTACCAGTAATGAGGGTCATGGTGATCTGATAAAAAATAAGCGTATTGCAACTTCAATCCTCTGCAAGATTAAACTTCGACAATTTTGTACTATTAAGATCGGGCACATATTTGGAGGATTTCATTCTTACTAAGTTGCTATGCTACATTGAACTTGATGGCCCAACAAAGATTGCTCCCTAACACGATAACTTTCTAGGAAACAATAACAAGGAGGAACTTGCTAAAGAGCAGACACCCACCCCCAGCTAGATTAAGAAAACTCACAATACTGGAACAAATGTTTTAGATTTTCATTTTTACCACAGATGGAGCATTTGGATTGGGCAACCCAAAATGAACTAATCTTTGGGCTATATGCAGATCCCCAAGGATCAAGGACTAGGAAAAAAGGCCTTATTTGGCTTCCACACTTTAAAGTTGAAATAGGCAGTTGTTTCAGTTCTACCCATATTTAAGCCTCCATAGCTTATTTAGACGACCATTTAAAACAACTTTTCTAACACTCCCATTTGTATCCATCCGCAAAATTATATTTTTCAGAGGCCTTAGTCCCATTCCATTTCTAGTCTTTCCACTAAGCTATAGTGCTTTGAAGGCCTAACTTAATCACAAGATTTAAAGATTATTAGGTCGGATCTCCTTGATGCACTCTAATTTTAATTTGTTGGGCTTTCCCAGGGGAAAGTAAAGATCATGGCAACTTGTGATGAGATTGAGAAGTGCATAGGATCATGAGAAGATTTTAGATTCCAAGTTGTAATTTGGAGATAGGCTATTGAATGTCCTCCTCCTCTATTTGGTTGGCCAGTTTCTAGTTCTGAATTAGTTTTAGGAATCAGTAAATAGTCATTGTTATGTATTTCTTTGAAAGGTAAAGTTCAAACATTGAAGACATATCATGTTTGAGCGATATGATTGCATGTTAGGAAAATTGCCTTAGTAAGTAGTTGTTAGGAGTACGAATTGTATGGCAAGAATTTTCTCCCTCGATAAATGTGGGTCTTTGCTAATGTGGCTAGAAGGAAAATAGAGATGCATGTAATATTGATGAGGCTACTCATTGGAGTTTTATGAAAAATCATACGTCTAAGATGGCATCCTTGGATAGAATCTGGTTGTGATGTGTGGATGGGTTCTAGCTTTTTAGGCATAACAGTTACTTCTTAGGCATAATAACAGTTACTTCTTGTCCATTGAAGATGGTTGGAATAAAGTATAATGAAGAATTTATCAATTACTCTTGTAATTAGCAGTCCCATTGACCTACTTTTGTGGTCATTTGTTGGACATCAATAAAACTATTTTTATATATTGTCTCTCATTCTACCGGACATTAGAGATGCTACACTTTCAGTTTCAACTCTAGATGTATGTTTGAAATAATCTGAATATTTGATCTGAGAACTATAACATGATGGAATAAAATTAGATACAGACTGCACTACAAACTTCTGCTTGATGTGTCAACATCAAATATTCTTCATATATCCCGACTGTATATGTTGCAGGTCCATGCATTCCAGATCAACATTGTCTACATCTTAATGATTGTTATGCTGAACTTTTAACCTTGGATGATCAATTTTAATGATGTCATTCTTGTTTAATCTATTTCGATACAGGTCACTGAGAAGCCTATACTTGCCTATCCAAACAGTGGAGAAACATACGATGCTGAGAGAAAGAAATGGGTAGTAAGCTCTTAGATATCCATTACTTGGACAAATGCTGGCTTTAAATTACAACTCTTTTGCTGGATTTAAATTACTACAATACTTTCTGAGCTGCATATCTTAACAGGCATGTATAATCTTCATAGGCATACTAATGTTTTGACATAATAAGGACTCTCATACTCAATCTTCAATTAAACAGGAGAACCTAGCTTCCAAAACAAAATTGATAAAACAAAACCTTTGATTGCTCTGTAGATGGTTCAAATGTTTTTTGAAATGTACTTGACATGACTGGTATTGATTGAGGGCTAAGATGATATTAAGAAATATTTTTATTGCTCTTTAAAATGTAAGATATGCATGGTGGACATAATTAGTAACACTTCACCCTTTTTCTCTTTGAGAAGATTTTGATAAACAACCATTGTGTCATTTGTTGAGCCTCAAATTTGTGCTTTCCTTCACCTCATTTTACCTCATTTTTCCCTTGTCCATTTCCATTTTAAACCCAATTGATCAATAAAAATAGTTAAAATTACTTCTAGAATGGTTTACATAACTGACTTGTTGAATTTTGTGATTGTTGCCATTGTTAAGCATTTTGACCGGAACTAGCTGCAGAATGCAGGCATTCTGTAGCTAACCGGCGATTCTGCAGCTACCTTTATGTTTGAGCATGTTCCTGGTGGCCTCTTGAGGAAAAACGCATATGGGCATGATCCACGTCGTGCCTACATGGTGTGTTGCTCGTCATGGAAGAGGAAATGAATTCTGTGTACGGTTATGCACGTGGGAACACATTTGTGAAAGAAGACTCCTACTAGGACTGTTACAGTCCAGGTGTCTTTTCTCTTTTACGCAGCCACCTTAAAGACTCCTAAGATGATTTGGATTAGGAAGACATCATTCCTAAATTATTGTAATTATTTTTACTTGCATTTACTTTAAAAACTTTTGAATAGGCCGAGAGCTTAGTTAGAGAAATTTTGTGTAGATTTGCTGCTAGATTTTGGTGTAAAACTCTGTGTTACGTCTTTTAAGACACAGAGCATTATGTTCAGACTATTGCATTGTTAATGGAGCAGACAAAATTATCTTGAAGGCGTGATTTAATTGTGAAGTCGAATGCCGTCAAGTGGTAGAGGGCCCCTGCCCCTTGAACGGATTTCCTTAGCGTAAACTAGATAAGTTTTTCCTAGTTGTCTTTACGTTCTGCATATTAAATTAGTAGTTGTTGTGTTTTATATACTGTGGTCGTACTCATTCCAGTTCTTCCATAAGAAGACATTCTTCCAACAGACCAAAATGATGAATGATTGATGACTATGGTATTGTAGGATATCAGTTAGATTTGTATTTGTTTTAGCTAGCTACTGTAGCCATAATTCGTTCCAGTTCTTCCACAAGAAGACACTTTGCCAATAAATCAAAACAATGAATGTTTAATGACTATGGTACTGTAGGATAGGATTTGTATTTGTTTTAGCTAGCTACTGTAGCCATAATTCGTTCCAGTTCTTCCACAAGAAGACACTTTGCTAATAAATCAAAACAATGAATGTTTAATGACTATGGTACTGTAGGATAGGAGTTGTATCTGTTTTTAACTAGAGACTGTAGTTATATTCATCATAGTTCTTTCACAAGAAGACATTTTTCCAATAAATCTTAACAATGAATGATGAATAGCTATAGTGTCATAAGAATTAGTTGTAGTTTTTAGTCTTCACTATCATAGTTGCACTTGTCCTAATCACTCTTCCATAAGAAGAAATTCTTCCAAGACATCCTTAAGAAGTTCAAGATATGACTGTGATGTGACAACTTAGTTTCATTTGCTTTCAGTTCATTGCTTTCAATTGCATACAAGTCCACAGTCAAAATTGTTCTACCTCTTCCACAAGAAGGAACTCTTCTAAAATATCCCTCATGATGAACAAACTGATTGTGTAACTTCATAGGATAGTGCATGTTAATTAGAATGCTCCGGAGTTTCATTTTGCATTTAATTCATGTCCAGCTACTTCATTTCAAAGTTTGATGATGGCTTATGGTTTAACATTGTTCTAGTTTAGAAGCATCTTAAGCTCATGTTTAAATCAATACATTGCATTCATATCTCATAGTCACACTGTCACCCTTTGCACAGTAGATCATTTTAGTTGATAGGATTCCTAAGACAGCCTTCATTATTTACAAATATCTTTTCGTTCTGAAAACTATCAGTGATCCATAACTTTAGGAACAGAAGATAACATCATTACAAGGACTGAAATATCTCTGCAAATTCCTCACTATAAACAGAGCTTTTCCTCAACAGAACTACCCTGAAAAGAAACCAATAACTCTTGAAGAATAGACTCTGACCTTCAATTGAAATTGCGGAATAGAACTAGAAATTAGTCATGAATAGATGAGTTTAGAATAGAATGTTGCATCATGATTAGTGTCTGATTGTCTAGTTAGAAAATTTGCATATTTAAGTGATCATTTCTCAAATTCTAGTTTGTGTCATTTGTTTAAAAAGTCATCATCAAGCTCTTGTTTCTATTCAGTCATAGTTTAGATGTTGCTTCAGTGTTTTTGATTACATTTGCCATTCCATACATTAGGCTCAACTGTGTTCTTGACCACCAATTTCTTTTCATTATTTTTCTAGGCATTTTCATTGTAAACATAAAACTTCAAAAGACCAAAAACATCATAAATCAACATAAAAGACCAAAACATCACAAAAAACTACATACAACGCACTAGGAAACAAGCACCTAGGTACATATGGTACATTTCACTTCAGCAGTTTACAAATCCTGGTTGACAATTAAATGAACTCAGTTTAGGAGACTAGATTGAGGCACAACATTTTGGCGTCGTTGCCGGGGAAGTGAAAACTAGGTAACCTTTGTTTCTTAGCATTCAAAAACAATTTTATGCGTAGGGAGAGAGATTCAAGAGGAAGATTTATAAGCAGCAGAGGCAGAAGTTTGACATCTAGAACACCACTTGTTTCATCTAGATCCAGAACTAGTACACCTTCAACTCAAACCCATCTTCCATCCTTTACCGATCCTGGACTTCTAGAAGATCTAAGGTCACCTATTCCATTAGAGAAACCTTCCACTTCATCCACTGAACCTGCCATAGAAGAGGATCCAAAAACCTTTGTTGAGGATACAAACCTTTCTACTTCCACAGGAGAGTCAACCATGGCAGAAGAAGGAGGAGGAGGAGTTGTTAATGGAGAAAACATATTTGGAGGAGGTAGAGGAAGAGGTAGAGGAGAAGGAGGAAGAGGAGGTAGAGGTGCAGATGGAGGAAGAGGTAGAATAGGAAGCTCTTTTGGGTTCCCTATACTTGATGAAGAAACCAATACAACCATGAAAAACATTTCACCTTCTGCCCTTCCGAACTTCTATGGACTTAAAACTGAGGATCCTGAAACTTTCTTATTCGAATTTGAAGTACTGTGTAGGACTTATGACTACCTTCAAGATGCCCAAAAATTGAAATTATTTCCTTCAACTCTGAAAGGAGCATCATTGAAGTGGTTTATGAGCTTAAGCAGTAGTTTCATTAGGACATGGGAAGACATGAAACAAGCATTTCTAGAGAGATACTTGGATTATTGTATGCCGGTTAATCATAAGGAAGAAGTGTTCAAGATGTTACAAAAAGAAGATGAAAACTTAGAAGATTTGTTGGAAAGATTTAAATACAACATAAAAAAGGGCACAAATGGAAAACCTAGATCAAGACACTTTAAAATCTCTTTTGTTGAAAACCATTAGGGATGAATGGTTGGATATCCTTAACATGATGGGAAAAGGGGATATATCACAACTCACATTACCTGAAATATCTCAGTTATGTATCAACCTTTCCAGAGGGAAATCCAAAACTGTCAAAGGTCCAAGAGATCCTGCTCTTGCAAGAGCAAGTAAATCTGCTTCTGGGACAGTAAGTAGATCAGAAATAGGACACATGCTTGATGATTTTAAATCTGATATCTTGGGGAGTCTTAGTGAACAAATAGACACCCTCAAGATACAAAACAAGCAAAAGGCTGAATCTGATGCCTTGGCAATCTTTTGTCCCAAATGTAGGAAGAAACATGCCTTGAGAGAGTGCCCTTTGGATGTAAAAGTTGTAGAAACCTGTGTTATTTGTTCTGAGAAACATGAGACCAAGAATTGTCCTTCTCTTTCTGGTCTCAAGGCTGTTTTTCAAGAAGAAACTCCTACAGATTCCACAGAATCTCTTAACTTTGTATCTAGAAGACCTTGGCAGGGACCTCAAACACAGGGATTTCATGATCAAATACCTCCACCTTGGAATTCTTGGCAGCAACCTTGGCCCCAATTTCAAAATCAATCTCAAGCTTGGGCACAAGGATCACAAGGTCCCTATGGAAGATACTCTCCATATTATCAGTATCCACCATCCTATCCACCATACCCACAAAATTTTCCCCAAAATCTTCAACAAAATTTTCAACAAAATTCTCAACAACATCATCAGAACCAACCTCATCAAAATCAACCACTTCCATTACCATTCCCTCAAAAATCCAATCAATTACCAGCTCAGCCCATACCAAACCCCAATAATAAGAATCCTCAGAATACATACATGATATAAGGACAACAATTTCCAACTTATTTAATTACTCCTCTAGACCTTAGTGATGTTCAACTTAGGTCTAGAAGGATACTTGAGAAGAGGAAACCTTCTGTGATCATACAAGAACAAGATGATTCTGAGGAAGACTCCCTACGGGTTAATAAAAGTCTTGAGGAAGAAACATCCTTTCAAGGCCAAAACATTGAAAAAATGAAACAAAAAGATCCAATAAGCCCAACTCCAGTATTAGAGCAACCATCCACATCTACTTCTATACCTCCCTTTCCAGAAAGATTACAAATTGACAAAGGTGTAGAAAAAAAAATAATGGTGCCTAATTATGATTTCTTGGATGAATTGAGAAATGTTTGCATTAAAATTCCATTATTGCAAGCCATCAAGGAAATCCCAATTTTAGCCAAAACAATAAAGGAGTTGAGTATGAAGACAACAAAGAAAAGAATAAGAGAAACCAAGAAAATTCAACTGGTAGGACAAATAGCAGATATTATGATGGGTAAGATTACTACTCCAAAGTACCTTGACCCAGGAAATCCAGTTGTCAAAATTCACATCAATGGAATTGAAATTCAAAACACACTCATTGACTTAGGAGCAGCAATAAATATCATGAGTAGACAAATCATGGGCAAACTGAAACTTCCTAATCTTCTCTTTACACCCACACTATTACAACTAGCAGATAGATCTGTGATCAGACCAGATGGGGTAATAGAAGACATTCCAGTGTCCCTAGACTCTTGGGAGTACCCCGTGGATTTCATGATCCTTACACCCAAGAATAATCTAGGAGGCCATCCTGTTATACTAGGAAGACCTTGGTTAGCTACAGCTGATGCTTTTATTAGTTGTAGGTCCGGTGATATGTATATTTCTGATGGAAGTTCAACAAATAAATTTACTTTATATCCTCCAGCTAGGACAATTACAGATCTAGATGACACTCAATGGATAGAGGATGAAGAATATTTGCAACCACTCTTCACAATTTCAGAAATTAGTGAAGATAATCAAATTCTGAATACTCTAGAAAATTTTGAATCTTCTCTAGAACACAAACAAGAATCATTTCAAGAGAAATCCAATATTGATTTCTTGTCATCTAGACAGATGTCTCTTCATTCTATGGACAAATTTGGCAGTTCTACAAGTGAAATTTTTCCAGGTAAAACCTTGAACATAAACAAAAATCTAGAAAAATCTCAACAAGAAGAACTAGTCAAAGTATTACAGAGACATTCTTCTGCATATGCATGGGAATACACTGACATGAAAGGGATAAGTCCCAAGACTTGTACTCATCACATCTATATAGAGGCAAATTGCAAACAAATCAGACAACCTCAAAGACGGATGAATCCAAATCTTAGGGAAATTGTCAAGGAAGAATTACAAAAATTGTTAAATGTTAACTTCATCTATCCTATTTCAGATAGTCAGTGGGTTTCCCCTTTAGTAATTGTACCCAAGAAAAATGGAAAATGGAGGGTGTGTGTTGACTACCGAGAACTGAATAAAGCTACTCTTAAAGACCATTTTCCCTTACCTTTCATAGATCAAGTATTAGATACATTAGCAGGTAAAAAGTACTTTTCATTCCTGGATGGATTTAGTGGTTACAATCAAATCCAAGTCGCACTTGAAGACCAAGATAAAACCACATTTACTTGTCCTTGGGGTACTTATGCCTACCGAGTATTTCCATTTGGATTGTGCAATGCACCTGCAACATTCCAAAGGGCAGTATTAGGAATTTTTTCTGATCTGATACATGACTGTGTAGAGGTGTACATGGATGATTTTACAGTTTATGGGGATACATTTGAAGAGGCTTTAGAAAACTTGGAAAAAATCTTAAAAAGATGTCAAGAAGCAAACCTTTCTCTTAGTCATGAAAAATGTTTTATGATGTTCACTGAAGGTATTGTTTTAGGGCACCATATTTCAGGGGATGGGATTAGAGTTGATGAGGCGAAAGTTGAAGTCATTTCTAACCTATCCATTCCAAGTTGTCAAAGAGATGTAAGAAGTTTTCTAGGATTTACAGGGTACTATCTGAGATTTATAGAAAACTTCACCAAAATAGCATCTCCTCTCTTCAAATTACTCACCAAAGATTGTGAATTTAAGTGGACTTCTGATTGCCAGTTAGCTTTTGAAACCCCGAAAACCAAAATTTCTGAAGCACCTATATTAAGGGGACCTAACTGGAAGTTACCTTTTCATATCTCGACAGATGCTTCCGATACAGCTCTAGGAGCAGTATTGGGACACAAAGATTTAATTCCCTATGCCATCTATTATATCAGTAAAAATTTGACTCCTGCAGAGTTAAACTATACTGTAACTGAAAAAGAGTTTTTAGCTGTTGTTCATGCCATTAACAAATTTAGACACTATATAACCGGCTATGAAACTTTTATTCACACTGATCATTCTGCCATTAGATATTTAATGAATAAACCAATCACTAATGGTAGAGTTATAAGATGGTTGTTATTATTGCAAGAATTCAACATTACTATTCTAGATAGGCCTGGAAAACAAAACACTGTGGCTGACTTCCTGTCTAGAATTCAAAATATCGAAGATGACACTCCGGTTGAAGATCAATTTCCTGATGAATATCTTTTTGCAGTTTCTACTCAAACTCCATGGTTTGCTGATATTGCTAATTATTTAGTTTCGGGAAAATTTCCTTCAATTATGAATGCAAGGGATAAAAGAAAAATCATTAATGATAGTGCAAGATATTCATGGGTCGCTAATGAGTTGTACAAGACAAGTTCAGATTTGATCATTAGAAGGTGTGTTCGTGAAGATGAGATGCCTGAAATTCTCAAGGCATGTCATGATGCACCTTGTGGCGGACACTTTGCAGATAAGAGGACAGCCTATAAAATCCTTAATTTAGGATATTATTGGCCATCTTTGTTTAAAGATGCAAGGGAGTATGTCAAAAGGTGTGACATTTGCCAAAGGGTAGGGAAACCTTCTCCTTCAGGTGAGATGCCATTGCAACCTCAGGTACACATTGAACCTTTTGAAAAATGGGCCTTGGATTTTGTAGGACCTATTAGTCCTCCATCTAGACAAAAGAAATACATATTAGTTTGCACTGATTATGTTACTAAGTGGGTAGAAGCTAAACCATTACTTGTTGCTAATGAATCATCTGTAGTTACTTTTCTTTTTTAGGATATTTTTACTCGTTTTGGTGTCCCAAGGGAAATTGTTACAGATCAAGGAGCTCAATTTACATCAAGGCTAGTGGAGCAAATGATGGAGAAGTACAAAATCGGACATAGAACATCTACTCCTTATCATCCACAAGCAAATGGTCAAGTGGAATCCACTAACAAAGTCATTGAAGGTATCCTAACAAAGACTGTTCATCTACATAGAAGAGATTGGGTAGATAGGCTTCCTGAAGCCTTGTGGGCCTATAGAACTACATGGAGAAACACAACAGGCTATACTCCTTATGAGCTTGTTTATGGAAAGCAAGTTTTGTTTCCTATAGAGTTCCAAATCCAAACATTCAAGATGGCAGTTCAGCTAGGACTTGATCTAACGGAGGCACAGAAGCATAGACTGGAGCAAATTAATGAATTAGATGAGATCAGACAAGATGCAGTTCAGAAAACGAGTCTAGTCCAACAGCAAAGGGCTAGATGGCATGACAAGTACATCAAAGAGAAGAAATTTAAAGAGGGTGATTGGGCTCTCTTGTTTGATTCAAAATTCAATGATTTTCAAGGGAAATTTCAGACACATTGGCTTGGGCCATATGAAATTGTTCGAATTTTTGATAATGGGGCAGTAAAAATCAGAACTATAGATGAGGAAGAGGTCACTTTTCTTGTGAATGGTCATAGACTGAAGCTATACCACAAGCCACTCTCAAGAGAAGAGTTTGTCAAGAAGTTCCAAGAAGACAATGATGTGAAGTTAATGAAGAAGAGTCTCTCTTCTTCATCAACTTGATTAAATTTTCCGAAGCATTTCTCTTTTGAAAAATAAAAAATAAAAAAAAATAAAAAAAATATAAAAAAATATAAAAAAATAAAATAAAGGTATAAACATGAAAACCAATCATTGATTGGCATGTTTATACAGAAAAGATAGGGTGAAAATCAGAGTCTCTCTGACACTCTAACTTTTCCCATTTTTGTTTCTAAGCAGCTGTTATAAAAATCATAAGTTCAGTGCCATAGTACTTATGATTCATTTCATCTCATTCCATTCACTATCCATCCATACTTCATCTCATCCATCATTCACATCTCACTCCATTCCATTTCATTCATTTCACTCCATTCCATTTCATTCATTTCACTCCATTCCATTTCATTCATTTCACTCCATCTTCCATTCACTTCATTCTCATGTCAAAACATAGAATTTGATATCTTGCTGCAAGAGAATAAAAATATGCCATGAATTGCAGTACAGCCCTTCTGTTCCTTCATTCCATGAACTGAATCCATTCTTATTTCATTATCCACTTCATAATCCATCATCCATTTCATCCATTTTCATAAACATTTCACCCATCTCCTAGAAACATTTCATTTTCATAATAAAAGTGTTCTACAGGGACATTCTGCAGCTCAGTGTACATTCTGTAGCTGATCGGCCTTTCTGCAGCCCGATAGTTTTTCACAGCTACAAATCCTGAAGACATCAACCAGCAGACATCAGAGTTACAACAAAGTGATCCAAAGAATTCATGAATCAAAGACATCAAGAAAATAGTGAAAGATTCCTCCAAAGATGAGCAGAGAAGACAAAGGCTACACAAACATCAAGGGAAGAGGTAACAAATTTAAATTACGATGGCAATTCATGAAAATTTAGCATATTTTAGTTGTGAAATTATTCAAAGAGTTGTTTTAATTATTTTATTGATCAAACACCAAACAAAAACCCTCTATAGACTTTGTATTAAAACTTCCAATTCAAATTTTCTATCCAATAGCATTTGAGCGGTGGAACGGCCAAATCATTTGAAATTCCCACGACTCTTAACCAAGTTCTTTAATGATGAAGATTTTTCCTGCCGTCGTAAATCCTCCACTGTCTCCTCAAATCATTAATGCATTCCTCCACCTCACTTCACCACTCTATGCCGTGACCATTTGCCATAATGTCATTTCGTAGCCAGTATTACATTCCGAAGGCAGAAGCATTATTATCATCAGGGACAGAACAGAAGAGGTACATTGCAAGCATAACGGTGTGAGAACTCACCGAACAGAGAGCATATCACTGAGAACAAAGTTCGGAGCATTGCACTGTCAACACAGAATTGTGGCCGTGAAGAGTTTAAAGCCTGTTGCTGCCAGAAGACAGAGGTGCTAAAATTGAAGACTTTGCTACCAAAAACAGAGGTATGGTAGTAATTGAAGTTTGAAGTCTGTTGTTACCAAAGACAGAGGTGTGGTAGTGACTGGTTTTGAAGTTATTGTTATCCGAGACAGAGAGGCTGTAGTGTTGAATTTGAAGCATACCATTTTCTATTAGAGACAGAGGTTGAGTTTGAAGTCTGGTGTTACTAGAAACAGAAGCGTTTTTCAGTGATTGAGTTTGAAGTCTTCTGTTACCAGAGACGGAAGTATTGCACAAAAAGAAATTTGGAATCATCTACCACTGTCTATCAGAGACACATTAGCCCGAAAATTGAAATTGCTTCCATATCATTCCAAGGTTCAACAAAAGTACATCAGTCCGAGGATTCGAAGGCATTTTCCAAACAGAGGCATACAAACCAGAGATTTTTAAGACTGTAGCTATTTCAAAGGTATGTTCTTCCAAAATTGAAGCCATTTTTTTTTAGAGATTGAAGCCATTTTAATCCGAAAGTAAAATCCATTGTTTTGTGGATAGAGAAGAGTGTTAATTGATAGTGAAAAATCATGGGTTTCATCGTAAGGATTGAGCCTATAGGATCAAAATATTTAGAAGGTTATCCACAATGCAAGGAGATGCTACAACAAATAGGATGGCTCCAATTCTTGGAAAAGTTTAATGGTTGCCATAAGGAAGTCACCAAAACGTTTGCTAGATCATTCCAAGGCACTGAGGTTGAAATAGGAGATGTTAAGCTTACTGTTAATGAAGCTTTTATAGCAGAGGCTACAGGATTATCCAGAGCTGGGGAAAGATGGTTTAAAAATAGGGAATTCCATAATGACTCATGGAAAAAAATCCTAAAATCACCAAACATGGATGTTAGTGTGTTCAAGAAGGGAATTCCCAGTACAGCATTGAAGAGCAAATGGAGGAATATACTACTTCTTTTACAAAAATTTGTTACATGTGAGGGTAGGTATGGGACATTTTATGTCTACCATATGAGACTAATGTTGCATTTTCTAGGAGAAGATTTGAATTTACCATATTTCTTGTATCAAAGTCTGAAGAAAATGGCTTCCTGTGTTCAGAGAAGAGTTCAGTTTTTGGAAACAACCCCGTATCATCATGGGTTAGTAAAAATTTTAATTGAGCATCATCTATCTAAATCAAATGATACATGGGGTGATTTCTTAATAAGAAATCATTTTGAGGAAGCAAAAGAACTATCACCTGAACCACAAGCCACAAAGAGAAGTAGGAGATGGAGGACTCGAACAGGTAAAATTGACAAACCGGTTCAAGAAAGCAGTGAAGAAGTCATTCTGGAGAAGTTGACTAGAATCAAGAGTCAACTCAAGGCAGAGAAGGAAATCAAGGAATCTGTTATGGAAAAAGGGGAGGGTTCCTCTCAACTTAGGAGAAGCCACAAATTAAAAGGAAAACTGAAGAAAACATCAATCAAACAAACAGGGGTAATCAATATTGAAGATGAAGAAACATCTATGGAAGAGTATGATGATGAAGATTTCTATGAAGGCACCCCTGAGATTGATCCTGCTCAACAGGAAATCTATGATTATGTGGAAACTCTAGAGAGAACAGCTTCAGAAAGAGAAGAGAGAACCCCCAGTCCTCCACTAACTGAAATTGATATATTGAGGAGGGATAGGTATGAGTTGGAAGTGTTGAATAGACACATCAGAAATGAGAATGAAATTCTCAAAGATCAAATCAAGCTCAAGATTGACATGAACTCAACCTTATCCCTGCATATAGACAAAGTGGAGAGAACCAATGAGAAGATGAAGACAAGGAACAGAAAGTTGATCAGAGCACTCACAAACCTCAGGTTCAAACTTGTGATCGGGAAACCCAGAAGGCCTTTAGCATGCAGAAAAAGGAAAAGAAGGGGATTAGATGTCCTTGCAGAAGCCTCAGAATTCATAGGATAATTTGCATGAGGACATGCAAAGAGACAGCAGTGGGGGTATGTTGAGCCTCAAATTTGTGCTTTCCTTCACCTCATTTTACCTCATTTTTCCCTTTTCCATTTCCATTTTAAACCCAATTGATCAATAAAAATAGTTAAAATTACTTCTAGAATGGTTTACATAACTGACTTGTTGAATTTTGTGATTGTTGCCATTGTTAAACATTTTGACCGGAACTAGTGCAGAATGCAGGCATTCTGTAGCTAACCGGCGATTCTGCAGCTACCTTTATGTTTGAGCATGTTCCAGGTGGCCTCTTGAGGAAAAACGCATATGGGCATGATCCACGTCGTTCCTACATGGTGTGTTGCTCGTCATGGAAGAGGAAATGAAGTCTGTGTACGGTTATGCACGTGGGAACACATTTTGTGAAAGAAGACTCCTACTAGGACTGTTACAGTCCAGGTGTCTTTTCTCTTTTACGCATCCACCTTAAAGACTCCTAAGATGATTTGGATTAGGAAGACATCATTCCTAAATTATTGTAATTATTGTTACTTGCATTTACTTTAAAAACTCTTGAATAGGCCGAGAGCTTAGTTAGAGAAATTTTGTGTAGATTTGCTGCTAGATTTTGGTGTAAAACTCTGTGTTACGTCTTTTAAGACACAGAGCATTATGTTCAGACTATTGCATTGTTAATGGAGGAGACAAAATTATCTTGAAGGCGTGATTTAATTGTGAAGTTGAATGCCGTCAAGTGGTAGAGGGCCCCTGCCCCTTGAACGGATTTCCTTAGCGTAAACTAGATAAGTTTTTCCTAGCTGTCTTTACGTTCTGCATATTGAATTAGTAGTTGTTGTGTTTTATATACCGTGGTCGTACTCATTCTAGTTCTTCCATCAGAAGACACTCTTCCAACAGACTAAAATGATGAATGATTGATGACTATGGTATTGTAGGATATCAGTTAGATTTGTATTTGTTTTAACTAGCTACTGTAGCCATAATTCGTTCCAGTTCTTCCACAAGAAGACACTTTGCCAATAAATCAAAACGATGAATGTTTAATGACTATGGTACTGTAGGATAGGATTTGTATTTGTTTTAGCTAGCTACTGTAGCCATAATTCGTTCCAGTTCTTCCACAAGAAGACACTTTTCCAATAAATCAAAACGATGAATGTTTAATGACTATGGTACTGTAGGATAGGAGTTGTATTTGTTTTTAACTAGAAACTGTAGTTATATTCATCATAGTTCTTTCACAAGAAGACATCCTTCCAATAAATCTTAACAATGAATGATGAATAGCTGTAGTGTCATAGGAATTAGTTGTAGTTTTTAGTCTTCACTATCATAGTTGCACTTGTCTTAACCACTCTTCCACAAGAAGAAATTCTTCCAAGACATCCTTAAGAAGTTCAAGATATGACTGTGATGTGAAAAATTAGTTTCATTTGCTTTCAGATTCATTTGCTTTCAATTGCATACAAGTCCACAGTCAAAATTGTTCTACCCTTCCACAAGAAGGAACTCTTCCAAAATATCCCTCATGATGAACAAATCGATTGTGTAACTTCCTAGAATAGTGCATGTTAATTAGAATGCTCCGGAGTTTCATTTTTCATTTAATTCATGTCCAGCTACTTCATTTCAAAGTTTGATGATGGCTTATGGTTTAACATTGTTCTAGTTTAGAAGCATCTTAAGCTCATGTTTAAATCAATTCATTGCATTCATATCTCAGAGTCACACTGTCACCCTTTGCACAGTAGATCATTTTAGTTGATAGGATTCCTAAGACAGCCTTCATTATTTACAAATATCTTTTTGTTCTGAAAACTATCAGTGATCCATAACTTTAGGAACATAAGATAACATCATTACAAGGTCTGAAATATCTCTGCAAATTCCTCACTATAAACAGAGCTTTTCCTCAACAGAACTACCCTGAAAAGAAACCAATAACTCTTGAAGAATAGACTCTGACCTTCAATTGAAATTGCAGAATAGAACTAGAAATTAGTCATGAATAGATGAGTTTAGAATAGAATGTTGCAACATGATTAGTGTCTGATTGTCTAGTTAGAAAATTTGCATATTTAAGTGATCATTTCTCAAAGTCTAGTTTGTGTCATTTGTTTAAAAAGTCATCATCAAGCTCTTGTTTCTATTCAGTCATAGTTTAGATGTTGTTTCATTGTTTTTGATTACATTTGCCATTCCATACATTAGGCTCAACTGTGTTTTTGACTACCACTCTCTTTTCATTAGTTTTCTAGGCATTTTCATTGTAAACATAAAACTTCAAAAGACCAAAAACATCATAAATCAACTTAAAAGACCAAAACATCACAAAACACTACATACAACGCACTAGGAAACAAGCACCTAGGTACATATGGTACATTTCACTTCAGCAGTTTACAAATCCTGGTTGACAATTAAATGAACTCAGTTTAGGAGACTAGATTGAGGCACAACATCATTGTCATGTGTATCCAGTTGAGATTCCAACCTACTCTCATGCATTCCATTGATTTTGCTCTCCCCAGCATGCAAACTAGCTTTTTCTTTTCCAATGATAGAATTGAAAAAATAAGTCAGCTCTTTTTTTATGTCAGCATCAGGTGAACTTGAAAACTTAGATGGAGAATCATAAACCACAACAGTCCCATGCCCATGCTCAGGATGGAGAACATTTCCAAGATCTTGCTTCTCTCCAATTACAGAATTAACAAAATTATTGTTGTAGCTTTTTCTAGCATTATCACTTGTTGATTCAGATTGTTTATTCTTCACATTTCTAAGTTTTGAATCTGATTTAATGCCATCTACATTGCATATTGGGCTCTTCAATGTTCCTACAAGAACATTATTGTTATCAAACTTCATATCTTCTACTGCTTTCTTTACTACTCCAGCATCCTTTGTAGAAAACTCTATAACTAGCCCAGAAGTTTCTGTTTTTCCTTCATATCCCTCACCAGAGCTTCCCAAAGATGAAGACATATCAACAATGATCAATTCACTCATATATTCTGAATATTGTAAAGGTTCCAAGGTTCCCCTGGAAATATCTGTTTCGGTGATCTCATCTACAGATGATGAATCTCATGATATCCTTAACGAGGGAGTGTCCACAACATTAACCATGTTTCCCGGTGACTTCTTTGGCAATAGTATCTTTTCAAATTTTGTGGGATTGCTAAATGAACCACAAATATGGGCTGCAGAATCAGGCTCTGGCAGTGAAGAATGGAGAACTGTTTCTATAGCTAGGTCAAAATTAGCCCCTCCATCAACAACTTTAACTGTCCTCTGTAAGGCTGTCATTAAAGGATTTGTTGAGGTAGATGATGAAGTCTGACTCAACAGTAACTCCTCCACCTACCTGTGATAACCACTAAGTTTAGAATCCTCAGCAACCACCTCTCCTTTTGAGTCCCTTTCCATATTTGAAGAGCTTCCTACCAATGACACATGTTGTTACATTTGCTGCTTTTTAGGCTTGTGCTCAGATTTTGTCATCTTATTTGAATATTCATTTATTGAAAGACCTGCTTGTTTTTTAGATAGGTTTTTCTTCTTTTCACTAGTATGATGATCTAATCCAGACTCAAGTGCAGAAACTACAGAACAATTTGAAACCGTACCATCACTGAGATCACATGTTGCCATAGTAGGCATGTTCACTAGTGATATTTTAACTCCATCTTCTTTATCTATAGTCAATACTTCAGATGGATGACTAATGGAAAACTGTAAACTACAATTATCTTCATTGTTGACAAGTGAAACTACAAGAGAACTTGATTTATTGCCAAGAGATTCTGGCAAGGAGTTTGTCTTTCCATCCATAACTTGAACTGGAGCCAAAGTGGTTTCTAAATCCTGTGGGAATGGTTTCAATATATCTAGCATCTCAGCAGAATGGATTGTAGCCAGTTTTTTTTTCTTGTTAATGGGTGTGAATCATTTGATATGTTGTTTTTGTCTTTAAAGGTTGATGAAAAATAGATGAAATGTTACCATATGACCCAACTAGCATCAATGAGTAGAAATTCATTGGGCATGAACCACTTAAAGAAATAGAACCTGAAAGTGGAGGTCTGTATGTAGGCAGTCCTGCTAATGGAGGAATGGAATCTTTAATTGATGACACAACATCAGAGATCAAAGCAATGAAATAAAATCATTGCGGAAAGAAATTTGAAAAACTTTCTCATTTTTTGCATATCAAATATGCTCCAAGTATGGGCACAAACATGATATTTTAATTTTCAACTCTCTAGGCTCTTGTTAATATGGTCAACCAAAAATATGTCAAAAAACTAAATATTTTGGGGGATTCAAAACTTGTTATGGATTGAGTCCGCGACAAAGTCAGCATAGTGGCCCCTCATTTGGCTCACATTTTGTAAGGTATCAAACAAGTCTACAACAAGTTGGATTGGTTCTCTTGTGGCCATATATACCATTAAATCAATACCCTAGCAGACAAGCTCTCCAAAGAGGCTCTCCAACTTATTCCACAAGTGCTAGAAAACCAAGAGTATTTGTGGGGGTTGTTGCCTTCCATATCTAGTTTTTTGTCTCACTTATTGCTATATTTTGTGATTATATACGTAAACAATCCAATGATATCATCCGAAAAGTGATAGAGATTTTTTTTGGCTTTTAAAAGCTCGCACAATATATAATTGGAACAAACTTTTATTACTAGAAATCAATCAATTACTTCTACATACCAATAAAAGTGGAAAAATCTCTATAACATTTGATCAACTTGAACATCAAGCACACTAAGAACCTCGACAACAGGGTTCTAATAACATCGCCAAATATCCAAAATTGACAAAGCACAATTTCATGAGTATTGATTAGTCAAAATTACCATGTGGATCAACTACTCGTGTCAAAATGATGGTATATTGGATTAGGTGTGGGTTGCACTTGCATTTGAAAGAGTGAACACAACGTGGATAAAGAACATTGAATACACTAGGAACCTAGAAAATGGAGTTCTAATAACATGGCCAAAAATCCAAAATTGACAAAGTAAAATTTAATGAGCATTGATTAGTCAAAAGTACAATGTGGATCAACGACTCGTGTGGGCTGCGGCACACGTTCACAGCAAGAGGCAGAAAAATATGAGTGCAGTGAGAGCAGAGAGCTATGACACACGCTCATCGCTGGAGGCAGCGTGAGTGATCCGAAGCTGAGTAACATTTCACCATGAGCGGGAGCCGAGTAACAAGGATCCTGGTGAGCGAGAGAGATCAAGGATCCTGGTGAACGAGAGTGGCTTGGCTCTCAAGAAAAAAACAAGGGGATATAACTAGGAAACAATGATTTATCCTAATTGGAAAAAAACAAGGCAACAATAACCAGCAAAACAATGAATAACAACACACATAAGAGGAAAACGAGACAACATTACAAAATAGGGACACGTAAACTTACATTTTGGAAAACCAGCTTCGTGCAACAGAAAAACCATAGCCTATTTCTCAGACGTGCAACTTCCTCCCTTCCAGGCTTGAGATCTACATCAAATTTTATAACAGACACCTAATTCGAACTCCAACACCTGATTCATAAATTATGATATATCAAAACAAACCTCAACATCGAGAGATTCCTAACTCTTAGACAATAAAAATAAAATAAAATAAAATAAAATAAATATATAAATAAATCAAAAAATCTTATTTCTCAAGCATATGATACATTAATGTATTATATTTTATCTGACATGATTTCCTTTCAGTGAAGAAAGCCTCGGCTCTGTTCTAGTTTTTGCGAGGAAAAGGCAAGGTAAGGTGACAATGGCTGCATCGATCGTGGTGCTAAATACGAAGTTGGTGGCTGAGGGTCCAACGGGAAATATAGAGATGAGTATTCCTTTTCCCCATCCCCATTCCCATTCTGACATGGACGAAGAAGATCTGTACAGCAGTTTGAAATCGCTAGAGAGACAGATGGAGTTCATCGACATTCAAGAAGAATAAGTGAAGGACGAGGAAAAAAAATCTAAAGAGAGAGCTGTTGAAAGCCTAGGAGGAGGTGAAGAGCATCCAGTTGGTGCCTCTGGTGATTGGGTATTTCATGGAGATGGTTGACCAGAACAATGGGATCGAACTACTATGTAAGGATTTTGAGCACAATCAATAGGGAGCTCCTGAAGCCCTCTACCTCGGTAGCCCTCCATCGACATTCGAACGCCCTGGTGGACGTCCTCCAACCTGAGGCAGACTCCTCTATCTCACTGCTCTCCCAGTCTAAGAAACTTGACGTAACCTATAATGATATTGGGAGCTGTGAAATACAGAAACAAGAGATTCAGGAAGCCGTGGAGCTTCCACTCACACACCACAAGATTTACAGGAAGATCGGGATAGACCCTCCCCGTGGTGTTCTTCTTTATGGCCCTCCATATACGGGGAAGACCATGCTTGCCAAGGCCGTCGCAAACCACACTACGACTGCTTTCATTTGGGTCGTTGGCTCTGAAATTGTTCAGAAGTATTTTGGAGAGGGGCCAAGGATGGTTCGTGATGTCTTTCGCCTTGCTAAAGAGAATGCACCTACAATAATATTCATTGATGAGGTGGATGCAATGGAAATAGCACAGTTTGATGCTCAAACTGGAGCTGATAGGGAAGTTCAGAGGATCTTGATGGAGCTCTTAAATTAGATGGATGGTTTTTATCATACTGTGAATGTGAAGGTGATTATGGCAACCAATAGAGCAGATACACTGGATCCCGCACTTCTGCATCCTGGAAGACTTGATAGGAAAATCGAGTTTCCTTTGCCTGATAGGAGGCAGAAACATCTTTCTTTCCAGGTTTGTATAGAAAAAATGAACTTCAGTGACGAGGTAGACCTCGAAGACTATGTATCTCGGCCTGATAAAATTAGCGCTGCAGAGATAACTGTAATTTGTCAAGAAGCTGGTATGCATGCAGTGCGGAAAAAATGTTATGTTATTCTCCCAAAGGATTTTAAAAAGGGTTACAGACCCAATGTTAAAAAACCAGACACAGACTTTGACTTTTATTTTTTATTCAAATGTGATATAGAGATACTTTAGGATGGAAATGCTATGTATTATAATAAAATTCATAGATTTTACCGGAGAAATTACCCATGGCCAGTCCTGCTATCTTCGTCTATGGGGCGACCTTGCGAATCCTGTGCCATTAACTGCTAGCTCTTTACCCTCATCACTTGGTTTTCTTTGCTTCGATTTATCAAATGAGAGTAACCAGTGGCAAGAGCTTTTACACACAGGGCCGTGAATGTGGCTACAAGACTAGGGAATGGGAAATTGTGCCAAGATGCGATTTCAGTAGGAGGAGACTTAAACACACCCGGAAGGAATTGCACTAAAGCAGTTACAAGAACAAGAACACCAAAAAAAAGCCTAATGTTGGCGGGAGAAATGTTATTTTAATTTGATGTCTAAAATTTAAACGAAAAAATAATACTCCTTCCCTCCATTTTTCCAAACATAATTTTTAATATTATGCTTTTCAAATATTATTTTTAATACCATACTCTCCATTTTTCCAAACATCATTTTTAATATTATGCTTTGCAAATATCATTTTTAATATGATACCATTGTTGTTTGGATGGATGTTGAGCGCACTCATGATTTTTTATAATGTCAACAATTGATTTAAAAAAAAACTTCAAAAATCAATTCAATTTCATTCTAATAAATTTATTTCAAAAACATTGATGATGAACCATACAATGAGTGGTTTGAAAGGCTCTTTGTAATGTCAACAATTGATTTAAAAATAAACTTCAAAAATCAATTCAATTTCATTCTAATAAATTTATTTTAAAAAAATTTATGATGAACCATACAATGAGTGGTTTGAAAGGCATCCAACCTTTAAAAAATTATGTGATTTATCCAAAAGTGTTTTTAAATAAATAAATTAATTAATTAATTATTAAAATAAAATTGAGATAAAATAGTAAATTTAGGGGAGGTTTTTGCAACCCATGGTTTTGCTCGTGGTATTCCACCTTGCCAATAAGGGATTAGGGATTGGGGTTAGGGGAATAATGAGATAGTGGTTAAGGGGTTAGGAATTGGGGGGTTATGGGTTGGGGGATTTAGGCGCATTTAGGGGTTAGGGGAATAATGAGTTAGTGGTTAAAAGATTAGGGATTAAGTGCTTAGGGGTCAGGAGATTTAGGCGCAGTTAGGGGTTAGGTGAATAATGAGTTAGTGGTTAAGGGGGGCTTAGGGGTTAGGGGATTTAGCAGTTAAGTATTTTAGGGGTTAGGGGTTAATGGGGTTAGGGGGTAAATGGGTTAGGGGTTGGAAATTAGGGTTTAAGGGTTTAGGGGTTAAGGGTCCGAGCTTTAGGGTTTAGGGGGTTAAATGGGTTAGGGGTTTAGAGGTTTAAGGAATTAGGGGATTTAACAATTAAGGATTTTAGGGGTTAGGGGTTAAGGATTAAGGGGTTAAGGGGTTATAGGTTTAGGGTTTAGGGGGTTAAATGGGTTAGGATTTTAGAGGTTCAGGGGGTTAGGGGATTTAACAGTTAAGGATTTTAGGGGTTAGGGTAGAAGGTTATATGGGTTAGGGTTTTAGGGGGTTAAATGGGTTAGGGGTCAGGAATTAGGGTTTTAAGGGTTAAGGGTTTAGGGTGTTAAATGGGTTAGGGGTTTAGGGGTTGGGGGTTAAATGGGTTAGGGGTTAATGGTTTAGGGGTTAAGGGTTAAGGGGTTAAATGGGTTAGGGGTTTATAGGTTTACGATTTAGGGGGTTAAATGGGTTAGGGGTTTATAGGTATAGGGTGTTAAATGGGTTAGGGGTTTGGAATTAGGGTTTAAGTGGTTATAGGTTTAGGGTTTATGGGGTTAAGTGAGTTAGGGGTTTAGAGTTTTAGGGGGTTAGGGGATTTAGCAATTAAGGATTTTAGGGGTTAGGGATTAATGGGGTTATCGTTTAGGGGGTTAAATGGGTTAGGGTTCGGGAATTAGAGTTTAAGGGGTTAGGGTTTAAGGGTTTAGAGGTTTAGGGTTTAGGGGGTTAAATGGGTTATGGGTTTAGGGGGTTAAATGGGTTAGTGGTTAAGGGTTTAAAGGTTTAGGTTTTAGGGTTTAAATGGGTTAGGGGTTTAGAGATTTAGGGGGTTAAATGGGTTAGGGGTTGGGAATTAGTGTTTAATGGGTTAGAAGTTAAGATGATAGTTCCGTTGGTCCATGTTTTTCCACAATAGTTGTTTATTCTTTGTGTCTCAATGTAACAATTTTGTAGGTATTTTTGCTTTTTGTCATGTCTTCTCTATTTATTAATTTCTAGTATTTGTTAGCCATTGCTTTACGTTTTTTGATGAAAATGTCTATTGCAATAAAACCAAATGTACTTTCAATCTCCACTTTCAAACTTGAAGTCACAGTGTTGTCACATAATTTAAGTCCAGAGAATGGTCATCTGGTGAAGTCTCAATAACCACACTGCACCTCATGACTACTACAAAAAAGCTTAAGTTCAAGTGTCCCACATTCATGAGAAATTTGGCTCTTATACTCTTGCTCCACCTAACATTGGGGAAGAGAGAGGGAGGTAGGAGACAAAGGGAGAGAGAAGAAGGACAAGAGATAGGACTTAAGAGAGAGGAACTAGTATCATAGAAGAAAGAATATGTGACCAAATTACTCTATAGGGAGATGGGAGATAGGAGCACCCTACCTACCTAACTAAATGTCCAAACCAAATGTGGTGTAATCGTCTGCACTGGTGGTCAATTATATGAGGAGAGGATTTTTCGAGGAGGCACTGGATTTTTAATGTGATATGAAAAAAACAAGTACAAACCTAACCATTTCACATTTACCAATGTTCTCTCTGCATGTGCTAATTTGGTAAATTTGGAACATGGAAAAGGAGTCTTTTTTTGTGATCACCTCCCACGAGGATTCACCGATTGTGAGAACACAACTCTTGTGGTTACATCTTCTAAATCATCATCACTTCCACCAACACCTCATCCAATAACACTAGTATAAAAAGTCTCAGGCTCTTGGTAGCGAAAAGGAATATAATTTATGCGCTCTCAATATCTTCTACATACTTGTAGCTCTCCTCCCAAACCAAATCCACTAGTGTTGTGTGTTCACTTTGCCTTGAATCTTGTGCAAATATCCTGAGGTAAGGAACTCTTGCACCAAAGTATGGATCTTGCACTATGTGTCATATCCACTAAAGGAGAACATCTTCCAAACAATAGGTAAATTCTCACAACTATCCCTCTGTGGGATGTTGAGAACTCAAAAATTCCACATGCTCATTAATGAAATCTATAAATTGAGAACTTTCGTAGAAGACTTGAAATCATACTGAACTTGGACCAAAAGGCTCAGGATCTGGGTAGCGCAAAGGAACATCTGCAATATGATTTGTACTATTCTCATCTAGATCATTTTGCATGGATATCTCCTGGAGTTGAAATGCATATTCTAGGTTCCATAGAACATCTCCCATGGAAGGCCTATCGAAGCCCATCTCTTACAATAACTTTTCGGTAGTCTCCCTAAACATTTTCAGAGAATGAGAGTTGATGGTCCCAACAAGGTGAGGGTCAATGATTTTTTCAAGCTTGCCCTTTTTTTTCCAGTGCAATTCCCACTCTTCTATATTGAATTGTTCTCTAGGAAAAACAAGATTAATATTTTCCATGGCACATAAGAACTCCACTAAAACTACTCCAAAAGAATACACATCAGATTCATCGGTCAGTTGCTGCCTTCTGAAGTGTTCAAGATCAAGATACCCAAGGGCCAACACTACCTTTGGATCCTGTCTTTGAATGTCTAAAGTCCTCCATATTTTCTTGTGATCCTATTCTCATGGAGATCTTTGACATTTAGATAAGCGCATAGGATTCACGACAACGAAATTAGATTTCATTGACCATATATTGGAGCTTCATTGGTATCTTGCCAATCAAACAGTTTTCCAACAAGTCGAGGGAGTCTAAATTGGTGCAGTTTAAAATGAAAAGAAAAATTGTTCTGTCGAGGCAAAATCCCACGATGCTAAGCTTGAAAACCCTCTCATTATTGCAAGTCATGCCTTCGAGCTCCGAGATGGTGATGTTGCAGGGGTTTTGATCTTGTCTCCAATCCACGGTCACACCTTTGAGCTCTAAAATGGTGGCATTGTACGGGTTTTTATCTTGTCTCTAGTCCACTGTGTGAGCTTGGGTACATAAACCCAACCTATGTTGGGTTAAGGGACATTATGAGTATTCAATGAATAAATCTCGATAGATAAATGGAATTATGGAGACATTGGCTATCATACATATTTGGTTTCCTCTATCAATGTACCAAAGTCGTCGGTCCTCCAAAAGGAGCCTTCTTCCCATTCTTTCCTCCAAAATCAGGGTTCATTAGTGCTGCCATATATGCTAATAAACCCCCTTCACCATCTCCCCCATGAGGAAATCTGAGCTATCAAACAAAAATGTGAAGGTCAAGCTCTCCATCATCGAGGGTTATATGGCATGTCTTGTAACTGTGCAAAGAATCTTCTTTTCAATACATTGCTAGATGGTGGTATGATGCAGATATCCTTAATGTTTCTCGCTCACCTTATTACAAAGCTATGCGGGAATCTATTATAGCTACAGGAAAGGGCTTCAAAGTCCCTACTATGCATGACTTGAGGGGAGCTCTTTTGCGAAAAGAGATTTACTACTTTGATTATTAATCAAATATAAAACCAATAATATTGTTTTAATTAAAGTTTAATTTGATATAATCATGTAAATTATGTATTAAATGAAATAAATATATTCATTGGTACAATTCTCATAAAATTTGACAAAACTAAACACATTTATCCATTATTCCACAATAAACCATACTTATTAAATATTTTGAATTACATATTTATAACCATTAATAAAGGTTTATATATTATTATTAAAAAATTAAATAAAGTTCATACTTAAACAATTAACAAAAGTTCATAATACCATTAATTAAAAAATTAACCAAGGTTCATATCAAACAATTAATTAAAGTTCATACACCATTAAAAAACTAATTAAGGTTCATAAGTAAATTAACAAAGGTTCATACAATACTGCCCGATGTGGGTGAGGTTTGAGCAACACATGGAAGGCGTCTCGCATGAGTAAATATAAGTGGAGCGAGGGTGAAGGATGGTACTCCTGGTCCCTTCACCATAACGCATGCAGCGAGAGAGTTACTAGCTTCACGTTGGAAATTTGTGTGAAAAATAACTACGCATTGGAGTTCAGAGGTGGTGAAAGGATAAGGCGAGGGAAGATGAGGGAGTCCAACATTAGAATTATAAATATGGTTTGGTGTTGGTCCTAATGGTGGCCTCTGAAGAGGTGCGTAAACATCGCAAGAAGGTTTACAGAGGGAGCGGCTTGTGTGTGCTTGTCGTGGGCATTTCCTGGTGCGGTGTATTCAACTGGTCCCTGCTGCTTTGTTTCTTAGCCATTGACTGTGTCTGGGTTAAGGATAAGAAGTTGAAGGGAAGTGAGCTCACTGGTCTCCATTTTTCTTGGCTTTCGGTGAGCCTGTTTTTTCATGATAAGAGAGGAAGTTAGAATTTGCAGTCCATGAAACCTCGAGGGTGGTGGTAGAAAACTAGTTTCTTTTCCAAATTTTGTGCCCTCCAGCGTGGGTGTAATGGTGTTTGGTGGATCAGTGTGTGGTCTCTATGTGGAGAATTTGGAGGCTGGTCACTACCTTGGGGGATGTTACGCTCAGGCGTCGGCTACTTTGTCATCGTTTATTGTTCAATTTCCTGTGTTGGTTTGGTGGGTGATGTTATTTGGTTTTTCTGGTGGTGGAAGTCTTTATTTGGCAGTGGGAGGTGTCTCTGTGCTTCCCTGTGGTGGTGGGAGACAACATTTTGCTCCTTCATTGGTGGTGTTTGTTTTATATGGTGGGGGGTCTAGTCTCTAGACTTTGCACACGGGGGGGGGGGGGGGTTCCTTGACCTTGGCGAATTATGAAGCCCCCGGTGTGGTGCGGGTGTTCTCCCTCCCTTGTCGTCCATGGCCCTGTGGGGGTGGCAGACTCAGGAATAATCATGGCGGCTCCACAATAGGGTGGAAATACTGCGAGGCGTGCGCGACTCGCTAGTGTGGGTGTGCATGGGGGTTGTGGAGGAGTAAGCAGAGGGATAACAGAGGTGGGAGTTTGAGGGTTCAAAATAAAAATCGTCGGGGCGAAGGAGGTCGTGGTGGCAAGGGAAATCGTGGGTTTGATTGATTTGAGGTAAATGGGGGGCATTTTATCCAACATTGCTTCCTAGAGAACTGTCGTGCACTTATCAACATCCTGATTGAAAGAGTGGACACAATTGAGAAATTATTTCGTGAGGAGCATCCAAAGCAGATGGCAACATTGGACCGAATGCAATTTTTACAATGACAAGTCGAGGAGAGACTGGTAGTGGTATGGCAAGGCCAAAATCAACTCACTAAGAAAGTAGAAAAGCTGGAGACTTGGTTGGCACACTTTGAAGGGCACGGTCAGTGTGACTTCTGTCCTCCACCGCATCTAGGAACAACCCCGGACAACCCTGCATCCATCACGTTGGACGAATAGTATGCTATTTTGTGTTCTTTAATTATGTTTTATATGTGTTTTGGTGCCTCTGGGCCAACCGTTTATGGACAATGTCCCTAGTCCCTCTTTTGTATTTTTTTCATCTGGTGCAAATTTTTGTCAACAAACCTAGTCGAGGTGACACCACCTGTTTTGCAACTAGCTATATGTACTCCCTTTTTCCTACATGAATATAAAATTGACTTACAAAAAAATAAAGGTTCATACATCATTAAAAATTAATTAAGTTTCATACTTAAATTAATAAATTTCCATAACTATTTACTAAATAGGTCTATAAATAAATATTTTAGGTTTATCTATTTAGTAATTATCAAATGTAAATATGATGATTTAATACTAGATTTAAATGAACTCACATGTTTAACATAAGAAATGTTATATTTATCTATTTATTAAACTTAAATATGAATATTTAACCTTCTATTTAAAACAACTCTGACTTTTAACATAAATCAATGAAGTTTAAAAATTAAAATTTATGGCCAAATATTAAATATAAATATAAATATTAATTTGGCTATCTAATTAATATAATTATAACCTTTACTAAAATTATAATGAAGTCATTAGTGCAAATTTGAATGATGATACATGCAATTATGTTAATTGTAGATGAATCCATCTGCACTATTAAACTTTAGAGAAAAAAGGGTATTCATAATTTTAACACTGTAAATTCAGAGACCCCTTTGTCTTTAAATTTTAACACTGCAAATGGATTCAGAGACACCTATAGCGAAATGTAACACTTCGATACGAAAATTGAAATTTTCCATATATGGAGTGACACAATTAAAAATTACCGACATAAATGACTAATTCATATACTTGTTGTACTTGTTATTTGGCAACATTTTTATTCTTGGACTATAATATTCATTTACATTAATCATTATTAATTTTTTCACTTATTATCTAGTCATATATTTCAATCCTAGACTAAATTGGTCATTTAAGTTAGTCGCTTTTACTTTAGTCACTTATTATCTAGTCATATATTTTATCCCTAGACTAAATTAGTCATTTAAGTTAGTCGCTTTTAGTTTAGTCACTTATTATCTAGTCGTATATTTTATTCCAAGACTAAATTAATCGTTTAAGTTAGTCGCTGTTAGTTTAGTCACTTATTATCTAGTCGTATATTTTATTCCAAGACTAAATTAGTCATTTAAGTTAGTCATTTTTAGTTCAGTCACATAAAGTTTCTCAAATTTAGTAGTAATTCACTTGAAATAATTGCGGTGACTAACATTTTTAGTCACCTAGTCATTAATTTCATCATTTTTTACTAGTGTAATCAGCGTCATTTTCTAGTGACCGTATGATCTTTGTGGTCGTTTCTAATTCTTCTTGAGCTTTCTTGCGATCTCTTTCTGCCATCTTCATTTCTGTGTCGAGTTGAGCAATCTGTGCTTCGGGATCTGTATCACCTGTTTGACTGAGGGCACCTTTTCTTGGTAAAGATCATGACCTCCAGGAGAAGAGGGAGCATTTTTCTCTTCATTTATATGGAAGGTAAAACCTGGTGAATTTGAAGAATGATCTTCATCCAACTTAGTTCTTTTCTCCTCTCTTGGCTCTTCATCATCAAACTCAACAGAAGAATCCTTACTTCTTTTATTTATCTTTTCAGTTATAATAGGTGTCTGAATTCTTGTTTTTGATGAATTTACTTCTCCTGGGTTTGCCAACTTTTCCTGCTCACGTCTTCTTTCGTGAGTAAAAGTAGAATATCCATTTTCAACTCTCCTTTGGGAAATCACTCCATGAGGATCATATGACCATTTTTCACCCAGTAACAGATTTTTCTCTTCCAATAACTTAGACACTTCACCAAATTCTTTTCTCGTGTTTACCACAAAGGGTCCCACACTCACGGCCAACTTATACATGAGACCTTTCTTCATGGAAAACAAATGTACCTGATCTACATTGAGACTCTGTCTGATGAATTCAAGGGAAAAAAGCCTCATAGGCACAAAATTTGGGAGCCTGTAAGGCTCAATATTAGTGCCATACAATCTTATCTCAGACTATTCCTCAAACACAAACCAATCCTCAAACCTGCAACTAGGTCCCAGCTGTAGAAACTCCCTGGCTTTTGGTAGAAAAAAAGGGGGAGAAACCCCATTCAATACTCTATAAGAAATTGACATATACTGACTAGCAAACTCAAACAACCCTGCTTCATTTCCCTCTCTTCTAATTATGTCAGTCCAAAATATAACTGACTGCTTCTGTTTGTTGACATCCACTATATTTAACCTCAAACTCATAAATTCCTCAACATTTTGATATAAGAATAAATAAACAATCAACGAGGGGAATTTAAAGGAACCTGTGAGAGAAAAGCTCATCAACTGAGAGTTGAAAATCTCTTTCCAGAAAGATGGAATATCCAGAACTGTCCCTGGTTTCATCATCATTGCGTACATTTCTAATACTGATTTGTCAACTGTAAGGTCATTATCTTTTCCTAGAATTTATGCAATACAACTAAGAACTGGTCTATTCTTAGCATCAAAAATCTCCAAATTGAATTCTTCATCTTCTAGTTGAAATTCTTTTGAATTTGGTCTCAAATGAAACATATACTGATTAAATTCTTCTCCTGAAAGGTTTTCAAAATAACTTGCCAATGAGGCCTTTGAGAATTGAAGTGGTGACTCGTCTTCGAAGAAGAAAAACACTTGGCGAATCAACTGCGTCGAAACCTGTAGAACATTCTCCCCCTGCGAATTCATTATAAATCACTTACCAGGATACATTGAAGAAACCAGCCAATAGATAAATTCGGGAAAGAAATGAGATTTTTGGATACATGTAGACAGGACACCGGATTTCTTCATGGCAGAAAAAACTGGAGAATTCTCGGCATTTAGGGTTACTTGATGATAAAAGAGGGGATGGTTTACAGAAGACACGGTATCTTGGATGTCTCTCTTACTGTCCATGAGGGAAATGTGGCTAGTTGAACCAAGTAGTGAAAATCGTTTGGCCATGGTTGTACAGACAACAGAAGCAATCCGTAAAGTAGTGGAGAATGAAAAGGTGGCGACGACACAGCTTAAAGGGGAAAACAATTTCAAATGATTTGAAAATGTGATAAAGATCAATTTAAAATCTGCGCAAACCCTTAATAAATGCCTGAAATAACGTGTAAAAGTCGTTGACAAGGTTTATCGTGGATTACAGCTGTCTTCCACTCTACCTCATGACGTAATTGCGGGGGCTCCTGGAGTACGGCGACAAACTTTGGCTAGTCCCCCCCGCAATGAATCTACACCGTTGATCATTGTTTATCCCGTGGTCAAATAGGTCAACTGCGGGGGCACTTGATTTGATAACTCACGAGCTCTTTGCGCCTCTGCATTTAATCACTTGGTTATAATCTTCAATACTTGCTACTTCTGCTCTGAGACTTGCTCGACGTTTAAACATGAAACCATAATATACACTCAAATAAAGTTTAACAATAAACTTAATTTGCATCGAGCTTTAGAAACATTTCTTTTTTATGTTACAATATAAAAAACATTATACTATAGCACATACTTTTTCTGAATTTCAATTTTTTTTGTTTTTTTGTTTTTTTTTTCAAAATAAAATAGAAAAGGATATGAAGATGATCCACAACATATGGCTCCACCTGGGGATAGTGTTTTTGCCATGAAACACTAAGAACCTGCAGATCAGTGCCTTCACTTCGGGCATGGAGTCAAAAATTACTAAATGAAAAATGTACAATGATAAAACTGGGTATATACAATGATGGTCAAACAAGTCTTAGTGTTGAAAATAATGTTTTATATATTGCCCATTCACAGGCATATCTATTACTTCTCCTTCAAGACTTTCCAACATGAAGGTATTATTCATCCTGACCTCACTAATTTTGAACGGACCGTACCACAAAGGATCAAATTTGCCATGTTTCCCTTTGTCTTCCCTCCGGGTATCCCATCTTAATACCAAATCTCCATTCTGAAACATGATTTCTTTTGCTTTCCTGTCAAAAATTGTCTTCATTTTTTGCTGGTAAGTAAGAAAATTCTCTCAAACTTTATTTCTGCTTTCACTTAACTCCATTACATTATTCATTCTTCTAATCATGGCATTAGGTTCTTCTTGAGCATCTTGAAGGAAAGAAATCACAGGTTTCACCAACTAGGTGGGAAACAATGCTTGAGTACCATATACTAGTTCATAAGGTGACTTACCAATGGATCTCCTAGTGGTCATCCTTGTTGCCCATAGAGCAAAAACTAGCTTTGAATCCCAATTCTTCTGGTTTTCATTTATTGTCTTCTTCAAAAAATTTACTAATGTTTTGTTAGAAAATTCTGCCAATCCATTTCCTTGTGGATGATAAGCTGTAGAATGAGACAATATCACATTGTAAGTCTGACAAAAATTAATAAACCTGATTGAGTTGAAAACTTGGGCATTATCTGTCACGATCTTTAATGGACATCCAAATCTACTAAAGATATTTTCTTCTAAAAACTTCATAACAACCAAATCATTTGCCTTCCTGGTAGGGATTGCCTCTACCCATTTTGTAAAATAATCTGTAGCAGTAAGGATCCACTTAAATTTCCCACTAGATGGTGGATTGATTTCTCCAATGAAATCCAATCCCCATTGTCTGAAAGGTTCTTCAACAAAAACAGGCAGAAGAGGTAAAGGGGCTAACCTTTCCTTTTCTACGAACACCTGGAATTTTTTACAACTTCTGACTGTTTTATATACATTAGAAAATACAGAGGGCCAATAAAAACCTGACTTGAGAACTTTATGAGCAGTTACCTTCCAACTGTAGTGACCCCCACACAAACATTCATGGTATTCTTTAATTACTTTTGAAACTTTCTCCTCTGTCAAACATAACAATAACACACCAGCATGATATTTCCAATATAGCTTTGCTTCAATTATGACTTAAGGTTGAGCCTTGAGTTTTAAAGCTCTGTATTTAGCTCTATTTACTGAAGGAGGACAAGAAAGAAAGCATAAATAGTGAATAATATCGTTGTACCAATCTGAGCAGAGGAATTTATATTTAATTGCCGGCTTTGACTGAATATTACCTGTTTCTCCATTGACTTCCTCTACAGGTGCCAATAAATTAATTCCCAGTTCTTGGAAATTTGACTCTGTTAATAATTTGGCTAGTCCCAATCCTTTGATCAACTTTGTTGGTTTAACATCCAGGTCGTATTCTTGGATTTTAGCAATCCATTTGCCTCTTTTCCCTTCTACATCGCTCTGTACTAAAACATCCTTTACAGCAGAATTAGGAACATATGCTAAAATTTAGGAATGAAGAGTATAGGTTCTGAATGCTTTCAATGCTTTCATCAGAGCATATACTTGTTTCTCTAATATATTATATTTTAATTCTGCATCTCGAAGCACCTTACTGAAATATGCTACAGGTTGTTCACACTTTTCTTCATTTCTCTGTAATAACATAACAACAATTGTTGAGGAAGACGCAAATGAAAAAATTTGAAATGGCTTTGAATAATCTGGACTAATTAGAATAGGTGCTTCCTGTAGAACTTCTTTAATCCTTTGGAAATATTCCCTTGCTTCTTTGTCCCACTTCACCTCAGCATCCTTTTTCAACATGTCTGTTATTTTCTTGACAATCTCTGCGTAATTAGGAACAAATCTTCTTAGAAAATTAATTGTTCCAAGAAACCTCTGAATATCTTTCTTACTTCGGGGCAATGGAATTAACTTTATTTCTTCGACCCTTGCTGGATCAATCTTCACTCCTTGTTTGGAAAAAATATGGCCCAGCAGTTTACCCTCCTCCAGAGCAAACAAAGATTTTTTAGGATTCAGAGATAATCCATATTTCCTACAGTTCAAGAAGGATTTTTGAAAATGCTGTAGATGTTCCTCATTAGAATTTGAAAAAATTGTGACATCATCCAGATAAATAACCACAAACTTATCTCCTACAAGTGAAATATCCATTGCTCTTTGAAATGTGGCCCCTGCATTCATTAGGCCAAACGGCATCCTGGCATACATGAATGTTCCCCTAGGTGTAGTGAAAGCAGTTTTCTTTTGATCTTCCTTTTCCAGAGCAACCTGGTTATACCCTAAAAAACCATCTACCATAGATAATATGCAAGCTCCAGTCTCTTTTTGCAAGACAAAATCCATTTTCGGCAAAGGATAATTATCTTTCAATGAAGCCCTATTCAAGTTCCTGAAATCTACACACAACCTTATCTCTCCATTTTTCTTTCTGACTGGTACAAGATTGGAAACCCAATCTGAATATCTGAGAGGAACAATTATTTTAGCCTACATCAATTTATTTACCTCCTTTTCAATCGGGGCTAACAACAATGGATTGATTTGTCTGAGTTTCTGTCTATGTGGTTTGACTCCATCTTTCAATGGGATTTTATGCTAAATAATATTCTTATCATAAGTCTTCAAATCATCATATGAGAAAGGAAATACATCCTCAAATTGTTTGAACAGATCTATGTATCTTTTTTTGTAGTCCTTCGAAACACCTTTGAACAATTTGACCATTTTAGGCTCATATTGAGTTCCTAAATTACAATCTTCCAGATTCTCATCTTGATGTGCTTTCTTCTGATTCACTGCCACATCATTAGCATCAAACAGTCTTTCGAGAGGTACCAAACCTCTTGGTAAAATATTGTCTTTCAACTGAATAATCTGCTGATCACCAATATTGTTTTTCAGAGTCTTAGACATATCAGCCAAGTCATTTTCATCAGTTTCCAAATCAATCTGATGATCTTCGAAATCTTCAATCATCAACAAAAATTGCTTAATTTGTTCATCATCCTAAAAAACCTGCCAATGTTTGACATTGTCAGGAATCGAAGGTCTGTGTCTCATCTCAATTTCATATCTTAGTCTTGGATTAATCGGAGGTTTGAATGTACTAGCTATGACTGCTAAAGAATCAGCCATTCTATTCTCTTCTCTTGGGATAAACTGTATGTTGAAAGCTTCAAAGTAGTTTTTAATTAAATCCCATACCTCATTCCTATATGTTCTTAACCTGGGATGTTTAGTTTGACACAAATTATTAACTTGTCTTATTATTAATTCAGAATCACCAAACACGGTCATAGACTGAATTCCCATTTGCTTAGTTATTTGCAGACTAATGATTAATGCTTCATATTCAACTATATTATTGGTGGATTCAAACTCCAATTTAAAATAGAAAGGTACAAGGTTACCTTCCGGAGATACAAAAATGAAACCAGCTCCAGTGCCTTCTTTAGAAAATGCACCATCAAAATAACACTTCCTAAGCTTTTTTGAATGCATCTCCTTATGTACAATGGCTGAAGGGAGCTACCCTTGTGACTCCTCAGCAAATTCTGCATCTTCATGCAGCATGAAGCAAGAGAGGTCCTCCTTCTCTTGGCCATAAATATGTGAATTACCTACATCTTTATTGGTAGCAGTTTTTTGAAATCTAGTTTCTCTATACAACCTCCTTTATTCCCCATTAAAAACAAGAATGATGGCATATGTAAAATCTAACTTCAAAACTCCTCCAAGCTTTGGCCCCCAAGATCTAGATAATAACATACCAAATCTAGCTAGAATATCTGCCACTACCACATCCATCATAATGCTCTTGGCTGGGATTTGAGCCAATGAAACAACCATATCCTTAATAAGACCCAGACACTTCACCCTTTTTGAATCAAAATAATAAAGGTCTCTGTATGGCTTAGTGATTTTTAAATTTAACTCTGTCATCACACACAATGGCATCAGATTGTGGGATGCGCCAGAATATAGCATAAAATTATGTACAACAAAATCATGTAACAGAAGTGATATATAAAAAGGAGGGACAGACGAATCTACCTCTTCAACATGATGCCCAAAAGTAACCACTGGTTTTTCTTCTTGCAGATTTACTATATCGCCTACTTCATCAGACCGAGATAAATTGATAAATTCTGCAATCTCCTTCTTATAACCAGGTGTTTTGATTAACTCAAGAAGAGGTATTTGAATTTTCACTTTTTCCAACTCTTTCGACAAACTGAAAGTTTGATTTTGTTTTTTCAACTTTTCAGGTTCTTCTTGATCTTTTGTGGAATTTAGACTTTGATTAGAAACAGTAACAACTTTCTCCAAAATATTGGGATCTTTAATCCTTGTTTGAGAAGCCTCAAATTGTTGTTTTTCCTTCTCTTTTCCTTCATTCATGGGCTGCTTCCCCTTATCTGATTTCTTAATCTGGTTTTTTTGTAATGGAGTCGCCATTGGAGCAGGTACTGATTTTGATTCTTTTTCCTCATCATCTTGAGTTCTTAACCTCTTCTTTGACCTCAAATCGTATTTTTTATGTAATTATGATTGCATGAAGTCCATAAACTTTTTTCAATAATCATCCATCTCTTCTTGATCAAATGAAAGGTCGGTTTCTTCATTTTCTTCCACTCTTTCTTCCTTAGTTTCTTCTTCTGTTTCATCATCTTCCATGTAGACAGTAGAAATTTGAGCATCATCTTCTTTTTCATCATCATCATCTGCTGAGCGGGATGGAGATGCCTCTATATACAAAGGTGCTTGCACCTGATCTTGATCTTTCCTTTCTCTTTGTAGAATCTGCAGGGGCTGTTTTTTAAATTGAGGATTAAAAACCCCTCTACCTTGTCTTGCAGACTTATTATTATCTATTTCCAACTTCACCAGTTTATTAGAAAAAAATTTTATGGCTTTAGTCATATCGTCAATTCTATGATCTTGAGATGAGGCTTCTTCTTTAGCTTTTCCTTTATCTTTTACTTTACCAGCAGTGGACATATTGGCCTCAATCTCCAGAGCATCAGTTTGAATCTGATCCAAAGTGGGGGACCTTCTTTCTTTCAATGTGAAACTGAAATCTGGTTCGAATGCACCAGCAAAAATGACCCTTGCTCCAATAGGAGGAGGTTTCATTTCCAAAGGCAAACTATTATACAATTTGTTAAATATTTTCACAAAATCATTCATATTTTCATCAGATTTCTTTTTTATTGCATTGAATTCTGTCAAAAAATAACCATGGTCCCTTTTTTCACCCCATGTCTCGGTGAAACGTCTTTCTAGTCCATCCCAATAATTTATTGAACCATTAGGAAATCCTTTAAACCATTTCCTTGCCTCTCCACTTAGAGACTGAAAAAAAAAGTCTCATTACAACATCTAAATGCTCAACATTTAAATTCTCATCAAATGTGAAAAACAAGGGTAAGTGTTGTTCTACAGTTACTTCATCTTCACCAGTAAATCTAGGGAGTAACTTGAGATACTCCTGAGGCATTGCATTCAGTGGTTGGGGTAGATTTAATGGTGCATATCTATTCATCAAGAAAGCAGGGGCCGCCATGTTTATGCCCTGGTTAACTGCTCCTTGAGCAGGGGTAAAATGAATACTAGATGTAGGCGGGGGTGAATGAGGTGGAACAAATGATATAGGGATTGATGTGTGAACTATTGCAGAAGAGCTGGCCACTATATGAAGTTGAGTTTCTGTAAGAGGGAAAAACACAAACTCAAGATATTGCTCTTCTAATGTAGGTTCTTGAAAATGAATGGGTGATGGTGAGGATTCTTTTTCCGAGAAAATGAGTTTTCTGGAAATATCCTTTGATGAGAAAGTGCGAGAACTGCTACTTGGTGCAAGCAGTGTAACATCTGGTGTATCAAATATTTTTGGTTTTTGGCCCTTCTTTGAAACAAGCTTCTCAAGATCAAACAAAACAGGAACTTTTTGCTGAGAGGTATCCAACCTCGTGTGAGGTTTCTTAGGAGCCAGAGCTATTTTAAAACAAACATAGCTTTTTATTTCCTCCTCTCTAAAAACTAAAGGAAATGTAAAATAAAACCCAGGGAAAACCTTCGAATCTTCGTCCCTGGCGACGGCGCCAATTAATGTTGTACCTTAAGAGACAATTCCTTAGCTATGATAAGGAATCAGTGCTTAAGACATTATCTGATTATGTCACAAATGAATATATTTCTGTCTCTGTCTTATAAACCCTTAAACATTGATTATGTAACCCTTAAATATGAAATCCATGCATGTTCTGCAATGCTATATTCCACTTATGCTGAAATGAATGAACGGAAGAAAAAGAGAAGAGGATTTCAATATGATATGTTGTTTCAAACAAAATCTATCATTTTAAAACCTTGAAGAATTAAGTAAAGATAAAGTTAAAACAGAGGAGCGCACATTAAGGTTTGTTTAACTCTTAAATACACATGTATAAAGAGACCCACTGCTCAAATTACTCTATTTTATTCACAGATACGAAAACATTGTGTAAACTAGATAACTTTTCAGCAGAAACAGAATGATAGAAACTTGCATACTCTTTCATTTATTTTCCATTCTTGAGTACAAAAATTTGGCTTCAAGGTTCAAAACTCGGAACCTTTTCCGTTCTTGGAATCTTCTTTAAATACAAAATAAAAAAACAGTTTCCAGCGATGAAACTAATTCTAACTTCTTTAACTACTTACAGTTACGGAGGTACATGCCTCAAAAAGGTCATATTACAATTTACATGATTTTGAGAAAATAACATAACGTGAAATTGAAAATTCCTAATCTATAAGAATAGCTGCTTCTGATACAATTGCTGAGTCAACGGATACTTTTTCTTGAGATACTAGAATTCCTTTTGCTGAGTCCATTGAGAATGTTTTGCTCTTTTTCCATATCTCACTTTGGGTTGTTGATGAATTCTTGAAACTATGATATTCCAACCTGAATGCAACAATCTGACTGTGTGTAGGTATTTCTGTGAAGAGAGTCTTCACCATCCATAACAAATTGAAATGCCTTTGCAAGAAATTAAACATTGTTTCTCCTTTTAAAATCTGCGTCTTTTCATGCATGTTATCCATCTTGCTTTTTGCCAATATTAATAAATCTTCATAAAATTTCCATGACAGAATGTTTCCTTTCTCTGTCCAACATGAAGGTAAACCTATTCTTGTCAATTTATCAAATGATATATCAAAATTTTTCACTGTCTCTTTGATTCCCAGTAGTCTCTTTTCTGTAACTTTCCAGAGATCATTCCTAATTATCATCTTATTAACCTCTACCACATAAAAATATCTATCCTGTATTCCAATGTATTCTAATTCCTCATCTGACTTGGAATTAATAAATTTTATGAACTTCCTAGCCCAATTGGCTCTCTTAATTGTTGTTTGCTTATCAGATAAGATCTCTTCTTCATGTTCTGAGATAAGGCTTTTCTCCTTTGCAACTATATTCAAGAAGTTCCAATTGGACTTCATTTCTGAGATAATTTCACCCCAAATGATATCTTTAGCCTTTATAAGTGAGATATTTCCTTTTAATTTCTCTTTGAGGTCTTTAATCTCAGCTTCAACCTTTTGTAAATTCTGTTTATTCTGATCAGCTTCATTTTATAGTGACCATATGATCTTTGTGGCCATTTCTAATTCTGCTTGAGCTTGCTTGCGATCTATTTCTACCATCTTCATTTCTGTGTCAAGTTGAGAAATCTGTGCTTGGGGATTTGTATCACCTATTTGACTGATGGCACCTTTTCTTGGTAAAGCTCATGACCTCCAGGAGAAGAGGGAACATTTTTCTCTTCATTTATATGGAAGGTAAAACCTGGTGAATTTGAAGAATGATCTTCAGCCAACTTAGTTATTTTCTCCTCTCTTGGCTCTTCATCATCTAACTCAACAGAAGAATCCTTACTTATTTTATTTATATTTTCAGTTATAATAGGTGTCTGAATGCTTGTTTTTGCTGAATTTACTTCTCCTGGGTTTGCCAGCTTTTCCTGCTCACGTCTGCTTTCGTGAGTAAAAGCAGAATATCCATTTTCAACTCTCCTTTGGGAATTCACTCCATGAGGATCATATGACCATTTTTCACCCAGTAACAGATGTGTCTCTTCCAACAACTTAGACACTTCACCAATTGCTTGTCTCATATTTACAACAAAGGGTCCCACACTCATGGGCAACTTATACATGAGGCCTTTCTTCATGGAAACAAAATGTACCTGATCTACATTGAGACTCTGTCTGATGAATTCAAGGGCAAAAAGCCTCATAGGCACAAAAGTTGGGAGCTTGTAAGGCTCAATATTAGTTCCATACAATCTTATCTCAGAATATTCCTCAAACACAAACCAATTCCCAAACCTGCAACTAGGTCCCAACTGTAAAAACTCCCTGGCTTTTGGTAGAAAACAAGGGGGAGAAACCCCATTCAATACTCTATAAGAAATTGACATATACTGACTGGAAAACTCAAACAACCTTGCTTCATTTCCCTCTCTTCTAATTATGTCAATCCAAAATATAACTGACTGCTTCTGTCTGTTGACATCCACTATATTTAACCCCAAACTCATAAATTCCTCAACATTTTGATATAAGAATAAATAAACAATCAACGAGGGGAATTTAAAGGAACCTGTGAGAGAAAAGCTCATCAACTGAGAGTTGACAATCTCTTTCCAGAAAGATGGAATATCCAGAACTATCCCTAGTTTCATCATCATTGCGTACATTCCTAATACTAATTTTTCAACTGTAAGGTGGTTATCTTTGCCCATAATTTCTTTAATACAACTCAGAACTGGTCTATTCTTAGCATCAAAAATCTCCAAATTGAATTCTTCACCTTCTAGTTGAAATTATTTTGAATTTGGTCTCAAATGAAACATACACTGATTAAATTATTCTCCTGAAAGGTTTTCAAAATAACTTGCCAATGAGGCTTCTGAGAATTAAAGTGGTGACTCGTCTTCGGAGAAGCAAAACGCTTGGCGAATCAACTGCGTCGACACCTATAGAACATTCTCCCCCTGCGAATTCATTATAAAGCACTTACCAGGATACATTGAAGAAACCAGTCAACAGATAAATTCAGGAAAGAAATTCTTTTGGGATACATGCAGACAGGACACTGGATTTCTTCATGGCAGAAAAAATTGGGGAATTCTCGGCATTTAGGGTTACTTGATGATAAAAGAGGGGATGGCTTATGGAAGACACAGTATCTTGGATGTCTCTCTCACTTTCCATGAGGGAAATGTAGCTAGTCGAACCAGGTAGTGAAAATCGTTTGGCCATGGCTGTACAAACAACAGAAGCAATCTGTAAAGTAGTGGAGAATGAAAAGGTGGCAAAGACAAGGCTTAAAGGGGAAAACAATTGCAAATGATTTGAAAATGTTATAAAGATCAATTTAAAAGCCGCGCAAACCCTTAATAAATGCCTGAAATGACGTGTAAAAGCTGTTGACAAGGTTTATCGTGGATTACAACTGTCTTCCACTCTGCCTCATGACATCATTGTGGGGGCTCCTGGAGTACGGCGGAAAACTTTGGCTAGTCCCCCCCGCAATTAATCTACATCGTTGATCGTTGTTTATCCCGTGGTCAAATAGGTCAACTGCGGGGGCACTTGATTTGATAACTCATGAGCTCTTCACACCTCTGCATTTAATCACTCGGTTAATATCTTCAATACTTGCTACTTCCGCTTAGAGACTTGCTCGATGTTTAAACATGAAACCATAATATACACTCAAATAAAGTTTAACAATAAACTTAATTTGCATCGAGCTTTAGAAACATTTCTTTTTTATGTTACAATATAAAAAACATTATACTATAGCATATACTTTTTTTGAATTTGGAATTTTTTTGTTTTTTGTTTTTTTTGTTTTTTCAAAATAAAATAGAAAAGGATATGCAGATGATCCACAACATAGTGCATTTGCTCTAAAACATTGAAAAATACAAAACAAATTTGTTTGCATTTTGATTAGTTTAGTGAAAATTGAAAGCTTTTCTGCATTATTAGTGTTATATAACTCTAAGAGAAAAATTTTTAGTTTCATTAGCTTGCATTAGAGATAGTAGTGGATGTTTTTGTGATCATTTTGTTGTTATTTGAAAAAGCTCTCAACCTTCCCGTAGTTAGCTCTTCATCAAAAAAAGTGATATATTGTGGCATGTAGTGTGCATTTAGAGGATTTTTTGAGATCCAACATTCGATAGGGCCTGAAATTGAAACATAAATTGAAGATAAACTCTAAAATTTATTCAATTAACCTAAGAAAACATTGAAACATTAATGGAATATCTAGAGGTCTAGGCTAGTGATGTGTTCTGACGTCGTTAAACCTAGTAGTTGTCATTCGCCATCGGGCTTTAGACAACGCTAGTACGGACTTGTGCTCCCTGTACCGTTGCGTATATAAAGGGAGACCCCACTAGGTTGCTATCCTTTATTCATAGGAAGCTGAGTCCGCCACCTTTTACCCGTGATACACCATACACAACATTTGGGGAGATTACCTGCACGTACATCAAGTCCTTGGTTGATTTCTCTTTCATTTTTTAACCAAGGTGTATATGGTAGTTCACGGATATCTGGTACATCCATCTGCCTAGATTACCAGAGCATTCATTTCGATCTTTTCTGACTCATTAAATTTGAAAAGATCATCAAGCACTTGTCCTTTCACGCTTGTTTCCAAATTGAAAGAGATAGAGTCATCTTTTACTTGTTTCTGGACTCTTAAAACATGAAATAGTAAAATTTTCTAGTTTCAATGTGGTAAAATTAATCACCTACGATCACACGCCCATTTAGATTGATTTTCGGCCTGTTGTTGTTTTCCTTGGTTTTTCCCGTGTGTCTTTGTTTTGATCTCTTCCTCTTTTCATTACTGTCACAGTGGTAGAACCCTCAGTTTCGTCTACTGGTAGTCCTTACACAGACGATTCATCAGAGGTCTCTCAGTACTCTGCTGAGTAGCAGCAGCCTATTGTATCCGAGTTTCCTGATGTGGGACCGGTTATATCTGAGCTTCCCTTTGGTGGACCAATTGACTTCAATTGGCCCTTGTCAAACGCTTGGTTTGGATTTGGAGTAGGGGAACATTTACCTCCTCTTACATCAGGATCGCCTTTCTTGGTTGTTATTATACCTCCTAGTCCTCACCATCTTTTAGAAGATCTTGCGACAGGGTCAGATATGGACTCACCTAATCCTTCTCCTAGTGAGGAAATTCCTACTTCTGGTGAAGAATACCAGCTTTTTCCAGAAAACATCCCTGAATCTTCTGTCATGTCTTTACCTGGTCCTTCACTTCCAGCTGGATATAGGTCTTTAAGTCAGGTTATGGCCACTGTGGCCTCTATGGGAATATCGACTTCGTCCTCAAGGCCGGTTATTCCTTCGTTAGGGATGTCGCCATCGACACCTCTCATGGCATCTCCTTTCGTCACATCAGTACTTGTTATACCTATTTTATGCATAGCTGCGTCTATGCCTGCTATCACTACTCAGTCAACCAAGGCCTCGTCAGTTCCTGAAGACATTTACATAACTTCTGCTATTCCTGAGAATATTTCTCCTGAGAAGTATCGATTGTCTTTACAACTGTCAAAATCCGAGGTTGGTCAGTCCTCTCAAGATCTCAACCGTCCTTACTTTTCCCATTATGGACCGGATGCTACCCCAATTTATGTATTCCCATATCAATATGATGAGCAGGGCAACCCTCTTTGTTTTCCTGCTCCTGAGGCTTATCAATGTATTAATAGTTTTCTATCTACCCAGGCTGGGCAACCTACTAACCCATAAGGAAAACCCTTCCAGGGGAAACCTTCGGCCCAGCCTGGTTATCTATATGACCTACAAGGACAACCCTTACAGCGATAACCTTCCGGCCAATAGGGATTTTTGTACGGTCCACAAGGGCAGTCTTACAACCCTCAAGGTCAACCTCTGCAGCCTCACCCTATGGTTGAGTCGAAGCAATCTCAAGGACCCACAGGCCAACCGGGGTATCAACCCAGACCGTTGTACGGTCCTGGGGGGGAAATACACCCTTCTCAATCTTTGATGCAATGTCAGCAACCTCAGTTTCCAATTGGTCTGAATGTTTCACAACCAGAGCCATCTTATGGTCTTATCACAGGTCAACCTGGTTATCAGGCACAACCTAGCCCTCTCCCGCCATTAGGCCAACCTGCTCAGCCGGGGCAGCCTAGTGTCCTTCATCAGCCAGGTCAACCTGTTCAACCAAGACAACCTATTTAGCCAGGCCAACCTGTTCAACCAAGGCAGCCTGCATAGCCAGGTCAACCTGTTCAACCAGGACAACTTGCACAACCAGTTAACCCTGCTCAACAGATGATCTATTCTATGCCACAACCGAACCCGCCTGTGCACCCAACTTATTAGACTTAGCAGGGCCCCACTTACCAGCAGCCCGCTCGACCCCAAGGTGGCTATTACCTTCAAGTTCAGTCTCAACCGGTTTACAACCTGCCCCAAGGTTTTGGTTATTACCTTAAACAACTAGGCTATACTTATACTCCACAATCAAATCCATACACTGCTCAAACGAGGCCTACGTATAATCAGGGTCAGTAACCTAGTTATCAACCCCCATACTCTGGTTATCAGCAACCATATCAACCCAATTATACGGCTTATACCCCCTATGGTCAGAATCCTCCAGAACAGAACCAATGGGGGTAGAGTTATGCTCAACCAGGTTGGAGTACAGGTACAAGTCCTTATCGAGGACCTAGCATGCCTTTTAACCCTCAGTTACCTTTTCTTGCCACGTTGGAATTACCGGATGTATCTAAATTGACCAATGATCCGATTCTTTATAATCCATATTGGCCTCCGGTTCCGAAAAAGGTGCTTGGTGACTATCCCAAGTTTGAGGGTAAAGCTGGAGAAGACCCCCAAGCACATGTCATGACCTACCATTTGTGGTGTTCTTCGAACTCTTGGGTGGATGACTCGATCCATCTACATCTTTTCCAGCGCACTCTTACCGGTGATGCTGCTAAATGGTACATAGAACTACCCCATGGTATTTTTCAAGACTTTAATACTCTAGCTATGGCATTCCTGACACATTTCCAGTTACTGGTTCGTTATGAAGCTGGGACGCATCTCCTGACATCTCTGAAACAGGACAAATCCACTCATATTTCAGATCATATTCATGAGTGGAGACGTCATCATCGTATGATTAAGTTTGACATTCCTGATCAGCTTCTAACTCACTGGTTCACTACCTCCTTTGTCAACAATATTGCACAAGACATTGCTATGGGTGCATGTGTAACCGAGGAACAAGCCATCGCTTGTGCCCAGTACCTCGATTTAGTGTATTCTCAGTCTGGCATGTTATATGATATCTTGACTGATGCCCCACGTCCAGGGACCTCTAAACCACCACCTACTCCATCGGTTGACGATGTTATTGGTTTCGTGTCTCAGACTTCTTGTAAGTCTTCAAATGGGAAGCAGAAATCGAATTCTTCCAACAATTCTACTCCTCCCGCCACTCTAGATTCTGGTAAGATAGCGGAGGTCAATGCCATTCAGGAAAATCCTGCAGATAAGACTTCCAAAGGGGAGAATAAGGGCAAAGGCAAGTCCAAATATGATACCTCAAAACTAGAATCCTCTAAACCACGTGTTGATGATGGTTCGCAACAAAAACCAAAGTACCCTTGCCTGATCTATGATGGAGACCACTACACCAAAGATTGTCCCCGACGATCCGAGGTTAGTCAACTTCTTAAAGGCTCTAAGGGAACTTCGAAAATTATTAAGGAAACTTTTCCATCTCAGCAGACCTAGATGGTTAAGCAGCCTTCACCATCTGCACCATTTGGGTCCCAAGTTTTCATGATGAATGGTGCTGCACCTGTTTCGATCGCCACTCGATCGAAGGATTATGCTGGATCATGCCTGGCAGGTAGGAAGGAAGTCGTTGATGGCCTACGCCCCCCACCTACCTCTGGTCCCTTAGAAATTGAGAAGCCCAGCGCTGAACCCATTGTACGACCACCTTACAAAGGTGTTCTTCGAAAATCTTCCTACAATCCAAACACCCGTGCTGCTCAGCATTACAGCATTGTTGAGGATTTGGCACAGTCGCCTTCTGCAATGTCTATGTTGGAAGTGCTTCAAAGTTTCCCATCTCAACAGAAAGCTCTGTTATCTTCAATCAGTCGAATTGATCCTGCTGATTCTATCCTTCTCACCTTCAATCTAGAGAATTTTGTCCTCCGACTTCCACATCAAATCGCCCTTGTTATACAAGTCGGTATCAATGGCCTTAACATTCACAGAGCCATTGTGGACAAAGGTGCCTCTACCTGCGTTATGTCATCTGCCTGCTAGAAGGTCATTGGCTCTCTAGCCCTCACTTCATCTCCTAATTACCTCAAGGCATTCGATGGTAGGGAATCAAAACCCTTTGGTGTTCTCACGAGTTTACCGATCACATTACAAGGTAAGACAGTCAACGTTGAAGTAGAATTTGTTGATTCTAAAATCAACTATAATCTTCTACTTGGTCACAGTTGGACCCACGCCATGCTATGCCTTCCGTCCACCCTCTTTTGGCTTTTGAAGTTTTCTCATGACGGCAAGATTATTACTATCGATCAGTTGTCTTTCTTTACCTCATCCTCCGAGAACAACGTGCCATACATGGATCAAATTCCCAATCCCCCCGACAGTGTCGGACCTCGTATTTTCAAGGACCTCGTTCTCATGGGTATTTTTCCCATGCCACCACCGAACATCGTTCAAGTCAACATGATCTCTAGGTTGGATGACCTGTGTATCATCTCTTCTCCTAAACAGGTGACCTCTTTTGGAGAATCGATGCCTCTGACCCCAGTTGAAATCAATTATTGTGAGATAATTGCTACATAAGATCCTCCTCCTGCTGAAAATGCTCCTTTGAGCATGGCTCTTGATGTTTATTCTCAATCCCCTTGGCTCAGCGATGCAGATTCGCTCGATCAATTGAGAGAAGTCTTTCCTTCTGACGAAGCTATCGTGGAGACAACGTCTCTCGAAGATCTGCCATGGAGCGATGGACATCATCGTTCCTCATTCATGACCAACCTGGGGGCAATGTCTAATTGTCTCTAGAATTTTATATTTGGTTATCCCCCTCCTGAGCCTCCTCCTTTGAGCTCGTCGAAGCATAGTTCCTATTCTTGTGTCAAGCTCCTAAAACAATGAAACAAGTTACTTCGAGGACAGTTCTGAAGTGTGTCAACTTCGTTAAAACAATGAAACACATTCCCGTTCAATTCGAGTTTTGTTAGATTTTGATCACATCTCTTGTGTTTTTAACCTTCACTCCATTTCCTATGAATTGAAGCTTGGGGGGCATGTACCTCGAATTGAGACACCATGCTAGGGGCATGCTCATTCTCCCTTATCATTTCAAGAATAGTTTACATTTTTTTTTTAAGCTTGCATAAGAAAAACTCATTTCCAAGCATAGTTTGCATGTGTGCTTTTAAGCTTGCGTAAAAATAAAATATGACTGGTGTGATGCATTTTGTGAGCTTTTAACTTTCCCATTAGGTCATGTGTTATGCATCTAAATGCATTAGATAACATTTTATTAGACATTTTCATAACATATTAAAAAACATCGTCATATGTGAAAAAGATACATGCAGAAATATATATATATATATATATATATATATATTTCGAATGTTGGCAGTGTGTGTGCATCACATAAAATCCAAAAATATACATGTTTATTTTAATAATATTTGGATACAACATGTCTCTCAAAAATATGCATATGAAAAGCCTAGGCGACTAATCAGCATGGTGCTCATGGTAGCATGTTATTGCCCACACCAATCACCTCAGTAAATGATGAAGGCAACTAGGCACCCCTACGGTGTGCCTCTGATAAGCCATAGGGACATATGCTAGATGAGCATAATCAGGAATCCCACGCGAGATTCCCTCTAAGCTCTGAACCAACTCATTCCCCTCGCCCTCCTCACCTTGAGGGTCATAGGCGAGAGGGGTATTCTGCACGATCGGCGATATCCCGACGGGCCTCTCTAGGCCAAAATCTGCATACATATAGGATCGATTGTTAGAACATGCTTGTATACCCAAAAATATCATAAAATTCATAAAATAAAAAAAATTCTTACCCAACTCCTCATCCCAGTCCTCTCCTTCCAGGAGTGGAAGGTCTAGGTCTCCTGTGAAATCAGTACTGACATAGGGCCAGTCCTTTACGATGATTAACTGTCACCGAAGCCATTTGAAGAACTCGGGTTGCCATGACATTTTCTATCCCCCTCCTACTCTAGGCATCAGTGATGCCCATCGATCCATCCGTGGCTCTCTCAAAGGTGGATCTGCGATTATCACCCCCTGGCCCTGGAAGATAGGTAGTCGTTTGAGGATGAACGATACCAAGATAGACCCGTACCCAAATTGCTTCAATTTGGCCTTTTTACATTTAGTCAATTGTTGTTTGATATTCATGGTTACGGCAGTAGCCCAATCAAATAATTTCGGGTTCATACATTCTAATGCCAAGAGGAGTTGTGTTTTGGTAGCCTCATGTGGTGCCTGCAACCCTGCGGCCTGCATAATGGTATGGAGCACAACTCTGAGTGCTAGATCGAGAATAGTGTGAATTTCAAATTTCCCACTACCTGATCCTGTTTGTGCCCCTGGGCACACTCTGTCCATAACCATTGACATCTTTTCGCCGGAAAGCCTAATACCTTTCATAATCGGAACTGAACCTCTGTGAGACAATCCAGTGATGAAGTAAACATCGGACACTTCGAGTTTTAGCACTTGATCGTGAAGCCTAAACTTATCCTCATTCTCATCCCAGATATTGATCAAGTATTATAACAATTTAGGTTGTGCCCTGAGACATGGTGTCAAGAAGAATTTATTTAAACTGCAATCTCGGAGAGCATTCATGCATTTCTCATTCCCCATTTACATTTCGTCATCTTCACTGTGCTCCCTTTATTTCCATTCAATCACCATTGTGGCTTTATACCTGTATCAAAATGGTCATAAGCACATCATAAGATCCCTTGGGCATTCAAAAATCCAATTGATTGGTTCAATTTTTGTCAAAATTGAGCAGAAAATGAGGTTGTGCAGTTTGCGTGACTATTTTACTGATAGTCACGCCAGCTAGCGCGACCCCTTTGCAAAAAAGACTCGATTGGCAAGGGTCCATGCTTCATACCCGCGCCAACTAAGCGATCCCTAAATTTACACATCCTCCCCTCGAGGATGCTAAATCATGATGGAAAACTATGAAATGTGGATTAAAACATAGCTAATGAAAATGCCTATTACCTGGAAAAGACGGGATCTGAAATGATGCACTGGATCGTCCACAATCGTCACCACAAGGTCGCAAGGAAAAATTCACTATTGCTCTCCACAAGAGGTAAAAATTAAAAAGTAAATATGTTTTTACTATTTTGGTCATGTTTATAACTTTTCAAAATCGAATTAGGTTTTGGAGCTTATTTTTCTGATATTTTATCATATTTTGTCAAAAAATGGGTTTTACTCTTGCTTTTTGTACAGTGATAGGTTTTCACTTGACTAGAACGACGATACGAGTTGTATTTTATAATTTTTTGGACTCAGTAAAAACTCGAAAAAGTCACTACTGGAGTCATCTTTCAGCTCTTTTCTGAATCTATAAAAATGAAAAGATTGCCGAGTCGCTTGTCATTTTGATCTCGTTAAATTGGCTGTGAAATGACATCTACCCAGTATACGTTTACCCATTTTTCGGGCTGAGATAGATTATTTACGAACAAGGAATACCCTAGCCTATCGCGACTAGGAGGTTTTCTCAGACACAGTTTTCTACATTTTTAGATCTTAGGAACTATCTACGAAAAGGGATTGTTGGAGCTTAATTTTCCGCTGTCTTTTCAAACTCTCTAAACATGAAAAGATGCCAATTTCTTCCTTTGTCAGACTCATTAAAACCTAATTACATCGGACTCCATCGTAATGAAGATACTCAAGTTCCTCCTTCCTAGGGATCGTTAAATGTACTAGGTTGGATTTGTCCAAAGGACAAACTTATATCGCAAGCATATTCTATCCCCTTCAAGCTTGTTTCCAAAAATAATTGGGGTACTTGCCAGAAATTGTGGGGGAAAAATGGAACCAGTATCACTGTCGTGTCAGTAGTATGTCACTCTTGAATGTGGCACTTGTCTGCATTCGTGTCGGGTTGGGGACATCTCATCTCATTTTCTGCTTGCCTCCATGGGTTTGGGTAATCCTTTTTGACTGCTTATCTGCTCTTTTCCACATCATCATGACCTCAGATCCTTTTGATGTCAACTACTTCCAAATCTAGTGTCGTGATGCCAATATGTTCAAGAGAAGTAGGCCTTTGTAATTTTCAACCTCCCTCTGATTCTCCACTGATCTTGATTCACAAACATCATGTTCCTCTATCTCGCGTCGATGATGTGGGAAACACTATGGCCCACCTTCGATCAAGGTCACTTCCTGTCGACTTCAGCTCATTATCCAGGAAGCTGATCTAGAGACTCCCTTCTGGTACCTTGGAGCCTGCATGCCTCACTGGTAGGTTCTTCGCATTCAACGAAAATTTTTCATCATTGGCCTTCAATCGAGTGATTTTGCGGTTGTTCGATGCCAGCTCACTGTTCAAATTCCACGGATTGTACCTATAGTACCTTAAGGGCCATCCTCATTATTGGTGGTACCTCTCGCGTCTGTTAATGACTTTCATTATTGGCTGGTAATCAGACGATGTTCTTGCATGTTCGACTTCAGCTCACTTATTCACATGCTGGGACTTGTACTCTATTTTGGTTGAGATGGAGTGCAAGACCCTGGATTTTGTCTGATAAAATCCAGGCTGTGGATTCTTTGTGGATTATCACGATTGGTTACATGACTCATTTCATTGGATGGTTGTGACCATACCTAAGTCTACTTGTTGATCCTTCTTGGATGGCTGCATCCATACCTTGGATCCCAATTATTGTACACTCTATTATGGATGGATGTTCCCATACCACATATCATGTATCAGAGATATCAGTTGTACTTGTATGTAGGTCTTTCGACGATAATGTTTTCAGTTGGGCATGTTCTCATAAAGCATTTCACCCCTCCCTCTCTCTCGGACCTCATGCTTTAGGGGGCATCTATTACAAAAAATTTTGTCACTATCCCTATGATCCCCCATCCCACACATTAGAGGGCTTTTCCCATGACCTGTGACCAGTGACATGACCTGAAACCACTTTCATGGTATCCCCTTGCATAAGGACAAACATTCCTCTGAAAAACCCTAAAAATAGATCTTTTCGCCTTGGCGCGACTAGCCAATTCAACCCTCGCGCCAATGGGGGAAATCCACCATAGAGGGCGTGCCAACTGGATCTCTGTCCCTGTGTCTCACTTGCGCCAAGCTTAATAAGGGATGTTTTTTTAAAATAAATGGCAAAATTTTGATTCCAACAAACTCCTGAACGAGTCACCAAAAGGAGTTGGGTGGTTTGGCTCCGAATCTCCATGTATGGGAAGTGGTTTTACACCTATCATGGAAGCTTCCTTAGAGATAGGGCATATCCCATGATTATGGGGATCCCAACTCCCCTTCCTCCATCTATAAAAGCTTGCCTTCCCCCTTAACAAGCTAGCTAAACTTGTAGGAAGGAAACTATAGCCAGACAGGTTTTGAGAGCCAAGCCAAAGAGAGAGAGCTTTGTCCAGATTCCTGACAGGCTTCGTTGAGACGTGCTCCACTATCAGCCCCGTCGAAGGAAGATCAAGCATCAGAGATTTGGGTTGTAATATTTCCTTTGTTATTTTAGTATAAGAAACTTTGATTATGTTTCCATTCATGTGTTTATTTCTTTACACAATGAATTATATCCTCTCTGACTCATGTATGGTTACACGCTTTACATTTTACGTTGTACGTCGTTGTTTCCTTGAATGTGTGCAGGTGTTTGGACGTGTTAAGTAGAAGGATCATGATCTGCCAAGCGAGCAATGGGAAGTGTCAGCTTTTCTTCAACAACCACTGCGTAGGATTTGAGGTAGGCAATTCGCTATGATTTTTGTCGTTTTGTAACTAGGAACCTACGTCACTGCGTGACTTTATTGTTGCTAGAATCGATCTGGGCTAGTAGGGATCGCCACTCTCCGCAGAGGGGATTTACCTCCTCAACAAGGGTAAAGTCTAGGTTAAAGTTACGGTAAGGGTAAATTCAAGGTTAAGGGTAAAGTCAAGGTTAAGGTAAAGTTAAGATAAGGTTAGGTTAAGGTTACGGTTAGGTTAAGGTTAAGAATAGGTTAAGGTTAAGGTTAGGGTTAAGGTTAATGTTAAGTTTTTGGTCAAGGTTAGGGTTATTTTAAGGTTAATGTTAAGGGTTTGGTCAAGGTTATGGTTAGGTTATAGTTAAGGTCAAGCTTAAGGTTAAGGGTAAGATTATATTTACGTTAAGGTTAAGGTTAAGGTTAGGTTAAGATTAAGATAAGGATAAGGTTAAGGGTTGGTCAAGGTTAGGGTTATGATATAGTTAAGGTTAAGGTTAAGGTTAGGTTAAGTTAAGGTTAAGGTCAAGGTTAGGTTAAGGTTAAGGTGAAGGCTAAGGGTAAGGTTAAGGTTAAGGTTACAGGTTTAGTCATGTTAATGTTACGGTTAAGGGTTTGGTCAAGGTTAGGATTAGGTTAAGGTTAAGGGCAAAGTTAAGGTTAAGGTTATGTTAAGGGTAAATTTAAGGTTAAGGTTATGTTAAGGGTAAATTTAAGGTTAGGTTAAGGTTAAAGTTAATGTTAGGGTAAGGTTAGCGTAAGGTTAAAGGTTAAGGTTAACTTAACCTTAACCTTAACTGTAACCTTAACCTTAACCGTAACCTTAACCTTAACCTTAACATTAACCTGACTAAACCCATAACATTTACCTAACCTTAACCTTCCCATAACCATAACCTTAACCTTAACCTTGACCTTACCCCATTAACCTTAACCTTAACCTTAACATTAACCTTAACCTTAACCTTAACCTTACCTTGACCTTAACTATAACCTAACCCTAACATTGGTAAGCTCAAGGTTAAGGTTAAGGTGATGGTTATGGGAAGGTTAAGGTTTAGGCTATGGTTAAGGTTTAGATTAAGGTTAAGGGTTTGGTTAAGGTTAGGTTTAGGTTATAGTTAAGGTCAAGGTTAAGGTTAGGTTATGTTTAAGGTTAAGGTTACGGGTTTAGTCAGGTTAAGGTTAAGGTTAATGGTAAAGTCAAGGTTAAGGTTAGGGTTAAGGTTTAGGCTAAGGTTAGGGTTAGGCGAAGGTTAAGGTTAAGGATAGGTTAAGGTTAAGGGTGAAGGTTAAGGTTATGGGTCTTAAACTCAACCTTAACCTTAACTATAACCTAACCTTAAACTTGACCTTAACTATAACCTAACCTTGACCTTAACCTTAACCTTACCTCTACCTTAACCTTAACATTAACCTTAACCTTACCCTTAACCTTAACCAAACCCTTAATATTAACCTTAACCTAACCTTAAACTTACCCTTAATATTGACCTTAATGTTACCTTAACCTAACCTTAACCTTAACCTTAACTATAACCTAACCCTAACCTTCACCAAACGCTTAACCTTAACCATATCTTAACCTTAACCTAACCTTAACCTTAACCTTAACCTAATTATAACCTTACCCTTATCCTTAACCTTGACATTAACTATAACCTAACCCTAACCTTGGTCAAACCCTTAACATTAACCTTAACCTAACCCTAACCTTGACAAAACCCTTAACATTATGCTTAAGCTTCAGCTTAACCTTAACCTTAACCTAATCTTAACCTTAACCTAACCTTAACCTTAACATTAATCTAACCATAACCTTAACTTTAACCTTAACCTAACCCTAACCTTGACTTCACCCTTAACCTAACCTTAACCTTAACCTTAACCTAACCCAAACCTTAACTTTACCCTTAAAATTAACCTTAGCCTTAACCTTAACCTAATATTAACCTTAACCTAACCGTAACCTTAACCTAACCTTAACCTTAACCTTAACCTTAACCTTACCCTAACCATAACCTTAAGCTTAAGCTTAACCTAACTGTAACCTTAAGTTTACCCTTAACCTAACCTTTACCTTAACCTTAACCTAACTCTAACCTTAACTTAACCCCTAACATAACCTTAACCTTATCCTTAACCTAAGCTTAAGCTAACCCTTAAGCTAACCCTTAACCTTAACCTAACCTTAACCTAACCCTTAACCTTAACCTTAACCTTAACCTTACCTTGAACTTACCCTTAACCTAATCTTAACCTTAACCTTGACCTTAACCTTAACCTTAACCCTTAACCTTAACCTTTACCTAACCTTAACCTTAACCTAACCTTGACCTTAAATATAACCTAACCCTAACCTTAACCTTAACCTAACCTTAACCTTGACCTTAATTATAACCTAACCTTAACCTTGAACAAATCCTTAACGTAACCTTAACCTTAACTTTACCCTTAATATAACCTTAACCTTGACCTTATCCTTACCATTAACATTAACTTTAACCTCAACTTTACCCTTAACCTTAACCTAACCTTAACCTTAACCTTAACCTAGATTTAACCTTAACCTTAACCTTAACTTTACCCTTAACCTAACCTTAAGGGATTAGTGAGGTTAAGGTTAGGTTAAGGTTAAGGTTAATGTTAAGGGTTTGATTAAGGTTAGGTTAAGGTTAAGGTTAATGTTAAGGGTTTGGCCAAGGTTAGGGTTAGGTTATAGTTAAGGTTAAGGTCAAGGTCAAGGTTAACCTTAACCTAACCTTCCCCTAACCTTAACCATAATCTTAGGCAAATTTAAGTTTAAGGTTAAGGTTTGGTGATGTTAAATTTAAGGTTAAGGTTAAGCTTAACCTTACCCTTACCTTAAACTTACCCTTAAACTTAACCCTAACGTTAACCTTAACCGTAACCTAACCATAACCTTAACTTTATCCTTAAACTAACCTTAACCTTGACTTTACCCTTAATGTAACCTTAACCTTAACTAAACCCTTAACATTAACCTTAACCTTACCCTTAACCTTGACCTTAACTATAACCGAACCCTTAACCTTACCCTTAACCTTAACCTTAACCTAATCTTAACTTTAACCTTGACCTTAACCTTAAACTTCCCAAACCCTTAAGGTTAGTTTAAGGTCAAGGTTAAGGTTAGGGTTAAGATTAAGGTTAGGTTAAGTTTTAGGTTAAGGTTTAGTCAAGGTTAGGGTTAGGTTAAGCTTAAATTTAAGGTTAGGTTAAGGTTAAAGTAGGTTATAGTTAAGGTTAAGGGTAAACTCAAGGTTAAGGTTACCTTAAGGGCAAAGTCAAGGTTAAGGTTAGGTTAAGGGTAAGGTTAAGGTTAAGGGTAAGGGTAAGGTTAGGTTCAGGTTAAGGTTATGGTTAAGGTTAGGTTAAGGGTAAAGTTAAGGTTAAGGTTAGGTTAAGGTTATGATTAAATTAAGGTTAGGTTAAGGTTAACGTTAGGGTAAGGTTAAGATTAAGGTTAAGGTTAAGGGTTTGGTCAAGGTTAGGGTTACATTATAGTTAAGGTCATGGTTGAGGTTAGGTTATGGTTAAGCTTGAGGTGAGGTTAAGGTTAAGGTTAATTTAAGGTTAATGTTAAGGTTTGGTCAAGGTTAGGGTTAGGTTATAATTAAGGTCAAGGTTAGGTTAAGGTTAAGGTTAGGTAAAGGTTAAGGTTAAGGTTAATTTTAAGGGTTTGGTCAAGGTTAGGGTTAGGTTAAGGCTAAAGTTATGGTTAAGGTTGGGTTAAGGTTAAGGTCAAGGTTAAGGCTAAAGTTAAGGTCAAGGTTAGGGTTATGTTATAGTTAAGGTTAAGGGGTTGTTCAAGGTTAGGGTTAGGTTAAGGTTAAGGTTAGGTTAGGATGAGGTCAAGGTTAAGGTTAGGTTAAGCTTAAGCTTAAGGTTAGGTTAATTTAAGGTCAAAGTTAAGGTTAAGGTTAGGTTAAGGGTAAAGTTAAGGTTAAGGTTATGGTTAAGGTTAGGGGAAGGTTAAGGTTAGGTTAAGTTTAAGGTTAAGGTTAAGGTTAATGTTAAGGTTAGGTTAAGGTGAGGGTTAGGGTAAATTTAAACCTTAACCTTAACCTTAACCTGACTAAACCCTTAAGGTTAGGGTAAAGTTAAAGTTAATGTTAAGGTTAGGTTAAAGTTAAGGTTAAGGTTAGGTTAATGTTATGGTTAAGGTTACGGTTAGGTCAAGGTTAAGGGTTTAGTCAAGTTAAGGTTAAGGCTAAGGGTTTGGTGAAGGTTAAGGGTAAAGTTAAGGTCAAGGTTAGAGTTAGGTTATAGTTAAGGTTAAGGTTAGGTTAAGGGTAAAGTCAAGGTTAAGGTTAAGGTGAAGGTTAAGGGTAAGGTTAAGTTTAATTTTAAGGTTAGGTTAAGGGTAAAGTCAAGGTTAATGTTAGGTTAAGGGTCAGGTTTAGGTTAAGGGTAAGGTTAAGTTTAATTTTATGGTTAAGATTACGCTAAGGGTAAAATTAAGGTTAAGGTTAAGGGTTTGGTTAATGTTAAGGTTAGGGTTAAGGGTAAAGTCAAGGTTAAGGTGAAGGTTAGGTTAAGGTCAAGGTTAAGGTTAAGTTAAGGTTAAGGTTAAGGTTTGGTCAAGGTTAGGGTTAGGTTACAGTTAAAGTTAAGGTTAAGGTTAGGTTAAGGGTGAATTTAGGGTTAAGGTTAAGGTTAAGGTTAAGGTAAGGTTAGGGTAATGGTTTAGGTTAAGGTTAAGGTTAAGGTTAAGATAAGGTTAAGGGTAAGGTTAAGGGTAAAGGTTAAGGTTAGATTATAGTTAAGGTTAATGTAACCTTAACCATAACCTTAACCTTAACCTTAACGTAACCTTAACCATAACCATAACCTTAACCTTAACCGTCCCATTACCATAACCTTAACCTTAACCTAACCTTAACCTTAACCTTACCCTTAAACTTAACCTTCCCAATCCCGTAACCTTAACCTTAACCTGACCTTAAACCTAAAATTAACCTTACCCTTAACCTGACCTTAACCTGACCTTAACTTTACCCTTATCCTAACCTTAACCTTAACCTTAACCTAACCCTATCCTTAACTTTACCCTTAACCTTAACCTTAACCTTAACCTTAACCTAATCTTAACCTTAACTTAGCCATAACCTTAACCTTAAACTTAGCCTTAACCTGAACATTATCCTAACCATAACCTTAACCTTAACCTTAACATAACCCTAACCTTAACTTTATCCTTAAACTAACCTTAACCTTAACCTAACCCTAACCTTAACTTTACCATTAACCTAACCTTAACCTTAATCTTAACATTAACCTTATCTTAACCTTAAGATAAGGTTAAGGCTAAGGCTAAGGTTAAGGTTAAGCTTAATTTAAGGGTAAAGTCAAGGTTAAGGTTAGGTTAAGGTTAAGATAAGGTTAAGGTTAAGGTTAAGGTTAGGTTAAGGGTATAGTTAAGTGTTGTCTAGCAACTATGGGAACATACTAACATCTACCTTCCTAGATTCTAAATGAAATTCAGAGCAAGGAAGATGACCTACCTCATTCTGATGCTATGTTGTCATCTTCCGTCGAAGCTACTTGATTCGTCGCTCTTCTCCAGCTCGATATGCGCTGATATCAATGTTCGATTACCTGTACAGATAGTCAAGACAACACGACAAGCATAAAACCATGACAAACATAAAAAAAATTACAACCTATCTAACTGATCAAGGAATTCTAGAAATCTCATTATAGATGTAAACAAGAATGGAAGATAAACATCATATGCATTTTATTATGATAAAGGCAAGGGGAGTTTACAACCAAGCCTTGATGTTGAGGCTCTCCTTTGGCAGGTTTGTATCCAAGCATGTTTGTCACACCCTCATGAACAAAGGTCTAGGATCTCACTATGTTCTCAACACAAAAAAACAATCACACTCTACACTGTTCTCTCAAAGCTATGATTGCTTCTTCTCTATGCTAACTTTTTCAGCTATCTGTTCAACTAGCTCATCAATGGAAGATGGCTATATTTATAGAGGAGAGGAGGAGGTTGGGATCCTTACAATAGTGGAAGGGAGGCCTTATCCCTTGGGAGGTTTCCCCATAAGGTGGAAACAAGAGGCCAAAGGAGGGAGGCCATGGTTATTCAACCGAACCACTCCCTATGACTCATCGACAAAGTTGTTGTGATCAAAACTTCGCCTCTATTTTTAAAAAAAATTCCACAAACAGATTGGCACATGTGCTTAACCGAGACAGAGTACCAACTGGCATGGGCTCAGTGTTAATTTTCCTCATTGGCAAGAGGGCATAACGTGCTACCAGTGCCAAGGCAAAAACAAGTGTTTTTAGTGGTTTTCTCAGGAAATGGTCAACAGATGGAATGTTGTACTCATGGAAAGGGATGAAATGATGGTATTTTCAAGGCATGACACTTCTAATTATTCACAGAAATGGCCCTGCAATGTGCGATATGGGGATTTCAGGGATAGTGACAAATTACTATGTAACAGATTCCCCCTAAAGTACGAAGTCCGAACATAAGTGAGGGGTGAAATGATTTAAAAGTACATGTAAGGAACTAGATGCTATTGTCTAGATACCTAAAAATCAAGCATAGATACATATACATAACTGAAATCTCTGATGAAAAATACATGAATCCATGGTATAGGCGCATCTATCCATCAAGAAAAGGATCATGTGAATGGATCCTCGGCATGGATGTAGCCATCTGAATAAAGGGATCATATGAAATAGATCCATAGTATGGGCACAACCATCTGTATTGAGAGGATAAAAACAAGAGAACACACGGTATGGTCGCAGCTGTCTGTCTAAAAAATCATGTATATAATCATGAATGACTCATCACTCCTCGCAACCTGGAATTTTGTGATCGAAGCCCAGGGTTTTGCACTCCAACATCACCCAATAAAAGTACAAATTCCAATATGTGAATAGACGTGTTGAAGTTGAACATGCTATAAAATCACTTGATTATAGGTCAATGATGTGAACCATTAACAAGTGCGAGAGAAACCGCCCATAATGTCAATGGCTCTCAAGGTACTACTAGTACAATCCATGGAATGTGAATAGTGAGCTGAAGTCGAACACCCGTGAAATCACCCGATCGAAGGCCAATGATGTGAAATTTTCGTCGAATGCGAAGAACATTCCATTATGGCATGCAAGCTCTAAGGTACCGGAAAGAATCTCTAGATCAACTTCCCAGATAATGAGCTAAAGTCGACAGGAAGCGATCCATCGAAGGAGGGTCATGATGAATTCCACATAATCAAAACGAAACAGAGAAGGTAATATGAGTGTGAATCAAGACTGAAATAGAGGATCAGGGAATGTACAAACTGTAGAAGGATTTTCTCTTGAACATATCGACGACATGACTTTGGAATTTGGTAGCATTTGACTCAAATAGGATCAGAGGTCATGTTGACAAGATTGGTAATCGAATGAGAGGCAAAAATATTTCCCAAACCCATGGAGGCAAAGTGACAAAGTGAAGATATCCCAACATGACACGAACTGCAGACAAGTGTCATGTTCAAGAGTGACATACTACCGACACAACTGATGAAAAACTTCCATTTTCCCCCACCATTTTTGGCGTGTACCTGTTTATTTTTACACAAGCTTGAAGAGGATACCATATGCTTGTCATGTAAGTTTTTCCTTCAGACAAATCCAACCTAGTACATTTTACGAGCCCTAGGAAGGATGAACTCGAGTAACGTCATTGCAACGGATTCCGATGTCATTTAGGTTTAATGAGTCTGACAAAGGAAGAACTCCGCATATTTCCATATTTAGAGAGTCTGAAAAGAAGGCGAAAAAGAAAAATCAAACAGTCCCTTTTCGTAAATAGTCCCTCATATCCGAAAAGGTAGAAAACTGTGTCTGAGAAAACCTCCTAGTCGTGATAGGCTAGGGTATTTATTTTTCGTAAATAATCCATCCCAGCCCGAAAAAGGGTTAAACATATACTAGGTAGATATCATTTCGCAGCCATTTAACGAGTTCAAAATGACAAGAGTCTCGAAAATATTTTCAATTTTCGAGAGTCAGAAAAGAGCTGAAAGATGACTCCTCTTGGAGGAATGAGTGGTATTAAGGGTAGCTACTAGTTCTGGTAATGGTGGAACTACTCAGAACAAGTATAGGTTAAGAGGATAGCTAACAAGACCACTCATCGCATCGGTTCCTCAGGATTGGGTGAAACAATCAAGTGAAGGCATATGATCGGCCAAGCAGATAGTGACAATGGAGTGAGAAAACCAAGGCTCATCTAGAAAAAACAGGCTGATAAAATGGAAATCACAAGTGGTAAAATGGGAATGGTTTCATTTTTACAGAAGCTTGAAATCAAGAAACTTTGCTTGAATTTGGTTTCATTTTTACACAAGCTTGAAACAAAGATAAAATATGCTTGAAAACAAATTCATTTTTACACAAGCTTGAAACGGTAACAAACTATGCTTGAAAAAGTAAGCATGCCCCAAGCATGGTGACTCAATTCAAGGTACATGCCCTCCAAGCTTCAGTCCATAGGCAGATGGAGTGAAGGTTCAAATTACGAGATCTGAGGAAGACTCGATTGTGATTTTATGAGATATAAGCAAAGACTCGAATTGAACAGGAACGTGTTTCACTGTTTTAACGAGGTTGACACATTATAAGAACTATCCTCAGAACATCTTGTTGCATTTTTTAAGGAGCTTGACACAAGAAAATGAACTATGCTCTGAGGACCTTGTTTCATTTTTTAAGGAGCTTGACACAAGATAATGAACCTTACTCCGACTAGAACTCATCATGATTAATAAGAATTCATGGCTTCCAAGAATTCTACATCGGATGGGAGAACAACATCTTGGAAATCAGGACCCAATGCCCCCAGCACCTGATGCACAACCGCACTATCACTGAATGCGGGCACGGGATAGGTTGCCAAATAATTAACTTGTGATGGGGAAGATACAATTAGTAGATAAAGACCTGGAAAGGATGATGGTGGACCACATGTCATGTTAGGACCAAAGAATGAAAGTTGATCAGTGGTCATGATCCAACCTTTGTGTGGAAAACACATCACACGAAAGAGGGAAGAGACAAGAGCACCCATGACATAAGTATAGTCATGCCCCAAGAGTAAATTGAAATCCAAGGGCCCTGGAACAACCATCACATCCATATAGACGGTTTTCCCTCCCAAAGTAACAAGAAACTTCAGAAGGATCCCTAACGGTTGACTAGTTCCTCTGTTAAAAGCCAACAGATTCTTGGTAACATGCATAAGCGGTGGAGAGCCAAAATCTTTCCAAGTAGTTGAAGAAAAAATACTAACAGATGCACCTTCATCTATTATAGTGCTGGGTACGACCAAATCAAAGGTTTGTATCGTTATCTCAAAGGGTGCATCAGAAGGAAGGAGGTATCCTGAAAATTGACTCTAATCAAAGGAAGTGACCAAACTACTTAGAGGGGATACCATCGAACTGAGATGGTTGTCCCCCAGTGTTACCAGAGCAAGAGGAGCATCCTCTAAGATGTCCATCATGGGAGTAGGAGGAGTAGTTTCTTGGACTACAGGGACAGAAGAATCTTTCTCTGAGTCTGAAGAATCTGAAGAAACAAGAGGAATGTGAGGGGGATGGGATCCAATTTCGACGGAAAAAGACCTGATGAACCATAGGTAGTATCAAGTCGACTGATTCCTTGGCCAATGTTTGGTCAAGAACAGATTCCTGAACTTGAATTTCCGGGGGAGAGAGATTGAGCAAGGATGACTCTTGACCGATCGAGGAATCAACTAGCGGAGGACTCGAAGAAAGTTTCTGGTAACCAGCCAGAAGGCAGGGTGCAGAAACAGTAGGGTTGTCCGACACTCTTTTGGCTTCATCCATGTATGGATAAAGGTGAATGGGATGATTCCCTTCACACAACTTACAGGGATTGGTAATCTTACCCTATTTTTTATGAGTCTTACCATAGCTAGTCGAAGATGTGTTATCATTATGAATTCCAAAAGTCAAAAGAAATGGAGGACCATTGTTAGACCACGCATCAAGTACCTTGGGAATGCCAAGGCAATCTCAAAGCAGATGGTTACCTTTGCAGAGCATTCAAGGGAATTTGACTTTCCGTGGAAGCGTGGATGGTTCTGCAATGGACGGTTTCTTAAGTGCAGTAGCTGCAGCCTTAGCCTCTCGCTTATCTGACTTATTCTTATTTGTATTCTTCTTCTTCTTCTTAGCCACCTGTTTACTAGAATCTATACTTTCACCAGGCGAGGTAGAAGAGGAGGATGAAGAAATAGGTGAAGAAGGGAAAAGGTCCACTTTAGAAGCAACATGATGTTGTTCATGTGGAGGAGATGGAATGTACAATGGACGAAACACTCGGGACCATCGAGGTCGAAAATAACCATACAGGAAATCCAACAGTTAAACCAGGTAGGGACAATGTTTCCATATAAGGAGCACCAATATTTCAAAAAGCAGGAAAAGGACCAAGATTCCCTTCAGAAGGGATTCCTTGGTTAGTGAACTCCGGAATCATTTCCATCAGAAAAAACTCAAAACAACACCCAAATCAAACTAACTTTAACCAAGAATATTTTGTGGGAAGACAATTTTTAAAACATTTAAACAAAACTCTATCGTTTCATATTTTAAGAGTCGAGAAACAGGCGAAAGGTGACTCTATCACTTTCAGAGTGAAACAAGCATGAAAGGACAAGTGCTCGATGATATTTTCAAATTTATGGAGTGAGTAAAGATCGAAAATGACTGCTTAGGTAGTCTAGGCAAAAGGGTGTACCAAGTTCCTGTGAACTGCCATATACACCTTGGTGATCAAATGAAAGAAGAATTGACCAAGGACTTGACGTACGTGCAGGTAGTCTCCCCGAATGTTGTGTTCGGTGTATCACAGTTACAAGGCGGCAAAATCAGCTTCCTATGGATAAAAGGATTGCAACCTAGAGGGGTTTCCCTTTATATATTCGATGGTACAGGGAGCACAAGTCCGTATTAGTGCTGTCTAAAGCCAGATGGCGAACAAAAGCTACTAGGTTTAACAATGTCGGAACACGTCACTAGCCTAGACCTCTAAATGTTCCATTAGGTTTCAATGTTTCCTTAGGTTAATTGAGTAAATTTCAAAGGTTGATCTTGAATTAGGTTTCAATTTCAAGGCCCTACCACATGTCATCTGAAAATCTCCTATATGCAGTTATATGAGAAAAGAAAGCTTTCAATTCGATGAATGCTATCTAGTTAAGGGAAGAGCTTCAAACAATCATGCAACAAACAACAATACTACAAACGAAAATTTTCCAAACAAGATGACGTTCACTATCCAAAAGTAATCTAAAACATTCAACAATGCAAATTATGTAATGTAATCTATGAAAAATCCTCTTTTTTGAAAACTATGCAATTGTAATCTATGCACAATTTCCTTTTTCTTTTGAAATGATAAGAATGCACTCGATGCATTTTTCGATGAAATGAGAATCTACTTAATGCATGCTTTTAATGAAAGAGAATGCACTCAATGCGATTTTTAGCTTTCAATCATTAAACAATGTAATCTAAGTTCAATGATAAATCTCAAAAATTACTCTTCAATGCAACGTGATCTAATGCATTTTAATGAAAAGTAAGCTCTAAGATGAAAACTAAATGAATGCAATTTTTCTTAATGAAGGATGAATGCAAAAGAGATGTAAACAAACACTAAGAATGTAGTTTTTGTTTTAAACACTTTATAATGAAATTCCTCAAAAGGCTACAAGACATATGAGGTCAAGCACAAAAATGAGTTCCAAAGCATGAGCTCAAAATAAGGCATTCATTCCCTTTTACATCAAGCAATCAAAGAAAGAAGACTTCTCAGTTGAACAATGAGCAATGTAATCTATGCTCACAAGTGAAAAAGTAAAGGGGAGAATGTGTAAATCATACAGAGAAAAATACCGAAATGGAAAGACACACTGGTGGAGGAATTAGGGAAAAAACCTCAATTTTTCACACACCCTAAAATTGGCACGACTTTGGTGGGTGAAACTAGTGCCAACTAGCGCGACTTGCTCACTGAAAACTAGCGCCAATGGCCAATTAGCGCGAGTTTCTAACTAACAATTAGCGCCAATCGACGCGATTGTCAGAAAAATAAAAGCGCCAATGCCTGAACAGAAAAAAAAAAAAAATTTCTCCCAACCAAGACCAGACTCACCACTTCAAGAAAAAACTAAAAGATCGTAATTGATGAAAAACATAGGAACAAACAGGGAAATGGTCATTCAACTAAATCCATCAAATGACTAAGACCTCATAGAGTGACAAACTCACAGGAAAATCCCCAGTGGAGTCGCCAATTTTTTGTCCATGTAAATCCCCTCTGCGGACAGATGTAATCCCTCTAGCCCTAGGGTGGGTCTAGCAACTATGGGAACATACTAACATCTACCTTCGTAGATTCTAAATGAAATTCAGAGCAAGGAAGATGACCTACCTCGTTCTAATGCTATTTTGTAGTCTTCCATCAAAGATACTTGATTTCTCGCTCTTCTCCAGCTCAATACACACTGCTATCAACGTTCAATTACTTGTACAGACAGTCAAGAAAACATGACAAGCGTAAAACCATGACAAAAATAAAACAATTATAACCTATCTAACTGATCAAGGAATGCTAGAAATATCATTATATATGTAAACAAGAATGGAATATAAACATCAGATGCATTTTATTATGATAAAGACAAGGGGAGTTTACAACCAAGCCTTGCTCTCGTTTGGGAGGTCTTTATGCAAGCACGTTTGTCACACCCTCATGAACAAAGGTCCAAGATCTCACTATGTTCTAAACACACAAAAACAATCACACTCTGCACTTTTCTCTGGAAGCTATGATTGCTTCTTCTCTATGCTAACCTTTTCAGCTATCTGTTCAACTAGCTCATTAATGTAAGATGGCTATATTTATAGAGAAGAGGAGGAGGTTGGGATCCCTACAATAGTGGAAGGGAGGCCTTATCCCTTGGGAGGTTTCCCCATAAGGTGGAAACAAGAGGACAAAGGAGCGAGGCCATGGTTATTTAGTCGAACCACTCCCTATGACTCATCCATGAAGTTGTTGTCATCAAAGCTTCGCCTCTACTTTTTTTAAAAATTCCATAAATAGATTGGCGCGAGTGCTTAACTGGGACAGAGAGACAACTGGCATGGGCTCAGTGTTAATTTTCCTCATTGGCACGAGGGCATAACGGGCTACCAGCGCATAGGAAAAAACAAGTGTTTTTAGTGGTCTACTCAGGAAATGGTCAACAGAGGGAATGATGTACTCATGGCAAGGGATGCAATGATGGTATTTTCAAGGCATTACACTTCTAATTAGTCACAGAAATGACCCTCCAATGTGCGAGATGGGGATTGGAGGGATAGTGACAAATTACTCTGTAACATTAAGGTTAAGGTTAAGGGCAAGGTTAGGGTAAGGTTAGGGTAAGGTTAGGGTTAGGTTATAGTTAATATTAAGGTTAAGGTGAAGGTTAAGGTTGGTTAAGGTTAAGGTTAAGGTTAAGGTTAAGGTTAGGTTAAGGTTAAGGTTAACGTTAACGTTAACGTTAAGGACCTTACCCTTAACCTTATCTTAACCTTAACCTTAACCTTAAACTTAACCTTGACCTTAAATATAACCAAACCTTAACTTTAACCAAACCCTTAACCTTAACCTTAACCTTCCCAATCCCTTAACCTTAACCTTAACCTAACCTTAACTTTACACTTAACCTGACTTTAACCTTGAATTTACCCTTAATGTAACCTTAACCTTAACTTTAACCTTACTAAACCGATACCCTTAACCTTATCTTAACCTTAACCTTTACTTAACCTTAAGGGTTAGGTTAAGATTAAGGTTATGGGAAGGTTAAGGTTAACCTTGAATTTACCCTTAACCTACCATTAACCTTAACTATAACCTAACCCTAAACTTGACCCTAACCTTAACCTTAAACTTATCCTTACCCTAATCTTAACCTAACCTTAACCTTGACTTTATCCTTAACCTAACCTTAACCTTAACCTTAACCTAAACTTAACCTTAACCTAACGTAACCTTAACCTTGAGCTTAAACTTAACATTAACCTTAAATATAGCCTAACACTAACCTTACCCTAACCATAACCTTAACTATAACCTAACCCTAACCTTAACCATACCCTTAACCTCATCTTAACCTTAACCTTCACTATAACCTAAAATTAACATTAACCTTAACCTTAACCTTACCCTAACCTTAACCTTGACCTTAACCTTAACCTTAACCAGACTAAACCCGTAACCTTAACCTTACCTTAACCTAACTATAACCTTAACCTTAACCATAACCCTAACCTTGGCGAAACCCTTATCCTTAACCTTAACTTGACTAAACCCATAACCTTAACCTTAACCTTAACCTAACTAAACCCATAACCTTAACCTTAACCTTAGCCAAAATATAACCTAACCCTTAACCAAGATTAACCTTAACCTTAACCTAGACCTTGACCTTAACCTTAACCTTACCCTTACCCTTCACCTTAAACTTAACCATAAAATTGACCTGACTAAACCCGTAACCCTAAACCTTAACCTTACCCTTGACCTTAACCTTAACCTTAAACTTGACTTTACCCTTAACCTAACATTAACCTTAACTATAACCTAACCCTAACCTTACCTTAACCATAACCTTAACTTGAACTTAACCTGAACTTAACATTACCCTTAACCTAACCTTAAACTTAACCTAACCCTAACCTTAACTTTACCCTTAACATTAACCTAAAACTTAACCTTAACCTAACCGTAACCTTAACCTTAACCTTAGCCTTAGCCTTAACCTGAAAATTAGCCTAACCATAACCTTAACCTTAACCTTAACCTAACCCTAACATTAACTTTACCCTTAACCTAACCTTAACCTTAACCTAACCCTAACCTTAACTTTACCCTTAACCTAACCTTAACCTTCATCTTAACCGTATCTTAACCTTAAGATAAGGTTAAGGGTAAGGTTAAGGTTAAGGTTAAGCTTACGTTAAGGGTAAAGTCAAGGTTAGGGTTAGGTTAAGGTTAAGGTTAACGTTAGGTTAAGGGTATAGTTAAGGTTAAGGTTAAGGCTAAGGTTCGGGTAAGGTTAGGGTTAGGTTATAGTTAAGATTAAGGCTAAGGTGAAGGTTAAGGTTGGTTAAGGTTAAGTTTAAGGTTAGGTTAAGCTTAAGATAAGGTTAAGGTTAAGGTTAACGTTAATGTTAAGGACCTTACCCTTAACCTCATCTTAACCTTAACCTTAACCTTCACCTTAAACTTAACCTTGACCTTAAATATAACCTAACCTTAACCTTAACCAAACCCTTAACCTTAACCTTAACCATAACCTTAACCTTAACCTTCCCATTACCATAACCTTAACCTTAACCTTAACCTTAACCTTACCCTTAACCTTACCCTTAACCTTGTCTTAACATTACCTTAACCTTAACCTTCCCAACCTTAACCTAACCTTAACCTTACCCTTAACCTAACTTTAACCTTGACTTTACCCTTAACATAACCTTAACCTTAAATTTAACCTTACTAAATCCATACCCTTAACCTTTACTTAACCTTAAGGGTTAGGTTAAGGTTAAGGTTATGGGAAGGTTAAGGTTAACCTTGACTTTACCCTTAACCTACTATTAACCTTAACTATAACCTAACCCTAAACTTCACCTTAACTTTACCCTTAACCTTGACCTTAACCTTAACCTTAACCTTGACCTTGACCTTAACCTAACCTTAACCTTAACCTAACCTTAATCTAACCTTAACCACAACCGTAACCTTAACCTAACCTTAACCTTAACTTTATAATTAACCTAACCCTAACCTTGACCAAACCATTAACCTTAACCTTACCCTTAACCTTAACCTAACTAAACCCGTAACCTTAACCTTACCCTAATATTAACCTTAACCTAACCTTAACCTTGAATTCACCCTTAACCTAACCTTAACCTTAACCTAACGTAACCTTAACCTTGACCTTAAACTTAACCTTAACCTTAACTATAACCTAACCCTAACCTTACCCTAACCTTACCCTAACCATAATCTTAACTATAACCTAACCCTAACCTTAACCTTACCCTTAACCTTATCTCAACCTTAACCTTCACTATAAAATAACCTTAACCTTAACATTAACCTTAACCTGACTAAACCCGTAACCTTAACCTTACCTTAACCTAACTTTAACCTTAACCTTAAACTTAACCATAGCCCTAACCTTGACCAAACCCTTATCATTAACCTTAACTTGACTAAACCCGTAACCTTAACCTTAACGTTAACCTAACTAAACCCATAACCTTAACCTTAACCCTAACCTAACCTTAACCTTAACCTTAACCTAACTATAACCTTACCCTTAACCAAGATTAACCTTAGCCTTGACCTTGACCTTAACCTTAACCTTAACCTTACCCTTCACCTTAACCTTAACCATAACCTTAACCTGACTAAACCCGTAACCCTAAACCTTAACCTTACTGTTAACCTTCACCTTAACCTTAACCTTGACTTTACCCTTAACCATAACCTTACCTTAACCTTAACTTTACCTTAACCTTGACTTTACCCTTAACCTAACCTTGTGAAGGTCAAGGTTAAGGTTAACTTACATTAAGGTAAGGTTATGGTTAGGTTAAGGTTAAGGTTAAAGTTAAGTTAATGTTAAGATAAGGTTAAGGTTAAGGTTAAGGTTAAGTTTAGGTTAAGGGTAAAGTCAAGGTTAAGGTTAAGGTTAAGGGTAAGGTTAAAGTTACGTTAAGGTAAAGTTTATGGTTAAGGTTAGGGTTAAGGTTAAAGTCAAGGTTAAGTTTAGGTTAAGGTTAAGGGTTTGGTAAAGGTTAGGGTTAGGTTATAGTTAAAGTCAACATTAAGGTTAGGTTAAAGTTAAGGTTATTTTAAGGTTAATGTTAAGGGTTTGGTTAAGGTTAAGGTTAAGGTTAGGTAAAGGTTAATGTTACGGGTAATCTATAGTGAAGGTTAAGCTTAAGACCCATAACCTTAACCTTAACCTAACCTAACCTTAACCTTAACTTTACCCTAAAACTTGCCTTAACCATAACCTTAACCTGACGTTAACCTTAACCTTACCCTTAACATTATCTTAAACTTACCTTAACCATAACCTTAACCTTGACCTTAACTATTACCTAACCCTAACCTTGACCAAACCCTTAACGTTAACCTTAACCTTATCTTAACCTTAACCTAACCCTAACCTTGACCAAACCCTTAACATTAACCTAACCTGAACCTTGTCCAAACCCTTAACATTACCTAAACCTATCCTTGACCAAACCCTTAACATTAACCTAACCTTAACCTTATCTTAACCTTAACCTAACGCTAACCTTTACCAAACCCTTAACCTAACCTTAACCTTAACCTTAACCTTCCCACAACCATAACCTTAACCTTAACCTTAACCTAACCTTAACCTTAAACTAACCTTAACCTTGACCTTAACGGTAAGGTTTGGTCAAGGTTAGGGTTAGGTTATAGTTAAATTTAAAGTTAGGTTAAGGTTAAGGTTGAGGTTACGTAAAGTTTAATGTTAAGGGTTTGGTTAAGGTTAAGGTTAAGGGTAATGTTAAGGTTAAGGTTAAGGGCTTAAGATTAGGTTAAGGGAAAGTCAAGGTTAAGGTCAAGGTTAAGGTTAAGGGGGTAAGGTTAAGGTGAAGGTTAAGTTTAAGGTTAAGGTTAAGGTTAGGTTAAGGTTAAGGTTAAGGTTATATTTAAGTTAAAGTTAAGGTTAAGGTTTAGGATAAATATAAGGTTATGGTTAGGATAAGGTTAAGGTTATGGTTATGGTTAAGGTAAGGTTAAGATAATATTAAGGGTAAGGTTAAGGTTAGGTTAAGTTTATAGTTAAGGTAAGGTTAAGTGTAAAGTTAAGGTTAAGGTTAAGATAAGTTTAAGGGTAAGGTTAAGGTCAAGGTGAAGGTTAAGGTGAAGGTTAAGGTTAATGTCAAGGGTAAGGTCAAGGTTAAGGATATGGTTATGAAAAGGTTAAGGTTAATGTTATGGTTAGGGGAAGGTTAATGTTAAGGTTAAGGTTAGGAGAAGGTTAAGGTTAAGTTAAGGTTAAAGTTACGGTTTGGAAAAGGTTAGGGTTAGGTTATGGTTAAGGTTAAGATTAGGTTAAGGGTAAAGTCAAGGTTAAGGTTATGGTTATGGGAAGGTTAAGGTTTAGGTTAAGGGGTTAAGGTTAGGTTAAGCATAAATTCAAGGTAAAGGTTAAGGTTAAGGTTAAGGTTATGGTTATGGGAAGGTTAAGGTTAAGGTTAATGTTAGGTAAAGGTTAAGGTTAAGGTTAAGGGTTTGTTCAAGGTTAGGTTTAGGTTATAGATAAGGTCAAAAGTAAGTTAGGTATAGTTAAAGTTAAGGTCAAGGTCAAGGTTAAGGTTAAGTTAAGATTAAGGTTAAAGTTAAGGTTAATGTCAAGGTTAAGGTTAAGGGTAAGGTTAAGGTTAGGGTTAGGTTATTATAGTTAAAGTTATGTTTAGGGTAAGGTTAGGGTTAGTTTATAGTTAAGGTTAAGGTTAGGTTAAGGTTAAGATAAGGTTAAGGTTAAGGTTAAGGTTACGGTTATGGGAAGGTTAAGGTTAAGGTTAAGGTTAGGCTAAGGTTAAGGTTAAGGTTAAGATTATGGTTATGGGAAGGTTAAGGTTAAGATTAAGATTAGGTTAAGGTTAAGGTTAAGGTTAAAGTTAAGGGTTTGTTTAAGGTTAAGGTTAGGTTATAGTTAAGGTTTTCGTTAAGGTTAGGTTATATTTATAGGTTTTGGTTATGGTTAGGCTATAGTTAAGGTTAATGTTAGTTTAGGTTATAGTTAATTTTAAGGTTAAGGTTATAGTGAAGGTTAAGGTTAAGACCCGTAACCTTAACCTTCACCTTACCCTTAACCTTTATCTTAACTTTAACCCTAAATTTGACTTTACCCTTAACTTAAAATTAACCTTAACCTTAACCTTCCCATAACCATAACATTAAACTTAACATTACTAAACCCGCAACCTTAATCTTAACCTTAACTACAACCTAAAACTAAGCTTGACTAAACCCTTATCCTTAACCTTGACGAAACCCTTAACCTTAACCTTAACCTTAACTATAACCTAACCATAACCTTGACCAAACCCTTAATAGTAACCTTAACCTTAACCTTAACCTTTCCCTAACCTTAACCCTAACCTTAACCTTAACATTAACAATTAACCTTAACCTTACCCCCTTAAACTTATCCTTAACCTTAACTAAAACCTAAACCCTAACCTTGACCAAATTCTTAATCTTAACCTTAACTTGAACCTTTACCCTAACCTTAACCTTAACTATAACCTAACCGTAATCTTGATCAAACCCTTAACCTTAACTTTACCCTTAACCTAACCTTAACCTTAACTATAACCTAACCCTAACCTTTACCAAACCCTTAACCTTAACCTTAACCTTAACCTGACTAAACCCATAACCTTAAACTTAATCTTACCTTAACCTTAACCTTGCCTTTACCTAACTTTAACCTTAACCTTCGCTTAACCTTAACCCTAACCTTACCCTAATCTTACCCCTAACCCTAAACTTGACCAAAACCTTAACCTTAACCTTAAACTTAACATAACCTTAACCAGATCCTTAACCTTACCGTTAACCTTCACCCTTAACCTTAACCTTAACCAGACTAAACCCGTAACCCTTAACCTTAACCTTAACCAGACTAAACCCGTAACCCTTAACCTTAACCTTACCCTTAACCTTCACCTTAACCTTAAACTTGACTTTACCCTTAACCTAACCTTAAATTCAAATATAACCTAACCCTAACCTTGACATTAAATTTACCCTTAACCTTGACCGTAACCTTAACCTTAACCTTGACCTTGACCTTAACCAAACCTTAACCTTAACCTTAACCTTATCTTAACCGTAACCTAACGTTAACTTTAACTATAACCTAACGGTCACCTTAACCTAACCTTAACCTTAACCTAACCTTAACCTTCCCCTAACCTTAACACTAAACTTAACCTTAACTTTACCCTAAACCTAACCTTAACCTTAACTTTAACCTTAACTTAACCTAATGTTAACCATAACCTTAACCAAACCCTTAACCTTGACTTTAACCTTAACCGTAACCTTAACCTTAACTTGACTAAACTTGTAACCTTAACCTTAACCTAACCTTAACCTTGACCTTATTTTTATCTAACCTTAACCTTAACCTTAACCTAACCCTAACATTGATCAAAACTTTTAGGTCTATGTAGTTTACAAGATTGGAAAGAACAAACGCTGCAGAGCCTACCTCAAAACCACTTTGGAATCCTAGGATCTAGCGCTCCTGGATTCAGAGAGGGATCTCTCTATATAAGTGTTTTTAAAGATATGAACTTTAAGGCTGATGATATGATATCATATTACGCTAGTTATGAAGTACAAGGGTTTTGTTTGTTTTGGTTGGGATGGATATCATCAGAATGAAGGAAGTCTTTTGAAGGGTAAAGGTGTGAGCAGGTTGAAAGAATGGTTTAGCTGATAGGATAGGTAAAAAAAATAGTATCAATCCATTGGGCTATGGATTCACAAAAATATTTAATTGCACAACAAGTTTCAAGTGTGGTTTATGGGGAAAGTCATCTATGTCAAAAGATCTTTTTAAGTTGATTTTGTGATATGAAACATTAAAGTGTTTGTGAAATAAAAAAAAAGCTAATAACCATTTAAGAATCTATTAACTTCACTAATCAAGAAAAGCCTTTCAAATTAACTGTTTGAAGCAAGCCAAAGGACAGGGAAAACCATAGACTTCTTTGGGAAATTTTTTAATAAAGCACACTTTTCATACAACAATCCAACAATCTAATAGATTACCTTTAGAAAGTAGAAAACATATAAGAGAACAAAGGGCACCCTAAGATCAGGTAAGGACTTTGAACCTATCTTGCTTTCGACATACTCTTCGGGAACTTTTCGAAGCTACTGTTGGAGATAAACTAGAGGACAGGGCTAACCATAGACTTCTCTAGTTCAACTTTACTTAGCAGAAATTTTAAGAACTTTCAAAGACAATATCTCAAGTTGTACTCAGGAGACATGGGCTCACCAACACTTCACTGGTTATACTCTATTGAATTATCCTCAAAGCAACAATCAGAAGAAAACATTAAGATAAAGATTTATCAGTGAAAAATATGGTACTTTACTGGAAATCCTAATCTATATTTGTTGTTCTTTATCAAAGAAAGTGGACAGTATGGAAAACATGAGAAAAATAACAATTACAGTAAGAAAAACATCACCATTGACATAGACCAGGATCCCATAAATCAACTTGTATATTTGATGTTCAAACCAATTACAATCTTCAAGTCCAGTAGGTCTTTACAACTTCAAACTTCTCTTCTCAGCCTATCTTTCTTCAATTACAAAACATAGCTTCAGCATGCCTCAAAATCTATTTACATTCAATGAGTATTCAACCAATGATAATACTAGACTCCTCATATGATATATATAGGTAAATTTGAGGAGGTGGAGTGGAAAGAAGGTCTAATTGTTCAATTAATATAGAGTAAATGCTTCTCAGCCTTTGGGAGGCCTTATGGAGAATATTTCAGATTTTTAACTCTGTTTAATTAATTTTACATTAACTTTTATCTACTTCAGTCACTTTTGTTGACCTTTGAGGCTTTTGGTAGGCTGGCAATTACTTCTGAGCTGTCTTTGGAAAATATCTCTGACTGTGCATTCAATTTGTATGGTTTTGAGGAAAATGAACTTGTAGGTGGCATTTTTGAGAATTAATTGCCTCACTGATGTGGAATTTGGAGGCTTTCTTGACTAATCTGTCTTGATTTGTCACTTTAAAAATTTAATTAGGCCTCTGATTATGCTTTAAGGCCTTCTTTTCATATTCAAGGCTTTTTGTCCTTTGTTTACTATTTTAACTTTTAATCATCTTTATGCTTGTGATCGCATCGGGAAATCGGCCAATCGGCATAAAAAAGGTAAGGGGAAAAGAAATTTGAAACGCCGATGCGCGACACGCGATGGGGCTAAGGCCTTGATCGCGAGAACAGGGTTCTATGGTAGAGAGGGTGAAAATATTAAGCCCTCAGGAGCTTAAAGCCTTATGTTTCTTTATGAGCGTAAAAGGCCTAAATGAGGCTTTTTTGGGGGTTTTAAAGGCTTCCGATAAGTAAAATGGGGATTTTTTAAACCAGAAAAAAAGGGGTTATAATGGTTTAAAAAGGGTTTTTTAATTTTTTTTAAGGATAATGAAGGGTAAATGAGAAGGAAAAAATGGGATTTTCAAAGGGAAATGAAGGATAAATAAAAGGGAAAAATGAGTGATATGGGGGGATTTTGGATGAAATTATGAAGGTGAAAAGATGGAGAAAATGGATGAAAACAGTCTCCTTTATACAACAAGGTTTCTTGAGGATTTTTTGAAGGAAATAGTGGTGAAGATTATTCTTGAGTTAGAAAACACTAGAAGGCTTCAAGAATGAGTAATTTTCTATGAAAATAATCTCTTGAAGGCTCAAGACCTGTTTTAGCCATCATTTGCTATGACAGAAATTTACTGATGGCTAATAAAACCCTTAACCTTAACTATAACCTAACCCTAACCTTGACCTTAACTTTACCCTTAACCTTGACTTTAACCTTAACCTAACCTTAACCTTAAATTTACCCTTAACCTAATCTTAACCTTAACCTAACCTTAACCTTGACTTTACCCTTAACCTTGACTTTACCCTTAACCTAACCTTAACCTTGACCTTAACTATAACCTAACCCTAACCTTGAACAAACCTTAACCTTAACCTTAAGCTAATATTAACCTTAGCCTAACCGTAACCTTAACCTAACCTTAACCTTAACCTTAACCTTAGCCTTAACTTGAACATTAGCCTAACCATAATCTTAACCTAACCCTTAACCTTAACTTTACCCTTAACCTAAACTTAACCTTAACCTTATCTTAACCTTAACCTTATCCTTAGCGTAACCATAACCTTAACCTTAACATTAACCTTAACCTAACCCTAACCTTAACTTTACCCTGAACCTAACCTTAACCTTAACCTAACCATAATCTTAACTTTACCCTTAACCTAACCTTAACCTTATCTTAACCTTAACCTTACCCTAACCTTAACCTTAACCTTAACCTGACTAAACCCGTAACGTTAACCTTACATTAACCTAACTTTAACATTAACCTTCCCCTAACATTAATCTTAACCTTCACCTTAAGCTTAACCTTGCCCTAACCTTACCCTAACCATAACCTTAACTTTACCTATAACCTTACCCTTAACCTAACCTTAACCATGACCTTAACCAAACCCTTAACCTAATCCTAACCTTAAGGTTAAGGTTAAGGGTAAGGTTAGGTTCAGGGTAAAGTAAAGTTTGGGGGTAAAGGTAAGGTCAAGGTTAAGGTCAATGTAAGGGTTAAGGTTAAGGTTAGGTTAAGGGTAAAGTTAAGGTTATGGTGAGGGTTAAGGGTAAGTTTAAGGTTAAGGTTATGGGTTTAGTCAGGTTAAGGTTAAGGTTACGGGTTTGGTAACGGTTAGGGTTAGGTTATAGTGAAGGTTAAGGTTAAGTTAAGGGTAAAGTCAAGGTTAAGGTTATGGTAAGGTCAATGTTAAGGGTAAAGTCAATGTTAAGGTTACGTTAAGGGTAAATTCAATGTTAAGGTTACGTTAAGGTTAAGGTTATTGTTAAGGTTACGTTAAGGTTAAGGTTATTGTTAAGGTTAGGCAAAGGTTAAGGTTAAAGTTAAGGTTAAGGGTTTGGTCAAGGTTAGGGTTAGGCTATAGTTAAGTTAAGGTTAAGGTTAAGGTCAATGTTAAGGGTAAGGTGAAGGTTAAGGTTATGGGTTTAGTCAGGTTAAGGTTGAATTTAAGGGTTTGGTCAAGGTTAGGGTTAAGTTAAGGTCAAGGGTAAAGTTAAGGTTAAGGTTATTTTAAGCGTAAAGTTAAGGTTAAGGTTAGGCTAAAGCTAAGGTTATGGTTAGGGTAAGTTAGGGTAAGCTTAAGGGTTAAGGTTAACTTAACCTTAACCTTAACCGTAACCTTAACCTTAACCTGACTAAACCCATAACCTTTGCCTAACCTTAACCTTAACCTAACCTTAACCTTAACCTTCCCATAGCCATAAACTTAACCTTAACCTTGACCTTACCCTTAACCATAACCTTGACCTTACCCCATTAACCTTAACCTTAACCTTAACCATAACCTTAACCTTAACCATAACCTTAACCTTAACCTTCCCATAACATTAACCTTAACCTTAACCCTAACCTTACCTTAACCTTGACCTTAAACTAACCTTAACCTTAACCTTGACCTTAAACTTAACCTTCACCCTTAACCTTACCTTAACCTTAACCAAACCTTAACCTTTACCTAACCTTAACCTTAACCTAACCTTGACCTTAACTATATCCTAACCATAACCTTGGTAAGGTCAAGGTTAACGTTAAGGTTATGGTTATGGGAAGGTTAAGGTTAAGGTCATGGTTAAGTTTAAGGTTAAAGTTAGGGGTTTGGTTAAGGTTAGTTTTAGGTTACAGTTAAGGTCAAGGTTAAGTTTTGGTTATGGCTAAGGTTAAGGTTACAGGTTTAGTCAGGCTAAGGTTAAGGGCAAAGTCAAGGTTAAGGTTAGGTTAAGGTTAAGGTTAGGGCTAATGTTCAGGTTAAGGTGAAGATTAGGGTTAGTGGAAGGTTAAGGTTAAGGTTATGTTAAGGTTAAGGGTGAAGGTTAAGGTTATGGGTCTTAATCTTAACCTTAACCTTAACCTTCAACATTAACCTTAACCTTAACCATATCCTTAACCTTCACTATAACCTAACCTTAAACTTGACCTTAACTATAACCTGACCTTGACCTTAGCCTTAACCTTACCTTTACATTAACCTTAAACTTTACATTAACCTTAACCTTAACCTAACTTTAACCTTAACCTAACTTTGACCTTAACCGTACCCTTAACCTTGACCTTAACCTCAACTATTACCTAACCCTAACCTTGACCAAACCCTTAATCTTAACCATATCTTAACCTTAACCTAACCTTAACCTTAACCTTAACCTAACTATAACCTTACCATTGACCTTAACTATAACCTAACCCTAACCTTGACCAAACCCTTAACATTAACCTTAACCTAACCCTAACCTTGACCAAACCCTTAACCTTAACCTTAACCTTAGCCTAACCATAACCTTAATCTTAACCTTAACCTAATCCTAACCTTAACCTTAACCTTAACCTTAACCTAACCTTAACCTAACCCTAACCTTAACTTTACCCTTAACCTTAACCTTAACATTAACCTTAACCTAATCTTAACCTTAAGCTAACCTTAACCTTAACCTTAACCTTAACCTTAACTTGAACATTAGCCTAACCATAACCTTAACCTAACCCTAACCTTAACTTTACCCTTAACCTAACATTAACCTTGACCTAAACCTAACCCTAACCTGAAATTTACCCTTAACCTAACCTTAACCTTAACCTTAACCTTATCTTAACCTTAAGATAAGGTTAAGCTTAAGGTTAAGCTTATGTCAAGGGTAAAGTCAAGGTTTACGTTAGGTTAAGGTTAAGGTTAAGTTTAAGATTAAGTTAAGGGTATAGTTAAGGTTAAGGTTATGGTAAGGTTAGGGTTAGGTTATAGTTAAGACTAAGGTTAAGGTGAAGGTTAAGGTTAAATTTAAGGTTAAGGTTAGGTTAAGGTTAAGATAAGGTTAAGGTTAAGGTTAAGGTTAACATTAAGGACCTTACCCTTAACCTTATCTTAAACTTAACCTTGACCTTAAATATAACCTAACCTTAACCTTAACCAAACCCTTAAACTTAACCTTAACCTTAACCTTAACCTTCCCATACCTTAACCTTAACCTAACCTTAACCTTAACCTTAACCTTACCCTTAACCTTAACTTAACATTACCTTAACCTTAACCTTCCAAGTCCCTTAACCTTAACCTAACCTTAACCTTACCCTTAGCATAACTTTAACCTTGAATTTACCCTTAACGTAACCTTAACCTGAATTTTAACCTTACTCAACGCATACTCTTAACCTTATCTTAACCTTAACCTTTACTTAACCTTAAGGGTTAGGTTAAGGTTAAGGTTATGGGGAGGTTAGATTTTAACCTTAACCTTAACCTAATTGTAACCTTAACCTTGACCAAGATTAACCTTAACTTTTACCTTTACCTTGACCTTAACCTTAACCTTAACCTTACCCTTACCCTTCACCCTAACCTTAACAATAATATTAACCTGACTAAACCTGTAACCCTAAACGTTAACCTTACCCTTAACCTTCACCTTAACTTTAACCTTGACTTTACCCTTAACCTAACCTTAACTTTAACTAACCTAACCCTAACCTTGACCTTAAATTTTCCCTTAACCTTGAACTTAACCTTAACCTTAACCTTAACCTTGATCTTGACCTTAACCTAACCTTAACCTTAACCTTATCTTACCCTTAACCTAACCGTAACCTTAACCTTAACCATAACCTTAACCTTAACCTTGAATTTACCCTTAACCATAACCTTACCTTAAGCTAACCTTAACCTTAACTTTACCTTAACCTTGAATTTACCCTTAACCTAACCTTGTCAAGGTCAAGGTTAAGGTTAACTTAGGTGAAGGTAAGGTTATGGTTAGGTTAAGGTTAAGGTTAAAGTTAGGTTAATGTTAAGATAAGGTTAAGTTTAAGGTTAACCTTACACTTAACCTTCCCCTAACCCTAACCTTAACCTTAACCTAAACCTTAACCCTAACCTTAACCTTGACTTTACCCTTAACCTAACTAAACCTGTAACCTTAACATTAGCCATAACCTAACCTTAACCTTGACATTAACTATAACCTAAACCTAACCTTAACCAAACCCTTAACCTAATTTAACCTTAACCTTAACTGTAACCTTAACCTTAACCTTCCCATAACCATAACCTTAACCTTAACCTTGACCTTACCCTTAACCTTAACCTTGACCTTACCCCATTAACCTTAACCTTAACCTTAACCATAGCCTTAACCTTAACCTTCCCATAACATTAACCTTAACTTTAACCTTAACCTTAACCTTAAACTAACCTTAACCTTAACCTTGAACTTAAACTTAAACTTCACCCTTAACCTTACCTTAACCTTAACCAAACCTAACCTTGACCTTAAATATATCCTAACCATAACCTTGCTAAGGTCAATGTTAAGGTTAAGGTTATGGTTATGGGAAAGTTAAGTTAAGGTCATGGTTAAGGTTAAGGTTAGGGGTTTGATTAAGGTTAGGTTTAGGTTATAGTTAGGGTCAAGGTTAAGGTTAGGTTATGGCTAAGGTTAAGGTTTCAGGTTTAGTCAGGTTAAGGTTAAGGTTAAGGGTAAAGTCAAGGTTAAGTTTAGGTTAAGGTTAAGGTTAGGGTTAAGGTTCAAGTTAAGGTCAAGGTTAGGGTTATGGGAAGGTTAAGTTTAAGGTTAAGGGTGAAGGTTAATGTTACACATCTTAACCTTAACCTTAACCTTCACCTTCACCATTAACCCTAACCTTAAGCTTAACCTTCACTATAACCTAACCTTAACCTTGACCATAACTATAACCTAACCTTAACCTTAACCTTAACCTTACATTTTCATTAAACTTACCCTTACCCTTAACCTTAACTTAAACTTGAATTTAACCGTACCCTTAACCTTGACCTTAACCTTAACTTAACCTAACCTTAACCTTAACCTTAACTATAACCTAACCCTAACCTTGACTAAAGCCTTAACCGTAACCGTATCTTAACCTTAACCATAACCTAACAATATCCTTACCCTTAACCTTACCCTTGACCTTAAATATAACCTTACCCTTAACCTTAACCTTCACCTTAACCTAATATTAATCTTAACTTCACTGTAACCTTAACCTTAACCTTGACCTTGACCTTAACTATAACTATTGAGCCCTAAAGATGTCCTTCTTTTCCACCACATTTCACTTCATTTCCTTTGTCCCTCATCAATTACAGGCTTGAATGATCAATATAATTGCTTAGGATTACTTTAATAATGTATATAATGACTAACTTTCTATGTTTTCATGATTTTGTTGTTGTAGTAATTTTTGTCTAGACTCGGCTACAGAACACAGTCATTCTGCAGCCAGTCGCCTATTCCGTAGCTATCTTCATGTTCACGCAGGTTCTAGGTGTCACCTCAAGGAAAAATGCATATGGTTGTATTCCACATCACTCCTCCATCATTTCTTGCTCTCCACGAAGTCTGAGCTCGAGTCTACAGGTGGTTATGCACGTGGGAAACCAAAACTAGGAGATAGACTTGTAATAGGACAAGGACTGTACAGATGTCCTTAATCATAGTACGAGACCACCACTAGAGTTCTAGTTTGAATTTAGTTGGGAAAGACATTTATTCATGTTTTATCTCAAAGACAGTTATGTAATTTTGTTATAAGTATGGCTCGAGAGACCGAGAGACAACTAGCTAGATTTTGTTTTGTTGCTAGATCTCAGAAGACTCTAATACTCTGTTTTTTTGAAGAATTTCTCCTTTAATGAAAGAAGCATCACTTTATTACAAGAGCTGAGTCAATCTTGAGTAGATTTGCGTGCTAATCTGGTGGTAGAGGGCCCCTGCTACCTAAGAAGCTTTGTTCATATGGTTTAGATAAGTAGATTAGCCTTGTTTCATTCCTAGTTTAATCAATTTTCCGAACTTTGTGTTTTTATACTTACTTGCAGTGGATGCCACAGTCAGTCTTATCCTTACAAACTATTCCTAAATACCACTAACATTGGATGAGATATAACTGTAGTATTTTAGGAGTTAATTGCATTTTTTTCCAAAAATTTATGTTTTATGCTCATTTGCATTGAATGATAAAACCATACTTGTTTTTACAAACTATTCCAAAATATCACTCATACTGAACGAGATAGGGCTGTAGTATTTCATAGAATTAGTTGCATTTTAGTTCAGTCGAAATACTCCAGAGGTAGATGTAACTCTAGTTTAATTCTGTCACTATATTTCAAGTTTGATAATGGCACTCTATTTCAACTCTGTTCACTGTATTTCAAGTTAGGTTAATGACATTCTAGTTTAGTTGTGGTTACTGTGTTTCAAGTTTGATCAATTGCATTCTAGTTTAGTGTTATCCATTGTAGTTTAAGTTGTATTAATTGTCAAAATTATACTTCACGGCCTTCATTTTTTACAAACTACTCTTGTTCTGACTTTCTATTAATGCATCATCATATGGACAGGAATTAGTGATATTAGTTTAAGGCCTTGATTGTTCTGCAATCTTTTGCAATTTCACAAATAAGCCTTTTCCCAAAAACTATTCTAGAAAATATCTAACTTTCAAATGAGGCTTAGTAGTGACAAGATGAGCTGCATAATGGATTAATCGTAGCATTACAAGTTAATTCAGAGTAGAAATCTTATTGTGCTAAAAATAATATTTTCCAATTGTGTTCCAATAAACCTCTAGCCATGGATGAGATTCTTCGTAATATTGTAAGATGATTGTTTACTTAAGAGAACCTCATTTGCACTAAAATTTTCCTTTTCTCAAGATATTCCAACATATTTCTAATGAATGAATTGGATGAGTTCATGTTATGAGTTATTGAGTTCATGTTGTGATTTATTTCCTTGCTATGAGTCATTATCAAGCTTTTCATTTTCTGTTCTTTAGTGCCATACACAGTTTAAAATAGGTTTTTCTCTGTTTTAGTGTAACCATCCACTTCTCTTTACCAACACTTGGTTCTTTTCCTTTTTAACATAAAACCATAAAACCAAAAACATCAGAAAAACACTAAACACAACGTAGTGAGAAACAGATACCTAGGCACATATAGTGCACCTCACTTCAGCAGTTTACTAGCCCTGGTTGACAATTTATGACATCAATTTAGGAACACTAAGTTGAGCACACATTTTGGCGTCGTTGCTGGGGAAGTGAAAAATAGGTAGTTTTGTTTCTTACCTCCCCAAAACAATGACATGCGTAGAGAAAGAGACTCAAGGGGTAGATTCATAAGAAGTAGAAGCTTGATTCCTAGAACACCACTTGTTTTACCAATACCAAGAGCCAGCACACCTCGAACTCAAACCCAAATTCCATCCTTTACTGATCCTAGACTTCCAGAGGACTTAAGATCATATATTCCATCAGAAAGACCTTCCACTTCATCCACTAAACCTGTCTTAGAAAAATATTCAAGGATCCCTGCTAGAGGCACAAACTTTTCCACTTCCACAGAAGAATCAACTATGGCAGAAGAAGGGGGAGGAGGAGTCTTTAATGGAGAACACACATTATTTGGAGGGGGTAGAGGTAGAGGTAGAGGAGAAGGAGGTAGAGGTGCAGAAGGAGAAGGAGGCAGAGGAAGATGTAGAAGAGAAATGGGAAGCTCTTTTTGGTTTCCTATAGTAGATGAAGAAACCAATGCAACTATGAAAAAAATTTCACCCTCTGTCCTTCCAAACTTTTATGGACTTAAAACTAAATATTCTGAAACCTTCCTATTTGAATTTGAAGTCCTATGTAGAACCTATGACTACTTGCAAGATGCTCAAAAACTTAAACTATTCCCTTCAACATTGAAAGGAGCAGCATTAAAATGGTTTATGAGTTTGATCAACACTTCTATTAGGACATGGGAAGACATCAAACAAGTATTTCTAGAGAGGTATTTGGATTACTGCATGCCAATCAACCATAAGGAGGAAGTGTTTAAAATCCTACAAAAAGAAGATGAAAATCTGGAAGATTTGTTGGAGAGATTTAACTACAACATCAAAAGAGAAAAAATGGAAAACCTAGACCAAGATACCTTGAAAGCTCTCTTGTTGAAGACAATTAGGGATGAATGGTTAGATATCCTTAACATTATGGGAAAAGGGGATATATCTCAGCTTACATTACCTGAAATAGCTGAATTATGTATCAACCTTTTAAGAGGGAAATCTAAAACTGTAAAAGGACCAAGAGACCCCACTCTTGCAAGGGCAAGTAAGTCTGCTTCTGGGACAGTAAGTAGGGAAGAAATAGGACATATGCTTGATGAATTAAAATCTGATATCTTGGGGAGTCTTAGTGAACAAATAGACACCCTTAAGTTACAAAACAAGAAAAAATCTGAATCTGATGCCTTAGCAATATTTTGTCCCAAATGTAGAAAGAAACATGCCTTGAGAGAGTGCCCTTTGGATGCCAAAGTTGTGGAGACTTGTGTAATTTGTTCAGAAAAACATGAGACCAAGATTTTTCCTTCACTTTCGGGTCTTAAAGCTATCTTTCAAGAAGAAACTACTATAAGTTCCACAGAATCTCTCAATTTTGTCTCCAGGAGGCCTTGGCAAGGACCTCAAACACAAGGATTTCATGATTAGTTGTATAATCAACCCCCACCAAATTGGAATTCTTGGCAGTAACCTTGGCCCCAATTTCAAAATCAATCACAAACTTGGGTGCAAGGAGCACAAAATCCCTATGGAAGATACTCTCAGTATTACCAATATCCACCATCCTATCCACCATATCCACATTTCCCTCCTCAACAAAATTTTCAACAAAATCCTCAACAAAATTCTCAAAATCCACAACATCAAAATCAACCACTTCCATTACCATTTCCTTAGAAAAAAAATCAGTTGCCTGCCCAACCCATACCAAACCCCAACAATAAAAATCCTCAGAACACATACATGATAGAAGGCCAACAGTTTCCAACTTATTTGATCATTCCTTTAGACCTTAGTGATGTTCAACTTAGGTCTGGAAGAATACTTGAAAAGAGGAAACCTTCTGTAATCATACAAGAGCAAGAAAATTCTGAGGAAGATTCTCTACGGGTAAATAAAATTTTTGAAGAGAACACAACTTTCCAAGACTCAAACATTGAAAAATCAAAACAAAAAGAACCAATAATTTCAACTCCTATATTAGAACAGCCAGCAACATCCACTTCTACACCTCCCTTTTCAGAAAGATTACAAATTGGTAGGGGTGTAGAAAAACAAATTATGGTACCTAATTATGATTTCCTAGATAAGCTGATAAATGTTTGTATTAAGATCCCATTATTGCAAGCTATCAAGGAAATTCCAATCTTAGCAAAGACAATAAAGGAGTTGAGCATGAAGAAAACAAGAAAAAGAATAAGAGAGATAAAGAAAATTCAACTGGCAGGAAAAATAGCTGATATCATGATGGGTAAGATTTCTATTCCAAAGTATCTAGACCCAGGAAATCCAGTTGTTAAAATTCACATCAATGGAACTGAGATCCAAAACACACTTATTGATTTAGGAGCAGCAATCAATATTATGAGTAGACAAATCATGGATAAACTGAAACTTCCTAATCTTCTTTTTACACCCACATTATTACAATTAGCAGACAGATCTGTGATCAAAACTGATGGGGTAATAGAAGACATTCCAGTGTCCCTAGATTCTTGGGAATATCCTGTGGATTTTATGATCCTAACTCCTAAGAATAATCTAGGGGGGCATCCTGTTATATTAGGAAGACCTTGGTTAGCTACAACTGATGCTTTCATTAGTTGTAGATCTGGTGATATGTACATCTCTTATGGTAGTTCAACCAAGAAATTTACCTTGTATCCTCCAGCAAAGACAATTACAGAATTAGATGATACTCAATGGATTGAGGATGAAGAAGACTTACAACCTCTCTTCACAATTTCAGAAATTAGTGAAGATAGCCAGATTCTGAATACCTTAGAAAATTTTGAATCCTCTTCGGAATAAAAACATGAACAATTTCAAGAATAATCCAACATTGAGTTTTGATCATCAAGGCAAGTGTCTCTTTATTCCATGGATAAATTTGGCAGCTCTACAATTGAGATATTTCCAAGAAAAACCTTAAACATAAATAATAACTTAGAGAAATCTCAACAAGAGGGGCTAGTCAAGATCTTACAGAGACATTCTTCTGCATATGCATGGGAGTACACTGATATGAAAGGGATAAGCCCCAAGACTTGCACTCATCACATCTATATAGAGGAAAATTGTAAACCAATCAGACAACCTCAGAGACAGATGAATCCAAATCTTAGGGAGATTGTTAAGGAAGAATTGCAGAAATTGTTAAATGTTAACTTCATCTATCCCATTTCAGATAGTCAGAGGGTTTATCCTTTGGTAATTGTGCCAAAGAAAAATGGTAAATGGAGGGTATGTATTGACTACCGGAAATTAAACAAAGCTACTCTTAAAGATCATTTTCCCTTACCTTTCATAGATCAGGTGTTAGATACATTAGATGGAAAAAAGTACTTTTCATTTCCTAGATGGGTTTAGTGGTTATAACCAAATTCAAGTAGCACTTGAAGATCAAGACAAAACCACATTTACCTGTCCTTGGGGTACCTATGCTTACCGAGTATTTCCATTTGGACTATGCAATGCACCCGCAACATTTCAAAGGGTAGTACTAGGAATCTTTTCAGATCTAATACATTATTGTGTAGAGGTATATATGGATGATTTCACAGTTTATGGAAACACATTTGAAGAAGCCTTAACAAACTTGGAAAAAGTTTTAAAGAGATGTAAAGAATAAAATATTTCACTTAGTCATGAGAAGTGTTTTATGATGTTTACTGAAGGAATTGTTTTAGGACATCACATTTCAGGGGATGGGATTAGAGTTGATGAGTCAAAATTTGAAGTCATATTTAACTTATCTATTCCAAGTTGTCAAAAATATGTTAGGAGTTTTCTAGGATTTACAGGATATTATCGAAGGTTTATAGAAAACTTCACCAAGATACCATCTCCACTTTTCAAATTACTTACCAAAGACTGTGAATTCAAGTGGAATCCTGATTTCTAGTTAACCTTTGAGACCCTAAAAACAAAAATCTCTAAAGCACCTATTTTAAGGGGACCTAATTGGAAGTTACCTTTTCATATTTCAACAGATGCCTCAGATACAGCTCTAGGAGCAGTATTGGGACAAAAGGACTTGATTTCTTATGCCATCTATTATACAAGTAAAAATTTGACTCCTTCAGAGTTAAATTATACTGTAACTGAAAAAGAGTTTTTAGCTGTTGTTCATGCCATAAACAAATTTATACACTATATAATAGGCTATGAAACTTTTGTTCACACAGATCACTCTACAATTAGATATTTAATGAACAAATCAATTACTAATGGCAGATTCATAAGATGGTTATTGATTTTACAGGAATTCAACATTACCATTCTAGATAGGCCTGGAAAACAAAACACAGTAGCTGATTTCCTATCTAGACTCCAAAACATCAAAGACAATACTCCATTTTAAGATCAATTCCCCGATGAATATCTTTTTGCAATTTCTACTCCTTGGTTTGCTGACATTGCTAATTATTTAGTTTCAGGGAAATTTCCTTCAATAATGAATGCAAGAGACAAAAGAAAGATCATTTATGACAGTGAAAAATATTCATGGGTTGCTAATGAGTTATACAAAACAAGTCCAGATTTTATCATTAGGAGATGTGTTCGGGAAGATGAGATGCCTGAGATCCTCAAGGCATGTCATGATGAACCTTGTGGCGGACACTTTGCTGATAAAAGGACAGCTTATAAGGTCCTTCATTTAGGATATTATTGGCCATCCCTTTTTAAATATGATAAAGAGTATGTCAAAAGGTGTGACAGTTGCCAAAGGGTAGGGAAACCTTCTCCTTCAGGTGAGATGCCATTGCAGACTCAGGTACATATTGAACTTTTTGAAAAATGGGCTTTAGATTTTGTAGGACCTATTAGTCCTGTATCAAGACAAAACTAATATATATTAGTTTGCACTGATTATGTTACCAAATGGGTAGAGGCCAAGCCATTACTTTCTGCTACTGAAGCATCTATAGTTAATTTTCTTTTTGAGGATATTTTTACTCGTTTTGGTGTCCCAAGGGAAATTTTTACGGATCAAGGAGCTCAATTCACATCAAGGCTAGTGGAACAAATGATGGAGAGGTACAAAATTAGACACATAAAATCTACTCCCTATCATCCACAAGCAAATGGTCAAGTGGAATCTACTAATAAGGTCATTGAAGGGATCCTAACGAAGACTGTTCATTTGCATAGAAGAGATTGGGCATATAGGCTTCCTGAAGCCTTGTGGGCTTATATAACTACATGGAGAAGCACAACAGGCCATACTCCTTATGAACTTGTTTATGTAAAACAAGTTTTGTTTCCCATAGAGTTTTATATTCAAACTTTTAAAATGGCAGTTCAGCTAGGACTTGATCTAACAGAGGCACAAAAGCACAGATTGGAGCAGATTAATGAATTGGATGAGATCAGACAAGATGCAGTTCAGAAAACAAGTATAGTCCAGCAGCAAAGGACTAGATGGCATGATAAGTATATCAAGGAAAAGAAGTTCAAAGAAGGTGACTGGGCTCTCTTGTTTGATTCAAAGTTCAAATATTTTCAAGGTAAATTCCAAACACATTAGCTTGGACCATATGAAATTGTGAAATTTTTTGACAATGGAGCAATAAAAATTAGGACAATAGATGAAGAAGAGGTCACTTTTCTTGTAAATGGTCATAGATTGAAGCTGTATCATAAGCCACTTTCAAGAGAAGAATTTGTCAAGAGATTTCAGGAAAACATTGATGTGAAGTTGATGAAGAAGAATTTTTCTTCTTCATCAACTTAGTTGAATTTTCTAAATTCAAAAGCATAAAAAATAAAAGATAAAATAAAATAAAATAAAGTATAAACATGAAAACTAATCACTGATTAGCATGTTTATACAGAAAATATAGAGTGAAAATCAGAATATTTCTGACACTTTAGCTTTTCAAATTTGTTCTTTTTCTGCAAGCAGCTATTACAAAATCATAAGTGCAAACCCATATTTCACTTATTATTCATTTCATTCCATTCATCCATACTCCATTTCATTCCATTCATCCATACTCCACTTCATTCCATACTTCATTCATTTCATTCCATGGTCCACCTCATTTCCATCTCAGAGTTTTAAGATTGATTTCTTTCTGCAATTGAATAATACAAATCATAAGTTGCAGGTCACTTTCCATACTTCACTCCACTTCATAATTGTGATTCATTTCATTCCATTATTCACTTCACTCATACTCCATTACACCATATTTTATTATCCATTTTTAACTCATTTCATACAACATTCCATTCATGCTTCAAACCATTCCATTCCATGTTTCAAGACTTCTACAGGTACATTCTGCAATCAGTCAGACATTCTGTAGCCAGTCAAACATTCTGCGGCCAGAGATTCTGAAGGCACTATCCAGTAATCACTTGATTTAGCAGCAAATTGATCCTGCATATCCAAGAAAACAATAAAAATCAAAGGAGTTATGAGGACTGAAGATCAATGATTTTCAAAGGAGGACAAGGCATATCAAAACCACAAAAAAATCAAAGGAAAGGCAAAGGTAAAAGTTATGAAATTATTATGGTGATAGATCATGAAAGTTTTAGCATAGTTAAGTCATGTATGATTCAAAAAGTTATTTTAATTAGTCGTGTTGATCATGCCTATAAAACCTATCATAAAAACTTTGGACAAAATCCCTTTCACTCCACCATTCCAAATCATCATTTAAAACTTAAAGGTTAAGTACTGAAGTGACCTAATCAGTGACGTCACTAGCCCGAAGCATTTAGTGATGATTTTGAAATTTACACGAGAATTTGTCTGCGGTCTTTTCTTCCGTGATAGGTCTCAACTCATTAATTCGTGTGAATCATCCTCACCGCATTATACTCATTTCATAACCACTCCATATCATTTCTTTCTGTAGCCAATTCTTAGCCATTTCGGTCTGTAAAACAAAGGAAACATCTTTGAAGTAAAAACATCTCTTTAACAACCATTTTCACCATGAGCAGAGGAGCAGTAATTTGAAGGTTGAGAAAGGAAGCTATGGGTCTCATAGTAAGATCCGAACCATTTGGAACCAAGTACTTGGAAGGTTATCCACAAATCAAAGAAATGCTACAGCAGGCTAGGTGGTTACATTTTTTTGAAAAATTTAATGGTTTTCATAAAGAAGTAACCAAAACATTTGTACGGTCCTTCAATGGAGCAGAGGTTGAAATAGGAGATATTAAATTCACTATTACAGAGGCTTTCATTGCAGAAGCAATGGAATTACCCAGAAAAGGAGAACACTGGTTCAAAAATAGGGAATTTCATAATGATGCATGGAGGCAAATACTCAAAACACCAGGTATGGATGTTTCCATTTTTAAGAAAGGTATTCTTAGCTCGGCATTGAAGAACAAATGGAGGAATATGTTGCTCATTTTGCAAAAAATTATCACTTGTGAAGGAATATTTGGTACCCTCTATGTTTATCATATTCAGTTAATGATGCATTTCTCAGAAGAATAAATCAATTTTCCCTTTTTCCTACTTCATAGTCTGAAAAGAATGGCCTCTAATGTTCAAAAGAGGGTTCAATTTCTAGAAACCACTTTGTATCACCATGGTTTAGTCAAAATACTAATTGAACATCATTTGAGAAAAATAGGAGATAATTGGGATGAGTTTCTAGTGAGGAATCACTTTGAAGAACCCAAGGAATCTCCACCTACAAGCAAACCTACAAGAAGAAGCAGGAGAAGGGAAATTTCCAAAGCTGTTGAAACTAAAACTAGTAAATCAATACAAGGGGACAATGAAGAGATGATTTCTGAGAAATTGGCTGAAATTAAGAAGCAGATTAATAAGGAGAGGATAATAAGAAAATATGCCAAAGAGAGAGGTGAAAGACCATCTCAACCAAGACAGAGCCACAGACTTAGAGGTATATTGAAGAAAACAGGGGTTAGACAAACGGGAATCATAAACATTGAGGATGAAGAAACAACCACTGCTAGATCACCTGAGTACCAGTACAAGGAGGATATTGATGAAGGAGCTCCAGAGATAGACCCAGCACAGCAACAAATTTATAATTATGTTGAGACATTAGAGAAGAGAGCCTCGAAAAGTAGAGACAAAACTCCTAGCCCACTAAAATCTGCAATTGATGTCCTAAGAAGAGAAAAATATGAGTTAGAAGTGCTCAATAGGCATATCAAGAATGAGAATGAAATTTTAAGGGAGCAGGTTAAGCTGAAAGGTGATATGAATACAACTCTGTCTCTAAAAATGAAAAATTTGTACAAGGCTAGTGAAAAATTGAAGAAGAAAAACAAAAAGTTAAGCAGGGCACTTACAAATTTGAGATTCAAGTTGATCATAAGGAAGCCCAGGAGGCCATTGAATGTCAGGAAAAGCAGAGGAAGGGGCCTAGATGTCCTAGCAGAGGTCTCAAAGTACATGTATTAGTTGCATGAGGACATGCAAAAGCCTTGCAGTGGGGGTATGTTGAGCCCCAAAGATGTCCTTCTTTTCCACCACATTTCAATTCATTTCCTTTGTCCCTCATCAATTACAGGCTTGAATGATCAATAGGATTAATTAGGATTACTTTAAGAATGTATATAATGACTAACTTGCTATGTTTTCATGATTTTGTTGTTGTAGTAATTTTTTACTAGACTCGGCTACAGGAACACAGTCATTCTGTAGCCAGTCACCTATTTCGTAGCTATCTTCATGTTCACGTAGGTTCCAGGTGTCACCTCAAGGAAAAACGCATATGGTCGTATTCCACATCACTCCCCCATCATTTCTTTCTCTCCACGAAGTCTGAGCTCGAGTCTACAGGTGGTTATGCACGTGGGAAACCAAAACTAGGAGATAGACTTCTAATAGGACAAGGACTGTACAGATGTCCTTAATCATAGTACGAGACCACCACCAGAGTTCTAGTTTGATTTTAGTTGGGAAAGACATTTATTCCTATTTTATCTCAAAGACAGTTATGTAATTTTGTTATAAGTATGGCTCAGGAGACCGAGAGACAGCTAGCTAGATTTTGTTTTGTTGCTAGATCTCAGAAGACCGTAATACTCTGTTTTTTTGAAGAATTTCTCCTTTAATGAAAGAAGCATCACTTTATTGCAAGAGCCGAGTCAATCTTGAGTAGATTTGCGTGCTAATCCGGTGGTAGAGGGCCCCTGCTACCTGAGAAGCTTTGTTCATATGGTTTAGATAAGTAACTTAGCCTTGTTTTATTCCTAGTTTAATCAATTTTCTAAACTTTGTGTTTTTATACTTACTTGCAGTGGATGCCACAGTCAGTCTTATCCTTACAAACTATTCCAAAATACCACTAACATTGGATGAGATATAACTGTAGTATTTTAGGAGTTAATTACATTTTTTTTCCCGAAAATTTATGTTTTATGCTCATTTGCATTGAATGATACAGCCAGACTTGTTTTTACAAACTATTCCAAAATATCACTCATACTGAACGAGATAGGGCTATAGTATTTCATAGAATTATTTGCATTTTAGTTCAGTTGAAATACTCCAGAGGTAGATGTCACTCTAGTTTAATTCTGTCACTATATTTCAAGTTTGATAATGGCACTCTAGTTCAACTCTGTTCATTGTATTTCAAGTTAGGTTAATGGCATTCTAGTTTAGTTGTGGTCACTGTGTTTCAAGTTTGATCAATTGCATTCTAGTTTAGTGTTATCCATTGTTATTTAAGTTGTATTAACTGTCAAAATTAGACTTCACGGCCTTCATTGTTTACAAACTAATCTTGTTTTGACTTTCTATTAATGCATCATCATATGGACAGGAGTTAGTGATATCAGTTTAAGGCCTTGATTGTTCTGCAATCTTTTGCAATTTCACAAATAAGCCTTTTCCCAAAAACTATTCTATAGAATATCTAACTTTCAAATGAGGCTTAGTAGTGACAAGTTGAGCTGCAGAATGGATTAATCTTAGCATTACAAGTTAATTCAGAGTAAAAATCTTATTGTGCTACAAATAATCTTTTCCAATTGTGTTCCAATAAACCTCTAGCCATGGATGATATTCTTTGTAATATTGTAAGATGATTGTTTACTTAGGAGAACCTCATTTGCACTAAACTTGTCCTTTTCTCAAGCTATTCCAACATATTTCTAATGAATGAATTGGATGAGTTCATGTTATGAGTTATTGAGTTCATGTTGTGATTTATTTCCTTGATATGAGTCATTATCAAGCTTTGCATTTTCTGTTCTTTACTGCCATACACAGTTTAGAATAGGTTTTGCTCTGTTTTAGTGTAACCATCCACTTCTCTTTACCAACACTTGGTTCTTTTCCTTTTTAACATAAAACCATAAAACCAAAAACATCAGAAAAACACTAAACACAACGTAGTGAGAAACAGATACCTAGGCACATATAGTGCACCTCACTTTAGCAGTTTACTAGCCCTGGTTGACAATTTATGACATCAATTTAGGAACACTAAGTTGAGCACACAATAACCTTACCCTTAACCCTAACTGTAACCTTAACCTAACCTTTACCTTAACCTTAACCTTAGCCCAACCATAACCTTAACCTAACCCTAACCTTAACTTTACCCTTAACCTAATCTTAACCTTAACCTAACCCTAACCTTAAATTTACCCTTAACATTAACCTTAACCTAATCTTAACCTTAACCTAACTGTAACCTTAACCTTAACCTTAATCTTAACCTTAGCCTTAACATGAACATTAGCCTAAGCATAACCTTAACCTTAACCTTAACCTAACCCTAACCCTAACCTTAACTTTACCCTTAACCTTAAGATAAGGTTTAGGTTAAGGTTAAGCTTATGTTAATGGTAAATTCAAGGTTAAGGTTAGATTAAGGTTAATATAAGGTTAAGGTTAAGGTTAGGTTATAGGTATAGTTAAGGTTAATGTTAAGGGAAAGGTTAGGGTAAGGTTAGGGTTAGGTTATAGTTAAGATTAAGGTTAAGGTTAAAGTTAAGGTTCATTAAGGTTAAGGTTAAGGTTAAGGTTAAGGTTAGGTTAAGTTTAAGATAAGGTTAAGGTTAACGCTAAGGACCTTAACCTTAACCTTATCTTAAATTTATCCTTAAAATCAACGTTGACGTTAAATATAACCTAAACTTAACCTTAACCAAAACCTTAACCTTAACCTTAACCTTAACCATAACCTTAACCTTTAACTTTCCATTACCATAACCTTAACCTTAAACTAACCTTAACCTTACCCTTAACCTTATCTTAACATTACCTTAACCTTAACCTTCCCAATCCCTTAAGGTTAACCTTAACCTAACTTTAAGCTTATCACTAACCTGACTTTAACCTTGAATTTTCCATTAATGTAACCTTAACCTTTACTTAACCTTAATGGTTAAGTTAAGGTTAAGGTTAACCTTGACTTTACCCTTAACTTACCGTTAACCTTAAATATAACCTAACCCTAAAAATGACCTTAACTTTACCCTTAACCTTGACCTTAAACTTAATCTTAACCTTGACCTTGACCTTAACCTATCCTTAACCTTAACCTTAACCTAACCTTAACCATAATCGTAACCTTAACCTAACCTTAACTTTAACTTTACAATTAATCTAACCCTAACCTTGAGATAACCCTTAACCTTAACCTTAATCTTACCCTTAACCTTAACCTAACTAAACTCGTAACCTTAACCTTACCCTAATCTTAACCTTAACCTAACCTTAACCTATACTTTACCCTTAACCTAACCTTAACCTTAACCTTAACCTAACCTTAACCTAACGTAACCTTAACCTTGACCTTAACCTTAACTTTAACTATAACCTAACCCTAAGCTTACCCTAACCATAACCTTAACTATAACCTAATCCTAACCTTAACCTTTCCCTTAACCTTATCTTAACCTTAACCTTCACTATAACCTAACCTTAACCTTAACATTAACCTTACCCTAACCTTCCCATAACCTTCACCTTAACCTTAACCATAACCTAACCTTAACCTTAACCTTACTAAACCTGTAACCTTAACCTTAACCTTAAATTTACCCTTAACCTTGACCTTACCCTTAACCTTTACTATAACCTAACCTTAACCTTAACCTTAACTTTAACCTTAACCATAACATTAACCTTAAACCTTAACCTTAACCTTAACCTTAACCTCACACCCTTAACCATAATCTTAACCTTAATCTGACTAAACCCGTAAAATTAAACTTACCTTAACCTAACTTTAATCTTAACCTTAACCTTAACCTATCTATAACCTTACCCTTAACCTTAACCTTGACCTTAACTATAACCTAACCCTAACCTTGACCAAACCCTTAACATTAAACTTAACCTTAAACTTTACTTAACCTTAACCTTGACCTTAAACTTAACCTTAACTGTAACCTTAACCTTACCTTTACCTAACCTAACTTTAACCTTAACCCTAACCTTAACATTAATATTATCCTTGACCTTAACTATAACCTAACCCTAACCTTGACCAAACCCTTAACCTTAACCTTACTCTAATCTTAACCTTAACCTAACCTTAACCTTGACTTTACCCTTAACCTTAACCTTCACCTTAATCTTGACTTTAACCTTAACCTTAACATTAACCTTAACCAAACCCTTAACATTAACCTTAACTTAACCTTAACCTTAACCTAACCTTAAAATTGACCATAACTATAACCCAACCCTAACCTTGACCAAACCCTTAACCTTAACCTTAACCTAACCTTAAACTTAACCCTTAAACTAACCCTTAAACCTAACCTTAACCTTAACCTTACCCTTACTCTTAACCTTACCCTCAACCTAACCTACCCTTAAGGTTAACCTTAACCTTCCCATAACCATAACTTTAACCTTAACCTTAACTATAACCTAACCCTAACCTTGACCTTAACTTTACCCTTAACCTTGACCTTAACCTTAACTTTACTCTTAAACTAATCTTAACCTTAACCTAACCTTAACCTTGACTTTACCCTTAACCTAACCTTAACCTTGACCATAACTATAACCTAACGCTAACCTTGACCAAACCTTAACCTTAACCTGAAGTTAATCTTAACATTAACCTAACCTTAACCTTAACATTTTCCTTAGCCTAACCATAACCTTAACCTTAACTTTACCCTAACCCTAAACTAACCCTAACCTTCACTTTACCCTTAACCTAACCTTAACCTTAACCTTAACCTTAACCCAACCCTAATCTTAACTTTAACCTTAACCTAACCTTAACCTTAACTTTAACCTTATCTTAACGTTAACCTTACCCTAACCTTAACCTTAACCTAACTGAACCCGTAACCTTAACCTTACATTAACCTAAATTTATCATTAACCTTCCCCTAACCTTAACCTTAACCTTAACCTAACCTTAACTTTAACCTTTCCCTAACCTTACCCTAACCATAACCTTAACTTTACCTATAACCTTACCCTTAACCTAACCTTAAACTTGACCTTGACCAAACCATTAACCTAACCTGGGTAAGGTTAGGTTCAAGGTAAATTTAAGGTTGAGATTAAGGTTAAGGTCAAGGTCAAGGTCAAGAGGTCAAGGTTAAGATTAGGTTAAGGGTAAAGTTAAGGTTAAACTGAAGGTTAAGGGTAAGTTTAAGTTTAAGGTTACGGGTTTAGTCAGGTTAAGGTTAAGGTTACAGGTTTAGTCAGGTCAAGGTTAAGGTTAATGGTTTGGTAACAGTTAAAGTTAGGTTATATTGAAGGTTAAGGTTAAGTTAAGGGTAAAGTCAAGGTTAAGGTTACGTTAAGGGAAATGTCAAGGTTAAGGTTAGGGTTAATGTTAGGGGAAGGTTAAGGTTAAATTTAAGGTTAAGGTTAAGGGTTTGGTCAAGGTTAGGGTTAGGTTATAGTTAAGGTTAAGATTAAGGTTAAGGTGAAGATTAAGGTTATGAGCTTAGTGAGGTTAAGGATAAAGTTAAGGGTTTGGTCAAGGTTAGGGTTACGCTAAGTTCAAGGGTAAAGTTAAGGTTAAGGTTAGGTTAAGGGTAAAGTTACAGTTAAGGTTAGGTTCAGGCTAAGGTTAAGGTTAGGGTAAGGTTAGGGTAAGGTTAAGGGTTAAGGTTAACTTAACCTTTACCTTAACTGTAAACTTAACCTTAACGTTAACCTTAACCTTAACCTGACTAAACCCGTAACCTTTACCTAACCTTAACCTTAAGCTAACCTTAACCTTAACCTTAACCTTCCCATAACCATAACCTTAACCTTAACCTTGACCTTGACCTTACCCTTAACCTTAACCTTGACCTTACCCCATTAACCTTAACCTTAACCTTGACCTTACCCTTAACCTTAACCTTGACCTTACCCCATTAACCTTAACCTTAACCTTAACCATAACCTTAACCTTAACCTTCCAATAAAATTAACCTTAACCTTAACCTTAACCTTACCTTAACCTTACCCTTAACTTTAAACTAACCTTAACCTTAACCTTGACCTTAAACTTAACCTTCACCCTTAACCAAACCTTAACCTTTACCTAACCTTGACCTTAACTATATCCTAACCATAACCTTGGTAAGGTCAAGGTTAAGGTTACGGTTATGGTTATGGGAAGGTTAAGGTTAAGGTCATGGTTTACGTCATAATTAAGGTTAAGGTTAGGTTTAAGTCATAATTAAGGTCAAGGTTAAGGTTAGGTTATGGCTAAGGTTAAGGTTACAGGTTTAGGGAAAAATCAACGTTAAGGTTAGGGTTAAGGTTCATGTTAAGGTTAAGGTTAGGGTTAAGGTTAAGGGAAAAATCAAGGTTAAGGTTAGGGTTAAGGTTCATGTTAAGGTTAAGGTTAGGGTTAGGGGAAGGTTAAGGTTAAGGTTATGTTAAGGTTAAGGGTGAAGGTTAAGGTTTTGGTCATAAACTTAATATTAACCTTAACCTTCACCATTAACCTTAACCTTAACCTTCACTATAAACTAACACTAACCTTGACCTTAACTATAACCTAACATTGACCTTAACCTTAACCTTACCTTTACCTTACCCTTAACCTTACCCTTAACCGTACCCTTAACCTTGACCTTAACCTTCACTTAACCTAACCTTAACTATAACCTATCCCTAACCTTGACCAAACCCTTAACCTTAACAATATCTTAACCTTAACCTAACCTTAACCTTAACCTTAATATTAACCTTAACCTTAACCTAACTATAACTTTACCCTTAAACTTAACCTTGACCTTAACTATAACCTAACCCTAACCTTGACCAAACCCTTAACATTAACCTTAACCTAACCCTAACCTTGACCAAACCATTAACATTAACCTTAACATTAACCTTAACCTTAACCTTAACCTAATCTTAACCTTAACTTAACTATAACCTTAACCTAACCTTAACCTTAACCTTAACGTTAACTTTAACCTTATTCTAACCATAACCTTAACCTTAACCTAACCCTAACCTTAACTTTACCCTTAACCTTAACCTTAACCTAACCCTAACCTTAACTTTACCCTTAACATTAACCTTAACCTTAACCTAATCTTAACCTTAACCTAACCTAACCTTAACCTTGACTTTACCCTTAACCTAACCTTAACCTTAACCTAACATAACTTTAACCTTGACCTTGACCTTAACCTTAACCTTAACTATAACCTAACCCTAACCTTTACCTTACCCTTAACCTTATCTTGACCTTAACCTTCACTATAACCTAACCTTAACCTAACCTTAACCTTAACCTTCCCATAACCTTAACCTTAACCTTAACCTTAACCATAACCTAACCTTAACCTTACTAAACCTGTAACCTTAACCTTAACTTTACCCTTAACCTTAACCTTAACCTAACCCTAACCTTAACTTTACCCTTAACATTAACCTTAACCTTAACCTTATCTTAACCTTAACCTAACCTAACCTTAACCTTGACTTTACCCTTAACCTAACCTTAACCTTAACCTAACGTAACTTTAACCTTGACCTTGACCTTAACCTTAACTATAACCTAACCCTAACCTTTACCTTACCTTTAACCTTATCTTAACCTTAACCTTCACTATAACCTAACCTTAACCTTAACCTTCCCATAACCTTAACCTTAACCTTAACCATAACCTAACCTTAACCTTACTAAACCTATAACCTTAACCTTAACTTTACACTTAACCTTGACCTTACCCTTAACCTTAATTATAACTTAACCTTAACCTTAACCTTAACCTTAACCTTAAATTTAACCTTAACCCTAACCTTAACCTTTAACCTTACCCTAAACTTAACCATAACCTTAACCTTAACCATAAAATTAACCTTACCCCCTTAACCATAACCTTAAACTTAACCTTAACCCTAGCCTGACTAAACCCATAAACTTAACTTTACGTTAACCTAACTTTAACCTTAACCTTAATCTAACTATAACCTTACCCTTAACCTTGACCTTAACTATAACCTAACTCTAACCTTGACCGAACCCTTAACATTAACCTTAACCTTAAACTTTACTCAACCTTGACCTTGACCTTAACCTTAACCTTAACCTAACGTAACCTTAACCTTAACCTTACCCTTAACCTTAAACTTAACCTTGACCTTAACTATAACCTAACCCTAACCTTAACCAAACCCTTAACCTTAACCTTACCCTAATCTTAACCTTAACCTAACCTTAACCTTGACTTTACCCTTAACCCTAAGTTTCATCTTAACCTTGACTTTACCCTTAACCTTAACCTTAACCTTAACCAAACCCTTAATATTAACCTTAACTTAACCTTAACCTTAACCTTAACCTAACCGTAACCTTCATCTTAACTATAACCTAACCCTAACCTTGACCAAACCCTTAACCTTAACCTTAACCTAACCTTAACCTTGACTTTACCCTTAACCTAACCTTAACCTTAACTTTACCTTAACCTTGACTTTACCCTTAACCTAACCTTAACCTTAACCTTATATTAATCTTAACCTGGCCTTAACCTTAACCTTAACCTAACTATAACCTTACCTTAACCTAACTTAACATTAACCTTCACCTTGACCTTAAACTTAACCTAACTTGACCTAAATTTAACCTAACTTAACATAACCTTAAGGGTTTAGTCAGGTTAAGGTTAAAGTTAAGGAAAGGTTAAGCGTACAGTTAAGGTTAAGACCCATAATGGTTATGGTTAAGGTTAATGTTAAGGTTATAGTTAAGGTCAAGGTTATGGTTAAGGTTAAGGTTAAGGTTAAGTAAAGGTTAATGTTAAGGGTAGGTTATAGTGAAGGTTAATGTTAAGACCCGTAACTTTAAACCTTAACCTTAAACTTAACCTTACTATAACCTTATCTTAACCTAACCTTAACCTTAATATTAACCTTTACCTAACTAACCCTTAACCTTAACTTTAACCTTAACCTAACCTTAACCATTACCTTACCCTTAACCTAACCTACCCTTAAGGTTAACCTTAACCTTCCCATAACCATAACCTTAACCTTAACTATACCCTAACCCTAACCTTGACCAAACCCTTAACCATAACCTTGACCTTAACCATAACCTTAACCTTAACCTTCCCATAACCATAACCATAACCTTAACCTTGACCTTAGCCTTAACCCAACCTTAACCTTAACCTCATATTAACCTTAACCTAACCTTAACCTTAACTTTAAGGTTAGGTTAAGGTTAAGATGACGTTAAGGTTAGGTTAAGGGTAAGGTCAAGGTTAAGGTTAAGGTTATGGTTATGGGAAGGTTAAGGTTAAGGTTAAGGGTTTGGTCAAGGTTAAGTTTAAGGTTAAGGGTAAGGTTAAGGTTACGAGTTTAGTCAGTTTAAGGTTAAGGTTAAGGTTAAGGTTACGGGTAAGGTTAAGGTCAAGGTTAAGGTTACGTTAAGGGTAAAGTCAAGGTTAAGGTTACGTTAAGGGTTTGGTCAAGGTTAAGGTTAGGGTAAGGCTAGGTTAAGGTTAAGGTTAAGGTTAAGGGTTTGGTCAAGGTCTTAACCTTAACCTAACCTTATATTTAACCTTATCTTAACCTTAACTTTAACCTTACTCTTAACTGTAACCATAAACTTAAATTTACCATCAACCTTAACCTTCACCTTAACCTTCCCATAACCTTAACCTTAACATTACCTTAACCTTGACTTTACACTTAATGTAACCTTAACCTTTACCTTAACCTTAACCTTAACCTGACTAAACCCGTAACTTTAACCTTAACATAGGTTAAGATTAATGTTAAGATTTGGTCAAGGTTGGGGTTAGGTTATAGTTAAGGTCAAGGTTAAGGTTAGGTAAAGGTTAAACTTACGGGTTTAGTTAGGTTAAGGTTAAGGTTACGGTTATGGTTAAGGTTAAATTCAACTATAAAATTAAGGTTAGGGTTAGGTTAAGGTAAATTTAAGGTTAAGGTGAAGGTTAGGTTTAGGTTAAGGTTAAGGTTAACGTTAATGTTAAGGTTAAGGTAAAGTTAAGGTTAATGTTAAGGTTAGGTTTAGGTTAAGGTTAATGTTAAGGTTTGGTCAAGGTTAGGGTTAGGTTATAGTTAAAATTAAGGTTATAGTGAAGGTTAAGGTTACTGTTAGGTTAAGGTTAAGGTTAGGTTAAGGTTAAGGTCAAGGTCAAGGTCAAAGGTAAGGTTAAGGTTAAGGTCAAGGTCAAGGGTAAGGTTAAGGTTAAGGTCAAGGTTAGGTTATATTTAAGGTCAAGGTTAACGTTAGATTAGAGTGAAGGTTAAGGGTAAGGTTAATTTATGACCCATAACCTTAACCTTCACACTTAACCTTAACCTTACTAAATCCGTAACCTTCACCTTAACCTTAACCTTGACTTTATCCTTAACCTAACGTTAACTTTAACTATAACCTAACCTTAAGGTTAAGGTTAAGTTATGGTTAAGGTTAAGGTTAGGTTAAGGTTATGGGTTTAGTCAGGTCAAGGTTAAGGTTCAAGGTTTGGTCAAGGTTACGGTTAGGTTATGGTTAAGGGTAAAATTAAGGTTAAGGTTAGGTTAAGGTTAGCGTTACGTTATAGTTAAGGTTAAGGGTAAAGTTAAGGTTATAGGTTAAGGTTAAGGTTACGGGTTTAGTCAGGTTAAGGTTACTTTTAAGGTTACGGGTTTATTCACGTTAAGGTTAAGGGTAGAGTTAATGGGGGTAAGGTTAAGGTTAAGGGTAAGGTAAAGGTTAAGTGTAAGGTCAAGGTCAAGGTTACGGTTAAGGTTAAGGGGGTAGGGTTAAGGTTATGGTTAAGGGTAAGGTCAAGGTTAAGGTTACAGTTATGGTTATGGGAAGGTTAAGGTTAAGGTTAAGGTTAAGGGTTTTGTTAAGGTTAGGGTTAGGTTATAGTTAAGGTCAAGATTAAGTTTAAGGTTAAGGTTAAGCTTATGGAAAAGTTAAGGTTAAGGTTAATGGGTTAAGATTAGGTTAAGGGAAAGTCAAGGTCAAGGTTATGGTTAGGTTAAGGTTAAGATAAGGTTAAGGTTAAGGTTAGGGTAAAGTTAAAGTTCAGGTTAAGTTAAGTTTTGGTTAAGGTTAAGGTTAAGGTTAAGGTCAATGTTAGAGTTAGATTAAGTTAAGGTTAACGTTAACGTTAAGGTTGAGGTTAAGGGTAAGGTCATGGTTAGGTTAAGGTTAGGTTAAGGTTACGATAAGGTTAAGGTTAAGGTTAAGGTTAAGGTTAGGTTAAGGTCAAGCTTAAGGTTAGGGTTAAGGTTAAGGTTATGTTAAGGTTAGGTTAAGGTTAAGGTTAAGAATTTGGTCAAAGTTAAACTAACCTCAAGGTTAGGGTTAGATTATGGGTAAGGTTAAGGTTAGGTTAGGGTAAAGTCAAGGTGAAGGTTAAGGTTAGGGTTAGGTTGAAGTTAAGGTCAAGGTTAGGTTAGGGTAAAGTCAAGGTTAAGGTTAAGGTTAGGGTTAGGTTATAGTTAAGGTCTAGGTTAAGTTTAAGGTTAAGGTTAAGGGTAAGGGTAAATTTAAGGTCAAGGTTAGGGTTAGGTTATAGTTAAGGTTAAGTTTAGGTTAAGGGTAAAGACAAGGTAAAGGTTACGGGTTTAGTAAGGTTAATGTTAAGGTCAAGGTTAGGTTAAGGTTAAGGGTGAAGGTTAAGGATATGGATATTAACCTTAACCTTAACCTTACCCTTAACCTTCACCCTTAACCTTAACCTTAACCTTAACCATAACCTAACCTTAACCGTGACCTTAAGTATAACCTAAACTCGTCCTTAACCTTAACTTGACCTAACATTAACTTTACCTTAAACTTAAACTTAACCTTAACCTTAACTTTACTCCTAACCTTACCTTTAACCTTCACCTTAACCATAACCTCGAATTTATGCTTAACCTAATCTTAACATTAACCTTAACTTTACTCTTAACGTAACCTTAACCTTGACCTTAACCTTAACCTTAAATTTATTTTTAACGTTACCCTTAACCCTTAACCTAACCATAACATTAACCTTAACCTAACCTTAACCTTACCCTTAGCCTAATCTTAACCTTAACCTAACCTTAATGTTAACCTTAACCTCACCCTTAGGTTATCCTAATCTTAACCTAAGGGTAAGGTCAAGATTAAAGTTAAGGTTAAGGTTAAGTGTAAGGTTAAAGTAAGGGTAAGGTTAACTTTAACCAAAACTTAACCTTAACCTTGACCTTAACTATAACCTTAAACTTAACCTTACTAAACCCATAACCTTAACCTTACTTTTACCTTAACCTTAACCTTAACCTTAAGGTTAAGGTTAAGGTTAAATTGAAGGTGAAAGTTAAGGGTAAGGTTAATGTTAAGGTTAAGGTTAAGGTTAGGTTAAGGTTATAGTTATGGTTAGGGTTAATGTTAGGGGAAGTTTAATTAAGGTTAGGGTTAAGGTTAGGGGAAGGTTAAGGCTAAAGTCAAGGTTAAGGGTAAAGTGAAGGTTAAGGTTATGTTACAGTTAAGGTTAAGGGTTTGTTAAAGGTTAGGGTTAAGTTAAGGTGAAGGTGAAGGTCAAGTAAAGGTTAAGATAAGGTTAAGGGTAAGGTTAAGATAAGGGTAAGGTTAAGGGTAAGGTTAATGCTAAGGTTAAGGGTTTGGTCAAGGTTAGGGTTAGGTTATAGTGAAGGTTAAGGTTAAGTTAACAGTAAAGTCAAGGTTAAGGTTAGGTTAAGGTTAAGATTAGGTTAAGGGTAAAGTTAAGGTTTAGGTTAGGTTAAGGTTAAGGTTATAGTTAAGGTCAAGGTAAGATAAGTTTAAGGGTAAGGTTAAGGTTACGAGTTTAGTCACGTTAACGTTAAGGTTAAGGTTAAGTTTAAGATTAGGTTAAGGTTAAGGTTAAGGTTAGGTTAAGCTTAAGCTTAAGGTAAAGGGTAAGGTTAGGGTTAGGTTATAGTTAAGGTCAAAGTTAAGGTTAAGGGTAACAAAACCCTTAGCCTTAACCTGAAACTTTACCCTAACCTTAACCTTAACTATAACCTAACCCTAACCTTGACCAAACCCTTAACCTTAACCTGACTAAACTCGTAACCTTAACCTTAACCTTACCCTTAAACTTCACCCTTACCCTTAACCTTAACCTTAACCTCACTAAACCTGTAACCTTAACCTTAACCTTAACCTAACCTTAACCTTAACTTTATCTTTAACCTAACCTTAACCATAACCTTAACCTTACACTTACCTAACTCTAACCTTAACCTGACCTTAACCTTAACTTTACCCTTGACCTTAACGTTAACTTTACCCTTGACCTTAATCTTACTCTTAACCTTAACTTTACCCTTAACCTTAATCTTTACCCTTACCTTAACCTTAACCTTAACCATAAATTTAACCTTTACCCTAACCTTACCCTTAATCTTAACCTTGACCATACCCTTAACATTAACCTTAACCTAACCTTAACCTTGATCTTAACTATAACCTAACCCTAACCTTGATGAAACCCTTAACATTAACCTTAACCTTAACCATAACCTTAACCTTAACTTTACCCTTAACCTAACCTTAAATTTATCCTTAACCTTAACCTCAATCTTAACCTTGACTTTACCCTTAACCTAACCTTAAGGTTAACGTTAATTTAGGTTAAGGTAAGGTTAAGGTTACGGTTAGGTCAAGGTTAAGGTTAAGGTTAACGTTATGGATAAGTTAAGGTTAAGGGTAAGATAAGGTTAATGTTAAGGGTTTGGTTAAGGTTAGGGTTAGGCTATAGTTAAGGTTAGGGTTAAATTACAGTTAAATTCAAGGTTAACATTAGGTTATGGTTGAGATTACGGTTAAGGTTAGGTTAGGTTAAGGGTAAGGGTAAGGTTAAGGTTAAGGTTAAGTTTAACCTAACCTTAACCTTTACCTAACCTTAACCTAACCTTAACCTTTACCTAACCTTAACCTAACCTTAACCTTTAACTAACTTTAACCTTAACCTTAACCTTAACCTTGACCTTTGTTAGGTCTCTGTAATTTATTAGCAAGATTGGGAGAGTCCAATCACAGAGTTAACATCATTTCAACCAAACTTTGGGATTCTAGGATCTAGCCCTCCTGAATCCGGAGAGGGATCTCTCCAATATGTGCAAAGATGGATATTGTCTTTGAAAAGATTAAGGTAATGATATTAGGCTAGTTATGAAGGCCAAGGGTTTTGTTTGTTTTGTTTTGGATGGTTGAGCATGAAATGTTACTTGAGGGGAAAGTCCTAAGTGCAAAAAGTTTCAAAAGTGAGAAGTTGCAAGCAAATAGAACAGATTTGGTAGACAGATAGATATAACGCTGGTTTTTAGTCCATTGGGCTATGGAGTCATATCTGGGCTTTAATTGAACAACAACATCAAGTGTGATCCAAGGGGCAAGTCATCTATGTCTAAGGATCTCTTTAAATTTTGATTTATGGAATGGAGTGATACATCAAGAAGGGGAATTAAACAGATGCAGAACGAAGAGCAGCCTAGGATCTGATAAGTATTTTTAAACCAGTCAGCCTTTGACAAACACTTTAAGAAGGACACAAAAGCAGACTAGGATCTGGTAAGTACTTTTAAACCAACCAGCCTTTGACACACTTCCAATAGAAAATATACAAAACAAGGGGAAACACAACGATAACACAGAATGGTCTAAGATCTAGCAAGTGCTTCTAAACTAGCCAGCTTTTAACACATTCCAAGGGAAACAATCTGTTAGTTATGTAGACAAGTCTGGGACCAGGGCTAACCATATCTTCCTTCAGTTCATCATCACATAATATATACTGAAAGTAACGTTCAGAAATAATATTCAGCTAGGACGATAAAATGAGGGAACGCCAGCCTTCTCATGCCTAAACTGAATTAAGTCATTCCTGAATAACACAGATTGGAAGAAAACATTCAAATAAAGATTTCTCAGCCAGAGAAGGTTACTGATATACAGCAGGTCATAACCCTGTTTAAACTGTTCTTTACAGTGGAAAATGAAACAACATGAAAACATAAATAAAACAACAAGTTACAAATGAGAATAACATCACCGTCAATATAGATCAGGATCCCATGAAACAGCTTTTATATTGATGTCAAACCAGCTACAAACTTCAAGTCCAATGTTTTAGTTCAGCAATCATCTTCACTATTCAACCTAACTACTCTAGCACAAACAGAGCTTCAAGGGCCAGTGAATACTATGTACAAAAAGAAGTCTCAAGCTCAAGTGTATTTCAAAGTTCTGAAACCAACAATTTCTCATCTTCTGTAGAAGTACTTATAGGAAGATGAGGAGGTGAGATTTTAACAAAATATCTCAAGGACAGTTAATGCAGAGTGAAGACTTCTCGGCCCTTTGAGAGGCATCGATTGGAGAAATTACAGGTGGAAGTGCTGCATTAACTTTTATATTTGTGATTTAAAACTCGAAGTGAGTTTTATTTGACTTTGAGGCTCATATGCTGTGTGAAATAACTCCACAGACAGTTGTTGCATCAGTTTCCTGTGGCGTAATTAACTCCCTGGATGCGCTGAAGGTAGATATTTCTTTAAGCAATAACTTCGGCCTCTGTTTGAAAGGTTTGAGGCAACAGGTGGCTCTTTGTAGTAGCTGAGGAATAAATTTTCCTCAGTTGAAGCGGTGGAAACCTTTCTGTCATCAAAACATTTATGATTTTCTTTTTAAACTGTGTTTTATATTGGGGATTAGGCTTTTGATAACGGTCTTAGCTGTAATCCCCAAAAAACCGTCTTCAATCTTTATCTGCTGTGCTCTGTCTTCAAACTGATACTCTTTAACTGTTTTTGAATTGATGTGCAGAGGCCGCGCAAGCCTTCGTGTGCTATCAATGCTCATGAAACATTGATTAAACTTCGAATCAAAACCTGCAAATGGTTCCCTATGGTAGATCGTGGGCGCAGGAATCGTCATTCCCACCTCCGACGTTTCTTTATAATACACAGAGAACCATTGAAATCACCTGCAAAAAAACACAAAACAATTAAGAAATCCTGCGTTTTTTTTTTGGTTTTAAACTGCTTCAGATGGCGGTGGAGGAGCATAGCCATTGGATGAGGACAACCAACGGTGGAGATCTTCATAGAAAGGCAAAAAGGATAGCGGGAGAAGAATAAGGAGGGGCAGTTTTGGACCGTCCGATCTGGACACGTGGACGGTCCATATCTAATCGGAGGGTCTCAATCGGGGGTGGCACAAAAGGGGATGCGATTGAACTTTGCGATTGAGTCCTTTGCGATTGAGCGCTGGCCGTTGATCTGAGGACCAGATCGACGGCGGGGAATGAATCGGAGGTAATCGCAAGGGGGTGAAACATTGCGATGCGATTTTGCGCGGAGGGCTGCGATTAGCGCTTGGGACTTATGATGAGGGCGCATTGGGGAAGTGGTTTAGGGCTTAGCCCGAGGGGCTTAGGTCCATAAAAAGACTTTGTATTTTTATGATTTTTTCACGGTTTTTTAATGGAAACAAAGGGTGCCGAAAGGGTTAAAAAGTGAGTTTTTAACCATGGGAAGGGTGATTTATGAAGGGAAGAAAGGAAAAGATGAATAATAGAGGAAAAATATGGAAAAAAGGGAAAGGAAAAGAAGGTTAATTTTGAGTGGGAGAAAGGGAAAAGGGATGGCTTTGCAGCAGTTTCCTCTTTGTATTTCAGCAGAAATTTCAGAGTATGAGATGAGAACAGCAATGAGGATTTTGGACAGAGACATGAGGCCTACAAGGAGTCTTCAAGAGCCATCAATTTTTAGTGATAAAATTTGTTCCTTGGAGGCTCAAAAAAAAATCTTAGCCACCTTTTGGTATAACAAAATATTATAGGTGGCTAACAGTGGCTCCACTTGGGGATGGTGCCTTCTTGAAGGCATCAAGAATTCAGACTTGATTTCTCTGGGACGCCGACTTGTGCCTGATCCATTGGGCTGTCCTTCCTTTGCTGGATGATCTGGTTCTGAAAACATATTCAGCAGCCATGAAAATAATGGATTTTCATCTACAAGCTTTCTACCTACCCAATCCTACTGATCTAACATTTTTTCTTCTTAGAGTGCACTTTGATTGGCAAACTCTCTTACAACATTTTATTCTTTTGAAAGCATGAAATCTAATCTATTTCTAATCCTTATTTCTCCCTAAACTCAGATTAAACAGTTGAGCTCAGATATTTCTCTACCTAGTCTACTGTTTGTTGGGATTAAACAGTCCAACAAACTTTCATTCTCTAAATTCTACAACAGAAATTTAAAAATAGTCAAGTCAAGATTGAGCTGTTCGACTTGCTATGATCTATGGCATAAAAACAAGTTGCTCATAGATTATTCTTTGCAGAAAATTAAATCAAAATGGAAGGCTTAAGATCTGAAAGTTTCTCATTATGGCATTCTTTTCTTTACAGCTCTGTTTTTAATTTTGTTTTGAGCTGTCTCTTTCTTGATATCTGATTCAGATTTTGGGAAAATAAGAACCAGTTTTTCTCTTTTATGACTCAGAAAAATAAAACAGCTTTGAGTCATCTCTCTTTGGAAACTTTGGTTCGGATTTTGAACATATTTGAACCTTTAATTTCTATCCTAATCTATCTACTGATAAGCCAAGATTAAACAGTTTGGCAAATCAAATTCACTACCCTATCAGCAGAAAATTGAAAGCTAATTAGTCAAGATTAAATAGTTTGACTAACTAGAAGTGTGTTTTGCAGGAGTGGCATTTAAGCTTGCACACTTTCAGATTTATTTCTCTTTTTGGCATGAGGCTGTGCCTTTCTTGTTTTTCATTTCTGCCCTCTTTTCTTTCTTTCTTTGTTTTTGTATTTTTTGATTTTTATAACTTTGAATGCAATGATGGATGAAATTTTTACAATGGAAAAAAGAAAAAAAAAGGCTTAAAAACATATCATGAATCAAGATAAGTAATGCTTGAGTATTCTGCCATTGACTGGACCCCCAAACAAATCCGTTCCATCCAGCTCTTGTAAGAAGAATGCATTGTTTCCAGCAACTGAATGAATAGAGTAAGGGCCAAGCCATAGATTGTCAAATTTACCATGCTTTCCCTTATCTTCTCTCTTTGAATCCCACTTTAACACTTTGGCCCCAATCTTGAAATTGCTGGCCTTTGTTCTTCTCTCAAAAATCTTCTTAATGCTGTCCTGTTTCTGCAATGTTTTGTTGTACACTTCCTCTCTGATTTGCTGAAGATGAATGGTCCGATTTATTCTTCTGATCATGTCATTATCTTCAGTCTGCAACTCTTGAATTAACTTCATAACTGGTACTCCAAGGCTGTTAGGAAAAATTGCATCTGTACCATATACAAGCTGGAAGGGTGACATACCAATGGATTTTTTCAATGTTAATCTGTCAGCCCACAGTGCATAGATCAGCTTCGTGTGCCAAGACTTCTTATTGTCTTCCAACAGTTTCTTCATTATGTTCACTAAGCTTTTTTTGGAGGACTCTGCAAGTCCATTACCTTGAGGGTAATAGGCTGTGGAGTGCCCAGTTTTATTTGGTATTTATGACAGAAGTCAACCATTTTCTTGCTTCTAAATGTTGTTGCATTATCCGTGATGATCTTGGTAGGGAAGCCAAATATGGAAAGGATATTGGTTTCTATGAACTTTATAATAACTGAATCATTGACTTGCCTACAAGGAATGGCTTCTATCCATTTAGTGAAATATTCTGTGGCAGTAAGGATCCATCTATGCTGGGCAGAAGATGAGGGATGGATTTCACCTATGAAGTCAAGTCCCCACTGTTGAAAAGGAGCTTCAACAGTGATTGGATGCAGAGGAAGGGGTACTAATTTTCTCTTGCCCTCAAACAATTGGCATTTATGGCAAGTAGTTATCATTTTGTGAACATCAGGAAAAAGGGTGGGCCAAAAGAAACCAACCCACAAAATTTTGTTGGCTGTTGACTTCCAGTACAAATGGCCTCCACACTCTCCTTCATGAAATTCCTGCTTAATCCTCTCTGCATCAAACTCAGGCAAACATTTAAGCAATATACCACTAGCATTTTTCCAATAAAGACACCTATCTATAATGCAATAGTTTACTGCTTTCAGTTTTAAGAACCTTGCCTTTGTTTTCGATAAACCAGGAGGCGTGTTTAAATTAAGCAAAACATAAACGATATCAGCATACCAAGGAGAATTCAGAAAATGGTTTTCAATAATGGGAGTTGAGAATTCTTCTTGGTTGTCCAAAGCATTAATCACATTAATATCAAGAACTTCAAAATTGGATTCAGCCATTAATCTAGCTAGACCTTGGCCTTTGATGAGTTTAGTGGGTTTTATCTCTAAATCATATTCAAGAATAATAGCAATCCACTTACCTCTCTTGCCATCTGGATCTTGTGTTAGAATGTCTTTTACAACTGAATTTGGGACAAAGGCAATGATGTGTGAGTGAAGGATGTATACTCTGAAGTCTTTCAATGCTTTAACCAAAGCAAAAGCTTGATTTTCCATAATATTATACTTCAAAGGGGCATCCCTCAATGCCTTGCTAAAGAATGCAATAGGTTGCTCTTGTCCTTGTGGATTTTTCTGTAAAAGGACAGCAGCAATGGTATGTTCTGATGCAAACGAGAAGATATAAAAATCTTTTGAAAAATCAGGGCTTATGAGAACCGGTGTTTTGGTTAATGCTTGTTTCACCAGCTCAAAAGATGTCTTTGCTTCCAAGGTCCATTTATCCCTTGCTCCTTCTTCAACATGTTTGTGATATTTCTAAGGAGCTCTGCCAAGTTAGGGATGAACCTTCTCAAAAAGTTAATCTTTCCAATGAAAGACTGCAACTCTTTGATATTTCAAGGATGAGAGATTTGCAATATAGCCTCAATCCTCTTTGGATCTATCTTTATACCCTTTTCTGAAATAATGTGTCCAAGAAGCTTACCTTCTTGGAGACCAAATAGTGTCTTCTTAGGGTTTAAAGATATTCCAAACCTTTTGCACTTCTCGAAAACTTTTCTCAAATGTTCTAAATGTTCTTCATCTGTTTTTGAAAACACAGTGACATCATCTAGATAGATAATGATGAAAAATCCCAATTCTTCCGAGAATGCTATGTCCATGGCTCTCTGAAAGGTTGCTCCAGCGTTCATTAGACCAAAAGGCATCTTCACATACATGAAAGTGCCCCATGGAGTAGTGAAAGTTGTCTTTAATTGATCAGCAGGGTGAACTAAAATCTTATTATACCCTGAATAGCCATCAAGCAACGAAATCCTTTTAGACCCCACCACCTTTTGTAAAATGTGATCCATTTTTGGTAAAGGGTAGTTGTATTTTAACGAAGCTTTGTTTAAGTCTCTAAAGTCTATACGAAGCCTGATTTCTCCAGTCTTCTTCCTAACGGACACCAGATTAGATACCCACTCAGAATATCTAATAGGGACAATAATGCCAACATCATACATTTTCATGATCTCCTTCTGAACCAATGGCAACTGGACAGGGTTTATTCTGCGCAGTTTCTGTTTAAATGGTTTTTGGTTTTCTTTAAGAGGGATTTTATGCTGTATTATTTCGGTGTCATAGGATTTGAGATCTTCGTAACTCCAAGAAAAAACATCAGAAAATTCTTGGAACAGCTTTATGTATTTGAGTTTAATGTGAGCTGGCAAAGTTTTGGACAGTTTGATCATTTTCGGTTTTTCCTCACTACCTATATTGCTCTCCTCTACTTCAGTCTCTACAGGTTCCAGTTTTGGTTTATTGGCCACATCATTAAAATCGAACAACTCCTCTAGAGGCGTTAGACCACTCGGAAAATTTTCATCTTTAGACTGCAGAGTTTGTAATTCTTCCGTTTCTAACTCTGCACTTAATTCTATTTTGTTCCTAAGTTCGTTAGACAATAGGTTAATATTGGCAGGTTGAGGAGACGATTCTTCTTCACCAAGAAAGTTTTCTTCACTGCAGTCTGTATCATAATCTGAATCTGAACTGTAAAGTTCGAACTCATTTCTGAATTGCATGAAGTCTTCTATTTGTTTGTCATTGTCAAACACTTGCCAATATTTTTCGTTATCAGGCACTGCCGGTCTAAATTTTATCGGAGTTGTGTTGTCTCCAGTCTCATATGGCGTTAGACATGTTCTGGCCGCAAAGGCTAAATTGTGGGCCATAATGTTCTTTTTCCTTGGGATGAAACTTAGGTTTGACTCCTCAAATGTTGTCAACAGATCCATGACGTCATTTTGATAGGCTCTAAGTCTGGGATGATTCGCATTATACTCCCCATTGACTTGCCTAATGATTAACTCAGAATCCTCGTACACATTAATTCTTCTGGCTCCTAATTTCTTCAAGAGATGCAAGCCTAAGAGAAGGGATTCATATTCCGCTATGTTGTTGGAACACTGAAATTTTAATTTGCATGAGATGCATTCTGTGTGGTTGTTTTCAGTGTTAATGATCCAAACCCCTGCACCAGCATTATTTCTAGTGCATGACCCATCAAAATACATACTCCATAAAGGACTGTCTTTGGTTTCGTCTGTTTGGTGATTGTCCTTTTTAACTATGGTGCCTTCTGACTGTTCATGATTAGCAGCACCCAATTGAATTTGTTTTGACTCCTCAAATTCTTCAATAGATTGAGGGATGTTGCCGGAAATGTTAGGGGTATTTTCTGGGTTGTTAAGTCCTAACAACAATGGGCCCATAACCGACAAATCAAGACCTATGCTTTGTTTACTAATGTTTTCACATGTGGCAAACTGTTTGGACACTTCTGCGTTATTATACTCTTCTTCCCTGTCAGCCTTTAATTCTGTTAAAGTGACTTGTTCACTAGGAGTTTCATTGTTAAACATGATAAAATAATCAAGGCCTGTATTGACAGAATATATAGGAGAGTTTCGTGGTCTGTCTTGACTTGTAACCGTGTATTGCATATGAGACTCCCTGTAAAGTCTTCTGGTTTGATTGAAAACCGGGATGGTCGCATATGTCATGTCCATCCGCATAGTCCCCTGTAACTTAGCTCCCCAGGATCTTGATAATAGCATTCCATACTTTGGGGGGACATCAGCCACAACAATGTCCATGAGTAAACATTTGGCTGGAATCTGGGCTAGGTTAACACAGAGGTCTTTGATCAATCCTAGACATTTCACCCTATTTGAGTCATAGGAGTATAGGTCTTTGTAGGGTCTGGTAATTTCTAAACCAAGGCTCTGCATCACAGCTTTAGGCATTAAATTATGAGAAGCCTCGGAATCATGCATAGCGTTGTGTAGAATTTTTTCATGAATGTTCAAACTCACATAAAAGGGAGGAACTGGTCCTTCTTGAAACTTCCCTTCAATCTTAGGGCCAAAAATCAACTCTGGTAGGTCGTCACTAAGATTAAATGTATCTCCATTTTCCTCTATATTTAAAACCTTCAAAATTTGGTTCCTATATACATGTTGGGCAGCTAACTCAGTTAATGGAACAGAGATTTTGATCTTTAAGATTTCCTGTTCAAGGCTAAAAGGGGTTTGATTCTTCGAAGCACTTGTTTCAACCTTATTAGCTGTCACTCTATCAACAATTACAGCATGCTGATTTGTTTTACTTGACACAACTGTTGTAGAAGGATTACTAGCTGAAGTGTTAGTACTGCTGATGTCTTCACTCTGTTTTTCAGAATTTTGAGTGTTTTTCTCCTTATCCTTATCAGAATTAACAGCCACTGTTTTGTCTTTTTGTTTGGCTGTTTTGGGTTTAGCTGCGGTGCTGCTTTGAGAGGATTTGTCAGAGGTTTTGGTGTTGGGGGCTTGTTGATTGGTCTTGCTTCTAAGGTCATATTCTCTTTGAGGTTCTATGACGACATTTTCCATGTCCCAATAATAATTTTCATTATCATTTCTTTTGTCGTCGTAAGGTGTGTAAAGACCTTGTTTATTATCATAATGAACCTCAAAGTCATCATCCTCTTCCCCAAACATGTTGATATCCTCTTCCTCTGCTATGTCTTCTATTTGTTCAACCTCACTTACATAGTTTTGATGAAAGGGAGGAGTGATCTGTTGATCATCTTCCCTGGGTCTGTTTGGAGGTTGGCTCCTTCTAACATTCTGATTTTGGTTTCTATTTTGAGGAGCAGTTTGATTTTGATTTGCTTATGCTCTCTTAATTATGCTCATCTCTTTCATCATTTCTTCCATCATTCTCTCCATATTTGAGCTTGAAGTGGAAGGGGTGGATTCCTCTCTAAAAGATACTCTCTTCTCGCTCTTCATTCTTGCTCTTTTCTCCATCAAGTTTACTTCCACAGAAAGAGCACCCCTTTGCATGTCTTCAAGAGTTGCAAAGACTCTTTCTCTAAGTGAATATGTCATGTCTGGATCAAAACCTTCAGGAAATTTGTTTAAATCTGAGCCCTGAGGAGGTTTTAGTTCAGGGGAAAGTGCATTATAGACGCTGTTAAATCTGGTACAATAATATTGTACACTTTCCCCAGGGTTCCTATGGAGATTGTTATAGTCAGCAAGGACTTGGAGAGGATTCTTCCTCACTTCCCATTTGTTTAAGAATGCTTGATGGAAGGCTTGGAGATCGTTAATACTATGGGGGATTAAACCTTTAAACCATTTTCTTACTTCCCCCCCCAAACTTTGAGCAAATAGTCTCAACCTGACAGATTCATTATCAATTTCATTTCTGTCAAAGTAGTCATTCATCTTGTCCACATGTTGAGACGTTGTTATGGTATTATTAGCATCATATAATGGAATTTTGGACTGATAGTCCTGTGGAAGATTGACTAATGGTACAGGAAGGACTAAGGGAGCATACCATGTTGCCATGGCAGGAGGTAGAGGTGGATTTATAGAAGGGAAAGTGGGCTGGGGTGAAGTGGTTTGAACAGTGGATGTAGGGTGAGTAGAAGTGGATGGACCAGGAGTAGACTGTTGAGATGATCTTGGATGAGAGACACCTAAATTGTGAAGGAAATGTAAATTAGGGGGTGTTGTTTCCCTGCTACCAGGATGTTCACTTGTTTCAGGAGATGAAAGTGAAGATTCAGAGTCTAACTGGATTATATCATCAAATGACCTAGTCCTAAATGGGTTCACTAAGTCAGCTTGTGATTGTTGCAGAGCTGAAAGATTTTCAGGGACTGAATTAGCTCTTAAGGGTGATCTGAAAACAGTTAATAATTTAACCTTAGGAGACTTCCAAAGGATACTTTCTGGATTATCAACTATCTCAGGTGGGTTAGGGTCTGGATGGGCTCTAGTGTGAATCTTTTTAGAAGCCACTATGTTATGTTGTTTTAGACCTAAAACAAGAGAAGTTCAACCAGATATGACAATCTTAGAGAGGTTCACCAATCTGTTTTACGATTTCAAATCCCACAGTCCTCTAACTGAGTTTGAATGATTTTATAATGATAAGGGTTCTTCCCAGTGGAGTCTTAAGGTCTGTTCAGGATTGTGGAGTCGCCAGGTGGAAAGTTCAGAGTTTTTTCAAAGGAGTACACTGTCCACCACAGTTTTTGTGAAACATTCCTTTCAAGGATATCTCAAAACACAACAAACTCTAACCAGAGGTTGACTGGGAGGGCATTCACCAGATATGTCACCCCCAAAAGAGGATGAGACCCGGAGGCTACCTAGCCCTTTCTAGACTCTGTCTAAGAGTATAAAGTAAAACACATCAAAGACGTACAAAAGATATCAAAACTAGTGTTTTACTACCAATCTGAAATGTTTTTTGCATTTTCTAAATTGCTTTTATTTGTGGTTCGGAAGAATATCCTAACTTTGCCTCAAAACTTAGCTACAGTTATGAAACAAAGACAGTCTATCCTTATGGCTAAGCTAGCTGATTTTCCAAGGTTAGATAAAAACTCGAAAGAATCCTAGGACTGACCTAGTTTGTCACTGATTCAATTGAGTTTCATCTTAATTACCATTTCTTGGTAGTGCTTGAAAAGGCTGCTTTTGACTCTCAAAATGTTATGAAGATTCTGGGTAAGGGTCCCCAGCGGAGTCGCCAGAAATGTTAGGTCTCTGTAATTTATTAGCAAGATTGGGAGAGTCCAATCACAGAGTTAACATCATTTCAACCAAACTTTGGGATTCTAGGATCTAGCCCTCCTGAATTCGGAGAGGGATCTCTCCAATATGTGCGAAGATGGATATTGTCTTTGAAAAGATTAAGGTAATGATATTAGGCTAGTTATGAAGGCCAAGGGTTTTGTTTTGTTTTGGATGGTTGAGCATGAAATGTTACTTGAGGGGAAAGTCCTAAGTGCAAAGTTTCAAAAGTGAGAAGTTGCAAGCAAATAGAACAATTTTGGCAGATAGATAGATATAACGCTGATTTTTAGTCCATTGGGCTATGGAGTCATATCTGGGATTTAATTGAACAACAACATCAAGTGTGATCCAAGGGGCTAGTCATCTATGTCTAAGGATCTCTTTAAATTTTGATTTATGGAATGGAGTGATACATCAAGAAGGGGAATTAAATAGATGCAGAACGAAGAGCAGCCTAGGATCTGATAAGTACTTTTAAACTAGTCAGCCTTTGACAAACACTTTAAGAAGGACACGAAAGCAGACTAGGATCTGGTAAGTACTTTTAAACCAACCAGCCTTTGACACACTTCCAATAGAAAACATACAAAACAAGGGGAAACAAAAAGATAACACAGAATGGTCTAAGATCTAGCAAGTGCTTCTAAACTATCCAGCTTTTAACACATTCCAAGGGAAACAATCTGTTAGTTATGTAGACAAGTCTGGGACCAGGGCTAACCATATCTTCCTTCAGTTCATCATCACATAACATATACTGAAAGTAACGTTCAGAAATAATATTCAGCTAGGACGATAAAATGAGGGAACGCCAGCATTCTCATGCCTAAACTAAATTAAGTCATTCCTGAATAACACAGATTGGAAGAAAACATTCAAATAAATATTTCTCAGCCAGAGAAGGTTACTGATATACAGCAGGTCCTAACCCTGTTTAAACTGTTCTTTACAACATGAAAACAGAAATAAAACAACAAGTTACAAATGAGAATAACATCACCGTAAATATAGATCAGGATCCCATGAAACAACTTTTATATTGATGTCAAACCAGCTACAAACTTCAAGTCCAATGTTTCAGTTCAGCAATCATCTTCACTATTCAACCTAACTACTCTAGCACAAACAGAGCTTCAAGGGCCAATGAATACTATGTACAAATAGAAGTCTCAAGCTCAAGTGTATTTCAAAGTTCTGCAACCAACCGCCCTTTTTTTCCTCTTCGGTAGAAGTATTTATAGGAAGATGAGGAGGTGAGATTTTAACAAAATATCTCAAAGACAGTTAATGCAGAGTGAAGACTTCTCGGCCCTTTGAGAGGCATCGATTGGAGAAATTACAGGTGGAAGTGCTGCATTAACTTTTATATTTATGATTTAAAACTCGAAGTGAGTTTTATTTGAATTTGAGGCTCATATGTTGTGTGAAATAACTCCGCAGACAGTTGTTGCATCAGTTTCCTGTGGCGGAATTAACTCCCTGGCTGCGCTGAAGGTAGATATTTCTTTAAGCAATAACTTTGGCCTCTGTTTGAAAGGTTTGAGGCAACAGGTGGCTCTTTGTAGTAGCTGAGGAATCAATTTGCCTCAGTTGAAGCGGTGGAAACCTTTCTGTCATCAAAACATTTATGATTTTCTTTTTAAACTGTGTTTTAGATTGGGGATTAGGCTTTTGATAACGGTCTTAGCCGTAATCCCCAAAAAACCATCTTCAATCTTTATCTGTTGTGCTCTGTCTTCAAACTGATACTCTTTAACTTTTTTTGAATTGATGTGCAGAGGCCGCGCAAGCCTTCGTGTGCTATCAATGCTCATGAAACATTGATTAAACTTCGAATCAAAACCTACAAATGGTTCCCTTTGGTAGATCGTGGGTGTAGGAATCGTCATTCCCGCCTCCGACGTTTCTTTATAATACACAGAGAACCATTGAAATTACCTGCAGCAAAACACAAAACAATTAAGAAATCCTACGTTTTTTGGGTTTAAACTGCTTCAGATGGCGGTGGAGGAGCGTAGCCGTTGGATGAAGACAACCAACGGTGGAGATCTGCATAGAAAGGCAAAAAGGATAGCGGGAGAAGAATAAGGAGGGGCGGGCGGACCGTCCGATCCGGACACGTGGACGGTCCATATCTAACCCGAGGGTCTCAATCGGGGTGCAAGCGTGCGATGCATTGGAACTTTGCGATCGAGTCCTTTGCGATTGAGCGCCGGGGCCGGCTGATCCGAGGACCCGTATCGCACGGCGGGGAATGAATCGGAGGTAATCGCAAAGAGGTGAACATCGCGATGCGATTTTTCTGCGGAGGGTTGCGATTAGCGCTTGGGACCCCAGGATGAGGGCGCATTGGGGAAGTGTTTAGGCTTACCCCGAGGTTATGTCCATAAAAAAGACTTTGTATTTTTAAGGATTTTTCACGGTTTTTTAATGGAAACAAAGGGTGCCGAAAGGGTTAAAAAGTGAGTTTTTAACCATGGGAAGGGTGATTTATGAAGGGAAGAAAGGAAAATATGAATAATAGAGGAAAAATATGGAAAAAGGGAAAGGAAAAGAAGGTTAATTTTTGAGTGGGAGAAAAGGAAAAGGGATGGCTTTGCAGCAGTTTCTTACAGGAAATCAGCAGATTTAATAGGAAAAGTAATGAAGATTTTGGACAGAGGCATGAGGCCTAAAAGAGAGTTCAAGAGCCAACAATTTTTAGTGATAAAATTTGTTCCTTGGAGGCTCAAAAAAGATCTTAGCCACCTTTTGGTATAACAAAATATTATAGGTGGCTAACAACCTTAACTATAAACTAACCCTAACCTTGACAAAACCCTTAACCTTCACCTTCACCTTAACCTTAAACTTACATTTATCTTAACATTAACATTGACCTTCCCATAACCATAACCTAAACCTTGACTTTAACCTTAACTTAACCCTAACCTTAACCTTAACCTAACCCTAACCTTGACCAAATCCTTAACCATAACTATAACCTAACCTTAACGTTAACCTTCCCATAACCATAACCTTAACCATAACCTTAACCTTAACTTTAGCTTTAAGCTTAACCTAACCTTAACCTTAACCTTAATCTTAACCTTGACTTTACCTTTAAACTTAACTTTAACCTTAACCTTAACCTAACTTTAACCTTACCTTAACCTTAACCTTATCTTAACCTTAACTACAACCTAACCCTAACCTTGACCAAACCTTAACCTTAACCTTAACTTTACCCTTAACCTAACCTTAACCTTAACCTTAACCTTGAATTTACCCTTAACGTAACATTAACCTTAACCTCCTGTGACCAAACCCTTAACCTTACTAAACCCTTAAGGTTAGGGTAAAGTTAACGTTAAGGTTAAGGTTAGATTAATGTGATGGTCAAGGTTAAAGATTTAGTCAGTTTAAAGTTAAGGTTAAGGTTTTGGTCAAGGTTAAGGGTAAAGTTAAGGTCAAGGTTAGGGTTAGGTTATAGTTATGGTTAAGGTTAGTTTAAGGGTAAAGTCAAAGTTAAGGTTAAGGTGAAGGTTAAAGGTAAGGTTAAGGTTAAGGTTAGGTTAAGGTTAAGGGTAAAGTCAAAGTTAAGGTTAGGTTAAGGTTAATGGTAAGGTTAAGGTTAGGTTATGGTTAAGGTTAAGGATAAGGTCAAGCTTAAGGTTAAGTTAGGTTAAGGTTAAGGTTAAGGTGAAGTTCAGGGTAAAGTTAAGGTCAAGGTTAAGGTTAGGTTAAGGGTAAGATAAGGTTAAGGTTAGAGTTAAGGTTAGGGTAAGATTAAGGTTAAGGTTAATGTTAAGATTTTGGTAAAGGTTTGGGTTAAGACCCGTAACCTTAACCTTAACCTTAACCTTAATCTTAACTTTATCCTTAATATTAAGACCAGTAACCCAAACCTTAACCTTAACCTTGACTTTACCCGAAAACTAACCTTAACCTTAACCTTAACCTAACTATATCCTTAACATTAACCTTGACCAAACCCTTAACATTAACCTTTACTTAACTTTAACTTTAACACTAACCCTAACCTTAACCTAACCTTAACCTTAACCTTGCCCTAACCTTACCCTAACCTTAACCTTAACTTTACCCTTAACCTAACCTTAACCTTAACCTCACCTTAACCTTATCTTAACCTTAACTATAACCTAACCCTAACCTTGACCAAATATTTACCTTAACCTTAACTTTACACTTAACCTAAAACCTTAACCTTAACCTTGACTTTACCCTTAACTTAACCTTGACCTTCACTATAACCTAACCCTAACCTTGACCAAATCCTTAACCTTAACCTTACCCTTAACCTTGACCTTAACCTTAAACTTATTTATAACCTAACCCTAGCCTTCACCAAACACTTAACATTAACCTTAACTTAACTTAACCTTAACCTTAACTTAACCTTAACCTTGGCCTTAACTATAACCTAACCCTAACCTTGACCAAACACTTAACCTTTACCTTAACCTGACTAAACCCTTAAGGTTAGGGTAATGTTAAAGTTAAGATTAAGTTCAAGGACAAGGTTAAGGTTAAGTTAGGTTAAGGTAAGGTTATAGTTAGGTTAAGGTTATGGTTAAGGCTAAGGTTAGGTTAAGGTTAAGGGGGTAAGCCTTAACCTTAACCGGACTAAACCAGTAACCTTAACCATAAAATTAATGTTACACCATTTTTTGGTCAGCTAACCTACTATCATTAGATGGACCCAAGTACACCACGTAAGACCAATTCTACCCTAAGTAAAATTGCTTTCACTATGTAAAATAACTTAATAAAACACATTTATTAGGTTGTTTATGGTCTAAACGGGAAACCCCAAAAGGAAATATTAAACAAACCTATATTTGTTTGATTTTCCTGGTCATGTTTAACCCAAAACAAAGAAATTAATTAGATAAATCTTTATTTATCCTATTATTTTCTAGGAATAATTATTTAAATCTTATTTAAATAATATTCCTTGTTAAATATGACTAAATCACCCATAAATAATTAAATAAATCATTATTTATTTGATTATCTTTCAACCACTTCCTTAAAATGATAAATAAATCATTTATTTATTTATTATTCACAAATAAATGGATTTTACCCAAGTCAAACACTTTTTCCCTCCAACAAATATAATAAAATATTCCATAAAAGGTGGATCTAGATTTGGTTAACATTATTTTAATCATGCACCAAGATCTAGAATGACCCAATATTTTGTTATAAACAGGAGGGTTTTTCCTATCATTCTTCACCTTTTGTTGCCTATTAGATCACTCTGGATCTATACACTTGGTCACATTCTACATTATTTGTTGTGTGAGCTCCCTTTGAGTTCTATCTTTGTCTGGGTTTTCTACACCAACAAGAGAGAGAGATTCTAGATCTGAAGTGCCGAGGACTTCCAAGAACCCATCCCATTGAGGAGAATTGGATACACCTTCTTGTTTTCCTCCCAGGTGCCCTTAATACAAAAATTCTTTCAAAAAACATTGTTCTTGTCTTGTCTATTGGATGTATGGAGCAAACTCTTGATTTTACTGCTTAATGTCTTTCTATGCATAGATCTAGTTTTTTGCAGCACTTGTCTTGATCAACTAAATACAGATTTGAAGATATTGGTAGCCATATTTGATGTTAGGGCTATAATTTATGCGTAGCTAAAGTGGTCTTTTTTCGTACGCTTCGACAAAAGATTCATACTAACAATTGGCGACTCCACACGGGTTTTCAATTACGACCGCTGTCATTTTTCATATTCCTGAATATCCAGCTACTTCAGACCCTAGGGTTTCTTTTCAGCTTTTTGTTTTCCCCATTTTTATGTTGTTTTTCTCGCATAAAACCCTAAAACATTAAAATTTCTAACTTCCGCGTGTTTCTGGCCCTATTGCGCAGGTGACAGACATCAGCCACAACTGAGACAACAACTTTTCCGGAAATCTGCCGCTGGGACACCCGAAACTTCAGGTCGCACTTTTCAGCCCAGAAACTACGACCTGGACCTCTAGGTCGCACTTTTCAGCCCATTATCTGTGACCTGCACAGAAAATAGGTCAGAACCTGCGACCTGCCTATTTTTCTGCTATTTTTCTGCAATTTTTCTGGGTTTTTCTGAAGCCTCTGTAAGGGTTTTCCAGCCTCTGTCTCAGCCCGTTTAGCCCTGTTTCTGATCTTTTTTACTCATCTAAGTGGGAACCTTGCCCCCTAGGGCTTTAGTACCCTCCAATTTTTGTGGAAGAGTTTTAACTGTTTCAGGTGTCTGTTTTTTCAGGGTTTCAGCCATTTTTTTTTTCAGATCTGATACCTCCTTTTCAGATCCCTTTTAATCAGCTCTTCTCCCTTTCAAATAGCCTCCTGAAGTTTTGTTTGGATCTACCTTTAGGGCCTCCTCCTTGTCCCTTCTGCTTGTTGCTAATTTCCTCCTTTTTTCCAGCCACCTTGCCTCTGCCTCTTGGTTGTGTTCTGCACCTCTTTTTAGCAGGTTCCTCCTTTAGATCCCTGTCCCTTTCGACCCTAGATTTATTGGCCTCTTTTTAGTGTGTTTTGACTAGATTTTTTCCCTCTATTAGAATAGTTTTGAGAGACCCGCTTTTTTGGGTTAGATTGATGCCTTGTTAGCTATTAATTTTCTGTTATTTCAGCATTATATACTGTCCTCTGCAGATTTATTTTCAGTTACGCAGCACACTTTTTCTCTTGATCTCAAAACAAAAAGGGTTTAAAAATTAAAATTAATGCACGCCAGACACTCACCCTAAGCGAAGAAGAGCCTAGTTTACACCGCGAGGCAAAGAATTTAAAATCAATTGAAACTGCACCTATCTGCCCTTGTTTCGACATTGTAATCACTTGATTCTACACCTCCCTGCCCTTGTGGTCATTCTTCTTCCCCTTGTGCCGTGTTTTTGTTATCATCATTGTGCCCCCAAGGCGCACCTCCCAGAGACTTCTTGGCCTTCACCCTCAATTTCTGGTCGATCGACCTACTCCATCCTGCCGTTGTCGAGTTAGTCCTTCTCCAAGTCCGCACTCTGACTCTTCTTCTGATTCATTGGGTTCTCATTTTACTTCTGGTTCTCCCCCTGTCACCTTCACTATGTCTGGTCCAGGGCCTAACACTAGCAGGAATCCCAGCCCTAATGCCGGGACTACGACTAGTGGAACCGCCACAGGAACTACCTCGGCTGCACCCTTGCTCCCTTACATGGCAGGCCTCAGCCTCCCCGATCTCAATCAGTTGATTAATGACCCTATCCGCCACGATTTTGGTTGGCCTGCTATGCCAACTAAGCTCCCCTCCGACATCCCTAAGTTCGAAGGCCTTGCTGGAGAAGATCCAACCAATCACGTCCGATCTTTCCATATGTGGTGTTCCTCCAATTCCATTATCGATGATTACATCCGTCTTCGGTTGTTCCAATGCACGCTTACAGGTGAAGCTTCTAAATGGTATGTTGACCAGACCACCTCTTCCCATAACACCTTTGTGACCATTGCCCAAGCTTTTTTATCTTATTTCCAGCTCCCTCTCTGATACGACACTGGTACAGAGCTTTTGACCTCCTTCCGTCAAACCTCTTCCACCCGCCTTTCCACTCATGTCCAGGAATGGCGACGAAGACGAAGCTTATGTCGAGCTCCCACCTTTGAAGATCAAGTTTATATGGATTGGTTCCTTCACACTCTCTTACCTCCCTTTGGAAAAGATGTCGCCTCCCATTTCCCTCAAACCGAAGAAGTCGCCCTCCAAATAGCCTTGAAATATGACCTGATCTACGCTTAGTCTGGTTATGTTTATACCGTCCTTCCGGACCTCCCCAGGCCCGGTGGCGCTAACGCCCCAGGGGCATCTCACTCCGCTGACGGTATCGTTGGATCCCTTTCTCATCCATATGCTCAACCTCTTATGGGCTATGGTCCCCCTCCGGGAGGGGCCAGCACCTTTAGCACTCTTCCCCCTCCAGGTAGCATGTATCCAGGATACAGCACACCTTATACTTTTCCCCAACCTCCTGATTACCTCAATGTTGCCCAACCTAACCAATATCCTTATCCGCAGCCTGGTGCTCTAGCTCCTCCAGCATATGCACTTCCACCTCCCTTTCCTTCTCCACCCCAACAACAGCACCTACAGCCCCCTCTAGGGCAAGTATTTGCACAACAGGGCACGACTAATCCCCCTTCCTCTCAAAGAAGGTGGAGAGGCAATCAAAATCAATCTTCCCCTGGTACTCGTGGACCCAATCCTCAAGGTATGGACCTTAAAACTGCTAACTAGCAGCAGGGCACTCAACCCAAGCCGGACAGGCCTATTCGTACAAATAAGCCTTGTTCGTGTTGTGGTGTTTACGGTCATTACACTCACGATTGTCCCATTCTACCACAGATGCGGCAGATGTGGGAGTCTCAAGCCACATTACGAGGACAACATGCCTCCCCTCATGCTCCCCCTAATGTGGCCACTACTCAACCGGTTGTGTTTACCGATCCTTTCCCCCAGCAAGGATTCGTGGCTTCCCAACCACCTGATGGACAGGTCGCCACTCAACCTTCCCCTTCTGGTTCCTCCAATTACCAGATCCTCATGATGAACTCTGATCCATCCCCAACTGTCAACCTTCACCTTCAAACTCAGTCTCGCCCGTACCCCAAGCCTCCCGCTTAGTCTGCCTCTGAGTCCCCTTCTTCAGGTTCTACCGAGCCTCTTTCGACATCCAATGGTCCCTTACATATCCCTCAACCCAAAGTTGAGGTTCATACCAAGATTCCTAAGGGACCATTATGCCGAAATGCTGCTCCTGGTCGAGCTGCTCATTCGTATAGCATAGTAGATGATTTAACGCAGTCTCCTGCTTCCATTTCCACATTGGAACTCCTCCAATCGTGCCCTTCCCAAAAGAAGGCTCTACTATCTGCCATGGGCACTGTAGATCCTGCTGATGACCAAATAATTGTTTTTGACGCTCATCAATCAGAGCATCCTCCTCTTCCTGCTTCCGTAGCCTTCCAAATCCCAGTCAAAATCCAGAACGCTAACGTTTCTCGATGTATAATTGATGAGGGGGCATCCACCTGTGTGATGTCTGCTTTGGTTTGGAAGCAAATCGGATCTCCTAAATTATCCCCTTCCATGATCACCCTTCGAGCGTGGGATGGCCACGCCTCCCAGCCCATTGGCCTCTTTCATAATTGTCCTATCACTCTTGCGGGCAAGACTGTTTGCGTTGACGTCGAAGTCATCGACGCCCCTCTAGACTACAACATTCTCTTAGGGCGAAGCTACACCTATGCCATGTCTGATGTCCCATCCGCGGTTTTTCACAAGATGTCTTTTCCTCACAATAGAAAGATAGTCACCATTTACCAGTTGACTTATGATGAGCCAAAGTCTCAGACCTCCCCTGAGACGACCATCTCTTCTGTAGCCAATAAGAAAACCGTTGATTCCTTAACCAGTGTCTCTCCCGACATCTACAAATACTCCTCTTTGCTTGGAACTTTCCCTGGTCTCCCTCCTCCTCCTATCTCTGATCGCAGCTTATAGAATGTTTGCATGATGCAATCATCTCGGGAAGCCCTTACGCCGCCCGCTGCGGCTAGTCATCAACCTCAACATCGCCCACCGCAACCCACTCCTAGCCATTCATCTCAGCCAGTCAGACCTCCTCCTTCTGGCCCCTCTTCTACAACTAGTATCCATGAACCCCTCTATCATTCTGGATCAGTTCATCCAGGCCTTAGCCACCTCGGTTCCGTTCCACCCAGCCATTACCCCTCTGGTCAGATACCGTTACTCATTCCACCCCCTGGAGTGTAATCGGTACCTATTATGGCTACCCTCTCTCTCCCCAACCTGACCCTGTGTATACCTGTCTGGTACCTTGACCCTCCAGCCACTACCCCACCCGGTCACCCCAAACCATACCTCACTTTGACCCCGGTTCAACCGGTCCCCACCACTTCTCCTGCTCCTACGGTACCTCACACACCTTCGCCAGCACCATCTCCTGTTGCGACCATATCGGGAAAAGGGGGAAAATCTCACACAAAAGCCAATAAGGACCACACCGCTCTAACAAACCCTACCCCTCCTCGATCACCAAAACGTGCTATCCAGTGTGCTTTGTGCGATATTGTCGGTCACACCACCCATACGTGTCCTGAATTGCCGCATCTCAAGGCCCTGGTCAGCGAGATGTTTTCGGAATCTGATCTCCCTGAAGTCTACGTCACTATCCATGATTCTATCCCGAAACTCAAAACCTTGCGCACAAATCACCCTTGTGCTTTGTGCGATTTCCATGGCCATTACACCCACCTCTGTCCCCGCCTTGACAAGTATCGGTCCTCCTTATCCACGTACCACCAATTCAAGGCTACGCATGACAAGATAACTTCTCACTTGGTTGCAAGTTATACCCTAGTAGGACCGGAGGATCTTCCTACTCCCAGTCACATTCCCCCTCCAGCTGTTGAAACAATAGAGCCTTCGTCCACCATCTTTTACCTATCGTCATCCTTGAGAGATGATTCGTCTACCCTCCTACCTGCGGACACTCTCGGCTCCACCTCAGTAGACCTTGGATCTACCAACGTTGCCCATATGAGCCCTTTTCCTCAAGATGACCCATCAGGTATTGCTACATCACCAGGTGATGACCCACCCTAACTTTCCCTGGGATGATATGCACCATCGTGCATACTTCCTCCCACAGCAGTCCCATGACCAATATGCTGTGGAGACCAAAGACTTCATCCTTCATGCAGTCGACTGGTTCAAAAATCCCATCCCTGCACCTGATGCTTTCGAAGAAGGAAACATGGCCAATATCTCTCCTACCATTAAAATTAACATTTCGGTCAAACCGGGAATCGAATAATATGTCACCTTGGGCGCCCAATGCACCTCGGAAGAAATTTAAGCTTACACTAAGCTTTTCAAATAATTCCACGATATTTTCACTTGGTCCTACTCTGAAATGCCCGGAATCGATCCCACCATTGTTGAACACCATATCGACACATCGCCAGATGCCAACCCAGTCCGTCAAAAGTTGAGACCCATTCATCCTTCCAGACATGATGCTATCAAAGCTGAAATCGATAAGCTCAAGCAAGCTGGTTTCATTTACCCCATTGAATACACCAATTGGGTGTCCAACCCAGTTCCCATCCTCAAGAAACAAGGCACCATCCATGCCTGCACGGACTTTCGCGACTTGAACAAAGCTTGTCCCAAAGACAACTTCCCCACACCATTCATTGACCAAATCATTGATGAGTGTGCGGGGCATGAGGTTCTATCATTTATGGATGGTTTCTCTAGATACAACCAGATTGTTATCCGTCCTGCTAATCAACTTAAAATCGCGTTCATCAGTCCGTGGGGAACTTTCGCTTACCGGGTCATGCCTTTCGGCCTTAAAAATGCCGCCGCCACTTTTCAACGGGCCATGTCTTATTGTTTGCATGAATTAGCTCACATTATCCTTGCTTATTTATATGACCTCACTGCGCGTTCTAAACATCAAGCGCAACACCTCAACGATCTGCGCACCATCTTCCTCCGATGTCACAAGTATAATATCCGCCTTAACCCGTTGAAATGTGTCTTCTGCGTCCCTGCCGGCCGTCTCCTAGGTTCCATCGTGTCCAAAGACGGTATCACTCTTGACCCTTTAAAAGTCCAAGCCATTCCTGAACTCCCCATTCCTCGTACCTTACGCTAGCTACAGAGTCTCCAAGGAAAAGCTAATTTTCTTCGCCGGTTCATTCCTGACTATGCCACCACCGCACATGGGTTCCTTAGACTCCTCCGATCTAACATCTTTTTTGTATGGGATACCTATGCTCATGAGTCTTTTGTTGCCCTCAAGCAGGCTCTCACATCCGCTCCCTTGATCCGCCCTCCTGACTTTGATAGGGACTTCATCCTGTACATCTCCGCTTCCACCTATTCAATCGCCGGAGTTCTAATCTAGGAAGATGACAACGGTATCGAGCATGTGATCTATTACGTTAGTAAGAACCTCATAGGGCCTCCTGTTTCCTACTCGCAAGAAGAAAAATTAGCGCTGGTTGTCGTGTTCTTAGTCCAAAAACTTTGTCATTATAACTTCATGCGTTCCACCAAGGTTTTGACTAATTCCAACCCCATGGCTTTCCTATTGAGTCGCCGCATCCTCAATAGGAAGTACGCCTGTTGGGTCGTTATCCTTCAGGAATTCGACCTTGAATTTGTCACACCAAAAAGTAAGAAAGGATTAGCCCTCGCCGAACTCATTTCTGAATTACCTACTGGAACGCAGGACCCTCCAGTCAATGATGATTTTCCTAATGAACACTTATTCGCCATTACTTCGGACGATCCGTGGTACGACGATATTATTACTTACTTGTGAACCCAAAATTTTGCCCTCCACCTTGATCATGAGGCTCGCTGATGAATCCGACACCAGGCTCCCCAATACCTTCTTATCAGTGACGACCTGTATCGTCGTGGTATCGATACTGTCCTTCGTCGTTGTCTCACACACACTGAAGCTGAACAGGTCCTCAATGCCTGCCATAGCGGTGCTTGCGGTGGCCACCTCTCCAATCTTGCTACCGCCCAGAAATTCATGCGCACTGGGTATTTTTGGCCTTCCCTCTTCAGTGATTGCATTGAGGCAGTCAAACACTGTCCCAATTGCCAACATTTCACCCCTAAGGCACAAGCTCCCCCATCTCCCCTCCATCCTATCATCACAACTGGTCCCTTTTGTAAATGGGCCATCAACTTTATGGAGTGTCGACCTCCATCCGCTGGTACCCATAAGTATATCATTGTGGCGGTTGACTATTTCACCAAATGGGCTGAGGTTATGCCCACATTTAACAATACAGCCTCTACTGCCACTCTCTTTTTCTTTAACCACATTATTGCTCGATTCGGAGTTCCGAAACAACTGGTCTCTGACCACGACCGACATTTTAAAGATGAGATATGGCGTGAGCTATCCTCACTGTTGGGTTTTGAGCACCAATATTCCTCCTCTTATTACCCCCAAGGTAATGGCTAAGTTGTAGCAGTCAACAAGATCCTCAAGACCATGCTTCAACGAACGGTGAATAAGCACAAAACCAACTGGCATCTCATGCTCTTCCCTGCTTTTTGGGCCTATCGAACTTCTGTTAAAACCGCCACCGGGTTTACTCCTTTCCACCTCGTTTTTGGAGAGGAGGCAGTCTTACCGATCGAGTGTGAAATCCCTTCCCTTCATCTGGCCGTTGAAATTATCCCTGACACCCAACCTCTAGAACAACGACTTATCATGCTTGAGCGTGCCTCCGAAGACCATCGTGTTGCATTGCAAACCATGGAAGCGGCCAAAAAATGTACCAAAGCTCAGTATGACCGAAAAGTCCAGCCTCGTACTTTTCACGAAGGCAACGTTGTTCTAGTATATGACCAGGCCCATGATGTCCTCAGTCATGGGAAGTTCGACTCATTATGGCTAGGCCCTTATGTCATCATTAAGGATCTTGGTAAGGGGGCATACCTCTTAGAGGACTTTGAAGGCAATCCTCTTCCTAATCCTCGCAATGCACTCTATCTTAAGAAATATTACCCTTAGCATTTCCCTTCTGAAATGCACGTCTTATTTTCTGTTAGATAGCTAACATCTTTTTGTTTTCATAATTTGATACCTCGCCAGGACATACTTTGTCCAAGAAGGATCACTTCACCTCTCCTCCAAATCGAATCTCCTCACTTACAACACTTGTACTTGGGGCACCACTTTGCCTCCATACTTGTCTTTTGTTCGTGTCGATTTTTTGTCATGAGATACCATCTTGTACTCATGTTTTCATGGTCCCCCATAGGACCTTCACTGTGTGGCATCACCATCAAGTTTCCCTAGTTTAGATCATCCAAGTTGAGTCATCATCACATTCATGGAGTCTATCCCGAGTCCCTTTGTACCCCGCTATCGTCTTCCATCCTTCATTGCTTGGTCTCTCTCTTGTGTCGCATATTATGACCTTCAGTCCCACTGTCCCCTATCCCTTCTGATATTGTGTCAGTCGTTGCCATGTCAATCATGTCCTTTATGCTCTAGCAAGGGAAGTTGTCCATTTTCTACTCAGTCCCCTTCATTCCATCATCATCATTGGTATTAGTTTGTCAGTTGCTCTACTATTTTCTCTCGTGCCTTAGTTGAGGTTCTCTCATTGCCTCACCTACGACGGACCTCCTTCTATCGACATCAGCTCCTTCATTCTAGAGGACAAGTCTAGAGAGAGGTGTACCTTGGTTCCAGCTTCCACTCTTGTTCGGTGCCTCGGATCAGGCAAAGGGATCTCTCATTTCCCTTTGACTTGATTGTTTCTCCACTTCAGCTCCTTTTAGCATGATCGAGATCTATATGCTTGATGGTCCAGTGATGCAGCAGCAGCTATTGGTGATGCCCGGGTGTGTGTGAGATGTCTCAACCCTCATGAGGGGGTGGCCTTGCAGGTAGCCCCCCACATGCCCGGATGACCTCTTCATTGCAGCCTTCTATGCAGCTCCATATATTTGATGATGTCGGCCTTAGCCGCTTGCAACGCCTCTTTGATTTGCATGTATCAGTCAGATTTTATGAGCCCTTCCCTACTTGTAGGGGGCATTTGGGTTGTACTTGTATCTCATGTACTCAGATATTATTGTATAAGTCCTGGCTGTTATCCCAGGCACAACATGTATATGGGATCCCTCATTGTATTTCTATCTGGTTCATCTTTATGCCAGCTGTACTTTATGGTTCGGTCCCTTGTTTACTGGACACACTATTATTTTGTACTTTGTCTCGGTGGGCGTAGGTATGCCTCCCCCACCGCCTTTAGCACAGGTACCTTCTCATAAAAAGAGACTTGTTGCACCTGTAAGTCTCGTCTCCTCAGGGTCTAGTTCTTCAGCACATTAGTCTACCTCCCATTTCTCTCTCTGACTTCCCAAAACAAAGAAATTAATTAGATAAATCTTTATTTATCCTATTATTTTCTAGGAATAATTATTTAAATCTTATTTAAATAATATTCCCTGTTAAATATGACTAAATCACCCATAAATAATTAAATAAATCATTATTTATTTTATTATCCTTCAACCACTTCCTTAAAATGATAAATAAATCATTTATTTATTTATTATTCACAAATAAAGGGATTTTACCCAAGTCAAATACCTTTTCCCTCCACAAATATAATAAAATAGTCCATAAATGGTGGATCTAGATTTGGTTAATGTTATTTTAATCATGCACCAAGATCTATAATGACCTAATATTTTGTTATAAATAGGAGGGTTTTTCCTATCATTCTTCACCTTTTGTTGCCTATTAGATCACTCTAGATCTATACACTTGGTCACATTCTTCATCATTTGCTGTGTGAGTTCCCTTTGAGTTCTATCTTTGTCTGGGTTTTCTACACCAACAAGAGAGAGACATTATAGATATGAAGTGCTGAGGACTTCCAAGAACCCATCCCATTGAGGAGAATTGGATACACCTTGTTTTCCTCCCAGGTGCCCTTAATACAAAAATTCTTTCAAAAAACATTGTTCTTGTCTTGTCTATTGGATGTATGGAGAAAACTCTTGATTTTACTGCTTAATGTCTTTCTATGCATAGATCTGGTTTTTTGCAGCACTTGTCTTGATCAACTAACTGCAGATCTGGAGATATTGGCAGCCATATTTGATGTTAGGGCTATAAGTTATGCGTAGCTAAAGTGGTCTTTTTTCGTACGCTTCGACAAAAGATTCATACTAACACTTAACCTTAACCTAACCTTAACCTTCACTAAACCCTTAACCTTCCCCTAACCTTAACCTTAACCTTACCCTTAACCTTCACTCTTAACCTTAACCTAACCCTAACCTTGACCTTAACCTTAACCTTGCCATTAACCTTACTTTAACCTTAACCTTAACATAACCTTAACCTTAAATTTACCCTTAACTTAACCCTAACCTTAAGGGCAAGGTTAAGGTTACGTTAAGGGTAAAGTTAAGGTTATGGTCAAGGTAAGGTTAGGGTAAGGTTAAGGTTAAGGTTATGGTTAAGGTAAGTCTAAGGTTAAGGTTAAGGTTATGGTTAAGGTTAAGGTTAAAGTCAAGGTTAAGTTAGGTTAAGGTAAGGTTAAGGTTACAATTAGGTCAAGGTTAAGGGTTTAGTCAGGTTAAGGTTAAGGTAAAGGGTATGGTCAAGGTTAGAGTTAGGTTAAGGTTAAGGGCAAGGTTAAGGTGAAGGTGAAGGTTATGGTTAAGGTTAAGGGTAATGTTAAGGTTAGGTTAAGGTTAAGATTAGTTTATAGTTAAGGTCAAGGTTAGGTTAAGGTTAAGGTTACGTAAAGGTTAAGGGTAAGGTTAAGGATAAGGTTAAGGTCAAGGTCAAGGTTAACCTTAACCTAACCTTAACCTTAACATTAACCTTAACTTTACCCTTAGGTTACAGGTTTAGTCAGGTTAAGGTTAAGGTTAAGGGTTTGGTTAAGCTAAAGGTTAAGGGTAAGGTCAAGGTTATAGTTAAGGTTAAGGTTAAGGTTAAGGTTAGGGTTAGGTTATAGTTATTTTAAGGTTAAAGTCAAGGTTAAGGATTTGGTCAAGGTTAGGTTTAGGTTATAGTTAATGTCAAGGTTAAGGTTAGGTTAAGGTTCTGGTTAAGGTTAAGGTTAAGGGATTAGTCAAGGTTCGGGTTAGGTTATAGTTAAGGTTAAGGTTAAGGTTAAGGTTACGGGTTTAGTCAGGTTAAGATTAAGGTTATAGATTTGTTAAGGTTAAGGTTAAGGGTTTGCTCAAGGTTAGGGATAGGTTATAGTTAAAGTTAAGGTTAATGTTAGGGTAAATTTAAAGTTTAGGTTAAGGTTAGTTTAAGGTTAAGGTTAAGGTTAAGGGTTTGGTCAAGGTTAGGGTTAGCTTATAGTTAAGGTGAAGGTCAAGGTTAGGTTACAGTTAAGGTTAAGGTTAAGGATAAGGTTAGGGTAAAGTTAAAGTTAAGGTTAAGGTTAGGTTAATGGTTTGGTCAAGGTTAGGGTTAGGTTAAGGGGGTAAGGTTAAGGTTAAGGTTAAGGTTAAGGTTAAGGTTAAGGTTAAGGGTTTGGTCAAGGTTAGGGTTAGGTTATAGTTAAGGTTAAGGTTACGATTAGGTTATAGTTAAGGTCAAGGTTAAGGTTAGGTTAAGATTAAGATTAGGTTAAGGGTAAATTTAAGGTTATGGTTAGGGTAAGGTTAAGGTTAAGGGTAAAGATAAGGTTATGGTTAAGGTTAAAGGTCAAGGTTAAGGTTAAGTTATGTTAAGGTAAGGCTAAAGTTATGGTTAGGTTAAGTTAAGGTTAAGGTTAGGTTAAGGGTAAAGTTAAGGTTAAGGTTAGGGTTAAGGTTAGGGGAAGGTTAAGGTTAAGGTTAAGGTTATGGTTAAGATTAGATTAAGGTGAAGGTTAAGGGTAAGGTTAAGGTTAAGTTCAAGTTCAAGGTTAAGGTTAAGTTTACGGTTATGGGAAGGTTAAGGTTAAGGGTAAGGGTTTGGTCAAGATTAGGGTTAGGTTATAGTTAAGGTTAGGTTAAGGTTAAGATTAAGGATAGGTTAAGGTTAAGGTTATGTTAAGGTTAAGGGTAAAGATAAGGTTATGGTTAAGGTTAAGGTTAGGGTTAGGTTATAGTTAAGGTTAAGGTTAGGTTAAGGGTAAAATTAAGGTTAAGGTTAGGTTTTGGTCAGGTTAAGGTTAATATTAAGGTGAAGGTTAATTGTATGTTTAAGGTTAAGGTTAAGGGTTTGGTCAAGGTTAGGGTTAGGTTATAGTTAAGGTCAAGGTTAAGGTTATCGTTAAGTTAATGTTAAGATAAGGTTAAGGGTACATGTTTAGTAAGGTTAAAGTTAAGGTTAACGTCAAGGTCAAGGGAAAGTTAAGGGTAGCGTTAAGGTTAACCTTGACCTTGACCTCAACCTTAACCTAACCTTAACCTTAACTTTAACATTAACCTTAACCTTACGTTGACCTTAAACTTAACCTAACCTTTACCTTAACCCTAACCTTAACCTTGACCTTAACGTAACCATTAACCTTTACCTTTACCTTTACTTAACCTTAACCTTAACCTATACCCTTAACCTTAACCTTAACCTTAACCAAAACCTTAACCTTAACCTTAACCGTATCCTTAACCTTGAATTTACCCTTAACGTAACCTTATCCTTGACGTTAACCTTAACCATAACCTTAACCTGAGTAAAATGTAACCTTAACCTTACCCTTAACTATAACCTAACCCTGACCAAACCTTTAACCTTAACCTTAACTTTAACCTTAACCATCTCATAACCTTAACCCTAACCTTAACCTTAACTTTACCCTTAACCTAACCTTAACCTTAACTTTACCCTAAACCTAACCTTAAACCTACCCTTAACCTTGACCTTAACCTTAACTTAACCTTAACCTTAAGTATAACCTAACCCTAAACTTGACTAAACCGTTAACCTTAACCTTATCTTAACCTTACCCTTAACCTTAACCTTGACTTTAACTATAACCTAACCCTAACCTTGACCAAAACCTTAACATTAACCTTAACCTATCCCTAACCTTGACCAAACCCATAACATTAACCTTAAAATACCTTAACCTTAACCTTAACCTAACCTTAACCTTACCCAAAACGTAACCCTAACCTTGACAAAACCTTAACCTTAACCTTAGCTTAATCTTCACCTTAACCTTAACCTTCACCTTAAATATAACCTAACCTTAACCTTGACCAAACCCTTATCCGTAACCTTAACCTTAACCTTATCCTTATCTTAACCTTAACCTAACCTGAACCTTAACCCTAACCCTAACCTTAAGGTTAAAGTTATGGGTAAGGTTAGGGTTAAGGTTAGTATTAGGTTATAGTTAAGGTCAAGGTTAAGGTTAGGTTAAGGTTAAGGTTACAGGTTTAGTCAGGTTAAGGTTAAGGTTATAGTTAAGGGTTGCTCCTGGTACCTAAAATCTATAAAAAACCTATATCCCTTTGCCTTATTTCTAAGTGAACTCAACTGCTCAAAATTTTTTTGATTCTTTTTGAAAGGAAGGCCTTTTAGATCAATGGCTGTGTTACAAGGTTTTAGACTAGCCTACCTACACACATAAGTATTCTGAATTTTTTTTCACAATCTAGTATTCCTTTGTTTTATGTGTAGTGATAAAATTTTAGAAAACTTAATTATTTCAGGCTTGTTAAGTTTACCCATGCTATCTTCCTCTATATCAGCTTTAGCAAAAATTTCTTTGGGATTTGTAGCAATATTTGTGAAAATTGATAATTTTTCTGAAAGGGAAAATTTCGTGGATGATGAACTATCTAGGTAAGGTAGAAACATCAGACCATATTTTTCCAGATTCCCAAATATTTGTGTTTTGTGGGGGTGTTTCATTTTTTCTGGATTAGTAAAAGGAATAGGTTGTGTTATTGTGATTTGTTTTTCTTTTGAACAACCTATTCCCTTTTCTAAACTGAATCCTGTTTCTGATATTTCATTTTCAATTTACAGGAAATCAGTTTCAGTTTTATTATCTTGTGGTGTTTCTGGATCGTGATAGTTTTGAATGTTGAACTCATCATAGAGGAAGTGATCTGATTGTTCTAATTTGCCTAGATCTTTACAATCTTCATTTACTTGCTCATCAAGGTCATTTTAATTATACAAGATGAATTAGTACAAGTCTGAATGAATTTAATAGATAGGGGTGTTGTTGGGTCTATCTAGGTTTCTTACCATATAATTCATATGAGATTCCGGATAGAGTCTCCTAGTTTGGTTAAAAATCAGGATGGTAGCATAAGACATGTCAAGTTGGAGGTTTCCTAGAAATTTATCTCCCCAAGATCGGGACAAAAGCATGCCATATTTGGGGGGAATGTCAGCCGCGACTATATCCATGACCAGGCTCTTAGCAGGAATTTGTGCTAGATTGACACATAAGTCCTTGATCAGGCCCAAAAATTTAACTCTGCTTGAATCGAAGGAATACAGATCTTTGTAGGGCTTGGTTATTTCTAGGCCCAATCTTTCCATCACTACCTTTGGCATGAGGTTGTGAGAGGCACCAGAGTCAAGCATGGCATTATGGAGGATTTTGTCGTGTATGTTTAGGCTAACATAGAATGGTGGAATGGCTCCTTCTTGGTATTTTCCATCTACTTCGGGTCCAAACAACAACTCTGGTTTATCATCTGTCAAATTCAGAGTGTTGGTATCATTTCCTATGTTAAAGACTTTCAAGTCTTGGGAGCGGTACATATTCTGAGCTACCAATTTAGTGAGAGGGATGGTTATTTGGATTTTAGCGATATCTCCTTCAAAACTGAAAGGTACTTGAGTTTTAGACTTATTTACATCAGTTTTATCAGCCATAAATTTCTCCACATTTTTAATTTGCTGATTTTGGTTCAGGGCTTTGGTCACTAGAGTTTTCTCAAGGCTGCTAGTAGAGGTGCTAGGACAGCTTGTGTCAACTCCTGGTTGGCTAGTTTTGTCCTTATTGGGATCAATTTTCTTAGCCATGGTGCAGTTATTTTCTGTTGTTCTTTTAAGAATGTTCTCGGGAGTTTTCTTAACAAAAGTGTCTGAGTTTTTTTTCTGGAGTTGTCTTGGTTTTTCTTACTCCTAAGATAATATTGCCTATGGACTTCCATTATGGCATTTTATAATCCTAATTTTTGGTCTTCAGAATCTTCATAGCTTGTTTTGTCTTGGTTTGAGGAGAAAAAACCTTTTTATTATTCTATAAGAAAAACCTCACCCTCACTATCAGAGCCTATTAAGTTTAGATGATTCTCATCTGGTTGTTCAATATCTCTTCCCCCTTCATCAACATAGTTATCTTGGAAGGGTGGCCTAATTTGCTGATCATTTTCCCTTGGTCTGTTTTGGGGCGGGTCTCTTCTAAATTTTTTATTCTGGTTTCTGTTTTGGGGGTTTGTTTGGTTGTCCCTAGGGGGTGTTCTTTCATTTATGATTATTCTTTCCATCATTCTTTCCATGGTCCTAAGAAGGTTTTCCATCTTGGAATCAGATGAGGAGGTGGAGGGCATGGTGTCATATTTGTATGTTACCCTCTTTTCCGATCTAAGCCTAGCTATTTTTTCAATTAAGTTGGCCTCTACACTTATAGTTCCTTTTTTCATGTCTTCTAGAGTTAGGGGCTCTCTTTCTCTTAGTTGATAGGCCATGTTGGGGTCAAAACCCTCCGATAATTTAGCTAAGGCTAGGCCTAATGGGGGTTTCATGTTCGGCGGTAGCGCATTGTAAACAATATTGAACCTAGTGCAATAGTCTTGGACACTTTCCCCCATGTTTCTTTTGAGGTTGCTATATTCTAAGAGGATTTGAAGAGGGTTTTTCTTGATTTCCAATTTGTTTATGAAAGTTTGGTAAAGGGAAGGGAGATCATGTATGATGTTGGGAGTTAGGATTTTGAACCATTTCTTAGCTTCTCCTCCTAGGCTTTGGGAAAACATTCTCATTTTCATGGTTTCCTCTTCTAATTCCATGTAGTCAAAAGCATCATTCATTCTATCGACATGCTTTTGGGAATTAGTGGATTCAGCCCTGGTGAAGTGTGGGATTTTGGATTGGTAATCATTTGGCAAAGGTACCAATGGTTGTGGTAACACAAGGGGCGCGTACCATGTTTCCATGGTGGGAGCTAATGGTGGATTTACAAGTGGAGGATTTGTGCTATGAGATGGAGTGGTTTGCACAGTGGCAGTGTGAATGGGTGTGGTGGAAGTACTTGGACTAGTAAACTAATTCTGAGTAGACTTGGGGTGAAAAGAGCTGAAGTGATGGAGAAGTTGTTGATCAGGTGGTGCAGAAGGAGACGCTTCTCTGCTAAGACTCTACTGCAATTCTATGGGCTTAAGATCGGTATGGTTGATTCTACTTTGTGACTTGGTTCTGAAAAGGTTTTTGGTATGGCGCAAGTCAAACTGGGGATCTTGCAAGGCTGTAAGTTATTTAGGTACATAGATTGCTTTATGAATGGTCCTTTTAGTAGCTAAGTTTCCAGTTTCAGAAGTTTGCCACAAAATATTTTCTGGGTCATCAACTACAATAGGAGGTTTTGGGTCTGGATGAGATCTGGTATTGATTCTTCGTAGAGCCAGATTTCAAATTCAAAATTTAGAGAGGCTGAAAGTTTATGACTGCTTTCAGGAGGCTAACCTCTCTAAGTGCTATCAAACTCGCACAGTGTGTGACTAAGGTTCTATATTTCCTAAGGTTGTTTTGATGCAGTCCTACAGGAGTCTATAGATACTTAGAAAAATTTAGAAGGCCTATTGGAGGCTAGTGGAGTCACCGGGTGGATATTTTTAGTTGTTTTGAAAATATGTTGTCTATCGTCCACCACCAATACTGACAAAAAAATATCTAGAAATGTTTTGGGGTTTTTTGAGTTTTCTATATGCAGCCTTTAAGGTATGTAAGAGTGTCCTATAGCTGAGTCATCAATTTGCTAAGATGGTGAAAAAGCTAAATTCTACTCTTACACTATCAATTAAGTTGTCTTTGATTTGATGAAGGTTTTTGAAGTCCTAAGGGATACTTAGTTTTTCACTGACATCAGAGGTTGCATCAGGATCACCATTGTGTTAGTGATAGTGATGAGGTAGCTATAAATTATAGGATACTACTTGATGAAGGGATTCTGGATTCCTAAGGGGTATTTATATTTTTATGAACTCAGAGGGTCCCACCGTGATCACCATTATGTTAGGGTCTCGTGATTTAGGCAGATTAGCTAAACCAAATGACAGGGTAACATCATACTAGTCTTTGGAGTCGTAGGACCTAGCCTTCCTGGACTCAGAGAGGGCTCTCTCTATTGTGTGAAGGATGTGAACTTGTTCGCTTCGGATGATTGAATTTAGGCTAGTTGTTAAGTGTAATTTGTTTGTTTGTTTTGGGTTGGGGTAAGATGACTGAGTAGGATAGGTGGAATGAGAGATTATAATAGGGCTATGGGGTCATATGAAGTCAAGGGTGCCTAAATGATGAAGACAAAGTGTATTGTAGGGCCAATTTAGCAAGGTTAATGGATCTTTCGGTGATGATGAGGTGTAATGAAAATTAAGTTTGGGAAAAACCATGAGGTCTTAAACATATATAGTCTGAAAGAAATAACTTACGAGGTAGGGAAAACCATTAATCTCTGTGAACAATACTCAAACTGAGAAACATGTAAGATGAAAATTCCGGTGATACATAGAAGCATTAGAACTCCTAACTTTAGAAATTCACCTTTAGCTTTTTGAGAAAAAACATAAGATAAACAAACAACTCAATATATGGATAGGGATTTCCTAAACAACATATATCAAACTGTTGATAACTTTGAAACAAGTTGGTAAGCATGGGCAAAGGGCAAGATCTAAACAAGGCCTCTTTGTCTTAACCTAATCAATCGGCATTCCATAGAAAAGCTTCACAATAGGGTTTTGAAAAATTTAAATAAGTAGGGCATACCATGAATCATATTTATAAGCTAAAATACTAACCATTCATGAAACAAAAACAAGTTTTAGTGGGCCTAAGGAGCAATCAATAATTCCTTAAGATGACTAAAAGAAGAAAACATCAAGACTATAGAAATAAGGAGGTTTGAGGTGCTTCCATGAGCATATCTCAACCTATAATTTTCTGATCTATAGCAACCAAGCAGAATGAAAAAAAATGAGGACAAGAAAACATTAAAAATTTAGGAAAATATCACCATTCACCAAGCTATGGAATCCTGCAAGCAAGCTTCTCCAACATCAAGCCACACAAGCCATTCATTCACTTCATAAAACCAATATCATGTCCAAGCTCATAAAACCATGTATTTCTCTTAAACACATCAAGTCCCAACTCTTTACAATGAATCCTCATGTCTTATATAACAAATGAGGAGAGGAGAGCCTACTAGAGCATCTATAAGCCTATTGGCCAAAGAAATATCCTAACTTGTCCTTGAGGCTTTGCAAAGCCCAAGGCAAAAAAATATCTAAATAAAATATATTTTCCGACTATAAGAGGAAATAAAATTGAATTTTAGGCCTGACATGCCTAAGAAAACTTTCCAAATGCACATTTTGTCCACTCAGTCATAGGAGCATAACACGTGTCAAACAATGAAAAATTTCTAGGTGTGTAACACAGAAATAGGCCCTGTTGCAGCAATATTTTGGAGGTCTTCCCGATACCGGATTTGGCTCCGTGATGGCTTTTTGGAAAGCTTGATGAGTCTAATTTTCAAAAAAATTTGGGTTGTGTTGAATGGATTCCATTTAACTACTCAAAAATCAAATCTCCCAACACTACTATGTGTGTAACACCTAGTCTGAAAAGGAGGCAGAAAGGTAATATTTTGTGTAATATTCCTTTTTCAGAAATATCATAAGTCTATGCCAGAGATGGAATGCAGGGGAATTTACTGGATATATCACCTTATAATGAAGGGTGAGATCTGGAGGCTTGCTGGCCCTTTGCAGACTCTGTCTACAGATATGTGAAATTCCGTAGTAGGAATGGCTAACAACCCAAGCCTAGAAAACGCATTTCCCAGAAATGGAGGCAGCAAGATTTGATCCCTGCTTAGGTATCCTTTATATATATCTATCTAGAGGTGAAACCCTGAAGTGGGCTAAAAAAAAATCCTTCTATGAGCTTGAGACAAGCCTCCTCCACCCGATTAACTTCAGAAAAATCCCAATGAAGAGGTTTGCTTCAACACATGAACATATGCTATCATAGCAGTGTTATTTCAGAGAACCAATGTACATGAAACTATGAATAGTCACCAAATTTATATATCAGCAAATAAAATATACAAATACTTGAGGAATCACTCACTCAAGCTGAGCAAAGAAACCCTCAATGACATGCATATGGAAATATCTGACAACACTGCTACATAAGAATCCTAGTGACTAAAACTCCGCAGCCCGTAGGAGGTAATGCTGCATATACAATGTCAAAAAATGAATATGGAAGTATAATTCTCAAAGAAAGATGAGGGAGCAAGATCTCAACCCATGAAATTAATAATACATCAATCCTTGGGAGGATTGGCTGAAATGTATAAAAAGGCAAAATGTCGGAGTTGCTGCCTCTAAACTGGAATATCACTACAACTCAGAAAATGGATGGAGATGGCTGAAGATGCTACATATTCTGAATATATCTCCTGCAATGGATATTTCAAGAGAGAGGCTGATCCAATCCCTAAATATATCTCCCTCCAAACTAATGGTGCAAACCCCACTGTAGTTCTGCTCTGAAATAACGCAGTCAAAGGAAGGGACTGTGCTGTGAATGATGAGAGGAGTTTGGCCTGATGCAAAGATATGGAAAATGGATCTGAAATCTCCTCTAGTGGCCTTCCGGATGCAAAGAAGCTCTCTCCTCTAAAATCAGAGCTCTGGAAGTGATGCTATGGAAACCTCCACTGCAACCCAGCAACACAATGTTTCCTGCACTGCTGAAAACACTGTATTGAAGGGAAATGCTTTGGCCTTGAACCAGAATGTAGAGAAGCTGAAGAAAAAACCTTCAAGAGGCTTCTCAAGAAGGAGGGAATCCTAAATAGGAGTTCCCTTTTGCTAAACAACACAACTATCTTAGTTAAGCAACTGAAGAGAGCAAGAAATTCGAAATATCAATTCATGAACGAGCAAATGATTTCTTTTTCCTTATTTTATGCAAATGAAGGCTCGTTGGCCATGGAACCCACACATTAGGGTTTCTTCCTCCTTAAGTAATTGTGTTGGCTTCCCAAGCAAGCCACACCTCCATCTATTGCGTAGTTTGACTTGGTCAACATGACCTAGCCTCCTTGCAATTATCCCTTTTCACACTTGGGTGTGCAAGACTAGATCTAATGATGCTTCTCTTTCATTTCATGAGGGTATTTATTGATATTTTATTCATGAATGGGTCTCCTTTCCCATTTTATTATCCTCCTAGCTGAAATAGCCAAAATTAATGTTCCAATTAGCTTTATGCTAATTTGGGAACATTACAGTCCTCCCCTCCCAAAGATTGCTTGTCCTCAAGCAAGTGTGAGGTTAGAATTGAATTATTCCTCCTCCTTGTCCTGTAGCACCCATGTATGATGCCTGCCTCCAAGTAGCAAGGTGCCATCTCATCAATCAAGTCCTCACAATGTCCCTCCCAAGTATGCAAGTCAGTTGTTAAGCTGTCATCATGCAATGGTGAAATACTCAAGAGGATAACAGAGTGATGTCTAGAGGTCCTCTTGGAGTATGGAGTTTAGTGTAGGGAAAAATATCATCCCCATATGTTCCATCCATCCCCAAGCTATGTTCCATGCAAATTGAGTCACCTCCCAACCAGGAAACTCTTGAAATCTGTCATCCACCTTTGGCTCTGGAAAAGTAGGTGGGATGAAAATCTACTCATGGTAGACCACATAGTCTACCCCACGCTGTCTACCTCTCCAATTAAGATAAGTGTAGGGTGTCTGCTGATCCTGGGCTACAATAAGGTTACCATCAAGTGGCAAGATGAAGGTTGGGCCTCCAAAGGACTCTCCCCCAATGCTACAAATCATGTTGGCCCAAACATCTCCACATGTGATGAGTTGGTAGTGATCCTCATATGGTATCATATCTATCATATGGCTCACATCATAATGAAACAACTATGCTGCTACAGTGGCCATACCATCTTCCATGTTCCCATCAAAACATGTTGTGCAAAACATGTGAGGAACCCCTTCCTCAAAGGGCACATCCATCCTATGTGTCTCCTCCTCAAACCTGCTCCTCATAAAGGCAAGAACAATGGAATCATAAGGAGCCAATATGAGCATCATGCTGGCTGCCATGTGTAGTAAGTGAGAAGGAAAATGGTCCCTCATGTGTAGCCAGCGCAGCTTGATCCCCAACTGCAATAGAGAATGTAGAAGATGGTGGTTTCCCAACCACCTGTGGGCTGCCCCATCCTCCTTATGTGTTTGGAGGAAATGAATAATATAGGATGCAAGGTGAGCTTCCCCTCCAACACATAGCTTTTCCCCAAGTCTCCCTAGGGGATGGTCTTCAATCCTGCTCATGGTCTCCAATGGCCCATGAAGTCCAAGAAAAGTAATGCTCCCTATTGGAGCAATATTATACACAGGGATGGTCAAGGGAAATATACATGCAATATAAAAATCAGAATGTACATAGCTAACATTATTACCATCTGCTCTACTCATGTAAGTGGAGTAGCTCATAGATATGTCTCCTCCCATCCTCGAAGAGAGAATGAATGGCTGTGCTAGCTTTCCCAAAAAAGGATGTACCTCCTCCATATCTACATGACCTCTTCATCTCCCTATGTGCTGATGTATCCCCTCCTCATGCAACTGGTTAACTAACACCATGCAGGTAAAAAGATCCTTGGAATACTCCACCAAAATTTGGGAGCTTCAATGCGGATCCATCCTCCATAATGACAGCACTGATGATCACTCATGTAGACTCACTATCATCTGGGTGCTTCCTTCTTTGACATCTCCCATGCCAAAGATATAAGGAGGAAGATTTCCATCCTCCCTCTGAAGTTTCTACCTCAATGTAGAACCTGAAATGGGAGTGGGAAATAGTGATGATGAGATAAAACTCCCCTTCTTCCTACAGCTACCCAAAGCTACCTAAGATGTATCAAGCTCTCCCAAGGTATCCACCTCTATGAAGTCAATGAGTGGTGCCCCAAAATGTGAAGCATCCCTCCTCCTCTACTGATCCAGTGGTCTCCTCGGTAGAATGTCTCCATGTAGTGAGAAATCATCATCAAAGGTAGACTGTATATATGAATGAGCAGATGTGTCCATGCCCTCACTGTGTAGTCCAGTCTCCCTCCTGTTGGGAAAAAATACTGAGAGGGGGGGTGAATCAGTATTTAAGGCTGAACAATTTTTCTTTTCTTTCTCTTAAAAACATATGTTACAGTACTGCATCCAACAAGTATGACCTGATATCTTATTATGTCTTTACTTAGAGCATTGCATCAGATAAGCATTAAGCATGAGCAGAAATAACAGAACAAACCATCAACACATATGAACACCAAGTTTTGAGGTGGAAACCCAATTCGGGAGAAAACCGTCGCTGCTGTAATCTCAGTTTTCAATATTTATTATAGAGAAGACTTCTTACAATATATGCTGGTGCAGACTTATACCAGCACACAGGAACCCACCTGCAGAAGGCTACAACCTTCTCTCGTTTACCAAATACCACTGGAAGGGAGCTACAACCCCCTTTCTGAAGGCTTCGACCTTCAGCACTACTGTAGACCACGTTTCATCAATTTTCATACTGGATCCACCAGTTTCCATATGACATACATTGCCGGTCACCAATTTTATTTACACACAAACCAGAGATTTATCATCGTCAGATCATTCTATCCATGGGTGCACGTAGTTTCAGATTTATCAGTTAAGACCAGAGCTCGCCCGTACAGATATTCCTTTTAGAAATTTTTCGTTCACAACCCTTACAATGCACACGCCATTCTTTATTTTTCTTCTCCTTATATAGTTTTCCCTTTATTAAAACCATGGGTTAAAACCACGAACTGCTGACAGTATTCCTTTTAGTTTATCCCACAGGGCTTTTGATATTTTATTTTAATTTTATTTATCAATTTAAATAAATTGATAAATAAATAATTTTGAACAGAAATTTAGAATTAAAGTTAACCCTTCGCATTTTAATTCTTCCAAATAATATGGTAAAACTTTGACCCCGGGCCCACAAATATAGTCAATAGCCAATCAAATATGCGCATGGTACCATAGGTAAAATTCACACAAGTCCAACGTTTGATCACCATTAGATTAGAAAACTTCCAGATCAATGACGTATATGCATATCACTCGACCTCCAATACCAATCGTTAACGTGCGATGGCCCGCCGTACCTGTGTTAATCTCCGCACACCTTCAACAAATGACGACCGTCCAATGACCCCTTCCCAGATCAACAACGCTCAATGATATCGTTGGGCATTCTGGGTCGAAGTATAATGCGCAATGGCGCACAGTGAAAAGTGGTTTTGTGAATTCGTACAGGGACGCGTGTCGAGCATTATATGGAATCGCTCCTCACCAGGAAATACCACTTGCCCGACGAGAGCGGTGCGATCAAAAATGGAAACCGCCGTTACTGTTCCTCTCGTAAGGTTTCACCTTCTTCGCTCAAGGTTCCACTCCCCCTGCTTGATTATTGTAAATTTACTTATTTACTGTGACATCGCTTGCGCTCTTTATCAATAGATTAACCCATCATTTTTTTTATTGAGGCTTGACATCAGTTCGACGCAATCTTCGTAACATCCATAATATATAACACAAGATATTCACACCAGATTCCTTTGTGACCTTAAATTCGTCGTTCCTCCTCTTCATGCTCCATTCTGGTTCCATAAGAACCAATGTACAGTTGCCATACCATGTTTCATTGTTCCAGGCAATTTTCCAACATATCTCCTCTTTTGCTTGTTTATGCTCCTTGACCGATACTTCCTCTGTTCTTTTGATCAACCGATACTTCCTTTGTTCTTTTGATTAGATGCTCCTTTGTAGCCAATGACTTTTCCATCAATGAAAATATTCCAACAATCTCCCCCTTTGGCATTGATGGCAATATGCTTCCTTCGTAATACTCTTTCTCTATTTATCTTCTAGAAGCCCTGTTGAGTCTCAAATATGCATCTTTCCTATACACCTTTCTAGACCTTTTTCATTCACCTGAACCTTCTAATTTTTCAATATCATTGCATATTAATTGTAAAAGAGCATCTAAAATGGTTTTTAACTATGTTTTGTGTCTGCTGTTTGATTTATATTTTTGCTCATTTAGCTGCGGAATCTTGCCACTTTCCGCAGCTGCTGCAACTTTCTGCAGCCATTTTGTGAAAGTCTATGCCGCGTGTCTTTGGGGGGCAAATTTATGCCACATGGGCAATTCAGAAATGATGTGGACATGGATCGTGTCCTATTGGCTCGGAAAAATTCACCTAAGGAGGCTGTGGTCAAAAATGGCCAAGTGGAAGTCAACCGTAGAGTCCCACGGTGATAGGACTCTGTTTCTCATCACGTGAACATTTGTATGACCGTTTCTAATTTACGGGAGACACATCAACACCTGTACACGGCTCCATAAGCCGAATCCAACATCCACTCTTCATATATTTACTCCTCACCGCGGCCATGATGCTGGATCTCTGGACGTGATGGTTCACGTGTCTCTATCAGCACAAACTTTAGGGAATTAGTTATATCACCTTTGTTATAAATAACGCGTTTTCATACGCATAATAGAGAGCCTCCATATAGCTCTATAATGTAGTTGTGTTGCCACTATGCTGTAATATCATTTCTCTGTTATGACTGCATTTTAATATATAAGAAGACTCTGTTTCCAAGCGTAATTCGTATTTGAAGGTTGTTGCTCGAGGTCTGTGCAGAGGGCCCCTGCACACGCTGAGGTTTTGTGCATTACTGTATAGTTTCTTATTTTATTTCTTTAAGTTCATTGTGCCATAAGTCATTCATGTGTTTATACATTGCATCTTTCATGGTATTTATGCTTCATCTCTGTTCATAATCTTTCATGCTTTACATTTTACGTCTGTCCATAATCTTTCATGTTTTATGTTGTTGTTAACTGATCAGTGTTCTTGTTTCAGATTACAATAGGTAGCCCGGGCACTTGCACATCTTTTTATAATGACTAATGACATGGAATCAATATTGTTCTACTGCTAATTTACTTTTCTTAGTTTTTGTTTAATTCCAGTACTACTTTGTTTATTTCAGTCTTGCACATTTGCTTCAGTATTTAGATTTAGATATATTAAATTGCTCATGTCATTTTCAGTTACCTCCGAAAGCCATAGCTGGACTAATGGTGAGGGATTGAATTATGAGTGTGTAGTTTGATATTAGTTTACTTTCTGCAAGTTATAAATATTAAATTGCTCATGTCATTTTCAGTTACCTCCGAAAGCCATAGCTGGACTAATGGTGAGGGATTGAATTATGAATGTGTAGTTTGATATTAGTTTACTTTCTGCAAGTTAGAAATATTAAATTGCTCATGTCATTTTCAGTTACCTCCAAAAGCCATAGCTGGACTAATGGTGAGGGATTGAAGTATGAGTGTGTAATTTGATATTAGTTTCTTTTTCTGCAAATTAGATATCAGGTTTCTCAAGTTGTCTATGGTTACCTCCGAAAGCCATAGCTGGACTAATGGTGAGGAATCAGAATATAAGTTGATGTAATTTGATTTAGATTTACTTTGTTGCAATTCTTGGATTTCTTTAAGCATAGTTTCTTTTGTATTTGGACAGCAGCAAGGATAATGAGTTCCATGATCAGTAGTTCACTGTTTGTTTGACTAGAATAGTGATGAAATTTAATTTTCTTTGAAGAATTAATTTTGTCATTGTGTGTTTTAAAATTCTTTTGAAGTTTGGAAAATCATTAGAAGGACATCATTGTCTTGAATATTTGTCTCCATACTTGTCTTCTAGAATTTCATAAAAATCCAAAAACGACAAAAAGTAAGAGATAGGTTATCTTGCACATATAGTGTGTCACACTTCATCAGCTTACGAATCCTGGATTGATAAATTAATGTAGCAATTTAGGATACACTAAATTGACCAAACATTTTGGCGCCGTTGCCGGGGAAGTGTAACTAGGTAGCCAATTTCTTAAAAAATATATAATAATAAAAAGAAGGGAAAACTTGATAACTTCTTGAAGTATGCTCTCCTCTTGCACCTAGTGTGATCTAAAGGATCAAAAAAGAGAGTTATTGGTTCATTAATTTCTTAAGTATGCTCTCTTCTTGCACCTAGTGTGACCTGGAAGATCAGAAAGAGAATTATTAGCCCAACTTAAAAAAAAATAAAAAAAAATGACATGCATAGAGCAAGAGATTCTAGGGGAAGGTTTATAGCTAAAGCCAAGAGTTCGATTTTCACAAATCCATCTTCTTCAAGGCATAGACAAGATTCACGACCATCTACCCCTAGCCTTAAGATTTTTGGAATTCAAGGAGCAGCTGAATTAGAGGATTCTCCTATACCACCTACTAAATCTCATTTAGAAAAGGAAGAGACTCCCTCTCATCCTCCCTTGATAGAAGAACCATAGGACTTTAAGGACTCTAAAGAAACTATCATGGCAGAGGAAATAATAGATGGATTTGGAGGTAGAGGTAGAGGTAGAGGAGGAGGAAACAATGGAGACAACAATGGTGAAGGTAATAATGGAAGAAATAGGGAAGGAGAAAACTTGTTTGGATTCCCTATAGTTGATGAGGAAACTCATACAACAATGAAAAATATCTCACCATCTGTCCTCCCCAACTTTTATGGATTTCGAAGTGAGGATCCTGAAACATTTCTGTTTGAGTTTGAAGTCGTGTGCCGAACCTATGACTATATGGAAGACTCTCAAAAACTCAAACTGTTTCCTTCAACATTGAAGGGAGTTGCTTTGAAATGGTTCATGGGATTAGCCACTCAATCTATTAGGACTTGGAATGATATGAAACAAAATTTTTTGGATAGATACTTGGACTATTGTATGCCCACCAATCACAAGGATGAGGTATTCAAAATGATGCAAAAAGAAGATGAAAACTTGGAAGATTTACTTGGAAGATTTCAATACAACTTAAAAAGAGCAAAGATGAGCAACTTAGATGATGAAACCTTGAAATCCCTCATATTAAAAGCCATTAGAGATGAATGGATAGATATTTTAAACATTATGGGGAAAGGAGACATTTCTCAACTTCCACTTCATGATATAACAGAACTATGTGTCCATCTCTCAAGAGGAAAATCTAAAACAAGAAAAGGGCCTAGGGATCCTTCTCTTATTAGGGCTAACAAATCTGCAACTGGATCAGTAAGTAGGGAAGAGATTGGTAATATGCTTGATGAATTTAAAACTGATATCTTAGGGAGCCTTAGTGAACAACTAGACACCCTTAAAATCCAAAACAAGCAGAAATCAGAAATAGATGCTCTAGCCATCTTTTGTCCGAAATGTAGGAAGAAACATGCTTTAAGGGAATTTCCCTTGGATGAAAAAGTTGTAGAAACATGTATAATTTGCTCAGAGAATCATGAGATCAAGGATTGTCCTTCAATTCCTAGACTCAAAGCTGTCTTTCAAGAAGACCCAAATTCAGTAGAATCTCTCTATTTTTTTGCAAGAAGACCTTGGCAGGGACAACAAACTCAAGGGTTTAATAACCCTATGAATCTTCAAAACCCACCAAATTGGAATCCTTGGCAACAACCTTGGCCCCAACATCAAAATCCATATCAGCCATGGGTACAAGGGATGCAAAATCCTTATGGAAGATTTGCTCAATTTTATCAATATCCTCCATCTTTTCAAAATCAACAAGCTCCACAACTTCCAAACACAAATCCACAACTTTCATTTCCATTTCCACAACAACAACCTTCTCAACAAAATCCAAATCCTCAACTTATGCTCCCATACAAACAAAAGACAAATCAACTTCCATCTCAGCCATTTCCAAATCCTAACAATAAGAATCCTCAGAATACTTACATGGTAGAAGGACAACAATTTCCTACCTATATGATTGTTCCTCTCAACGATGTACAACTCAGATCTGGTAGAGTTTTAGAAAAGCCTTCTATAGATATTCAAGAGCAAGATACCTCTGAGGAGGACTCTCTTCAAGTCAATAAGGGTTCTGAGGAAGAATCTCTTCAAAATTCAAACATTCAAAAAGAAAAAGAAAAGTCAACACCCACAACTCCTATAGTTGAGCAACCTGCATCTTCATCTACACCTCCTTTTCCTGAAAGACTACAAATTGAAAAGGGGGTGGAAAAACAAATCTTGTTGCCTAACTATGATTTTCTAGATGAATTAAAGAATGTTTGTATAAATATTCCCTTGTTACAAGCCATTCGAGAGATTCCTATTCTAGCAAAAACAATAAAGGAGTTGAGTTTCAAAAGACGAGGAAGGAACCTAAAAGACACAAGAAGAATCCACCTGGTAGGAAAAATTGCAGATATTATGATGGGAAAAATTACCATGCAGAAGTATGTAGATCCAGGAAGTCCAATTTTCAAGACACATATAAATGGGATAGAAATTCCAAACACATTGATTGACTTAGGGGTTGCTATTAACATTATGAGTAGACAGACTATGGACCAGCTAAAACTTCCTAACCTTCTTTTTACACCTACTTTACTACAACTTGCAGATCGATCAATTATTAAACCAGATGGTGTATTAGAAGATATTTCAGTCTCCTTAGATTCTTGGGAATATCCAGTAGATTTTATGATATTGACTCCCAAGAGTAATCTAGGAGGGCACCCACTTATCTTAGGAAGACCTTGGCTAGCCACAACTGATGCTTTTATTAGTTGTAGATCTGGGGATATGTACATTTATAATGGTAATTCGACAAAGAAATTCAATTTGTATCCTCCAGCAAAAGCAATTACAGAAGTAGGAGACAATGAATGGGTCGATGATGAGGACATTATACAACCTGTCTTTACCATTTCTAAAATCAGTGAGGATAGTCAAATTCTGAACACATTAGAAAATTTTGAGATATCTTCAGAATATGACCCCACACAATTTCAATTGGAATCTGACATAGAATATTTATCATCAAGACAAATGTCTCTTTACTCTATGGAAGAGTTTGGTAGTTCTACCATTGAGATTTTTCCAGGGAAAACATTGAATATCAACAAACATTTGGAAAAGTCACAACAAGAAGAACTAACCAAAATCTTGCAAATTTTTTTTACTGCATTTGCATGGGAGTATACTGACATGAAAGGTATTGATCCTAAGACTTGCATCCATCATATTTATATTGAGGAAAAGAGTAGACCAATCAGACAACCTCAAAGAAGGATGAATCCAAATCTTAGGGAGATAGTGAAAGAAGAGCTCCAAAAACTACTCAATGTAAACTTCATTTATCCAATTTCAGATAGCCGATGGGTTTCTCCTTTAGTTATAGTACCTAAACAGAATGGTAAATGGAGGGTATGCATTGATTACAGGGAATTAAACAAAGCAACTTTGAAGGATCACTTTCCTTTGCCTTTTATCAATAAGGTATTAGATACATTAGCAGGTAAAATGTACTTTTCATTCTTGGATTGTTTTAGTGGCTATAATCAAATTCAGGTAGCACCTGAAGATCAAGATAAGACCACATTTACTTGTCCATGGGGAACTTTTTCCTATCGAGTACTTCTTTTTGGGTTATGTAACACACCTGCAAAATTCCAAAGAGCAGTACTAGGAATTTTTTCTGATCTAATCCATGATTGTGTAGAGGTTTATATGGATGATTTTACAGTTTATGGTAATTCATTTGAAGAGGCATTAGAAAATTTGGAAAAGGTCCTTATAAGATGTAAAGAAACAAACCTTTCATTAAGCCATGAAAAATGCTTTATGATGTTTACTGAAGGTATTGTTTTAGGACATCATATTTTAGGAGATGGGATTAAGGTTGATAGATCAAAAGTTGAATTAATCTCCAAGTTGCCTATTCCAAATTGTCAAAGAGATGTTAGAAGTTTTCTAGGATTTACTTGTTACTATAGAATATTTATAGAAAACTTCACTAAAATAGCATCTCCACTCTTCAAATTGCTTACAAAAGATTGTGAATTCAAATGGGATCCTGATTGTCAACCAGCCTTTGAAACTTTGAAAACAAGAATATTTGAAGCACCTATTTTGAGAGGACCAAATTGGAAAATCCCTTTCCATATTTCTACGGATGCTTCAGATACAACTTTGGGAGCTGTGCTGGGTCAAAAAGATTTATTTCCTTATGCCATTTATTATACCAGTAAAAATTTGACTCCCACAGAGTTGAACTATACTGTGACTGAAAAAGAGTTTTTAGCTGTTGTTCATGCAATTAATAAGTTTAGACATTACATAACAGGCTATGAAACTTTTATTCATACTGACCATTCTACAATTAGATATTTGATGAACAAACCTGTTACTAATGGCCGAGTGACAAGATGGCTCTTACTTTTGCAAGAATTCAATATTACCGTGTTGGATAGACCAGGAAAACAGAATACAGTAGCTGATTTCTTGTCTAGGATTCAGAATACTAAAGAAGATTCTCCTGTAGAGGATAAGTTTCCTGATGAATACTTGTTTGCAGTAACTATTAAGACTCCTTGGTATGCAGATATTGCTAACTATTTGGCTACAGAAAAATAGCCTTCACATTTATTTCCAAGTGAAAAACGAAAAATTATTCAGGAGAGTTCAAAATATTCATGGATTTCTAACGAATTGTTTAAAACAGGGCCAGATCTCGTGATCAGAAGATGTGTCAGGGAAGATGAAATGCCTGATATCCTTAAGGCATGTCATGATGAACCATGCAGCGGACACTTTGCAGACAAAAGGACGGCCTATAAAATCCTCTCTTTAGGATATTATTGGCCTTCCCTCTTCAAAGATGCAAAAAAATATGTCAAAAGGTGTGACAGCTGCCAAAGAGTAGGGAAACCTACCCTTTCAAATGAAATGCCATTGCAACCACAAGTACTCATCGAACCCTTTGAAAAATGGGCTTTAGATTTCATAGGACCTATTAATCCACCATCTAAGAAAAAGAAGTATATATTGGTTTGTACTGATTATGTTACTAAATGGGTAGAAGCCAAAGCATTAGTATCTGCTACTGAAAATTCAGTTGTTCATTTTCTTTATGAGGATATTTTTACTCGCTTTGGTGTTCCAAGAGAAATTGTGACAGATCAAGGAAGCCAATTTATATCCAAACTGGTGGAGAAGCTGATGGAAGAATAAAAAATCAAGCATAGAAGATCTACTCCTTACCATTTGCAAGCAAATGGTCAAGTGGAGTCTACCAACAAAGTTCTCGAAAGTATCATCACCAAATTTTTCATCTACATAGAAGAGATTGGGCAGAAAGGCTTCCTGAAGAATTGTGGGCCTACAGAACTACATGGAGAAATACAACAGGACATTCTCGCTATGAACTTGTTTATGGGAAGGAAGTCCTGCTCCCCATTGAGTTCCAAGTCAAGACCTTCAAGATAGCAGTTCAGTTGCGGATGGATCTATCAGAAGCCCAAAAGCATATAATGGAGTAGTTAAACGAGCTAGATGAGATCAGACAAGAGGAAATTTTAAGAACTGATCTAGTTCAATATCAAAGAGCTAAATGGCATGACAAGTACATCAAAGAGAAGAAGTTTCAAGAAGGAGATTGGGCATTGTTATTTGATTCCAAGTTTAAAGATTTTCAAGGAAAATTTCAGACTCATTGGCTTGGGCCATATGAGATTGACAAGATCTTTAGCAATGGAGCAGTAAGAATCAGGACCATTGATGAGTTTCAAAATCCTCTTATTGTGAATGGCCACAGATTGAAAGTTTATCATAAGCCACTCTCAAAAGAGGAATTTGTCAAAATGTTTCAATAAAATTCTGCAATCACGCTGGTACATAAGAATTCTTCTTCTCCACCAGCCTAGCTTTTTTTCTTTTCAGTTAAAAAAAATAAAAATAAATAAATAAATAAATTTGTATAAGCCTGAAAACCAATCACTGATTGGCAGTCTTATACAGAAAATGTAGGGTGAAAATCAGGAACACCTGACACCCTATATTTTCCAAAAAAAAAAATCTCTCTTTCATTTCACAAGTTTTGTGACCACCCATTCCACTTCATTCCACTTCATTTCACTCCATTTCATTCCATTTCACTTCATTTTATCTATTTCATTCCATTTCACCAATAAAATTCTCTTTCATGACCATTTCCATTTAGTCAATTTTCATCCGTTCATTTCCATTCACCCAAATAATAGCTATGTCAGTTTCCGCAGCTGACATCTGTTTCCGCAGCTGACACCAGTTTCCGCAGCTAGAAGCAGATTCCGCAGCTACCACTCTGTTTTTCAAAAGAATGTACAGCCAGATGTTATTTCCACAATCATGAAATCAAATGCAGGTATGAGGACCAATTATGAAGACATGGGGAATTCAAGATATCAATGAGGAGCAACTAATTGAAGACCAAGGAAAAATGGCAAGAATTCCAAGGTATGAGTAAAAATTTATTTCAAATAGCATTTAAGCACATTTTTATATAGTTATAAACCATAAGCTCCATTATGTGCAATGATTTTATTGACAAACTCCGTAACCACTCCATGATCTCTGTACAATCCTCCCACAATCCTTGCATTCATTCTCAAACGGTCCCATAATTAAACCTCCGATCTTCACTCAAACTCCGATACTCCACCTGTGATGATGAAACGTGGTTGATTTGACTACGGCTTCTTTCAGCCGCATGAAATCCGTAGCCGTTGTATAAACGTGCTTACATTTACTCTGCAGCCACCAAATTTTAAACACTGCCGGATGTGTTATACTCCTCCTATTGTTCTATTAATCTCACAGCCGCATTTCCGCCGTGCTCACGTAACCCTTCTCTGTTCCGCTTCACCCCATTTCATTCTTTGTTACGCTACAGTCTGTATACCCATTCTCTGATATCTACCTACAGTCATCGTGCTCATTTCTATTCATTCAGCCATCCTACTTCCATTGAACCCTCCTCACACAGGCAAGTTTTTAAAGAGCAGAAAGAAGGATGGGTAAATTGTTGAGAGCAGAACCAGAGGGACCTAAATTCATGGAAGGATACCCGCAAGTCAGGGATATATTGAAGAAGGCAAAGTGGCTGCGGTTTATCCAGAAGTTTAGAGGCTACCATAAAGAGGTGACAAAAGCTTTTGCAAGGTCTTTTAATGTCCTGGAGGTAGAGATTGGAGACCTTAAGTTTACGGTGAATGAGGCATCTATAGCATCTGCCACAGAACTTCCTCAAGAGGGTGAACGTTGGTTTAAGAACAAAAGCATTAGTGATGAAGCCTGGAGAGTGATTCTACATAACCCAGGTATGGATATAGCTATTTTTAAAAGAGGAATTCCTATTCATGCTTTGAAAGAGGAATGGGCTACTTTGCTACTAGTTGTTCAAAAATTTATCCCCTGTGAGGGCCGTTTTGGGTCAATGTATATGTACCATACCCGATTGCTGATGAATTTTCTAGATAACCAGACCCTCAATCTGCCATACTTTTTATTAAATAGTTTGAAGAAGATGTCTGTGACTGTTCAGAAGCATTTAGGGGATGTAGAACCACATCTATATCACCATGGTCTTGTGAAAATTTTGATTGAAAAACAGTTAAAACAGAACAAGGACACATGGGAACAATTTTTTATCAGAAATTTCTTTGAAGAACCCCAAGAAATTCCTGAAGGTAGCACATCAAGAAGGAGTAGGAGAAAAATAAAAAAATGATGAAACTCAAAGTACTACTACTACAATTGAAAGAACTAGTAGGGAAGAGAGACTGTCAAAAAGGAAGAAGAAAGAAACCAAGGGTAAAAAGCCAATAACATCAAAAGAGAGAAAAAGTATTGAGGCTATGCATCAAACCCCTTCTTCCGAAGAAGATAATCAAGTGTTATCTGAGAGACTAGTTCACCTTCAAGAACAGTCATCTATGGCCAAGAAGAAAGGGAAAGGAAAACAAAAGCAAAAAGACAGTGGTCCACAGCGTGTGAGAAGAAGTTCCAGGCTTAAGGGGAAGTTGAGGAAAATGCAAACGAAAGGACCCCATTTTATTGATTTGGGAGAAGAAACATCTGAACAATCCCCAGCTAACCATAGTCCATCTCACTCTCAGTCAGACAGTGAACCTAGTTCATTTCATTCTCAGTCAGACATTGAACATAGTCCATCCCATTCTCAGCCAGACATTGATGTGAGCCCTTCTCAGCCAGATTTTGAAGACAACTCTCCTCCACGGCATTTTGGGGACAGCCCAATAAAAACGACACCTGATATATACCCAAAGCAGCAAGAAGTATATGATTATATAGAATCTTTAGAAAAAGCAGCTACGGGTCCCAGTACTTCGTCCACTTAGCCTCACACAGCACAAGATGATCTAGTCCAATCACTGAAACAAGAAGTCTTTGAGCTAGAGCTTTTAAATAGACACATTAAAAATTAAAACGAGACATTGAAGGAACAAAGAAAATTGGACAAAATCATTCATGATAATACCATGCTACACCTGGGACTATGGCAGAAGAAGAATAGAAAATTGAAGAAGAAATGCCAGAAGTTAAGCAGAGCACTGATTAATATCAAATTCAGATGCTTAATGAAGAAGCCCAGGATGTTAGCAGCACCAAGGAAGAGGAGGAGAGGACTGGATGTACTGGCTGAAGTGTCAAGGCATATGAACTGAAGAAGGATTATCAAAATCTTGGTTGCATGAGGACATGCAACACCTTCACAGTGGGGGTATGTTGAGTCTCAAATCTGCATCTTTCCTATACACCTTTCTAGACCTTTTTCATTCACCTGAACCTTCTAAGTTGTTAATATCATTGCATATTAATTGTAAAAGAGCATCTAAAATGCTTTTTAACTATTTTTTGTGTCTGCTGTTTGATTTAGATTTTTGCTCATTTAGCTGCGGAATCTTGCCACTTTCCGCAGCTGCTGCAACTTTCCACAGCCATTTTGTGAAAGTCTATGTTGTAGGTGTCTTCAAGAAAATCGAGCCACATGGGCAAGTCAGAAATGATGTGGACATGGATCATGTCCTATTGGCTCGGGAAAATTCACCTAAGGAGGTGCTGTAGCCGCTACAACACCACCCAAAATTTTGGGTATATTTAAAATTTTGGGTTCCCCCTCTGCTCGACATCCCACCGACCTAACTCTAACCCCTCACGAGTTTTCTCATCACCATGAATTGATGTTGTCGCTGCAATCAGGCCATATGTGGGAGGGATCATCTAGCATGCGCTCGAACATTCTTACCGCAGTCGCGCCATGTGTAATGAGATTGCCATGCATATGTTTGAACGAGAACCCTGTGTGTATTGACGAGTAAAAGCCCTCCTGCTGTGGGTCATTAAGCATATTGTTTGAATGCTTCTCTTAAGCTTGTTTGTTTCATGTGTTTTATCTGTGGTTATCATTATTGAAGAGTAATTATGATGTTCCACGTAGGTCGACCCCACAGGTGACAAACTCCTCAGTCGTGTCACGACATCAAGGGTAATAAATTGGTCTCAACGACGAGGCCAACATTGTGGAACAGGGGAGGATCAGGAGCAAGTGGTCAGTATTGTTAAAAGGAGGATGGTGTGATGCACGTCGATCAGAAAAGAACCCTCTATGTCACTGATGCCAAGGCTTCCTTCACTAGAGCGCACCAGATGCTTAAAACGCTCCATTTGAAAATGTATAGATCCTACATCATATCATCTAAATGTCGATGGTGTACGCAAAGGAACATATTTCTCCTCTGCGATGAACCCAGCCTGAAGTGTAGCCCGGTGGACATAACCGACTCAGGAGATCTCCCTAGAGAATGACAATCTCATACAGGTTTGGCAAGTCGACGGCAGAGTTTCAATTATGGCAACGCACCTTTGAGGAAGTAACATCTGTTGATTTTGAAATACATATTGTGGCATTATTTAGGCTGTAATGAGTATGTGTGGAGGAATAAAAGGGCCTTAAAACCCTAGTCTTCTTTGCTCTTGAAAGTTGTCTAAACGAAACTACAAGAAACGGGGAATTTCAAATTTAACATAAAGGGTCATGTTGAAATGCATACGCCTTTGGTAGCCGGGTAAAAAAGGTAAATATGAAAAGGGCTATCAATGTGGCTTGAGAAGTATACTTCGACTCTCGAACTTTCAAAAAGAGAAGCTTTCGTAATTAGGAGGAAAAGTAAATGATCGGATTAAAGCTAGGCTCGGAAGCACATGGTTTTAAAACCATAAAGTTATCTTGGAGAAAAACTCAATCATAACATTGTAAAAGGCGCAAGGTGATGTTGTATTATTAATGCAAAGCGCAAAACAACGAAGTTCCCAAACCATATAAAGTAGTGGCCCAACTTTACGAGTAAAGCAATGATCACAACCATATGAAAACTTTCTATGGCAAGTTTCGACCTACGCTAAAGGGTTTGTGGCATATATATATTTTATGGTCAAAAGTAGTGGTTACGTTGATTATTCCAAAATGCATGGATGAAATTTGTAACGTGTTGATCTCATAGCATGCATGACAATCGACGCAAAAGGGTCGCACGTTTCTAGTTTTCAGATTACAGTAAGTGTTTCGAGCCATATGTATACACAGCGATCGCATCTTATGATTAAACATTAAGCAGAGCTTTAGTGGCAGCGTATAATAACCATAGTGCGAGCGGTCAACCTTATGTTTAAGACATGGAGCGAGCGCAAAAGTTCGAAGGTAAACGTTTGGAGCAGACGTGTATATACATGTACATCGGTCAAACCTCACCATTGAAAGATGCAACACAATTACATATGGCTGAAAACAGTTCGGTGGTGCAGTGTTCATACACGTAGGTTAGGTATGGCGTTCAACCTTATGTGTGAAACATGGCGCAACGTTTCATGGGCACGTTGCATGGAGCCACACGTCTATGGCAGGTCTTTCAAACTGTGGAGCAAACAAATATATAAAGCGGTCAAAACATTAGGGTTAAAACATGGATTAGAGCTGTAAAGAAATACATTGTGTTTTCTATGATAGAATTCTGTGCTCTGGGGTAGTTATATAATATACGGTCAAAAACGTGCATTCAAACATGGAGTCCAACCTGGTAACACACCTACGACGACAACGTTACAACAACCGTCAAACAGTCATGATCAAAAGAAGCTCAGAAATAGATGAATGCATTGCCAAGTGGTGCAATGCTTCTGCGCTGGAGTTTAAATATGGAATGTATCACATAATGGCCCAATGCATATTTAAAAGCGGAGCAGAATTTCATAATGAAACTATAGTGGAAATATGCTGATAACTATGGTGGGATTTATGACCATATAGTTTCCAACCGGATGGAGATTGTTGATAGAGGTTCATAAACCGTCGGATATTAGCTATGAGCAGGCTATAAAATGTGCAATGGATGATAGAGCACGTTCGACTCATCTCTCGTGCCAAGTCAGGTGCCAAGTCATGCCAAAAAAACCGTATCACCCTTCTTCAGCCTTGTCGACTCTGATTGGAATCTGCGTTATTGACCTTGGTATGGAAACTCCTTTATTCAGTTGTGTTTTTGGAATCTGCCACAGCTAACAAGCAAAACGCTCTATTGAATCAGCACTATTTGCGTGGGAAACATTTATTTGTTTCCGATCTGGCAGAAGGAAGGTATCAGCCGTGCCATGCATGGAATACATGCCGCGCTAGTTTACAATGCACGCCAACCCGTTGAACGCATGGCGCCATCCCGCATGATGTTTGGATGATTTCTTGGAGAAGAGAGTGAAGCGTTTCACATACATTACATCCAAACGCAGAAGGAGTAGTAGCTGAGTCGCATGGCCGGTGGAGCAGATGAAAATGCGACTTGCGATCCTGAGGAGTTGCGTGACCCCTTCAGGTCGCTAAGTCGCAATGTATGCCACTGGGCAAGTAGCGCGACCACGCGACTATGCGACTCTCCTGAGGTCACAGGTCGCAGAATGACATACTCGTTGAGAAATGCGACTCAGCCAGTTTTGCGACTCCTTGTAATGGCTGTCTTTTTCGCCACGTATTTGGCCACTTCTATCTCGACCCCTTGTGATGGCTTTGTCTTGTTCGCTCAATTGGTCGTGGCATCTGGAAGAATTCTTCAGCCCCTCCAATCGGCCCATTTAAAATAATCTCACTTGGTTGCACTGCCAATTATAACCAGACTCCACCTCCAACAAATTAATGAATGCGACCCTCACAAATTCGGCCAAGGAAAATCTAGTGGTGAAAATCAACAATGCATAAGGAATTTGGCTGCCTCAAGCTTACAAATCCATGTGCTAATACAATTTTTCCCTTAAACCCTCACGCTCACGTGTAGATTGTGTTGCTATGCCCAAACGAGGGAGCGTGTCGATACTAGCTTGGGCGCTAGAGCATGTTTAACAGGCATCTAGCGATGGCTAAATGTTTGCGAAGAGTCTTGGATCCCTTCCAAATTGTCCACAACTGTTAGAGGCAGAAGGAAGTTGTTTTAAGCTGGGCTTCCACGCGTGGCAGATCTAAGGCATTTTGCATCCACGGGCTGCCAGCGCACTTGGAAGGAAAGAGTGAAGATGTAGATAACAGAAGGATCGTGTGTTGAAATGCGCGAAATCCGCATTTCGAACTCAGTCTACAACCATACCAATCTGCATTTACAGTAGTTGAAGAGGCACAGAAATGGCCTGCTCAAGCCTTTCTCTCTGATGACAAAGTCTTGACCACACAGGGGTCTAAATTTATTTTTCTCTTTCGCTCTTGCAAATCAATTAAAATTCCTTTAGCATTATTTCAATCATGGAGATATGTGACCTATGTCACTTTATTGTAGGAAAAACCTTTCAATCGCACAAAGAGCCAGAGTTTTCCTCAGCAAACAAGGGGACCTTCTCAAAATAGGTCACATATCTGCCGAGGTCGCGGGTCACGAATTTTCAGAGGTTGCAATCTACCTAAGTCGCAAGTCACAAATTCAACGAGGTCGCAAGGTCGCAAATTCAATGAGGTCGCGAGGTCGCAAATCCAAGGAGGTCGCAAGGTCGCACATTTGTCAAGGTCGCGAGGTCGCACGACTGCCCAAGGTCGCAGGTCGCAACATCTACCGAGGTCGCAGGTTGCAAATCCAAGGAGGTCGCAAGGTCGCACATTTCCCCAAGTCGCAAGTCACAGAGGTCGCCAGGTTGCGAAGTCGTACCCCTTGGTAAATGCCCGACGGCGCGACCCAGCGACCCAGTGACTAGGTCGCAGGTCGCAACAACGGTTCAGGTCATAGGTCACAAAAAAATACTAGGTCACAAGGAAGCCCAACCGTTGGGAAGCGGAAAAGTCAGGAACCCCAGAGGGCAAGCTTTGCCCTATAAATACTTCCTTCAGGAACTTGTAAAGGGGCTTTTCTTTTTGGAGACTCAAGAGCTACATTGCATTGTATTGAAAGATCATATTCTTAGACATATGAATACGAATACTTGTTAAAACCTCTTTGTCGGATGATGTGTTTTGCTGTGACAGCACTGTGTGTATTCCTTGAACAGTTTCAAAACATCCTATGATTAATGAAACTGCGTTTTCAATAATATCATTTATGCATCATGTTTATCTATGCTTGTGTTAATGATGTTCAGTTTTATCGCTTTCTAAATGGATGTTAATACCTTTGTCTATTAGCATTCCATTTGATCTTTCAGGAAATAAAGGGGAATCTTGCCTTTAAGAACTATTTCTTCTGTGGTCAGATACCTTACAAGCATAACCCCAAAGACGTGCCGTTAATTGCATTCTCTTCGGGCATGTATGTTTTATTTATTCTCTTGCTACACATAGTGTTGTATACATGTCCAATGCATCAATCATGTATTTTTTATATTATGGATAAGTGTGTGCCTGCAGGTTCAATCAGGTTCTTTTGAGACCGGAAGGGAAGGCGTCTTAAGCGGTAGCCAGACCCACACCCCGGACGGGATCCCTACTCCAAACGGTTTAAGGTCTTATTGGGACTTTCTATCGGGGAGATCCCCTACTGTTGGTCGGACAAATTTTCCCGTCAACAGATTTGGCACTAGAAGGAGGGCCTGAACCTCTGACCAGATGTTTAACGAAAAGGGGGGGCCAGATGACAAGCTGAGCCCTTAGAGCCTGCAGTTAATCTCATATCTGTAATGGCTCATTCCCAAATTATTCTCCCGAGATGTTTGTCAGAGTTTTATAAGCCTGGATACTACATCTCCGATGAACTTATGTATCACTTGTCCCAGTTAAAATTTTATGGTGGAAATGGGGTGTCCATAACCCAACACTGTTCAGATTTTTGTGACGTTGGTGAGTGCTATGAAATTGGCGATGAGGGTTTGTTTTTTTTGCTTTTCTTCCTCACCCTCGAAGGTCGCGCCAAGAAATGGTGCTGCACTTTGCAGAAATCTTCCATCCATTCATTTGAACAACTCGCTAGTGAATTACAACAAGCTTTTCACAGGTATGATTTTCATAACGTTTTATTTAAGATAAATGACATCAGAATGGAACCTCAGGAATATTTAGATGAGTTCTCTATCAGATTCGTTCATTATTGTTTTGAGGTCCCTGATAAGGATGTTGATTGGAGGTTTTTAAGAGAACAGTTCGCGTATGCGATTCTCGTTTCCCTTGAACCATTTTAGTTAGCAACCCGACCTGAGCCTAGTGTTCCCTATGACAACCCGCAAGTCAACAGTTGTTCTGACTTTGAGTCTTTCACGTACCATGTCGAATCTGAAAACCCCAGTGGCTCATTATCTCGTCTAACTCATGAAACCTATCCCGAGCCCACTCGATGTCTCCCTGGACTTAGTCCTAAATCTGGTTCACATTCGGATTATGAATCTGGTTCACATTCGGATGATGAATCTAGTTCACATTCAGATTATGAATCTGGTTCAGATTCGGATTATGAATCTGGTTCATATTTGGATTATGAATCTAGTTCAGATTCGGATGATGAATCTAGTTCACATATGGACTATGAATCGACTCCTACCCCGCATAAAGTTGATTCCCTTACAAGGTCTGCCAGATCTTTGTGTCCTTTGAATGCATGTGTTGAAAATCCTTGTAGGGTTAACGCCCTTGCGACTCAATCTTTTCGTTCATTATTCCCTATTTTGTTTCTTGATCCCGCCATACCAGTAAATTTGTCTAGACATTCAGAGTTTTCTTATACTGGTATTGGCGAAAATCATAAGCCCGCAGGTGGTGTTTCACAATCACAGTCTAAAATCGATGAATCTTTTAAATCTGATCTGTCTCACTCGGAATCTTTAGACAACCATGGGAGTGATTTCCTATCTGGAAAATTTCAAGATGTCTCCGTTATCGATCCATCCCAGTTGGTAAACCCCAGGGAGCCTAACTTGCCAGGTACCAAACTTGACCAAACTGATGGTTGCAGCGATCACTCCTTATCTGAAAACATATTCAATCATACTACTGATGATCGCCACTCAAATATCTTTGCTGACCATACGAAGACACCTGAATTCAATGATCCGCTTTGGGAATATTCAAGTGCCCACCAGAAAATCGAAACGCATCAGCTTCCGCCGAACGTTTCTGAAATGAAAATTCCCCAGTACCATGCTCCTTCCAGCATAAACGCGTCAAATTCACCCCATCCTGGAAAATCTGGAGAATCCGACATTTTGGATTATCAATCTGTCAGTGCGCAAACATTCGACCAAATTGATACAAATCCCACTGACATTTTGCAACTCACCACCATCCATGGTCACATCTAGTCGCTTGCTGATCTTGCCCAGCCATCAAAGTTGGGAAGCCCTTCGCTCGAAAGTCCAGAGTTTGTTCAAGGCAGTGAGGAATTGCAGCCTACATTGAAAGTGGATTCGGATCCTCATACCCTTGACCAAACCCAAGAGCAACCTCGAGCTAGGGTTTTCCAAACTAGGGTTTCTACGCTTGGTTGCGCATGCATCTATAATTCGCCTGGCACTTGCTTATTGTTTCCATTCCATAAAACTGATGGTCCTCAACACCATGATGAGATTGCCGGTCAACTCGACCAAACCTATTCGATGGATGTGCCTGCAAACAGGAAATATCTTAAACCCCTCCCATCAGACCTAGGATTGTGCATGAATAATTATGGGTCTTTTATAAATGTTGAGTTTCAGGAACATATTGCTATGTATCAAGATGAGAGTGGGATTCAGCTTGCACAATATTTTCTGGCATGTTCTTTAATAAGTATCTATGATCGCCTTGCCATTGTACCTACTCCTCAGGTAAGTTTTGTTGCTACTACACTTTTTTGGATACTGGCTCTGATCCTGATCATTGTTGTCATTGCGGGATGCAAATTAATGCGCTGGCTACACTGGAAAACTGATTTTACATAACCCGACCGCATCATTGGTTAAACTAGGGTTTAGGTGTAGGCTAGCTAGGACCTGCAATAAAATTTTTTAGTTTCATGTCAATTAGGTTTACTTGTAAATTTTTTGCTTCATATTTGAAAAGTGTGTTTTTTATTATGTTTATGATTAATATCTTAGGCATCATCATGTTACAAGTATTTTCTTTCACTTCCTTTCTAGTTTCTTGTTGTTGCATAAATAATCATTTCTGGTATTGCGCTTCTTTGTCACCTACAACTGGTTGATCGTTCTCACACATGGCATTGCATTGCACCCTGAGCCTCACCTTTTACATTACATCGTACTCTCTTCCTCACATCATTTCTGTCATGTCGCCTGCCGCTGCACTATCCCTCATTACAACCCTATCACCTTGCAGTCTTGTTTTTCCCCGATTGCTGAAGCACCAACTCCATTGTTTGCGTGAGGTTGTGGTGGCTATCTCAAGAGGCAGATCTCTTAGGACAAGTCATTGAAGTCAAATTCTCAACAAGATGCCTATGAGTCTAAAATTATTTAGCCTGGGAGATACGAGCCGGTTGATTGTGGGAGACCTAATGAGTTTGAAATGGCCCATACCCGTAAGTCTAAACTTTGTGCCTAGCATAGTCTTGGACATTTTAATGATTTTTCTGCACGCTTCGCCTATTGTGGTGAATGGGATGTGAAGGTTCGACATAGGGGCAAACCCAAATCAGGATATCTTTCAGTTTCTGTAACACGAGAAACAACCTCTCTTGCTCGTAAAATAAGTCGGGATCCCTCATCCGCCCATGAAAAATAAGTACCATGAGCACATGGAAATAAGTGCCACGAGCACATGGAAATAAGTGCCACGAGCACATGAAAATAAGTGCTATAAGCACATGAAACAAATAAGGGTAAAGGATCGAGAAAGGCTTCCTGCGCAGAGAGGCAATGCAACGACTCCGCTGGGGTACTGACCAGGCTCGCTGGCAGCGGAGCAACGTTTGTGATTTCTTGAAGTGACTCCACTGGGGTACTGTCCAAGCCTGATGGCAGCGGAGCAACACCAGAAACTTATTTTAAAAATCCTGAAAATAATAAACCCAGTGCCTTGCTCTTCACATCGTCAACAAACTACTGGCGTCTATGAGCTTTCTCTTTGATGTGTTTCTGATTAGCGATACTTAGTTGAGGCACAAGGATTAGGCATACCTGTCAGGGCCAAAGTAATGCTAAGGGTGCCCTGTAGAACTTGTTCAATATTCCCTTGCAGCATTATCCGGACTCAGACTATTGTGGTGATATTGACAGAGATGTTGGATTCTACCAGTGGTTCGCCATTTGTTGTAGCCGCTACAACACCACCCAAAATTTTGGGTATATTTAAAATTTTGGGTTCCCCCTCTGCTCGACATCCCGCCGACCTAACTCTAACCCCTCATGAGTTGTCTCATCACCATGACTTGATGTCGTCGCTGCAATCATGCCATATGTGGGAGGGATCATCTAGCGTGCGCTCGAACATTCTTATCGCAGTCGCGCCATGTGTAATGAGATTGCCATGCATATGTTTGAACGAGAACCTTGTGTGTATTGACGAGTAAAAGCCCTCCTGCTGTGGGTCATTAAGCATATTGTTTGAATGCTTCTCTTAAGCTTTTTTGTTTCATGTGTTTTATCTGTGGTTATCATTATTGAAGAGTAATTATGATGTTCCATGCAGGTCGACCCCACAGGTGACAAACTCCTCAGTCATGTCACGACATCAAGGGTAATAAATTGGTCTCAACGACGAGGCCAAAATTGTGGAACAGGGGAGGATCAGGAGCAAGTGGTCAGTACTGTTAAAAGGAGGATGGTGTGATGCACGTCGATTAGAAAAGAACCCTCTATGTCACTGATGCCAAGGCTTCCTTCACTAGGGTGCACCAGATGCTTAAAATGCTCCGTTTGAAAATGTATAGATCCTACACCATATCATCTAAATGTCGATGGTGTACGCAAAGGAACATATTTCGCCTCTACGATGAACCCAGCCTGAAGTGTAGCCCGGTGGACATAACCGACTCAGGAGATCTCCCTAGAGAATGAAAATCTCATATGGGTTTGGCAAGTCGACGTCAGTGTTTCAATTATGGCAACGCACCTTTGAGGAAGTAACATCTGTTGATTTTGAAATACATACTGTGGAATTATTTAGGCTACAAGGAGTATGTGTGGAGGAATAAAAGGGCCTTAAAACCCTAGTCTTCTTTGCTCTTGAAAGTTGTCTAAACGAAACTACAAGAAACGGGGAATTTCAAATTTAACATAAAGGGTCATGTTGAAATGCATACGCCTTTGGTAGCCGGGTAAAAAAGGTAAATATGAAAAGGGCTATCAATGTGGCTTGAGAAGTATACTTCGACTCTCGATCTTTCAAAATGAGAAGCTTTCGTAATTAGGAGGAAAAGTAAATGATTGGATTAAAGTTAGGCTCGGAAGCACATGGTTTTAAAACCATAAAGTTATCTTGGAGCAAAACTCAATGATAACATTGTAAAGGGCACAAGGTGATGTTGTATTATTAATGCAAAGCGCAAAACAACGAAGTTCCCAAACCATATAAAGTAGCGGCCCAACTTTACGAGTAAAGCAATGATCACAACCATATGAAAACTTTCAATGGCAAGTTTCGACCTACGCTAAATGGTTTGTGGCATATATATATTTTATGGTCAAAAGTAGTGGTTACGTTGATTAGTCCAAAATTCATGGACGAAATTTGTAACATGTCGATCTCATAGCATGCATGAAAATCGATGCAAAAGGGTCGCACGTTTTCAGTTTTCAGATTACGGTAAGTGTTTCGAGCCATATGTATACACATCAATCGTATCTTATGATTAAACATTAAGCAGAGCTTTAGTGGCAGCGTATAATAACCATAGTGTGAGCGGTCAGCCTTATGTTTAAGACATGGAGCAGGCGCAAAAGTTCGAAGGTAAACATTTGGAGCAGACGTGTATATACATGTACATCGGTCAAACCTCACCATTGAAAGATGCAACACAATTACATATGGGCGAAAACAGTTCGATGGTGCAGTGTTCATCCACGTAGGGTAGATATGGCGTTCAACCTTACGCGTGAAACATGGCGCAACGTTGCATGGGCACGTTGCATGGAGCCACACGTCGATGGCAGGTCTTTCAAACTGTGGAGCAAAAAAATATATAAAGCGGTCAAAACATTACGGTTAAAACATGGATTAGAGCTGTAAACAAATACATTGCATTTTCTATGACAGAGTTCTGTGCTCTGGGGAAGTTATATAATATACGGTCAAAAACACGCGTTCAAACATGGAGTCCAACCTGGTAACACACCTACGACGGCAACGTTACAACAACCGTCAAACAATCATGATCAAAAGAAGCTCAGAACTACATGAACACGTTGCCAAGTGGTGCAATGCTTCTGCGCTGGAGTTTAAATATGGAACGTATCACATAATGGCCCAATGCATATTTAAAAGCGGAGCGGAATGTCATAACGAAACTGTAGTGGAAATATGCTGATAACTATGGTGGGATTTATGACCATATAGTTTCCAACTGGATGGAGATTGTTGATACAGGTTCATAAACCGTCGAATATTAGCTATGAGCAGGCTGTAAAATGTGCAATGGATGATAGAGCACGTCCGGCTCATCTCTCGTGCCAAGTCAGGTGCCAAGTCATGCCAAAAAAACCGTATCACCCTTCTTCAGCCTTGTCGACTCTGATTGGAATCTGTGTTATCGACATTGGTATGGAAACTCCTTTATTCAGTTGCGTTTTCGGAATCTGCTGCAGCTAACAAGCAAAACGCTCTATTGAATCAGCACTATTTGCGTGGGAAACATCTATTTGTTTCTGATATGGCAGAAGGAAGGTATCATCCGCGCCATGCATGGAATACATGCCGCGATAGTTTACAACGCACGCCAACCCGTTGAACGCATGGCGCCATCCCACGTGATGTTTGGATGATTTCTTGGAGAAGAGAGTGAAGCATTTCACATACATTACATCCAAACGCAGAAGGAGCAGTAGCTGAGTCGCATGGTCGGTGGATCAGATGAAAATGCGACTTGCGACCCTGAGGAGTCTCGCGACCCCTTTAGGTCGCTAAGTCGCAATGTATGCCACTGGGCAAGCAGCGCGACCACGTGACTGTGCGACTCTCCTGAGGTTGCAGGTCACAGAATGACATACCCGTGGAGAAATGCGACTCAGCCAGTTTTGCGACTCCTTGTAATGGCTGTCTTTTTCGCCACGTATTTGGCCACTTCTATCTCGACCCCTTGTGACAGCTTTGTCTTGTTCGCTCAATTGGTTGTGTCATCTGGAAGAATTATTCAGCCCCTCCAATCGGCCCATTTAAAATAATCTCACTTGGTTGCACTGCCAATTATAACCAGACTCCACCTCCAACAAATTAATGAATGCGACCCTCAAAAATTCGGCCAAGGAAAATCTAGTGGTGAAAATCAACAATGCATAAGGAATTTGGCTACCTCAAGCTTACAAATCCATGTGCTAATGCAATTTTTCCCTTAAACCCTCACGCTCACGCTTAGATTGTGTTGCTATACCCAAACGAGGGAGTGTGTCGATACTAGCTTGGGCGCTATAGCATGTTTAACAGGCATCTAACGATGGCTAAATCTTTGCGAAGAGTCTTGGATCCCTTCCAAATTGTCCACAACTGTTAGAGGCAGAAGGACGTCGTTTTAAGCTGGGCTTCCACGCATGGCAGATCTAAGGCGTTTTGCATCCACGGGCTGCCAGCGCACTTGGAAGGAAAGAGTGAAGATGTAGATAACAGAAGGATCGTGTGTTGAAATGCGCGAAATCCACATTTCAAACTCAGTCTACAACCATACCAATCTTCATTTACAGCAGTTGAAGAGGCACAGAAATGGCCTGCTCAAGCCTTTCTCTCTGATGACAAAGTCTTGACCACACAGGGGTCTAAATTTATTTTTCTCTTTCGCTCTTGCAAATCAATTAAAATGCCTTTAGCATTATTTCAATCATGGAGATATGTGACCTATGTCACTTTATTGTAGGATTAAACTTTCAGTCGCACAAAGAGCCAGATTTTTCCTCAGCAAACAAAGGGACCTTCTCAAAACAGGTCACATATCTGCCGAGGTCGCGGGTCACAAATTTTCAGAGGTCGCAATCTACCTAAGTCGCAGGTCGCAAATTCAACGAGGTCACAAATTCAACGAGGTCGCGAGGTCGCAAATCCAAGGAGGTTGCAAGGTCGCACATCTGTCAAGGTCGCAAGGTCGCACAACTGCCCAAGGTCGCAGGTTGCAACATCTGCCGAGGTCGCAGGTTGCAACATCTGCCGAGGTCGCAGGTTGCAAATCGAAGGAGGTCGCAAGGTCGCACATTTCCCCGGGTCTCAAGTCGCAGAGGTCGCCAGGTCGTGAAGTCACACCCCTTGGTAAATGCCCGACGATGCAACCCAGCGACCCAGCGACTAGGTCGCAGGTCGCAACAACGGCTCAGGTCACAGGTCACAGAAAAATACTAGGTCGCAAGGAAGCCCAACCGTCGGGAAGCGGAAAAGTCAGGAACCCCAAAGGGAAAGCTTTGCCCTATAAATACTTCCTTCGGGAACTTGTAAAGGGGATTTTCTTTTTGGAGGCTCAAGAGATACATTGCATTTTATTGAAAGATCATATTCTTAGACATATGAATATGAATACTTGTTAAAACCTCTTTGTCAGATGATGTGTTTTGCTGTGACAGCACTGTGTGTATTCCTTGAACAGTTTCAGAACATCCTATGATTAATGAAACTGCGTTTTCAATAACATCATTTATGCTTCATGTTTATCTATGCTTGTGTTAATGATGTTCAGTTTTATCGCTTTCTAAATGGATGTTAATACCTTTGTCTATTAGCATTCCATTTTATCTTTCAGGAAATAAAGGGGAATCTTTCCATTAAGAACTATTTCTTCTATGGTCAGATACCTTACAAGCATAACCCTAAAGACGTGTCGTTAACTGCATTCTCTTCGGGCGTGTATGTTTTATTTATTCTCTTGCTACGCATAGTGTTGTAGACATGTCCAATGCATAAATCATGTATTTTGTATACTATGGATAAGTGTGTGCCTGCAAGTTCAATCAGGTTCTTTTGAGACCGGAAGTGAAGGCGTCTTAAGCGGTAGCCGGACCCACACCCCGGATGGGATCCCTACTCCAAACGGTTTAAGGTCTAATTGGGACTTTCTACCGGGGAGATCCCCTACTGTTGGTCGGACAAATTTTCCCATCAACAGGAGGCTGTGGTCAAAGGTGGCCAAGTGGAAGTCAACCGTAGAGTCCCACAGTGACAGGACTATGTTTCTCATCACGTGAAGATTTGTATGACCGTTTCTAATTTACGGGAGACACATCAACACCTGTACACGGCTCCATAAGCTGAATCCAACTTCCACTCTTCATAGATTTACTCCTCACCATGGCCATGATGTTGGATCTCTGGACGTGATGGTTCATGTGTCTCTATCAGCACAAACTTTAGGGAATTAGTTATATCACCTTTGTTATAAATAACGCATTTTCATACGCATAATAGAGAGCCTCCATATAGCTCTGTAATGTAGTTGCGTTGCCACTATGTTGTAATATCATTTCTCTGTTATGACTGCATTTTAATATATAAGAAGACTCTGTTTCCAAGCGTAATTCGTATTTGAAGGCTGTTGCCCGAGGTCTGGGCAGAGGGCCCCTGCACACGTTGAGGTTTTGTGCATTACTGTATAGTTTCTTGTTTTATTTCTTTAAGTTCATTGTGCCATAAGTCATTCACGTGTTTATACATTGCATATTTCATGGTATTTATGCTTCATCTCTGTTCATAATCTTTCATGCTTTACATTTTACTTCTGTCCATAATCTTTCATGTTTAATGTTGTTGTTAACTGATCAGTGTTCTTGTTTCAGATTACAATAGGTAGCCCGGGCACTTTAACATCTTTTTATAATGACTAATGACATGGAATCAATATTGTTCTGTTGCTAATTTACTTTTCTTAGTTTTTGTTTAATTCCAGTACTGCTTTGTTTATTTCAGTCTTGCACATTTGATTCAGTAGTTAGATTTAGATATATTAAATTGCTCATGTCATTTTCAGTTACCTCTGAAATCCATAGCTGGACTAATGGTGAGGGATTGAATTATGAGTGTGTAGTTTGATATTAGTTTACTTTCTGCAAGTTATAAATATTAAATTGCTCATGTCATTTTCAGTTACCTCCGAAAGCCATAGCTGGACTAATGGTGAGGGATTGAATTATGAATGTGTAGTTTGATATTAGTTTACTTTCTGAAAGTTAGAAATATTAAATTGCTCATGTCATTTTCAGTTACCTCCGAAAGCCATAGCTGGACTAATGGTGAGGGATTGAAGTATGAGTGTGTAGTTTGATATTAGTTTCTTTTTCTGCAAATTAGATATCAGGTTGCTCAAGTTGTTTATGGTTACCTCCAAAAGCCATAGCTGGACTAATGGTGAGGGATCAAAATATAAGTTGATGTAATTTGATTTAGATTTAATTTGTTGCAATTCTTGGATTTCTTTAAGCATAGTTTCTTTTGTATTTGGACAACAACAAGGATAATGAGTTCCATGATCAGTAGTTCACTGTTTGTTTGACTAGAATAGTGATGCAATTTCATTTTCTTTGAAGAATTAATTTTTTCATTGTGTGTTTTAAAATTATTTTGAAGTTTAGAAAATCATTAGAAGGACATCATTGTCTTGAATATTTGTCTCCATACTTGTCTTTTAGAATTTCATAAAAATCCAAAAACGACAAAAAGTAAGAGATAGGTTATCTTGCACATATAGTGCGCCACACTTCATCAGCTTACGAATCCTGGATTGATAAATTAATGTAACAATTTAGGATACACTAAATTGACCAAAAAATCCCTTCTTTGCTTTTCCTCCCCCTTTGACATCAATGGCAAAGGGTTGATCAAGATCCTTTGTACCGACAATACCATGCTCCCCCTGAGATCATGCTGCATCATCAAACAACAGTTCATCCTTTACATATGACCAATGCTCCCCCTGAGCCTGTGCATTCAGAGATGCCTAACATCACCTCTTAACCAATTTAATCTTTCATGTTTAAGTAGACCTGATCCTCTTCATGGCAGAGACTGCTCCCAGTTTCTGTCTGAGATATTCGAATGCTTCCCTGGGTAGAGGTTTGGTAAATATATCAGCTACTTGTTCTTTGGAGGAAACACACTCCAATTTCACCTTTTGTTCAAGCACTTGTTCACGTAAGAAGTGATATTTGATGGGAATGTGCTTGGTCTTGGAATGCATAACAGGATTCTTTGAGATACTGATAGCACTTGTATTATCACACATAATGGAGATAGGAGGTGAGAATTTGATTTGAAAGTCTTGTAGGGTTTGCATCATCCAGAGAAGTTGAGTGCAACATGATGCATCGGCCTCATATTCTGCTTCTGCTGTAGATAAGGCAATGGGGCTTTGCTTCTTGCTGAACCAAGATACTAACCGAGGTCCCATATAGAATGTACCACCACTAGTTCTTTTCCGATCATCAACACTTCCAGCCCAATCTGCATCAGTGTATGCATGAAGAGTAAGATCAACATTCTTTGGATACCATAGTCCAAAGTCTTGAGTTCCTTGTAGATATTTGAATATTATTTTTACAGCCTGAAGATGAGACTCTTTTGAATTAGCTTGGAATCGTCCAACAATCCCAACTGCATGCATGATGTCTGGTCTGGTCCCAGTGAAATAAAGTAGACTTCCTATCATAGATCTATATTCATGTTGATTCATCATGGGGGAATCATCATTAGAACTGAGATTACATCTGGTTATCATTGGTGTACTTACAGGTTTGCAGTCTTCCATGCCATACTTCTTCAGGATTTGCTTGAGATATTTTGCATGTGACAAGAATATGCCATCTGTTGCTTGTTGCACTTGCAAGCCAAGAAAGAATGTTAGTTCCCCAAGAAAAGACATTTCAAATTCTTGCTGCATATCAGAAGCAAAATTCTGACTCATAGACTCTTTATTACTTCCAAAAATGATATCATCAACATATACAACCACAATAAATAGTTTGTCATTTTCATTTTTTGTGTATAAGTTGCTATCAGCAGACCCTTTTGAAAATCCTTGTTGATGAAGATATTTTTCAAGACGATAGTACCATGCCCTTCGAGCTTGTTTGAGACCATATAGAGACTTTTAAAGTCTAAAAACAAGTTTTTCATCATTTCCCAAAATGAATCCTTCTAGTTGTTCTATATAAACTTCTTCTTCTAGATCACCATTGAGAAAATCAGATTTAACATCCATTTGATAAAATTTGATTTGTTGGAAGCTTGAAAAAGCAAGAAACATTCTTATGGCTTCAAGTCTAGCTACATGAGCAAAGGTTTCTTCAAAGTCTATACCTTCTTGTTGAGCATACCCTTTGCACACAAGTCTAGCTTTATTTCTTATAACATCCCCATTCTCATTTAACTTGTTTTTGAATATCCATTTAGTTCCAATGACATTTTTGTCATGAGGCCTTGGTACTAATTCCCAAGTATGATTCCTTTCAATTTGATCAAGCTCTTCATTCATGGCTTGAATCCAAGATTCATCTTTGCTAGCTTGACTGACACTGTGAGGTTCAATAGTGGACAGAAATGCCAGATTGCTAGAAGATCCCACAAGAGTCCTTCTTGTTTGTACACCTGATCCCTTTTCTCCCAAAATTTGAGATTCTGGATGATTCTTTTGAACATATCTAGATGGAGCCTTTTCAGACAACTCCTCTTCAAATTCTTCACTGGGTGCACTTTTTGTATCATTACTATTTGATGTAGAAGGATATGTGTCCTCATCATCTTCATCTGTTGTTTTCTTTTCTTCTTTTGGAGCTGCAGGAGACTCATCAATAACAACATCAATACATTCAACAATCTTTCGAAGTCTTTTATTGTAACATTTATATGCCTTACTCCTAGAGGAGTAACCAAGAAATATTCCTTCATCTGCTCTGGGTTCAAACTTGCCAAGTTTTTCATCATTATTCTTTATAAAGCATTTTCTCCCAAAAATTCTAAAATGCTTTATAGTGGGAGGATTACCATACCAGAGTTCATATGGATTTTTATCACTATTTACACAAACATGTGCTTTGTTGAGAATGTTTGCCGCTGTATGTGCTGCTTCTCCCCAAAATGTGTCAAGTGTTCCAGAATCATCAAGCATAGCTCTAGCCATTTGTTGAATTGTTCTGTTCATTCTTTCTACAACACCATTGTATTGTGGAGTGCCAGCTACAGAGAACTGTCTTTTTATGCCATGTTGTTCACAGAATTCAAGAAATTCATTGGATGTATATTCTCCTCCTTGATCAGATTTGAGACACTTGATTTTTAGATCTAATTCATTCTCAACTAGTGCTTTGAAGATCTGAAATTTCTGAAATGCTTCATCTTTGTGTTTAAGTAGCCCAATCCAACACATTCTAGAGAAATCATCAATGAATAAGATATAGTATTCTTCACCACGTGGTGAATTTTTCCTCATAGGTCCACATATGTCAGTATGAATGAGTTCAAGAGGCTTACTTGATGATCCTTCCTTGGCATTAAATTGTACCCTGGTTTGCTTACCAAATTGGCAAGATTTGCATATGATATTTTCAGGTAGAGTAATATTGGGAAGATCATGAACAACTTTAAGTCTGCTTGATTTGTTGATTTGAGAGAAGCTCAGATGCCCCAACCTTCTATGCCATAGCCAATTTTCTGAAGATTTACTCAAATAACATTGTTCTTTGGGGTTCTTCAATATATACAAGTTGTTTGGAGTTCTTTTTCCTTTTATAATTGCTTTACCTGTATCAAGATCACGTACCACACATTCTTTTGAACTAAAGACAACTTCAGTTCCTTGATCACACATTTGAATTACACTTAAAAAATTATGTTTTAATCCATCCACATACATGAGTTCATTAGATTTCACTTTTTCTTTTAGAAAAACAGACCCTTTTCCCTTAATGACCGCAGGAGTATCATTCCCAAACATAACATTTTTTTCTTTTTCTAGAGTAATATATGCAAGAAGCTTGTTTTTATCACCTGTCATGTGTCTTGAGCATCCACTATCAATGTACCATTGGTTTTCTTCATCTTCTGCAAATAACGCTATGCCACAATTTTCAACTTGTAATTCCTTCTTTTTCCATACTTTGGAGCTTGAAGGTACATGTTCTTTTGGCTGAACTCTGCTCCTGCATTCAGATTCTTCATGGCCAAATTTATTGCAATAAGCACATTCAACTTCATTTTGAAGAGGATAAAAGTTGTTATAAGTATTCTTCTTTGTTTCAATATCAATCCTTTTCTTTCTTGCTTCTCTTGTCATGATGGTTTTATATGCAACACGTTGAACAGCTTTATGACCAAAATTGTGACATGAGAAACATTGTCCATTGAAGAAGAAATTTCTGCGATCATAAAATATTCTATATGAATTTACTTGTTGATTGGTGTTTCTTTGAAAGACATTCCTGTTAGTGTTCTTTGAATTGAGATGATCATGCTTTATCTGTAAAGATTCTTTATTCCCTTGCTGAGTGGCAGCATGTTGTAGACCAGCTGTAACAGCTTTTAGATAATTTGGTGCTGAAACCTGAGAAGATTCTCCAATATATCCAAGACCTGTCTTTATAAGAGGAGAACGTTGCACCTTGATAATTTCATCTAATGTTTCAGATCCTTTAGCAAATCTAAGATTCAGAGTTTTTACTTTCTCAAGTTCTTTTCTTAGACTTACTACCTCACACTCTAATTTCTCATTGTGTTTCTCCTTTTCTTCAAGCTGACTTTTCAGAATTTCTATGATTATTTTACTTTCTTCTAAGCAAGTCTTGAGTTTAATGTTTTCATCAAGAAAATCACTGTCTGCTAGAGCATCCACAAAAGTATCTTTTTCTTCTCTTTCTAGTGCTAAAACGATTCTTATTCCTTTTTGCTACTTCCTTCCCTTTTTTATGTGTTTCTTTATAAGGACACTTAGCAACATAATGACCAACTCTTCCACAATCAAAACATTTGAAAGGAATCTTACCTCTGAACCGTCTTGTGCCAAGTTGAATTTTCTTTACAAAGTTTATCTCATCTTCTTCTGAGATATATCCTGATCCTTCTGTTTTTTGTACTTCCTTCCCTTTTGTAGAAGTTCTAAAGACTGCTTCTTTAACTTCAGAAGGTCCTCCTCTTCTCATTTAATATGCAGTTAGTATGCCATGAAGTTGCACCACAGTAAGATTTTGAAGATCCTGCTTTTCTTCAAGGGCAGAAACTTTTGACTCAAATTTTGTTGTTAGTGATCTTAAGACTTTCTCAACCAAGGTAGATTCGGTTATTGTTTCTCCCAGATTTCTCATACGATTTACAATATCAGCAAGTCGTAAAAAGAAATTTGCAATGCTTTCTTCATTATCCATTTTTAGATTTTCATATTGAATTCTAAGAGTTTGGAGTTTAGCACTTTTTACCTTTGCATCACCTTCATAACTTAGAATGATTTTGTCCCATATTGTCTTGGCTGTATTCAGCTGCATGACTTTGACAAATTCAGATTCAGTTAGACTTCCCAATAGAGCATTGACCGCCTTTGCATTCATTTCATAGTTCTTTATTTTTGTCGGATCTGTTGGTACTGCAGCTGGGTATTGATATCCTTGTTCAACAATTTCCCATACCTCTACTCCCAGAGACTGAAGATAGGATCTCATCCTTGTTTTCCAGAAGATTAAATTGTTTCCCTTAAAAAGCGAATGCTTGATAGATGCTATTCCATCTTGATTGCTCATCTTGCTTAATCTTCCTTCTAGCGGCTAAGCTTTTCAGAAGGACTGGCTCTGAAACCAATTGTTGGGAAAAAATACTGAGAGGGGGGGTGAATCAGTATTTAAGGCTGAACAATTTTTCTTTTATTTCTCTTAAAAACATATGTTACAATATTGCATCCAACAGGTATGACCTAATATCTTATTATGTCTTTACTTAGAGCATTGCATCAGATAAGCATCAAGCATGAGCAGAAATAATAGAACAAACCATTAACACATATGAACACCAGGATTTAAGATGGAAACCCAATTCAGGAGAAAACCACCGCTGTTGTAATCTCAGTTTTCAATATTTATTATAGAGAAGACTTCTTACAATATATGCTGGTGCAGACTTATACCAGCATGTAGGCACCCACCTGCAGAAGGCTACAACCTTCTCTCATTTACCAGCTACCACTGGAAGGGAGCTACAACCCCCTTTCTGAAGGCTTCGACCTTCAGCACTACTGTAGACCACGTTTCATCAATTTTCATACTGGATCCACCAGTTTCCATATGACATACATTTCCGGTCACCAATTTTATTTACACACAAACCAGAGATTTATCATCGTCAGATCATTCTATCCATGGGTGCATCGTAGTTTAAAATTTATCAGTTAAGACTAGAGCTCGCCCATACAGATATTCCTTTTAGAAATTGTTTGTTCACAACCCTTACAATGCACATGCCGTTCTTTATTTTTCTTCTCCTTATATACTTTTCCCTTTATTAAAACCATGGGTTAAAACCACGAACCGCTGACAATATTCCTTTTAGTTTATCCCACGGGGCTTTTGATCTTTTATTTCAATTTTATTTATCAATTTAAAGAAATTGATAAATAAATAATTTTGATTAGAACTTTAGAATTAAAGTTAAACCTTCGCATTTTAATTCTTCTAAATAATATGGTAAACCTTTGACCCCAGGCCCACAAATATAGTCAATAGCCAATCAAATATGTGCATGGTACCATAGGTAAAATTCTCACAATTCCAGCGTTCAATCATCGTTAGATTATAAAACTTCCAGATCAATGGCGTATATGCATATCGCTCGACCTCCAATACCGATCGTTAACGTGCGATGGCCCACCGTACCTGTGTTAATCTCCGCGCACCTTCAACAAATGATGATCGTCCGATGACCCCTTCCCAGATCAACGACGCTCAATGATATCGCTGGGCATCCTGAGTTGAAGTATAACGCGCGATGGCGCACAGTGAAAAGTGGTTTTGTGAAGTCGTACAGGGAGGCGTGTCAAGCATTCTATGGAATCGCTCCTCACCAGGAAATACCACTTGCCCGTCGAGAGCGGTGCGATAAAAAACAGAAACCGCCGTTACTATTCCTCTAGCAAGGTTCCGCCTTCTTTGCTTAAGGTTCCACTCCCCCTACTTGATTATTGTAAATTGACTTATTTACTGTGACATCTCTTGCGCTCTTTATCAACAGATTAACCCATAATTTTGTTTATTGAGGTGGGGGTCGTATCTTGTGACCTTAAATTCGTCGTTCCTCCTCTTCATGCTCCATTCTGGTTCCATAAGCACCAATGTACAGTTTCCATACCATGTTTCATTGTTCTAGGTAATTTTCCAACATATCTCCTCTTTTGCTTACTTCTGCTCCTTGACCGATACTTCCTCTGTTCTTTTGATCAGATGCTCCTTTGTAGCCAATGCCTTTGTCATCAATGACAATATTCCAACACCTCCATGGTGCATTAACCTCTGAAAATGAGTAAGGTTAATTACTCCTCATCAATCAATGCTGGCTCTTCCCCTTACCTTCTCCTTGTGTCCCAAAGTTTCCACACCTCCTCATCAATAGAACAGATGGATCATGTGTTGTGCCTTGATCTCTATACATGAGATCCTGGGGTCCCTCTTGCAATGATGCAAGAATACCTCCACTTGGAGTAAGGGCTCCACCTTCCTCTACATGAGGTACTAGATACTCTCTAGTTGTTCCAGCGCTGTTGTTCCCAACCTCCTCCTCATGGGTGGGAAACCTCCCAATAATGGGGTCCTCCTTTGGGAAAGAGACCCTCATGCTTCCTTGCTCAAGTGTATATGATGAAAATATTTCCTCCAGCAAGGTATAGTGTAAGGTCCCAGCCTCCCTTATGGCTGTATAAAGTAGAGTAGAGTTCTAAGTTTCATCCATCAAATGTAGGGTTCTGTTTTGAGAGTGTTCCTCCACATGTGTTTTATGAATCCTCCCATCAACTCTCTTTAATAATGCATGAGATAAAAAATGTGCATTCTTAAAAGGAAAGGATTCAAAATTCCACCAGGTGTAAGCTTTACCTCTCTAGTGCAGTGCTGCAAATGTGGTTACTTCTTCTTTAAAAATTTTGTGTTGCTGCAAAATGGATTCTAGCCCCTCCACCCAAGCTTTGGCTGAAACTGTAAGTGACGCATAAAAAATTGAGAGAATGGATCTATCATGCTGCTCCTTCCTCTCCTTGGTCACTCCTACTTCTTTTCTCATCTTATTTATGTCACTGCTAGACATAGGACTGCGCTGGTCATCATGGTGTGTGGCTGCATGCTCACTCCCACTATGTGCAACTCTAGAGTTTGTCCTGGAATCAAAATCCTTTGGAGATGCTCCATCCATCTCCTCCCTTGTCTCCTTGAGACCTCCATGAATTCTTTGAACATATTTAGGAAGAAGCCTTGTGAGCTCATCCTCCTTCCTTCTCCCAAGAGATGGAGTCTCTCTCCTACTGGTTTTCTTGTCTCTTTCTAGATGAGAATAGGAAGTGCAGGGGTCTTCCTTTTTTGTTTGCTCTTCCTCCTTGGGGAGGTTCTTATTCTTCTAAAAAATAGATGATATCAATCTCATCCTCTTCCTATTTTGTTCTCTTTCTTTCTTGGGATTTGAAAGCCATAGGCTGAGCCAAGAAAGGAGCTCTGATACCAATATAATATTCCTTTTTTAGAAATATCACAAGTCTGTGCCAGAGATGGAATGCAGGGGAATTTACTATATATGTCACCTTCTAATGAAGGGTGAGATCTAGAGGCTTGCTGGCCCTTTGCAAACTCTTTCTACAGATATGTGAAATTCCCTAGTAGGAATGGCTAACAACCCAAGCCTGGAAAACGCATTTCCCAGAAATGGAGGCAGCAGGATTTGATCCTTGGTCTGGGATCCTTTGGATATATATATCTAGAGCTAAAACCCTAAATTGGGCTAAAAAAAAATCCTTCTAGGAGCTTGAGACAAGTCTCCTCCACCTGATTAACATCAGAAAATGCCCAATGAAGAGGGCTGCATCAACACATGAAAAAATGCTAGCATAACAGCGTTATTTCAGAGAACCAATGTACATGAAACTATGAATAGTCACCAAATGTATATAGCAGCAAATAAAATATACAAATACTTGAGGAATAACTCACTCAAGCCGAGCAAAGAAACCCTCAATGACATGCATATGGAAATATCTCACAACACTGCTACACAAGAATGCTAGTGACTAAAATTGCGTAGTCAGTAGGGGGTACTGCTGGATATACAATGTCAAAACATGAATATGGAAGTGTAATGCTCAAATAAATATGGTGGAGCAAGATCTAAACCCCTGAAGTTAATAATACATCAATCCTTGGAAGGATTGGCTGAAATGCACAAAAAGGCAAAATGCCAGAGTTGTTGCCTCTAAACTAGAATAGCACTGCAACTCAGAAAATGGATGGAGATGGCTAAAGATGCTACATATTCTGAATATATCTCCTCCAATGGATCTTTCAAGAGAGAGGCTGATCCAATCCCTAAATATCTCTCCCTCCAAACTAGTGGTGAAAACCCCATAACAGTTCTGCTGAGAAATAACGCAGTCAAAGGAAGGGACTGCGCTGTGAATGATGAGAGGAGTTGGGCCTGATGCAAAGATATATAAAATGGATCTAAAATATCCTCTAGTGGCCTCCCAGATGCAAATAACTCTCTCCTCTAAAATCAGAGATCAGGAAGTGATGCTATGCAAACCTCCACTGCAACCCAGCAACACAATGTTTCCTACACTGCTGAATACGCTGTACCGAAGGGAAATGCTTTGGCCTTGAACCAGAATGTGGAGAAGCTCAAGAAAAAACCTTCAAGAGGCTTCTCAAGAAGGAGGGAATCCTAAACAGGAGTTCCCTTGTGCTAAACAACATATCTATCTCAGTTAAGCAACTAAAGAGAGAAAGCAATTCGAAATATCAATTCATGAACAAGAAAATGGTTGTTTTTTCCTTATTTTATGCCAATGAAGGCTCCTTGGTCATGGACCCCACACATTAGGGTTTATTCCTCCTTAATAAATTGCGTTGGCTTCCCAAGAAATCCACACCTCCATCTATTGCATAGTTTGACTTGGTCAACATGACCTAGCCTCCTTGAAATTAACCCTTTTCACACATGGGTGTGCAAGACTAGCTCCAATGATGCTTCTCTTTCATTTCATGAGGGTATTTATTGATTTTTATTCATTATTGGGTCTCATTTCCCATTTTATTCTCTATTGAGAATGCAGCAAGATGATGGAGCTTAGTGAAACGAAGTCGCCTTCACTAAGTGGGCCCGCAGGCAAATTCTGGCGCAACGTCTATTTTTAGACTATGTCTATTTTTAGACATATGAAGCATGGTTCAGGGATTCCAGTTTGAGATTCTTGGAGCATTGGTAATGTTGGTAAAAATAGATGAGACTCTATTTTTTAGGTCGAAGAGGTCGAAGTCTATTTTTAGACTGCCTCTCCTAAAAATAGGGAAGTCAAATATTATTTACCCTTAATAATATTTAGACTATAAACTTTAGTTTACTCTCTTGGAGCACTTCAGTTCGAGCCTTGGAATTGGCTCATGCATCTGACAGAGGAATCAGGTGGTTCCCAAGGATTTTATGGAATCATTCATGGTTGACTTCAGTTGGACTTCAGTGGCAGAAGTTTGGAGGAGTTAATGAGATAGATAGTGGAGTTGTGTTCTGTTTATTTTAGTTGAACTAGTTGAGATTAGTTTAACTAGATAATCAATTAGTTATGAGTGGATTGAATTAAATATTATTTAATTCATTAATTAGTAACTCATTATTCAACTCAAGAACACATCAATTCACTACAGTGCATGATTAGTTCAGTGGAGACCAGTGAAAGAGGTAGATGAAAGGGTGGAGTTAGCTATCAGTGGCGACATCAGTTGTGCATGAGATTTGCACCACACTTGGAGGATTTTTCCATGATTATTGCACTATGAAGCCAAGGAGATTCAAACCTTGGATCTCTATATAGACAAGCTTGGATTGCGCAATAGAGGCAAGGCAATTGGCGGTGAGTTTTGAACCAGTAACCTGTTCAAAACTGAGCTAGTTTGTGTGTAACTTTATGAGAAAGTACTGAGTACTTGTGAGGAGTATTGTACTGAGTTTGTTACATGATTTCTCCATTATAGTATACACAATAGCTGCGGGGTTTTCAGCTATAAGCTTTCCCCATACATACTGTGTTAATGTGTATGATGATTTGATGTGTTATCGCTTGATTTTATTTCCACATGTGTGATGATCTGAGTGGAAGAGATTATGTGTTGCATATGAATTCGAATTGTATGTGATCAGGATAGTCTCGATGGATAATTAATTATTATTCAGCAATTTTCTACATGGTATCGGAGCTATTGAAGCAGAGATTGATCATCACAGTGATTACAAACTTATTTCGGTAGACAGAGTCTGCATGCGGGCCAGGTAGCCTCCGGATTCATCTTTCTTCGGAAAGTGAAAGGTCCGGTAAATGCCCCTTGCAGTCAATCTCTATGCTAGAAATAATTTGTTCTCACAGATCTAGAGCGGTTGAGCTTTGAGGTAGAATTCGAAATTTTGCAGCAGTTTTGTTTTCTTGGTGCCAGTGTTGAAAATGTCTTTCAACGGTTTGCGACTCGAATATGCTCTTGAAGGCAGTTCGAATTATGTTGCATGGAAGGATCGCATGGAGGCAGTATTAGAAGATAATGGTTTGAAGGAGTTCATAGATATGGATGTCCAAAAGCCCACTGATCCTGCTGAAGTCGAAGCATGGCAAAAGAAGATGGCGAAGTGTCGAAGGATCCTGTTGGAGGGCGTCAAGGATCATATTGTATCCAGCCCGCATGGAAAGGCTACTCCATATTTAATGTGGAAAGCTTTGACGGATCTATTCCAGAGTAAGAGCGACCAAAGGAAGCTGGCGCTCAAAGATAAGCTCAGGAACATCAAGATGGAGAAGGGCGACAGTATCGCCAAATACCTCACGAAGTTCACTCAGTGCAGAGATGAGCTGGAAAGTGTGGGGGTGACTGTCGAAGACGAGGACATGGTCGACCTGGCTCTCCTTGGTCTTCCAAAGGCTTGGCACTCATATCAAGATAGTGTCAATGGTTGGGAGAAGCTGCCAGGATGGGAGCGCCTTTGGGCGGATCTCATGCAGGAGGAGATAAGGAGGACTACTCGAGATGGATCTTCATCAAAGGGAGCTGATGAAGAAAACTGCGCTTTGGTGTCCAAAGCTAAGAAAGGGAAGGGTAATAAAACCTCTCATTCTGGAGCTAAGGGCAAGAAGCAGGATATGGCGAAAGTGAAGTGTTTTCACTGCCATGATCACGGACATTATGCTACCAATTGTCCAAAGAAGAAGAAGAACAAGCAAACGGGAAGATCTGCAGATGGAGAAGCTTTGGCTTCACAGTTCGAGCTTGAATTTTCACTGATTGCATGCTTGGTTTCAAGTGTGATGGGATCGGTGTGGTTCTTGGACAGCGGTGCGTCATTTCATATGACGGGAGATCGGGAGTTGTTCTCAGATCTGGAGGACAAAGATTTGGGTGTACACATCGAGATGGGCGATGACGGTAGATACAGTGCATCTGGTATCGGTACCGTATCCTTTCAGAGGGAGTCTGGTAAACCCTTTGTATTGAGGGATGTCATGCATGTACCGGATTGAAGAAGAACCTCGATTTCAGTAGCGATGTTTCGGGAGGATAAAGGGTTTGATGTGGTTCACCAAGGAAGAGCTCTCTCCTGCGTAGTAAGACTACTGGAGAGACCCGGAAGATAGGGGTTCGAACCAAGAACCTTAATCAGTTGCAAGTAGATGGCTGCGCAGCAATGGCATGCAAGGCGGGAGAAGTGGTGAGCCGGGATGATGAGGGCGAACTGTGGCACAGGAGATTGGGCCACCTTCACCATGGAGCTGAAGATTCTCATGAACAGATACCAAGCTCCTAAGGGCACCCTTGTGCAGTCAGATCAATGCAAGGGGTGTACTTTAGGGAAGTATGTGAAAGCCACCTTTCACAAGAAGGATAGTCCTTGAGAGAGTTGACACAGACGTGTGTGGTCCTTTCTCAGTTGCTTCGACAACAAAGCATAGGTATTATGTGATCTTTGTTGATGATTTCTCTCGAAAGTGCTGGATCTTCTTCATGCAGAAGAAGAGCGATACATTCGCGAAGTTCTGTGAGTTTAAAGCACTGGTAGAGAAGGAGTCGGGGAAGAAGGTGATTGCTCTAAGGAGTGATAACGGTGGTGAATTCATCTCGGCTGAATTCAAGGAGTTCTGCAGCGCAGAAGGGATTCGGAGAGAGCTCATCGCACCCCATAAGCCACAGCAGAACGGGGTGGCTGAGCGGAAGAACAGAACGATCGTGGGTGCTGCACGGGCGATGTTGCATGATCAGGGCCTACCCCTTCACTTGTGGGCCGAGGCATGCAATACAGCAGTGTATGTGCAGAACCGTTGTCCTCACAAGGTTCTTGGCATGAGTACACCGGAGGAGGCTTATTCTGGCAAGAGGCCTGATATTTCCCATTTGCGGATTTTTGGTTCTCCTGTCTACATGCATGTGACGAAGGATGCGAGAAGGAAGCTGGATCCAACTGCTGAGGTTGGAATATTTGTGGGGTACACTGATACACCTCACAACTATCGGTTATATTTGTCAGACAGTCGCAAGACTGTTGTGCGACGGGATATAAAATTTCAGGAGGAGAAAGCCATGCAGTGTTCGCTTGAGAGGGAGCTACACTTGCATGCAGATGAGGAGATGTTAGTTCCTAAGGAGGAGCTTCCGGATGTGGATCAGCCACAAGAGGAGGTTCAAGAGGTGGAAGAAACCACCCATGCAGCGCCAACCATCAGAGGGCGCATGCGCACTACAGAAGCTGAGCGACTGGCTCGGGATGCAGAGAAGGTTGTAGGACCACCTACAGCACAGCGCAGACAGAGACAGTCACCAGATCGGTACACTGGATACATGGCTCTTATGAGTCAATGTGTTGTGACAGAGCCATCCTCTTTTGAGGAAGCTGTGGAGGAACCCGCATGGGTTGATGCCATGATCGAAGAATATGATTCGATCGTCAGGAACAGTGCATGGGAGATTGTCCCAAGACCGGTTGGGAAATTAGTGGTGGGTTCGCGATGGATCTACAAGGTGAAGCAGGCGGCTGACGGGAGTGTGGAGAAGTACAAGGCAAGATTTTTCGCCCGTGGCTTCTCACAGATCGAGGGGATTGACTATGAGGAGACTTTTGCACCTGTCGCAAGGTACTCTTCCATACGGACGATCCTTGCTCTCTCAGCGCAGATGGGGTGGCACATTCATCAGATGGATGTGAAGACCGCGTTCCTCAATGGAGTTATTGAGGAAGAGGTGTACATAGAGCAGCCTGAAGGTTTTGAGATCTTCAGCAGTGAGTCGCATGTGTGCCGACTCAAGAGAGCACCGTATGGGCTGAAGCAAGCACCTCGTGCTTGGTACACTCGGATAGACAGCTACTTCACCGGGCTTGGATTCTCCAAGAGTGAGGCGGATCCAAACCTGTACCAGATTGTGGTGGAGGGGAAGCTGTTGATCATCGTACTGTATGTAGATGATCTGATTTTGACTGGCGATGAGCAGTTGATACTTTCATGCAAGGAGGATCTTGCACGAGAGTTTGAGATGAAGGACTTGGGCATCCTTCATTATTTCCTGGGATTGGAGATTTGGCAGCGCAGCGGAGGAATGTTTGTTTCTCAGGGCAAGTATGCCCGGGAGATTCTGGAGAGGTTCAACATGCAAGGCTGCAAGCCTGTTGACACTCCTCTTCCTGGTGGTTGGAGGAAGGAGGATGCTACTTTAGCGGAGGTAGTGGATGCCACTATCTATCGACAGTTGGTGGGGTCGCTTATGTATCTGGTCAATACACGACCCGATATATGCTATGCAGTTAACCATCTTTTGAAAGCTATGGTTAAGCCTACCAATCTCTTTTGGAAGGCAGGCAAGCATGTATTGTGCTATATCAGAGGCACATCAGGATATGGTCTATGGTACAGACAGGAGGATGGAGCGAAGCTTTCTGGCTTCACTGATGCAGATTGGGAAAGGAGTCCAACAGACCGGAAGAGCACATCTGGAGGAGTTTTCAGAATTGGTTCGACAGTAGTTTCCTGGTACAGCAGGAAACAGAGATCCGTGGCACTCAGTTCAGCAGAGGCCAAGTACATGGCAGCTAGCTTGGCTGCATGCGAGGCTATTTGGATGAGGAAGATCCTCGCAGGATTGTTTATATTTGGAGCCTACAGTGATCTACTGTGATAACCAAAGTTGCATTAAACTCTCGGCTAATCCATTATTTCATGATAGGTCCAAACACATCGACATCAGGTACCATCATATCAGAGATTGTGTTCAGCGGAGAATCATGATGCTTTCATATGTTCCCACGGAGGATCAGGATGCCGACATCCTGACGAAGGCGCTCACCAGGAGCAAGTTAGAATTCCACAGAGGTAGGATAGGGGTTGCAGATAATCCATATCTTGCTGAGAGGGAGTGTTGAAAATGCAGCAAGATGATGGAGCTTAGTGAAATGAAGTCGCCTTCACTAAGTGGGCCCGCAGGCAAATTCTGGCGCAAAGTCTATTTTTAGACTATGTCTATTTTTAGACATATGGAGCATGGTTCAGGGATTCCAGTTTGAGATTCTTGGAGCATTGGTCATGTTGGTAAAAATATATGAGACTTTATTTTTTAGGTCAAAGAGGTCGAAGTCTATTTTTAGACTGCCTCTCCTAAAAATAGGGAAGTCAAATATTATTTACCCTTAATAATATTTAGACTATAAACTTCAGTTTACTCTCTTGGAGCACTTTAGTTCAAGCCTTGGAAGTGGCTCATGCATCTGACAGAGGAATCACATGGTTCCCAAGGGTTTGATGGCATCATGCATGGTTGACTTCAGTTGGACTTCAGTGGCAGAAGTTTGGAGGAGTTAATGAGACAGATAGTGGAGTTGTGTTCTGTTTATTTTAGTTGAACTGATTGAGATTAGTTTAACTAGCTAATTAATTAGTTATGAGTGGAGTGAATTAAATATTATTTAATTCATTAATTAGTAACTCATTATTCAACTCAAGAACACATCAATTCACTATAGTGCATGATCAGTTCAGTGGAGACCAGTGAAAGAGGTAGATGAAAGGGTGGAGTTAGCTATCAGTGGCGACATCAGTTGTGCATGAGATTTGCACCACACTTGGAGGATTTGTCCATGATGATTGCGCTGTCAAGCCAAGGAGATTCGAACCTTGGATCTCTATATAGACAGGCCTGGATTGCGTAATAGAGGCAAGGCAATTGGCGGTGAGTTTTGAACCAGTAACCTGTTCAAAACTGAGCTAGTTTGTGTGTAACTTTATGAGAAAGTACTGAGTACTTGTGAGGAGTATTGTACTGAGTTTGTTACATGATTTCTCCGTTATAATATACAAAATAGCTATGGGGTTTTCAGCTATAAGCTTTCCCCATACATACTGTGTTAATGTGTATGATGATTTGATGTGTTATCACTTGATTTTATTTCCGCATGTGTGATGATCTGAGTGGAAGAGATTATGTGTTGCATATAAATTCGAATTGTATGTGATCAGGATAGTCTCGGTGGATAATTAATCATTATTCAGCAAATTTCTACATTCTCCTCCTAGCTGAAATTGCCAAAATTAATGTTCTAATTAGCTTTATGCTAATTTGGGAACATTACATTTTGAGGGGGTAAAACTGCTCCAAATGATCTGAAAATTGGTGAGTAGACTGTTGGTGATGTGAAAAATCCAAAAATGTAAACTTTGAGAGCTGAATATGCACCAATTTTGTGGTAACACCTAGGGTATTGCACTCCTAGGGGTCAAAATTTGGAAAAAACAAAAATTTGTCCAATTTGCCTCAAAATTGGTGGGTAGACCCTTCAAGAGGTTTTGGATACCTGTTGAGAAGCCTAAACCAAGACTCCAAGGCTTTCAAGCACTTTGGTTGTCTTTAGGTATTCTAGTTCAATGAGGGCCTTCTTTATATTGGTGCTAGCAAGCATGCTTCTCCTTGCATAATGTTTGGCCATTTTCTTTTGTAGGGCATGGCCCCTCTTAACCTCCTTGAAATTCTTATGTTCTTCTTTGTAGTAGTAGATGACCCTTTGATCCATCTCAAAATCCCTTTCCCAATCCTGAAGCTGTGCATATTTCTCCAAGAGGAGAAACCTATTTTTAATCTCTTGGTCCTCATTGTCACTGTCTAGATCAATGAATTCATATCCTTGAGAATTGTTCTTGATCCTTTTGCTCCTTCTTACCTGTACCTTCTGATCACCTTTGTCCACATTTCCTTTTCCCTTTTCCTGATGCTTGATCGCTGGAGGAGAGATGGCCCCTTGTCTTTTTGAGGTAGCAAACACATCTCTTCTACCTCTATGATAGGTGCATGTGAGAGGTTTTATGATAGTGTCTCTACATTTGGAGGTGCCAAAAACCTTGTCATATTCTTCATCATAAGACTTACTATTTTTTCCCTTTTTCTCGTGATGAGGCTCACTGATTTTAACTCTGTTTTCATGATCACTATTTCCTTCTTGAGAGGCTGCCTCTTCTTGGTCTTCATCACTCTATTGTTCCTCTCCTTCATACTCCGTTTCTGTCCCATAATCTTCATTATTTTTGCCACTTTCATCATCTTTATCAAGCTCTGCACTTGCCTCAATGTTTTCAACCTTTATCTTACTTGCATTTGTCTCTTGATTTTTGTTGTCATCAATTTCTTGTTTCTTAGATCAAATGCTGCTGTTGGGGTTCCTGTGTTTTGGCAGATTGGCAAATCCAAAAGACAAGACAACATCAAACCACTTTGGATTCTAGGATCTAGCCGTCCTGAATCCAGAGATGGATCTCTCTATGTATGAGTTTAAAGATATGATATTTAAGGCTTTTGAATGTGATTTTAGGCTATTTATGAAGAACAAGGTTTGTTGTTTGTTTGGTTGGTCATGTATGATATTTAATTGGATGGAATATCAAAAAATGAAAGAGTTTCAAAGGGTGAAGAAGCAAGTATATAGATAAGTGTTCAGCAGATAGGATTAGTGTGAAGCAGCTTTAATCCATTGGGCAATGGAGTCACAAAAGGGTTTAATTGTACAACAATTTCAAGAGTGGTCCAAGGGGCAAGTCATCTATATCAAAATATCCTTTAGATTAAGTGATGGAGTGGAACATTAAAATTGTTGTGAAAGTGGAAAAAGCCAATAATTTCAACAAGGATTTATCAAATTTCCATACAAGAAAATCCTTTTTAAGCAACTGTTTGAAACCTGCCAAAGGATAGACTTATTTGGACAAGCTTGTATTAAATCTAACTTATCAGACAACAATCTAGTAATCTCACCAGACTACTTTCAGAAGGGATGAAAGCAGATAAGAAAACAAAGTGCAACTTAAGATCAAGTCAGATGTATTAAAATCATGGTCTGCTTTTAGCATACTCTTAGGGAAAATTTCAAACAACCTTTGGAGAAAGAACTAGAAGACAGGGAAAACCATAAAATTTCCTAGTTTAACTCTACTTAGCATGTAATGAAAATATCATTCAAGAACTTCCTTTCAAGTTTTGCACATCAATACATGGACTAACCAACATTCCTTGATAATTTTTACACTTAATTTAAGTCATTCCCAAATATCACAATTAGCAGAAAACATATAGATAAAGCTTATCAGTGAGAGTAGGGCACTTTTAACAGTAAATCCTAGCTCTATTCTTGCTGCTCTTTATCAGAGAAAAGTGAACAAAATGGCATACATGAAAGGAAAACAATAATAGTAAGAGGTACTTCACTAATGATATAGAACAGGATCCCAAGAACCAGCTTGTATATTGATTGTCAATCCAGTTACAAACTACATGTCCAATGTTTCATCACAGCAACTTCTCTTCTCAGTGTAACTTCTTCAATAAATTAACAGAGATTCAGAGCTTCAGAACTTATTTACATTCAACAGTGATTCGATACAACAACTATTACATCAAAGTCCAATAACTCACTATTTACAATGTCCTCCTCAAGGAGATTTTATAAGAAAATGAGGAGGAGGAAGAGTTTCTAGGGTTCAAGTATCATTAATTTCATACTAAATGCAATTCCTAGCCTTGAAAACCATGCAAGGCATAGGGTAGGAATGCATTGAATTACAACTCTATTTCATTTATTCCATTTCTACTTTTTAGGCTTAGTGGACAAAAAGATTGCTTTAAGGCTCTTTTTATCTTTTAAAATAACTTTACTGAGAGTTTAAAATGTATTCTTTTGTTTGTAATAACTATTTAGCTACCTTTAGGAAAATATCTTTTGACTAGGCAATAACTATGCCTTCATTTGATTTTTTGAGACTGCAGGTCACACTTTTGGTAGCTGAAGAAGATAAATGGTCTCTGATGTGGCAGTGGAGACCTCTTTTACTGATATTTTTCTCCGTTTACTTTTAAACATTTTTAATTTGTTTTTGGTCTGTGTTTAGGCTTAATTAGCTTTGATCTTCGTTTTTGAGTTTTCATTATTTAACACTGTCTTGATCTCTTTAACCTATGGATTAAAAACCTTGATCTTCAGGTTTAGGCATTAATCCCTTTATCTTTTATTCTTCATTGCTGATACACTTTGTTTGTTTTATTTCATTGACACAAATGGTTTTATGCAGTTGGAGGGTTTCTGTTAAAATGGATCGATAATCATGATCTATCGACTGACATTGTGGAATTGAAAACTCCTTAAATCCCTTCCTGTACTAAAGGTTTGGAATCATCATTCCTGGCCTTGGCGTTATCTTTATAACTGCGGGAAAACTCCATAGGACCTGCACAAAAAAAATAAAAATTATATAAATCCTGCGAAGATAGGTTTAAAACTGCTTTCGAGGTTTGATGGAAGCATTCGGAGATGTGAGGATGAATGGATGCAACAGTGTAAGGAGAAAAACCATGGCAAAAAAACAAAACAGGGGTTTAAATTTGAATTAGGGCGTGAATTGAGAAGAAGTGGTTTCGGGAAAATCGACAGTGGTTTTCGCATTGCATTTGGGGGTTAGGCGGTATTTCCTGAAAAAATGCTATTCCATACATTACTTGACACCTGTCCCTTTTGATACCACCGATTTTGCAAAATTTTTATGTGTTAAACCTCTGACGCAAAGATTTTGCGATATGCCACCACAACCGTTGGATCGGAGGCTCCAGATCCAATGATGCGGAATGAGCGCGATGAGGGATAAGAAGCACAACTGGGGAAAGTGGTGGGGCCTACGACAACATGTTTTTTTTGTCGTGAACTGGAAAACGGGGTGGTTTTAAGCACAAGGATCGGGTTTATTCTCGTCCATTAGATCTGATGATCGAGCGGTGGTGATATAAAAGGAAAATGGATGGGAGGTATACAGGCGGGTGAACGAGCAGAAGGAAGGGGCCCGATGGCCGTTGATCTATTTAGATCAACGGTCTATATTTGTTTAGACCATAATGTTGAGAATGAAGAAAATATAAGGAAAGTTGGGTTCAGGAAAGGTTTTAAAGCCCTGTAGCACCCGATTGTGGGGCTTTAGGATGCATGGAGGAAGGGGCTAAAGGAAATAAGCCCTTGGTGGCTTTAATAATTTATAAGGTAAAAAGACTATTTTTAAGGCCAAAAACAAGGTTTTTTAAGGCTAAGTAAGGGTTCCAATAGGAAAAAGGAGGGATTTTAAAACAAAATAAAGGAAAATATAAGGTTTAAAAGGGGGTTTTGAAATGATTTGGAGGTTAAAATGAAAGGCTTTAGAAGGATTTGTGAAAGGAAAAAGGGTGAAAAGGGAGAATTGAAATGATGGAAAATGGAGTCTTTAAGTAGTCTTTCTCTTAGTAAACAACAGGTACTTTAGGATTAATAGTGAAACAACAATGAAGATTAATTCAAAGGGTAATTATCATCATAAGACTTTAAAAGATGATATGTTTTCAAAGGAAACTATCTCTTGAAGGCTAAAAAAGATTTAGCCACCATTTGATATGAAAATTTTTTATAGGTGGCTAACAGTGGCTCCACATGGGGATGGAATCTTCTTGAAGGTGTCAAGAACTTCAGCTATTGATCTCTGGCTTTTCAGTAAACCAATGCCTTATCCATTGGGCAACAAATTTTCTTTCCTTTGGCTGACCTTTTTATGAGTTGATAATCTTTTCCACAATCTGAAACAATGTAATTCTATCAAAACAACATCTTTACCTACCCACTTCTGTGATTCTAACATTTTTTCTTCTTCAGAGTGCATTTTGATTGGCAAACTCTTTTCATCAACATTTTATTCTTTTATTTAAAACATAAAACTAATCTATTTCTACTCTTATTCCTCCATGAGTTCAGATTAAGCAGTTGAACTCATAAATTTCTCTACCTAACTACTATCTGTCAGGATTAGACTGTCTGACAGGCCTTTATTCTCTAAATTCTAAAACAAGAAATTTAAAAGTATCCAAGTTAGGATTAAGTAGTCTGACTTGCTATTTATCTATGGCATAAAAAAAGCTGCACATAGGCTTTTATTTTGCAGATAAGTAAAACAAAATTGTGAAGGCTTAAGATCTGAAAATTAAAACATCCTTCATTATTTCTTCAGCTCTGGTTTTGGTTTTGTTTGAGCTGTTTCCTCTTTCTTTTTGGTTCAAGTTTTGAGCTTTTTAGAACCATTGTTTCTCTATCCTAATCTACCTTACTGATAAGCCAATATTAAGTTGTTTAGCTGATCTAATTCACTAACCTATCAGCAGTAAATTGAAAAGCTTATTAGTCATGATTAGGCTGCATGATTAACTAGAAGTGTGTTTTTAGGAGTGGCATTTGAGCTTGCACACTTTCAGACTTTGTCTCTCTTTTTTTGTATGGGTTTGTACCTTTCTTGTTTTTATCTGCCCTCTTTTCTTTTCTATTGTTTTTTTATTTTTCTTTTTCTAACTTTGAAAGAAGTGATAGATATGATATTTACAATGAGGGAAAATAAAAAAGCTTCAAACTGGTATAGTTAAAAAAAATAATGTTTGGGCATCTTGCCATTGACAGGACCTCTAAAAATTTTAGTTCCACTCTCTTCTTGCAATAAATAAGCATTGTTACCAGCAGTAGAATGAATGAGATAAGGGCCTAGCCATAAGTTATCAAATTTTCCATGTTTTACCTTATCTTCTCTCCTGGAATCCCACTTCAAAACTTTGTCACAAATGCTAAAATCACTGGCCTTTGTCCTTTTATCAAACAACTTCTTGATGTTTTCTTGCTTGTGTAGTGCTCTGTTGTAACTTCCTCTCTGGTTTGTTGAAGGTGTATAGTATGATGTATTCTTCTTGTCATATCATTTTCTTCAGACTGTACTTCTTGGATCAGCTTCATGACTGGCACTCCTAGACTGGTTGGAAAAATTCCATCTGCTCCATAAACTAGCTGGTAGGGTGACATTCCAATTGATTTCTTAAGTGTTAATCTGTCAGCCCATAGTGCATGTACTAGCTTTGTATGCCATGATTTCTTATTTTCTTTCAACAAATTTTTTATTATATTCACCAAACTCTTGTTTGAGGATTCTGCCAACCCATTACCTTGAGGGTAATAAGCAGTAGAATGGCCCAATGTAATCTGATATTTATGACAGAATTCAACCATCTTTTTGGATCCAAATGCAGCAACATTGTCAGTGATAATCTTTCTAGGACAGCCAAATCTGGATAAGATATGATTTTCAAGGAATTTTATGATGACAGAGTCATTGGCTTGCCTAGAATGGATGGCTTCTATCCATTTGGTAAAGTATTCTGTTGCAGTGAGGATCCATCTATGTTGGGCAGATGAGGGAGGATGGATTTCCCCAATGAAGTCTAAACCCCACTGCTAGAAAGGAGCTTCAACAGTGATTGGATGCAAGGGTAAGGGAAGCAGTTTTCTTTTTCCTTCAAGGAGTTGGCATTTGTGACAGGCAATAATCATTTTGTGGACATCTTGAAAGAGGGTGGGCCAATAGTAACCAGCTCTAAGGATTTTATTGGCAGTTGTTTTCCAATAGAGGTTGCCTCCACATTCTCCTTCATGTAATTCATGCTTGATATTATCTGCATCATTATCAAGCAAACATTTAAGCAATAATCCACTAGCATTTTTCTAATATAGACATTTATCCAAAATGTATTAATTAACAGCTTTCAACTTTAAAAATCTTGCCTTTGTTTTAGACGAACCAGGAGGTTTATTTAAATTGAGCAAAACATATAAAATATCATCATACCAATATGAAAACATAAAATGATCTTCAATAATGGGAGTTGACAACTCCTATTGTTCATCTAATGCATCTAACATGTTTATATCAAGAGCTTAAAAATTAGACTCAGTCATTAATCTTGCTAGTCCTTTGTCTTTTATGAGCTTAGTGGGCTTGGTTTTTAAATCATATTCAAGTATCACAGCAATCCACTTTCCTATTTTTCCATCTGTATCTTGAGTCAATATGTCTTTTACAACTGAATTTGGCACAAATGCAATAATGTGGGAATGTAAAATGTAAACTCTGAAGTCCTTTAAGGCTTTGACTAAGGCAAAGGCTTGTTTTTCCATGATATTGTAATTCATAGGTGCATCTCTTAATGCCTTACTAAAGAATGCAATTGGATGCTCTTCTCCCTTCAAGTTTTTCTGTAATAAAATAGCAGCCACTGTGTGTTTTGATGCAAATGAAAAAATGAAGAAATCCTTTGTAAAATCAGGACTAATGAGAACTGGTGTCTTGGTGAGTGCTTGTTTTACCAGTTCAAATGATTTATTTGCTTCTAAGGTCCATTTAACTCCTTCTTCCCTTTTAAGAATATTGGTCATGTTTCTAAGGAGTTCAGCTAGATTGGGTATGAACCTTCTCAAGAAATTAATCTTCCCAATGAAAGATTGAAGTTCCTTGATGTTTCTAGGATGGTTGATTTTCAATATACATCAATCCTCTTTGGGTCTATCTTGATCCCTTCTTCTGATATGATGTGTCCAAGAATTTTGCCTTCTTGAAGACCAAACATTTTTTTCTTTGGATTTAAAGATAACCCATATTTTCTGCATTTCTCAAAGACTTTTCTCAAGTGTTCTAGGTGTTCTTCATCTGTTTTGGAAAAAACAGTGATATCATCAAGGTAAATAATGATGAAGAAGCCTAATTCTTCTGAGAATGCAATATCCATGGCTCTCTGAAATGTAGCACTAGTATTCATTAAACCAAAGGGAATTTTCACATACATGAAAGTACCCCAAGGTGTGGTAAAGGTTGTTTTGATTTTATCATCAGGATGTACCAGAATTTGATTGTAACTTGAGAAGCCATCTAACAAAGAAATCCTTTTAGAGCCAACTGCCCTTTGCAAAATGTGATCCATCTTGGGTAAAAGGTAGTCGTCCTTTAATGAGGCTCTATTTAAGTTCCTAAAATCAATACAAAGCCTTATTTCTCATGTTTTCTTCCTAACTGACACAAGATTAAACACCCAATCTGAATATCTAACAGGGACTATAATTCCAGCATCATACATTTTCTTAATTTCTTTCTCAACCAGGGGTAATTGAATAGGGTTTATTCTGTGTAATTTTTGTCTATAAGGCTTCTGGTTTTCTTTGAGGGGTATCTTATGCTAAATTATCTCTGTATCATATGTTTTTAGATCTTCATAACTCCATGCAAATACATCAGAAAATTCTCTAAACAACTCAATATATTTTAGTTTAATGTGAGATGGCAATGTTTTAGACAATTTGATCATTTTTTGTTTTTCTTTACTGCCTATGTTACATTCTTTTACTTCAGTTTCAACAGGCTCTAGTTTTGGTTTTTTGGAAACATCATTGAAATCAAACAATTCTTCTAATGGGACCGGCCCTTTTGGCAAGCTTTGAGTGTTAGATTGCATCATTTCTAAGTCTTCTTTTTCTAAATCTGCACTAATTTCTGTTGTATGTTAAAGTTTATTAGATAACAGATTTATCTCAGCAATCTCTGGAGAATTTACTTCTTCATCAAACGGATTTTATTCAATAGGACAATCATTTTCATAATCTGAATCTGAACTTGATAGCTCAAATTCATTTCTGGACTGTAGGAAGTCTTCTATTTTTTTATCTCCCTCAAAAACCTACTAGTATTTTTATTGTCTGGGATGGATGGTCTGTATTTCTCTTGAATTGTGTGTTGTTTACTTTCATAAGGCCTTTTTCAAGTACTAGCAAAAATGGCCAATGCATTGGCCAGCATATTCTGGCTTATGGGGAGAAAGGTAAGTTCATATTCATCAAATGTTTTGAGTAAATCCAAGGTATCATTCCGATAGGCTCTCAGTTTGGGATGTTTTGTAGTGTATTCCCCATTAATTTTCCTAATTATTAGTTCAGAATCTCCATGAAAAATTATCCTTCGAGCTCCTAATTGTTTCAATGAATGCAAGCCTAGAAGGAGTGCCTCATATTCAACTATGTTATTTGTGCATGGAAAGTTTAATTTGTATGAGTGTCCTTCAGCATGATTGTTCTTTGTATTGTGAAGCCATACTCCTGCACCTGCACTATTCTTACTGTGAGAACCATCAAAACTCATACTCCAAAGAGGACTAGTTTTAGATTTACTAGTTTGACTACTATCCTCTTTATCTTTTATTCTTTTAGATTGTTCTTGAAAGCCATTACTATGTGTAATTTGGTTTAGTTCCTTGTATTATTAATTATGTTGAGTACTCTCCTCTTGAATCTCAAGGTTTAAAACCAATGGATGACTGTTTTGTAGCCCTAGACCTGTGATTAGTTTGCTGTAATTTTCTGATTTGGCAAACTGTCTTGATGCTTTTGTCTTGTCTTCCTCCTTTTTTGTGTCTGCCACTATGTTACAATGAGGGGTGGCCACTAAGTCAGTTAAGGTTTCTTGCTCATTAAACGTTTCATGATTGAAGAGAATAAATGAGTCAAGTCCTGTATGTACAGAATAAAGAGGAGAGTTTTCAGGTCTCTCTTGGCTACTGACCATGCATTGCATGTGAGATTCCTTATAAAGTCTTCTAGTTTGATTAAAAACAGGGATAGTAGCATATGTCATATCCATTTGCATTGTTCCTTGTAACTTATCTCCCCATGATCTTAATAAAAAAATACCATACTTGGGGGGTACATCAGCCACTACAATATCCACCACTAAACACTTGGCTGGAATTTGAGCTAAGTTTACACAGATGTCTTTGATTAAACCTAAACATTTCACTCTATTGGAGTCAAAGGAATATAGATCTTTGTATGGTCTGGTGATTTCAAGGCCTAGACTCTCCATTAATGCTTTGGGAATTAAGTTGTGAGAGGCCCTTGAATCATGCATATTGTTGTGTAAAATTTTGTCATGAATTTTCAAACTAACATAAAATAGAGGAATTGACCCTTCTTGGTATCTTCCTTCAATCTTAGGACCAAGTAAGAGCTCTGGTTGGTCATCATTGAGGTTGAGAGTGTTATTATTTTCTACTATGTTGAAAGCTTTCAAAATTTGTAATCTATATACATCTTGGGTGACTAATTCAGTGAGGGGAACAGAGATTTTGATCTTGGCAATTTCCTGTTCCAAATCAAAAGGCATCGGATTCTTTACAATGTTTGTTTCAGCGTTGTTAATCACCACTTTATCAGCAAAATTAGTTTGTTGATTTCCTCTATTTACATCGGTCAAATTTTTTTTAATAGGAGTGCTAGCTGAAGCACTAATGTTGCTAAGGTTTGCACTCTATTTTTCATTAATTTGAGTGCCTTTATCTTTGTTTTGATCAGAATTTATAGCCACTGTTTTTTCTTTTGTTTACTGTTTTTGGGTTTGCTCACAGGATTATTTTTTGTAGAATTGTCAGAAGTTTTGTTCTTGGGAGCTTCTTGATTCTTTTTACTCCTAAGGTCATACTCTTTTGGGGTCTCTATGATGACATTTTCCAGCTCTTGATAATAATGTTAATCCTCTGTTCTTTCATCATCATAAGGTGTATATAGACCTTGTTTGCTATTAATAAGAACATGAAAGTGGTCACTACCTACTCCCAAAATGTTTATTTCATCTTCCTCTGTTTGTTCAATTGTTTCTTCAACATCACTTACATAGTTTTCTTGGAAAGGATGTTTGATCTGTTGATCATCCTCTCTTTGTCTGTTCCGAGGTTGATTTCTTCTAAAGTTCTGATTTTGATTTTGAGGTTGATTTCTATTTTGGGGAGCTGATTGGTTTTCTCTAGATTGTGTTCTCTCAAGCATGCTCATCTTTTTCATCATTTCTTCCATCATCCTTTCCATTTTTGAGCTAGATGTGGAGGGTGCAGATTCCTTCCTAAATGATACTTTCTTTTCATTTCTCATCCTTGCTATTTTCTCGATTAAATTTACCTCCATAGCAAGAGCTACCTTCTGCATGTATTCTAAAGTCAAGGGGTCTCTTTCTCTTAGCTGATAGGACATTTAAAGATAAAATCCTTCAGGAAATTTGGCCAAGGCTGAAACTTGTGGAGGTTTCAAGTCTGGGGGCAGTGCATTATACACACTATTGAACCTAGTGCAATAATTTTGAACACTTTCCCCGGTGGTTCTTTTGAGATTTTTGTAGTTTGAAAGTATTTGGAGAGGGGTTTTTCTAACTTCCCACTTGTTTATGAATAACTGATGGAGGGCTTGGAGGTCATTAATACTATTAGGGGTTAAGATTTTGAACCATTTTCTTGCTTCTCCCCCTAGACTTTGAGCAAACAATCTAAGTTTGATAGTTTCATCATCAATCTCATTTCTGTCAAAATAGTCATTAATCTTGTCCACATCTTGTGAAGTAGTAGTAGCACCACTAGAATCATATAGTGGTATCTTGGACAGATAGTCCTATGGCAGATTGACTAAAGGTAGAGGAAGGACTAGAGGGGCATACCATGTTGCCATGATAGGAGGTTGTGGAAAAAGTGGGGGGTTTACAAGTGGAGGATGTAATATGGGAAGGTGTTGATGGAATGGTGTGTTTTGAACATTGGGTGTATGAAGAACAGAAGTGGATGGACCAACAAAAGGCTGTTGAGTAGATCTAGGATGAGAGAAACCAAAATTATGCAAGAAATGTAAATAAGGTGGGGTAGTTTCTCTGCTACCAAGATGTTCACTTCTATCTTGGGATGAAGGTGAAGGCTCAAAGTCTGTCTGATCTATATCATCAAGTGACCTAGTTCTGAATGGGTTTCTTAAGTCAACTTTTGAATCTTGTAGAGCTGTAAGGTTTTCAGGAACAGAATTAGCTCTTTGGATTGGTCTGACAATAGTTGAAGCTTGAGCCTTAGGAGACTTCCTAAGTATGCTTTCAGGATTATCAACTATCTCAGGAGGGTTTGGGTCAGGATATGCTCTAGTATTAACTCTTCTAGAAGCCACTATGCTATGTTTTCAGACCCAATAATAAGAAAAGTTTAACCAAATATGACAATCTTTAGTAGGCTAACTGATCTTTAGCAGGAAACTTTAATCCTCAAAGTTTTCTTAACTGAGTTTGTATGATGTTATGATAGTAATGGGTTTCCCAGTGGAGTATTTAGGTTTATTTAGGATTGTGGAGTCACTAGGTGGAAAGTTTTGGCTTTAGAAGGTAAAATGTTTTATGGTCCACCACCATTAATAGGTTTGAATACCAATCTGAAATATTTTTGGTTTTTCTGAGTTTTTTCAGTCCTATAGGTTATGATATTATCCTAAATATGTTTCAACACTTAGCTATGGTGATGAGACAAACATAGTTTACTCTTATGGCTTAGCTAGCTGATTCCTTCAAGGTTTGATAAGGCTCTATGAGAATCCTAAGGGTTACGTACTTTGTCATCAACTCAAATAAGTCCTATCATGATCACCATTTTCTTTGGTAGTGCTTGAAGAGAGCTACTTATACTGCACTAAATGCTGAGTGTTTTGTTTTAAGGATTTTACTTAGAACATAGCTAGTGGATTTGCCATTATGTTGGGGTTCCTGTGTTTTGGCAGATTGGAAAATCCAAAAGACAAGACAACATCAAACCACTTTTGGATTCTAGGATCTAGCCCTCCTGAATCCAGAGAGGGATCTATCTATGTATGAGTTTAAAGATATGATCTGTAAGGCTTTTGAATGTAATTTTAGGCTAGTTATGAAGAACAAGGTTTGTTGTTTGTTTGGTTGGTCGGGTATGATCTTTAATTGGATGGAATATCACAAAATGAAAGAGTTTCAAAGGGTGAAGAAGTAAGTATATTGAGAAGTGTTCAGCAGATAGGATTAGTGTGAAGTAGCTTTAATCCATTGGGCAATGGAGTCACAAAAGGGTTTAATTGTACAACAATTTCAAGAGTGGTCCAAGGGGCAAGTCATCAATATCAAAAGATATTTTAGATTAAGTGATGGAGTGGAACATTAAAAGTGTTGTGAAAGTGGAAAAAGACAATAATTTCAACAAGGATTTATCAACTTTCCATACAGGAAAAGCCTTTTTAAGCAACTGTTTGAAACCAGCCAAAGGACAGGGCTAACCATAGACTTCTTTGGACAAGCTTGTATTAAAGCTAACTTATCAGACAAAAATCTAGTAATATCACCAGACTACTTTCAGAAGGGATGAAAATAGATAAGAAAACAAAGTGCAGCTTGAGATCAAGTCAGATGTATTACAATCATGGTCTGCTTTTAGCATACTCTTAGGGAAACTTTCAAACAACCTTTGGAGAAAGAACTAGAAGATAGGGCAAACCATAAAGTTTCCTAGTTTAACTCTACTTAGCATGTAATGAAAATACCATTCAAGAACTTCCATTCAAGTTTTTCACATCAAGACATGGACTAACCAACATTCCTTGATAGTGTTTACACTTAATTTAAGTCATTCCCAAATATCACAATTAGCATAAAACATATAGATAAAGCTTATCAGTGAGAGTAGGGTACTTTTAATAGTAAATCCTAGCTCTATGCTTGCTGCTATTTATCAGAGAAAAGTGAAAAAAATGGCATTAATGAAAAGAAAACAATAATAGTAATAGGTACTTCACCAATGATATAGACCAGGATCCCAAGAATCAGCTTGTATATTGATTGTCAATCCAGTTACAAACTACATGTCCAATGTTTCATCATAGCAACAACTTCTCTTCTCAACTTAACAGAGCTTCAGAGCTTCAGAACTTATTTTCATTCAAAAATGATTCGATACAACAAATATTACATCAAAGTCCAATAACCCACCCTTTACAATGTGCTCCTCAAGGAGATTTTATAAGAAAATGAGGAGGTGGAAGAATTTCTAGGGTTCAAGTATCATTAATTTCATTCTAAATGCAATTCCTAGCCTTGAAAGCCATGCAAGGCATAAGGAAGGAATGCATTGAATTACAAATCTGTTTCATTTATTCCATTTCTTCTTTTTAGGCTTAATGGACAAAAAGATTGACTTTAAGGCTCTTTTTATATTTTAAAATAACTTTACTGACAGTTTAAAATATATTCTTTTGTTTGTAATAACCGTTTAGCTGCCTTTAGGAAAATATCTTCTAACTGGGTAATAACTATGCCTTCATTTGATTTTTGAGACTGCAGGTGGCACTTTTGGTAGCTGAAGAAGATAAATGGTCTTTGATGTGGCATTGGAGAACTCTTTTACTGATATTTTTCTCCGTTTACTTTTAAACACTTTTAATTTGTTTTTGTTTTGTGTTTAGGCTTAATTAGCTTTGATCTCCGTCTTTGGGTTTTCATTCTTTAACATTGTCTTGATCTCTTTAACCCATGGATTAAAAACCCTGATCTTCAGGTTTAGGCATTAATCCCTTTATCGTTGATTCTTCATTGCTGATACACTTTGTTCGTTTTATTTCATTGACACAAATGGTTTTATGCAGTTGAAGGGTTTCTGTTAAAATGGATCGATAATCATGATCTATTGACCGAGACTATGGAATTGAAAACTCCTTAAATCCCTTCATGTACTGAAGGTTTGGAATCTTCATTCCTGGCCTTCGCATTATCTTTATAACTACGTGAAAACTCCATAGGACTTGCACAAAACAAGCGAAAATTATATAAATCCTACAAAGATAGGTTTAAAACTTCTTTGGAGGTTTGATGGAAGCAGTCAGAGCTATGAGGATGAATGGATGCAGCAGTGTAAGGAGAAAAACCATGGCAAAAAAATGAAACGGGGGTTTAAATTTGAATTAGGGTGCGAATTGAGAAGAAGTGGTTTCGAGAAAACCGACAGTGGTTTTCGCATTGCATTTGGGGGGTAGGCGGTATTGCCTGAAAAAATGTGATTCCATACATTACTTGACACCTGTCCCTTTCTATACTACTCATTTCGCAAAATTTTGATGTGTTAAACCCCTAGCACAAAGATTTTGCGATATGCCACCACAACCATTGGATCAGAGGCTCCAGATCCAACGATCTGGAATAAGCGCAATGAGGGATAAGAAGAACGACTGAGGAAAGTGGTGGGGCCTACGATGATGTGTTTTTTTTGTCATGAAGCGGACAACGGGGTGGCTTTAAGCACAAGGATTGGGTTTATTCTCGTCCGTTAGATTTGATGATCGAGCGGTGGGGATATAAAAGGAAAATGGATGGGAGGTATACAGGCAGGTGAACGGGCAGACGGAAGGGACCTGATGGCTGTTGATCTATTTAGATCAACGACCTAGATTTTTTTAGACCATAGAATCAGAATGAATAAAATAGAAGGAAAGTTGGGTTCGAGAAAGGTTTTTAAGCCCTTTAGCACCCGATTACGGGGCTTTAGGACGCAGGGAGGAAGGGGCTAAAGGAAATAAGCCCTTGGGGGCTTTAATAATTTATAAGGTAAAAAGACTGTTTTTAAGGCCAAAAACAGGGTTTTTTAAGGCTAAGTAAGGGTTCCGATAGGAAAAGGAGGGATTTTTAAACCAAATAAAGGGAAGTATAAGGTTTAAAAGGGGGTTTTGAAATGATTTGGGGGTTAAAATGAAAGGATTTAGAAGGATTTGTGAAAGGAAAAAGGGTGAAAAGGGAGAATTGCAATGATGGAAAATGGAGTCTTTAAGCAGTCTTTCTCTTAGTAAACAGCAGGTACTTTTGGATTAATAGTGAAACAACAATGAATATTAATTAAAGGGGTAATTATCATCATAAGACTTCAAAATATGATAATTTTTCAAAGGAAACTATCTCTTGAAGGCTAAAAAAGATTTAGACACCATTTGGTATGACAAATTTTTATAGGTGGCTAGCAGCTGCAATGAGTGAGGTGATGGGAGAATTTTGCAAATGGGGGCCAAGATGAAATTATCTAGAGTGCACTCATTGTTTTTAGGTTTGTTTGATGTCACCCAGCCTCCTCTATCACATTGTTACAGAGTATTTTGTCTCCGTCCCTACAATTCCCCGTCCCGCACAATTGGAGGGATTTTCTCGTGACCTGTGAATAGTAACATGACCTGAAACCACTTTCATGGCATCCCCTTTCATAAGGAAATACATTCCACTAAAGAAATTTTCCTCTGAAAAACCCTAAAAATATATTTTTTGCCTTGGAACGACTAGCCAGTTCAGCCCTCGTGCCAATGGGGGAAATCTACCATAGAGGGCGCACCAGCTGGCGCTCTGTCTCTGTGTCTCACTCATGCCAAGCTTAATAGGGGATGTTTTTTAAAAATAAATGGCAAAATTTTGATTCCAACAAACTCCTGAACGAGTCATCAAAAGGATTTGGGTGGTTTGGCTCCGGATCACCATGTATGGAAAGTGGTTTTCCACCTATCATGGAAGCTTCCGTAGAGATAGGGCCTATCCCATGATTATAGGGATCCCAAGACCCCTTCCTCCATCTATAAAAGCTTGCCTTCTCCCTTAGCAAGATAGCTGAACTTGTAGGAAGGAAACTATAGCTGAGCAACCTTTGAGAGCCAAGCCAAAGAGAGAGAGCTTCGTCTAGATTCCCGACGGGCTTTGTTGAGACACGCTCCACTGTCAGCTCCGCCGAAGGAAGATCACAACGTCAGAGCTTTGGGTTTTAATCTTTCCTTTTTTATTTTAATATAAGAAACTTTGATTATGGTTCTATTCATGTGTTTATTTATTTACGCAATGAATTACATCTTCATTGACTGATGTATGGTTACATGCTTTAGATTTTAATGTTGTATGTCATTGTTTCCTTGCATGTGTGCAGGTGTTCGGACGTGTCAAGCGGAAGGATCGTGATCTGCCAAGCGAGGGACAGGAAACATCACCTTTTCTTCAACGACCACTGTGCAGGATTTGAGGTAGGCAATTCGTTATGATTTTTGTCATTTTGTAACAAGGAACCTGCGTCATTGTGTGACTTAATTGTTGCTAGACTCGATCTGGGCTAGTAGGGATCTCCTCTGTACACAGAGGGGATTTACCTCCTCAAAAAACTGGAGAATTCACTGGGGAAGAGTCATTTGGAGTTAGTATTTTCTCTTTTATTTGTTTTTGGATTTTGATTGATTGATTAGCTCTTCTAGTTCACCTCATTTTGGTGTAAAACCACTGTTCAGCCGCCAAAAGACCTGATCCAGTCTCTGTTTTCTCTTTTTTTTCATTTCTCCCCATAGTAAACTCGATTGGTGCATTTTATCGCTTTAAATTTGCGCCAACTGGTGCTTTTTGCTAGTTAGGCCCCCCTGCCAACGTTGTTTTGGTGCAGATTACAACCAAATAGTCGCGCCAACTCTGTTTGGTGTTAGGGTTTGCTTTTTTTTGAGCCCTCTGGGCTTGATTATGGATCCTGGTGTCATTTTTATGACAGTTTGAGTGCCTTGAAGTCTTTTTTGATTGTGTTTGGCCCCTGTCCTCTGGTTTTTTTCCCTTTACCATCATTTTTTCATTCTAGCCCTAGGGCTTCTAGGTGCTACAGTGTGCTGAGGCTCCCGTGGGAGTTTTTGGTTCTCGCTTTTCCAGTCAACTTTGTTTTCATTTCTTTGCATTCGTTTTGCTGGATTCCATTGTATCATTGTGTCAGTTTAGTGATTGTTCTTTCTTTCATTCAAGTTTCGCTTTGTCTCATTTCGAGCCTAGATTACACAGTTTGTGTGAGTCTTTTTGATATTCTTCTTCGATTTGAGGGATTTCTCCATCAGTTTGAGTTCTGATTGTGTGTGTTTGCATTGAGTGAACTTTCTTGTTTCGACTCTTTCACTGTCATTTATCAAATTGGTTTCCTCATTAGTTTTTCATTTCGTTTGGTGCATTTGCTCTAAAACATTGAAAAATACAAAAACAAATTTCTTTGATTTTGATTAGTTTAGTGAAAATTGAAAGCTTTTCCACATTATTAGTGTTATATAACTCTAAAAGAAAAGTTTTTAGTTTCATTAGCATGCATTAGAGACAGTAGTGGATGTTTTGTGATCATTTTGTTGTTATTTGAAAAGCTCTCAACCTTCCCGTAGTTAGCTCTTCATCGAACGAAGTGATATATTGTGGCATGTAGTGTGCATTTAGAGGATTTTTGAGATACAACATTCAATAGGGCCTGAAATTGAAACATAAATTGAAGATCAACTATAAAATATATTCAATTAACCTAAGGCGACATTGAAACATTAACAGAATATCTAGAGGTCTAGGCTAGTGATGTGTTCCGGCGTCGTTAAACCTAGTAGCTGTCGTTCGCCTTTTGGCTTTAGACAGCGCTAGTATGGACTTGTGATCCTCATACCATCGCGTATATAAAGGGAGATCCCACTAGGTTGCTATCCTTTATCCATAGGAAGCCGAGTCTGCCGCCTTTTACCCATGATACACCGGACATAGTATTCTAGGAGATTACCTGCAGATACGGCAGTTCACAAATATCTGGTACACCCATCTGCCTAGATTACCAGAGCAGTCATTAAGATATTTTTTGACTCATTAAATTTGAAAATATCATCAAGCACTTGTCCTTTCAGGCTTGTTTCCAAATTGAAAGAGATAGAGTCATATTTTACTTATTTCTAAACTCTTAAAACACAAAACAGTAAAATTTTCCAGTTTCAATGTGGTAAAATTAATCACCTACGATCACATGCCCATTTAGAGGTTGTTTTTTCGGCCTGTTGATTGTTTTCGTTGGTTTTTCCTGTGTGCCTTTGTTTTGATCTCTTCCTCTTTTCATTACAGTCACAGTGGCGGAACCCTCAGTTCCATATACTGGTAGTCCTTACACAGACGATTCGTTAGAGGTATCTCAGTCCTCTGTTGAACATCAGCAGCCTATTGTATCTGATTTTCCCAACGGGGGACCGGTTATATCTGAACTTCCCTTTGAAGGACCAGTTGACTTCAATTGGCCCTTTTCCAACGCTTGGTTTGGATTTGGAGTAGGGGAACACTTCCCTCCTCTTACATCGAGATCACATTTCTTAGCTGTCGTTATACCTCCCAGCCCTCGTCGTCTTTTAGAAGATCTTGCAGCAAGGTCAGATATGGACTCACCCAGTCCTTCTCCTAGTGAGGAAATTCCTACATCTGATGAAGATTACCATCTTTTTCCTAAAAACATCCCTGAGTCTTCTGTTATGTCTTCACCTGGTCCTTCACTTCCAGCTGGATATAGGTCTTTGAGTTAGGTCATGGCCGTTGTGGCCTCTATGGGAATATCAACTCCGTCCACGAGGCTGGTTATTCCTTCGTTAGGGATGTTGCCATCGACACCTCTCACAACATCTCCTTTCATTACATCAGTACCTGTTAGACCTACTGTCTGCGTAGCTACATCTGCGCCTGTTGTCACTACTCAGTGAACCAAGACCTCGTCAGTTCCTGAAGACATTTACATAGCTTCTACTATCCCTGAGAATATTTCTCCTGAGGAGTATCGATTGTCTTTACAGCTGTCGATCTCCGAGGTTGGTTAGTCCTCTCAAGATCTCAACCATCCTTACATTTCCCCTTATGGACTGGATGGTACCCCAATTTACATATTTCCATATCAATATGATAAGCAGGGTAACCCTCTTCGTTTTCCTGCTCCTGAGGCTTATCAGTATATTAATGATTTTCTGTCTTCCCAGGCTGGGCAACCTTCTAATGCACAAGGACAACCCTTCCACGGACAACCTTCGACCTAGCCAGGTTATCTAAATGACCCGCAAGGACAATCCTTATAGGGACAACCTTCGGGCCAGCAGGGATTGTTGTATAGTCCGCAAGGGCAGTCTTACAACCCTCAAGGTCAACCTCTGTAGCCTGACCCTGTGGTCTAGCCAGGGCAACCTCAAGGACCCATAAGACAATCGGGGTATCAACCTGGACCGTTGGACGGTACCGGGGGGAAAATCCATCCTTCTCAACCTTTGGTGCAACCTCAACAACCTCAGTTTCCAATTGGTCTGAATGTTACACAGCCAGGGCCATCTTATGGTCCTGTCACAGGTCAACCTGGTTATCAAGCACAACCTGGCCCTCTCCCGCCATCAGGCCAACCTGCTCAGCCGGGGCAGCCTGGTGTCCTGCATCAGCTAGGTTAACCTGTTCAACCGAGACAACTTGTTCAGCCAGGCCAACCTATTCAACCAGGGCAGCCTACACAGCCAGGTCAACTTGTTCAACCAGGACAACCTGCACAACCAGTTAATCCTGCTCAAAAACTAATTTGTTCTATGCCACAGCCAAACCCGCCTGTGTGCCCAACTTATCAGGCTCAGTAGGGCCCCACTTACCAGCAGCCCACTTGACCCCAAGGCAGCTATTACCTTCAAGGTCATTATCGACCAGTTTATAACCTGCCCCAAGGTTCTGGTTATTACCTTCAACAACCAGGCTATACTTATACTCCGCAGTCAAATCCATACACTGCTCAAACGGGGCCTACGTATAATCAGGGTCAGTACCCTGGTTATCAACCCCCATACCCTGGTTATCAACAACCGTATCAACCCAATTATACGGCTTATACCCCCTATGGTCAGAATCCTTTAGGACAGAACCAATGGGGGCAGAGTTATACCCAACCAGGGTGGAGTACAGGTATAGGTCCTTATCGGGCCCTGGCATGACTTTTAACCCTCAGTTATCTTTCCTTGCCACGTTGGAATTAGCGGATGTATCTAAATTGACCAACGATCTGATTCTTCATAATCCATATTGGCCTCCAGTTTCGACGAAGGTACCTGGTGACTGTCCCAAGTTTGAGGGTAAATCTGGAGAAGACCCCCAAGCACATGTCATGACCTACCATTTGTGGTGTTCTTCAAATTGTTGGGTGGATGACTCGATCCGTCTACGTCTTTTCTAGTGCACTCTTACCAGCGTTGCTGCTAAATGGTACATTGAACTACCCTGTGGTATTTTTCAAGACTTTAATACTCTAGCTATGGCATTACTGACACATTTCTAGTTACAGGTTCATTATGAAGCCAGGACGCATCTCTTGACATCTCTGAAACAAGACAAAGCCACTCATATTTCAGATCATATTCATGAGTGGAGACGTCATTGTCATCTGATCAAGTTTGACATTCCTGATCAGCTTCTAACTCACTGGTTCACTACCTCCTTTGTCAACAAGATTGCACAAGACATTTCTATGGGGGCATGTGTAACTGAGGAACAAGCCATTTCTCGTGCCCAGTACCTCGATTTAGTGTACTCTCATTCTGGCACGTTATATGATATCTTGACTGATGCCCCATGGGTAGGGACCTCTAAAGCACCAAATAACCCATCGGTTGATAGTGTTATTGGTTCCGTCTCTCAGACTTCTCGTAAGTCTTCTAATGGGAAGAAGAAGTCGAATTCTTCCAAAAATTCTGGTCCTCCCACTAGTCCATATTCTGGTAATACCGTGGAGGTCAATGTTGTTCAGGCTAATCCTGTGGACAATACTTCCAAAGGGAAGAAGAAGGGAAAAGGAAAATCCAAATCTGATGCCCCGAAACCAGAACCCTCCAAACCACATGCTGATGATGGTTTGCAACGAAAACCAAAGTACCCTTTCCTAATCTATGACGGAGACCACTACACCAAATATTGTCCCCGACGATCTGAGGTTAGTCAACTTCTTAAAGGCTCTAAGGGAACTCTGACAGTTCTTAAGGAACCTTTTCCATCTCAACAGACCCAGATGGTTGAGCAGCCTTCACCATCTGCACCATTTGGGTCCCAAGTTTTCATGATGAATGGTGTTGCACTTGTTTCCATCGCCACTCGATCAAAGGATTATACTGGATCACGCAAGGTAGCTGGGAAGGAAGTCGTTGATGGCCTGCCTCTCCCACCTACCTCTGGTCCTTTAGAAATTGAGAAGCCCAGAGCTGAACCCGTTGTATGGCCACCTTCCAAAGGTGTTATTCAAAAGTCTTCCTATAATCCAAACGCCCGTGCGGCTCAGCATTACAACATTGTTGAAGATTTGGCACACACACCTTCTGCAATGTCTGCATTGGAAGTGCTTCAAAGTTTCCCATCTCAATGGAAATCTCTGTTATCTGCAATCGGTGGAACTGATCTTGTCGATTCTAACCTTCTCACCTTCGATCTAGAGAATTTGTCCCTCGACTTCCACATCAAATCACGCTTGTTATACAAGTCGGCATCAACGGCCTCAACATTCACAGAGGCGTTGTGGACGAAGGTGCATCTACCTAGGTTATGTCGCCTGCTTGCTGGAAAGCCATCGGCTCTCCAACCCTCACTTCATCTCCCAATGCCCTTGAGGCATTCGATGGCAAGGAATCAAAACCCTTTGGTGTTATCATGAGTTTACCGATGACATTACAAGGTAAGATAGTCAGCGTTGAAGTGGAAGTTTTTGATGATAAACTCAACTACAATCTTCTACTCGGTTGCAGTTGGACCCACACCATGCTATGAATTTCATCCACCCTCTTTCGGCTTTTGAATTTTCCTCATGAGGGCAAGATTATTACTGTCGATCAGTTGTATTTCTTTACCTCATCCTTCGAGAACAATGTGCCATTAAATTCCCAATCCCCCCGACAGTGTAGGACCTAGTCTTTTTAAGGACCCCATTCTCATGGGTATTTTTCCCATGCCACCACTGAACACCATTCAATTCAACATGATCTCTAGGTCGGATGACCTGTGGATCATCTGTTTTCCTGAACAGGTGACCTCTTTTGGAGAATCAATGCCATTGACCCTAGTTGAAATCAATTATTGTGAGATCGTTGCTGCATCAGATCCTCCTCCTACTGAAAATGCTCCTTTGAGCATGGCTCTAGATGTTTATTCTCAATCCCCTTGGCTCGGCGATGCAGATTCACCCGATCTTTTTAGAGAATTCTTTCCATCTAATGAAGCTATCGTCAAGACTATGTCTCTCGAAGATCTGTCGTGGAGCGATGAACATCATCGTTCCTCATTCATGCCCGGCCTGGGGGAAATGTCTAATTTCCTCGAGCATTTTGCATCTCAGGTTCCCTATCCACCTCTCCAAATGAAAATATTGACTCATGAGGTTCTTTCGGAAGGAAATATGAGTGATATTACCCAAACAATGCCTATCGACATCACCGTTAAACCAGGGGTCGTCGAGAACATTCAAGTGGGAGTCACTTGTTCTCCCGAAGATATTCAAGTATACACTAGCCTTTTCCGTGAATTCTGAGATGTTTTCATGTGGTATTATGAAGAGATGCCTAGGATCGATCCCAGTATCATTGTGCATGAAATTCCCACCTATCCTGGTGCAAAGCCTCTGCGCCAGTGTTTTTTCCCAGTGCATCTTCGAAAATCCGTGGCTATAAAAGCAGAAGTTGAGAAACTTCTTAACGCGGGCTTCATATATCCAATCCCCCTCACATAATGGGTTTTCAATATTTTCCCTGTAGATAAGAAGTAGGGCACAATTCGAGTCTGTGTTGACTATAGAGACATTAATCACGCTTGTCCTAAGGACAACTATCCCACCCTCTTTATAGATCAGATCATCGATGACTGTGCGGGGAGTGAGATCTATTCCCTTATGGACAGCTTCTTGGGTTATAATCAAATTAATATTTTACCCTCCGATCAACATAAGGCCGCCTTCATTTGTCCGTGGGGCACATTCGCCTATAAGAAGCTCTCGTTTGGCTTGAAAAACGCTGGAGCCACCTTCCAACGTGCCATGTCCTACGCCTTTCATAACACATGTCACATTTTTCAGCCATATCTGGATGACCTGCCGGCTCATTCAGCTCAGCGTGAAGACCATCCCGAGCATCTCCGCCAGATTTTTCTGTGCTGTAGACGTTACAACATCAGGCTTAATCCTCACAAGTGCGTCTTCTGCGTTGAATTCGGTCATCTTTTGGGATTCATTGTCTCTAAAGACAGAATTCGCCTCGACCCCCTCAAGGTCTAGGCTATTGTTAATATCCCATCCCCATCCTCGTTGCATCAACTTCAGAGTCTTCAAGGGAAAGTGAATTTCTTACGTCGTTTTATCCCGAACTATACAGAATTGGCCAAAGGGTTTACGCGACTTCTAAAACAGGATGTTCCCTTCCATTGAGAAGATATTGCTCATCAATCCTTCGATAAACTTAAAAATTTTCTCATCGACACACCGTTAATATGTCCTCCCAACTATCACCGCGACTTTACCCTCTATTTAGCTGCCGCATTTAGCACAATAGCCATGGTTATGGTATAGGATGACGATGATAGAAACGAACACGTGGTTTATTATCTCTCTCGAAATCTTCTCAACATTGAAATGCATTATGCCCATGTCGAGAAGTTGGCACTTGTTGTGCTCCAGGACATTCAGCAGTTTCGCCATTACGTCTTGTTGTGCACGGTAACCGTGATTTCCGATTGCAACCCCATGACTTACATCTTGTCTCGACAATTACTAGGGGGAAAGTACTCCAAATGGATTGCAATCCTTAATCATTCTTGTGTGGTGTGTGTACATAAGTGAGTGATTTCATTTTTTTGCATGTGTGGTGTGGTGTGCTTTGTAAGCATCTTTCTGCTGATTGGGTCTTCCTGATTGTGCAGATGTCTATTACTCATTTTGTCGGTTTCGCGGATGGTGCCTCCCGCAGTACCAGGAATCTGTCCTCGGCAGCCTGAGTAATGTACAATCCTGCTGGTGAGTTAGTTAATTTACAAGGTGTTTGTCTAGGGCCTGCTACAAATAATGTCCCGAAATATAGTGTCGTTTTGGAAATATTGAGCGAGGCCGTTAACCTTGGTATTCGTGCATTTCTTGTATATATGGACTCACAGCTTGTAGTATTACAACTCAATGGTCATTATTCAGTTAGGAACCCATCCATTTTAAGAATGCATCTACGCATTCGTTTACTAGAAAGAAATTTTGATTACATCACATATCAACATATACCCAGATGAATGAATGCGAATATATATGCAATAGATAACATGGTATTAGATAGACATTTATGCAACTTGTAAAAACACCATCATATGTGAAAAAGATCCATGCAGAAATATTTATATATGTCGAATGTTTGCAGTATGTGTGCATCACATAAAATCAAAAAATATACATGTTTGTTTTAATAACATCCGGAGACAACATGTCTCTCAAAAATATGCATATGAAAAGCCTAGGTGACTAATCATCATGGTGCTCATGGTAGCATGTTACTGCCCGCACCAATCACCTTAGTAAACGATGAAGGCGACTAGGCACCCCTACGGTGTGCCTCTGATAAGCCATAGGGACATCTGCTAGACAAGCATAATCAGGAATCCCACGGGTGATTCCCTCTATGTTCTGAACCAGCTCATTCCCCTCGCCCTCCTCACCTTGAGGGTCATAGGCGAGAGGGGTCCTCCGCGCGATCGACGACATCCCGACAGGCCTCTCTGGGCCAACATCTGCATACATATAGGATTGATTGTTAGAACATGCATGTATACCAAAAAAATCATAAAATTCATAAAATAAAAAAGAGTCTTACCCAGCTCCTCATCCCAGTCCTCTCCTTCTGGGAGGGGAAGGTCTGGGTCTCCTGTGAAATCAGTATTGGCATAGGGCCAGTCCTCTACGATGATCAACTGTCGCTGAAGCCATCCGAAGAACTCGGGCCGCCATGACATTTGTTGGCCCCCTCCTGCTCTGGGCGTTAGTGCTGCCCATCAAGCCATCCGTGGCTCTCTCAAAGGTGGATCTGCGACTATCACCCCCTGGCCGTGGAAGAGAGGTAACTTTTCTAAGATGAATGATACCAAGAGAGACCCGTACCCAAACTGCTTCAGTTTGACCTTTTTACATTTAGTCAATTGGCGTTTGATATTCATGGTTACGGCTATAGCCCAATCAAATGTCAGGTTCATACATTTTGATGCCAAGAGGAGTTGTGTTTTGGTAGCCTCATGTGGCGCCTGCGACCCCGCGGCCCGCGTAATGGTATGGAGCACCACTCTGAGTGCGATATCGGGAACAGTGTGAATATCAACTTTCCCACTACCTAATCCTGTTTGTGCACCTGGGCACACTCTGTCCATAACCATTGACATCTTTTCACCAGAAGGCCTAGTATCTGTCATAATCGAAACTAGAACTCCAATCCAGTGATGAAGTAAACATCAGACACTTCGAGTTCCAGCACTTGATCTCGAAGCCTAAACTTCTCTTCAATCTCGTCCCAGATACTGATCAATTATTGTAACAATTCAGGTTGTGCCTTAAGACATGGTGTCAAGAATAATTTCTTTAAACTGAAATCCTGGAGAGCCTTCATGCATTGCTCATTCCCCATTACCATTTCTTCCTCTTCATTGTGCTCCCTTTCTTTCCATTTGATCACCATTATGGCTTTATACCTACATCAAAATGGTCATAAGCACATCATGAGATCCCTTGGGCATTAAAAAATCCAATTGGTTGGTTCATTTTTTGTAAAATTGAGTGGAAAATGAGGTTGCACGGTTGGCGCGACTGTTTTGCTGACATCCGTGCCAGCTGGCGCAACCCCTTTGCAAAAAGAACTCAATTGGCACGGGTCTGTATCTCATACCCCTGCAAACTGTGCGAGCCCTAAATTTGTTGGGTATGTGTTATATTCTTTCCACGATTAGCCCCACGCGTTGTATGTTGCGTCGGGCGTAGCTGGGGGGTCACTCATAGGCGGATCCGCCCATGGTTTTGTGCATGGTTTTGCACATGGTTTTGGGGTTCGATGGTTTTTGGCCCCTAGTATTTTGTAGATCCGGTCAAGGGAACTACGGTTATGTTCTAATCCAGGGTTAATGGATTGGGGTTTATGTATGCTTCGGCATGTATATATATGTGTTGTAACACTAAAAGGAATATAATGAAAAATCAAGCTGGTCGTCCCGATTTGGGATCCAGGGGAAAATCTCAATGTTTATCTGTTTTATGTTTTATGCTCTCGCTATTGTTTATTCTCTGTTATAAGTTTCGTGTGTAGATAATTTCTGTTCAGGGTTAAAACCTACATTTGGTATCGGAGCTGTTTCGGCTTCAAGGGGACGCCTTTGCTGCTGAGGGTTTTTTTGCTCGGGCCTGTGGTAGACCCTGTTCAGTGGGAGATCTGCGGGATCGATTCTTGTGGTGAAAGAAGATGGCGAGCAGCGGGAAGATAGAGATCGAGAAGTTTAATGGTCAGAGTTTTGAGTTGTGGAAACTCAAGATGGAGGATCTGCTGGTGGATAAAGATCAGTGGATCGCGGTAGATCCGGGTACTAAGCCAACGGGAATGTCAGATGAAGACTGGAAGAAGCTGGATCGAAAGGCTAAGAGCACAATACGATTGTGTGTCTCAGATTCAGTATTGTTGAATGTATCTGGGGAAGCTACGGCGAAGAATTTGTGGGAAAAACTTGGGACTTTGTACCAATCTAAGTCTCTGGTGAATAAGTTGTTCCTGCGGAAAAAGCTGTATAACCCGAGGATGAAGGATGGAGACTCGGTGACAGAGCATCTGAACGCCTTCAATACTATGGTAAGTCAGCTGTCATCTGTTGATATTAAAATCTCAGATGAAGATAAGTGCATCAGTTTGTTGTGTTCTCTACCAGACTCGTGGGACAGTCTGGTTATTGCAATAGGTAGCAACACAACTACCTTGAATTTTGATGACATTGTCTCAGCCTTGCTGTCGGAGGAAATGAGACGGAGAAATATGGAGGGTCAGAATGGAGATGCCTTATTTGTATGAGGAAGGTCCCAAAATAGAAACAAGAATAAGGTTTCGAGTGGGAGATATAAATCTAGAGGGAGATCTAAATCTCCTGGAAAGTTTGTAAAGGTATGCTGGAAATGCGGAAAGGAAGGGCACTACAAAAAGGAGTGCAGATCTAAAGCTCCTGAGAAAGGAAAGGGATCTGATGATGCTCCTTCTGCGGAGGCAAAAACCACCTCGGATGAAGGTGGGGATGTGTATTTGGCTTCTTCTTCAAATACACATGTAGATCATGAGTCATGGTTGATTGACTCAGGTGCATCCTTTCCCTTCACTCCCCATAGGGAGTGGTTCTGCGAGTATGAGAAATATGATGGTGGCGATGTCTTCCTAGGGGATGATAGGAAGGCCAGAATCGTCGGACGTGGAAAGGTCAAGCTGAAGCTGCAAGGTGGGAGGATTAGAACACTTCCTGGTGTTCTGCATATTCCTGCATTGGCCAGAAATCTGATTTCTGTAAGCAATATGGATGATGCAGGTGTAAAAACAGTGTTCGAGAAAGATGCCTGCAAGATGGTTCGGGGAGCACTGGTATTAATGCGAGGAGTTTGGACTGGAACTCTATACAAGCTACAAGGTATCACTGTTATTGATGGGTGTAACAGCTCTGTGGTTCCTGAAAGTGGGGCGGAAAGCCTAGCTATCTCTGGAGAAAAGACCATGCTATGGCATCAAAGGCTTGGACATATTGGAGAGAAGGGCCTTCAGATATTGCACAGAAATGGTATGGTAGAAGGTATGTCTAATTTCTCTCTGGATTTTGATTTCTGTGAACATTGTGTATATGGGAAGAAGAATCGGGTGAGTTGTCCTTCTGGTGCTAAGAGGGCAAACAAGATATTATAACTTGTGCACAGTGATGTGTTTGGACCTGTGTCAGTTCCATCACTAGGAAAATCTATGTACTATGTTTCATTCATAGATGACTTCTCAAGGAACACATGGATATATTTCTTGAGGAAGAAATCTGAAGTCTTTGACAAATTTAAAGAATTTAAGGCTCTGGTGGAAAATCAGACAGAGAAGAAGATAAAGGCATTGAGGACAGATAATGGTGGGGAGTTCTGCAAGAATGAATTTGAAGAGTTCTGTAAGAAGTGTGGTATAGCACGACAGAAGACTACTCCATACACACCCCAGCAAAATGGAGTTGCAGAAAGAATGAATAGAACACTGATGGAAAAGGAAAGAAGCATGCTCAGTGGTACCGGGGTAGGACAAGAATTCTGGGCAGAGGCAGTGGAGACTGCATGTTACTTAGTTAACAGATCACCTTCATCAGCGTTGGAGGATAAGACCCCACATGAGGTATGGACTGGTAAGAAACCCTCTCTTTCACATCTAAGGGTATTTGGATGTGATGCATATGTACATGTTCCAAAGGAGAAAAGGACCAAGTTGGATAATAAATCTGAAAGGTGCATCTTTATTGGGTATAAGGATGGTTTAAGGGTTACAAGCTTTGGAACCCAGAAACAAGGAAGGTTGTGTACAGCCAAGATGTGGTGTTTAGAGAAGTGAAAGATGTTGTTAAACATGAAGTCCTACCAAAGGAACCTGAGAAGATAGAGTTTGAGCTAAAGGAGGATGAATCAGAATCTACAACAGAAGAAGACTCAGAAGATGAAGAGCCACAAACTCTAGCTTTGAGAAGATCGGTTCGGGAAAGAAGGCAACCAGAAAGGTATAGTCCATCTGCTTTCTGTTCAGGTTTTGCCTTAACTATAACTGATGATGAACCCAAAACTGTCAGGGAGGCAGTAGATTCAGAGGATGGAAAACTCTGGAAGGAGGCCATGGTTGATGAAATGGCATCCTTTCACAAAAACGATGCATGGGATCTGGTGGAGTTGTCGGCTGGAAGGAAGCCCATTGGGAGCAAATGGGTGTTTAAGAAGAAGATGAATGTAGAAGGCAAGGTGGAGAAATACAAAGCTCGGTTGGTAGCGAAAGGTTATTCCCAGGTGTCGGGAATTGATTTTGGTGATATTTTTTCTCCTGTTTCCAAAGTTACTTCTATTAGATTACTTTTATATGTTGCTGCTGCATTTGATTTTGAGATAGAACAGATGGATGTGAAGACAACATTTCTTCATGGGGATCTAGAAGAGGAGATCTACATGAAGCAACCTGAAGGCTTTATGGTGAAGGGTAAGAAAGAACTAGTATGCAGGTTGAAGAAGTCTCTGTATGGGTTAAAACAGTCACCAAGGATGTGGTATCGGAAATTTGATACCTATATACGGGGACTTGGCTTCACCAGAAGCAAGGAGGATCACTGTGTTTATTTTAAATTAATTGGTGATCGTGTTATTTATTTGGTCTTGTATGTGGATGATATGTTGTTGATTGGAAATTACAAAGAAATTATCCAAGATTTGAAGACCCAACTGTTCTCCAAATTCGACATGAAGGATCTGGGTGCTGCAAACTATATTTTGGGCATGGAAATTAAGAGAGATCGGGCAAAGAGGAAGCTATGGTTAAACCAGAGGAAGTATGTCGAGACTATATTGCAGAGGTTCAATATGCAGGATAGTAAACCGGTGAAGGTTCCTATTCCTGTAGGTGTAAAGCTGTCTGCTGAACAGTGTCCCAAGACACAAGAAGAAGAAGAGTATATGTCCAGTGTTCCATATGCAAGTGCAGTGGGTAGCTTGATGTATGCAATGGTATGTACTAGACCAGACATTGCACATGCAGTGGGAGTATTGAGCAGGTTTATGTCAAACCCAGGGAAGGAGCATTGGACAGCAGTGAAGCGGGTTTTCAGATATTTACGTGGCACTAGTGATTATGGCTTGTGCTACCAGGGAAGACCGGGATTGGAAAGAATGTTGGACATTCATGGTTTTGTTGATGCAGACTAGGCTGGAGATCTGGACCAAAGAAGATCTACAAGTGGGTATGTGTTTAGCCTATTTGGAGGCGCAGTCAGTTGGATGAGTAAAAGACAGTCTGTAGTGACTCTTTCAACTACAGAGGCAGAATACATAGCAGCCACTCATGCAAGCAAGGAAGCAGTTTGGTTGCAAAGATTGTGTTCAAGTATGGGGTTGGTACAACAAGCTATAAGGATAGACTGTGATAGCCAAAGTGCAATTTTCTTGGCTAAGAACCCTGCTTACCATTCAAAGACAAAGTACATTGATGTTCAATATCACTTTGTTAGAGATATGGTTGAGGCTAAAAGGGTGTTGCTGGTAAAGGTGGACACTTTGAAGAATGTTGCAGATGCATTGACGAAGTCTGTGAGCACTCAGAAGTTCTCTTGGTGTAGAGAAACAATGGGTGTTGAAGAAATGGCCCAATGACTAAGCTCTCCTGTGGCCCCCTGTGGAAAGAAAACAACAAGTGGGAGAATGTTGGGTATGTGTTATATTCTTTCCACGATTAGCCCCACGCGTTGTATGTTGCGTCGGGCGTAGCTGGGGGGTCACGAGGGGCGAAGCAGTCCCCACCGTTGGGGTCTGGGGCAGCGCCCCGGCCAAAATTTGTTTTTGTGCGGACCCACTCATAGGCGGATCCACCCATGGTTTTGTGCATGGTTTTGCACATGGTTTTGGGGTTCGATGGTTTTCGGCCCCTGGTATTTTGTAGATCCGGTCAAGGGAACTACGGTTATGTTCTAATCCAGGGTTAATGGATTGGGGTTTATGTATGCTTCGGCCTGTATATATATGTGTTGTAACACTAAAAGGAATATAATGAAAAATCAAGCTGGTCGTCCCGATTTGGGATCCAGGGAAAAATCTCAGTGTTTATCTATTTTATGTTTTATGCTCTCGCTATTGTTTATACTCTGTTATAAGTTTCGTGTTTAGATAATTTCTGTTCAGGGTTAAAACCTACAAAATTTGCAAAATCCTCCCCTCAGGGATCCCAAATCACGATGGAATACTATGAAATATGGACTAAAACATAGCTAATGAAAGTGCCTCTTACCTGGAAAAGACGGGATCTAAAATGATGCACTAGATCGTCCACAATCGTCACCGGAAAGTCGCAAGGAAAAACTCACTTTCGCTCTGCACAAGAGGTAAAAAGTAAAAATTAAATATGTTTTTACTATTTTGCTCATATTTATAACTTTTCAAAATCAAATTAGGTTTTGGAGCTTATTTTTCTGATATTTTATCATATTTTGTCGAAAAATGGGTTTTACGCTTTCTTTTTGTGCAGTGACAGGTTTTCACGCGACTGGGACGATGATATGAGTTGTATTTTATACTTTTTCGGACTCGATAAAAACATAAAAAAGTCATTACTAGAGTCATATTTTAGCTCTTTTCTGTCTCTCTAAAAATGAAAAGATTGCTGAGTCACTTGTTGTTTTGATCTCGTTAAATTGGCTGTGAAACGACATCTACCCAATATACGTTTACTGCTTTTTAGGGCTGTGATAGATTATTTATGAAAAAGGAATACCCTAGCCTATCGCGACTAGGAGGTTTTCTCAGACGCAGTTTTCTACCTTTTCGGATCTGTGAGACTATCTACGAAAAGGGATTGTTGGAGTTTTCTTTTCTGTTGTCTTTTCAAACTCTCTAAACATGAAACGACATTGAGTTCTTCCTTTGTTAGACTTGTTAAAAACTGATGACATCGGACTCCGTCGTAATGACATTACTCAAGTTTCTCCTTCCTAGGGCTCGCTAAATGTACTAGGTTGGATTTGTCCGAAGGAAAAACTTATATCGTAAGAATATGTTATCCCCTTCAAGCTTGTTCCCAAAAATAATTTGGGTACTCACCAAAAATGGTGGGGGGAAAATGGAACCAGTATCATCGTCGTGTCGACAGTATGTCGCTCTTGAACATCGCACTTTTCTGCATTCGTGTCGGGTTGGGGACATCTCATCTTGTTTTCAGCTTGCCTCCATGGGTTTGGGTAATCCTTTTTGACCGCTCATCTACTCTTTGCCACGTCATCATGACCTTAGATCCTTTTGATGTCAAATACTGCCAAATCCAGTGTCGTGCCATCGATATGTTCAAGAGAAGTTGGTCTCTGCAGTTTTCAACCTCCCTCTGATTCTCCACTGATCTTGATTCACATACATCATGTTCCTCTATCTCGCATCGATGATGTGGGAAACATTATGACCCACCTTCGATCAAGGTCACTTCCTGTCGACTTTAGCTCATTATCCAGGAAGCTGATCTATAGACTCCCTTCTGGTACCTTGGAGCCTACATGCCTCAATGGCAGGTTCTTCACATTCGATGCAAGGTTTTCATCATTGGCCTTCGATTGAGTGATTCTGTGAGTGTTTGACGCCAGCTCACTATTCACATTCTATGGATTGTACCTATAGTACCTTGAAGGCCATCCTCATTATTGGTGGTACCTCTCGCGTCTGTTAACGGCTTTCATTATTGGCTGGTAATCAGACGATGTTCTTGCATGTTTGACTTCAGCTCACTTATTCACATGCTAGGACTTGTACTCTTTTCGGGTCGAGATGGAGCGCAAGACCCTGGATTTTGTCTGATAAAATCCAAGCTGCGGATTCTTTATGGATTATCACGATTGGTTACATGACTCATTTGATTGGATGGCCGCGACCATACCTGAGTCTACTTGTTGATCCTTCTTGGATGGCTGCGTCCATACCTTGGATCCTGGTTATTGTACACTCTATTATGGATGGCTATGCCCATACCACATATCATGTATCAGAGGTATCAGTTGTACTTGTATGCAGGTCTTCCGACGACAGTGTTTTCAGTTGGGCATGTTCTCATAAAGCATTTCACCCCTCCCTCTCTCTCAGGCCTCATGCTTTAGGGGGCATCTGTTACACAGTATTTTGTCACCATCCCTGCAATTCCCCATCCCACAAATATGGAGGGATATTCCCATGACCTATGAGTAGTAACATGACTTGAAACCACTTTCATGGCATCCCCTTTCATAAGGACATACATTCCCCTAAAGAAAGTTTCCTCTAAAAAACCATAAAAACAATTTGTTTTGCCTTGGCGTGACTAGCCAGCTCAACCCTCGTGCCACTGGGGGAAATGCACCATAGAGGGTGCACCAACTGGCGCTCTGTCTTTGTGTCTCACTCACGCCAAGCTTAATAAGGGATGTTTTAAAAAAATAAATGGTGAAAGTTTGATTCCAAGAAACTCCTGAATGAGTCATCAAAAGGAGTTGGGTTGTTTGGCTCCGGATCTCCATGTATGGGAAGTGGTTTTCCACCTATCATGGAAGCTTCCTTAGAGATAGGAACTATCCCATGATTATAGAGATCCCAAATCCCCTTCCTCCATCTATAAAAGCTTGCCTTCTCCCTTAGCAAGCTAGATGAACTTGTAGGAAGGAAACTATAGCTGAGCAGCCTTTGAGAGCCAAGCCGAAGAGAGAGAGTTTCGTCCAGATTCCCGACGGGCTTTGTTGAGACACGCTCCACTGTCAGCTCCACCAAAGGAAGATCACAGCGTCAGAGCTTTGGGTTGTAATCTTTCCTTTGTTATTTTAATATAAGCGACTTTGATTATGGTTCCATTCATGTGTTTATTTATTTATGCAATGAATTACATCTTCTCTGACTGATGTATGGTTACATGCTTTAGATTTTATGTTATATGTCATTGTTTACTTGCATGTGTGCAGGTGTTCAGACATGTCAAGCGGAAGGATCATGATATGCCAAGCAAGGGATGGGAAACATCACCTTTTCTTCAACGACCACTGCGTAGGATTTGAGGTAGGAAATTTGTTATGATTTTTTTCATTTTGTAACTAGGAACCTATGTCACTGCATGAATTGATTGTTGCTAGACCTGATCTGGGCTAGTAGGGATCGCCTCTATCTGCAGAAGGGATTTATCTCCTCAACACACATATAACAATTTTCTCCTTCAAACCCTAACCAAAGGTATTTAAAACTGATTTCTTGCAGCCTAGGGTTTGGTTTAATTAAGACTTTAAATAACTCTTTCCCTAGTAAAATGAAAGCTTTGGAGGCAAGACAATAAACTACGAACCTTGTGTCTTGACTTTTGTAGAAGCTTTGAAGGTAAAAAACTAAAATTTTGGCCTCTTTTAGCAATTTTGGGCAAAATTATCCTGTGTGTAACACCAGTGCGTAGCGCGGGTGCATAACACAGGTGTGTAACATGCAGGAGATGGGCCAGTTGGGCTCCAGGGGTGTAACACAAGTGCACAACAAGCCAGTGACGGGCCAGTCTAGCTCTCAGGAGCGTAACACAGGTGTGCAACAAGCCGGTTTCGGGCACTTGCTGTGTCTGTGCGTAACATTAGCACAAGTGAATAGCGCTGAGCCCTGGGTGTGTAACGCAATGTTAAATAAAATTTTAGACACCCCTCCTGTGCGTAACACTGAGAGCCAAGTGTGTAACATTGGCCCAGGAGCATAGCGCCTACAAATTTCACTGATTTGCTGAGAAACTGTCGAAACCTTCTCTCAACAGCTTCCTCTGGCTTGGAGATGACAAATAATGCGAGGGGAATACCCAAAAGGTCTTTATAACCCCTTTGAAAAATAACTTTGAAACCAAACCCACTTTTATAATGTTCATTTCCTTTCACTTTTTTCTCACTGTGTTTTTAGCCTTTTCTGGTCCTGTAGGTGATGTTTTGATTAAAACATTGTTCCTTTTTCACTGCTGGAGGCCTCTCAAGGTCCTCCTTGATTTTGACAATCTTCCTGAAGACACCAAGCCCCTGCCTCTTAGCTTATACTTTGGAAAAATAACTTTTTTGAAATTTTAACACCTACACACAGCAAACTCATCCCTTTTTGTCATTTCTCCTTTGACTGATATTCTGTGTTTGAAACCTTCTTTCTTTTGACCTTGTCATTATTTCTATGGAAAAACACCTTTGCTAGCTTTTTGAAGTGTTGTTTATATCTTAGTCACCTTTTTAAAGAATAGTCTTTTGAAAAAGAGGTCCTTGTTGGGAGTTTCAATGTTGTGCTATAAACCAGGGGTATATTTATTTGTTTTTAGGTCACTTCGATCACTGTCTCTTTTGAACTTGGACAATTTTCTTTGTCACATAATGGCCCCTGCTTATCATAGTTACTATCTTTGGCCATTTCCACCCATTTTTGTCCCCTTTGGCCATTTTAATCTATCTTTAACTATTTTTAGAGAAAAAGACCTTTGAACTGGGAGTTAGTGCTTGTCTACAAAACCTTAGGGTAACTGAAAAACCCTTGAAACCATCTGTTGTGATGAAGGAGGTTTCTTGATCACTATTTTTACTCTCTTTTTCTACCTTCCCATGCTTCTGAGTTCATACTTGCTCTATTGCTTGGTCAAAATAGTTAATGAACCTTGATTCCCAACAAACAAATACCTTTCTACTTTCTTCTAGGTTGTGAATGGTCTCCTCATATGATGACCTTCGTTACTTTACTTTACCTCATGGCTAATCTGATGTCATTTGGTATTTTTGTAGGAATATAAGCAAAGGGCAGCTATCCCTCTACAAGTTTCATGCTTGAAGCCAAACAAATTTTAAATGATATTTTTGATTTGAGGTACAGTTTCTCATGTGCCACTATCTTTCATGACCTACATGGACCTTTTGATGGGTAGCACTTCATAACACTCTCTGATGAGATCATGTTCTTCCTTGTAAAAATTTTAAGCCTATTTGAATCTTGCTACCAGCTGTGGATGCTTTTATAAATTTTTTAGGCCTCCTTCTTTTCCTTTGTTCTGTTGTTTGACCATTTACAAAAAAATTCTGCAGAAATGCTTGGGCATGGTAAATTGTTCCTTTGCAGGCATACTGCTTGATGAAGAGGATACCTTTAGAGGTCTTTGATGTTCTTTGACCAATGATATGGCCTCATCCTTGTGTTCACTTGATTTCACCTTTGAATACCTGTGGAAATATTGAATTTAGAAACATGACAGTGCATAACCTAGGTGACCCTATTTGACTTATTGTAATGTCCTTGGAATAGGTTTTTGACTGAAAACTTGATTCAGGGTTTGGATGAGGAGACAGGGTTTTTGACACTCTATTATGCACTACCATCCTAGACAACTAGAAGACCTTGTCTCTACTTCAAAGAGATTTTAGACATGGAGTTTGACAACACCATTGCTTGAGGCACCTGGTGAGAAAGGAGAAAAATTTGGTTTACTTTGTGAAACAAGGTGTGAAAGTAGAGGGCTTAGGCGAACAAAGACAGAGTGTTATAGGAAGAGGTGGAAAACATAGTGAGAGTGTGGGTCATCAGTTCCATATTTGATCTTATCTGGATGATATATTTGCCATGCTTTGACAAGGAAGTGGGATAATGAAAAAATTTCTCTTTAAGGCGATTTCTAGAACTCACATGATTCTTGAATTCTGTTTCTAGAAATCTTGGACAAATCATTTAGTCATCTAAACAGGTGAAAATTACTGATGACTAATAAAGGTCAATGTTAGGGGAAGGTTAAGGTTAAGGTTAAGGTTAGGTTAAGGTTAAGGATAGGTTATAGTTAACCTTAACCTAACCTTAACATTACCTTAACCTTTACCTAACCTTAACCTTAACATTAACCATAACCTTAACCTTAACCTTAACCTTAACCTTGACCTTAACTATAACCTAACCCTAACCTTGACCAAACCCTTAACCTTAACTAACTTAACCTTAACCTTGACCTTGAATTTAACCTTAACCTTACCTTTACCCTAACCTTAACCTCAACCTTCCCATTACCATAACCTTAACCTTGACTTTAACCTTAACCTAACCTTAACCTTAAACTTAACCTAACCCTAACCTTGATCGAACCCTTAACCTTAACTATAACCTAACCTTAACCTTAGCCTTCCCATAACCATAACTTTAACCTTAACATTAACTAACTTTACCTTTAACCTAACCTTAAACTTACCCTTAACCTTCTTGAATTTACCCTTAACCTTAACCTTATCCTTAACATTAACCTTAATCTAACCTTAACCTGACTAAAACCGTAACTTGAAACTTAACCTAACCTTAACCTTGACTTTACCCTTAACCTAACCTTAACCTTAACCTTACCCTTAATGTAACCTTAACCTTAATCTACCGTGACCAAACACTTAACCTTAACCTTAACCTGACTAAACCCTTAAGGTTAGCATAAAGTTAAAGTTAAGGTTAAGGTTAGGTTACTATTATGGTTAAGGTTATGGTTAGGTCAAAGTTAAGGGTTTAGTCAGGTTAAGGATAAGGTTAAGGGTTTGGTCAAGGTTAAGCGTAAAGTTAAGGTCAAGGTTAGGGTTAGGTTATAGTTAAGGTTAAGGTTAGGTTAAGGGTATAGTCAAAGTTAAGGTTAAGGTGAAGGTTAAGGGTAAGGTTAAGGTTAAGGTTGAGGTTAGGTTAAGGTTAAGGGTAAAGTCAAGGTTAAGGTTAGGTTAAGGGTAAGGTTAAGGTTAGGTTAAGGTTAGTTTAAGGTTAATATAAGGTTAAGGGTAAGGTTAAGGTTTAAGGTTAGGTTAAGGTTAAGATTAGGTTAAGGGTAAAGTTAAGGTTATGGTTAGGGTAAGATTAGGGTTAAGGTTAGGGTTAAAATTAACCTTAAATTTACCCTTAACCTAACCTTAACCTTAACCTTAACCTTGAATTTACCCTTAACCTAACCTTAACCTTAACCTTAACCTGACTAAACCCGTAACCTTAACCTTAACCTTAACATAACTAAACCCATAACCCTTAACCTTATATTAACCTTACCTTAGCCTAACCTTAAACTTAAATTGTGACTATAGTTTAACCTAACCTTAACCTTATCTTAACTTAACTTAACCTTGACCTAACCGTAACCTTAACCTTACCTTAACCTAACATAACCGTAACCTTAATCTTAACCATAACCTTAACCTTGACCTTAAACTTAACCTTACCCTTAACCTTCACCCTTAACCTTAACCTAACCTTAACCTAAACTTAACCTTCACCTTAACCTTATCCTTATCTTACCCTTAACCTTGAACTTGACTGAAACCTTATCCTTACATTTACCTTAAACTTAACCTTAACCTTCCCATAACCATAACCTTAACCTTGAATTTACCCTTAACCTAACCTTAACCTTAACCTTAACCTAACCCTAACCTTCACCACACCCTTAACCTTAACTATAACCTAACCTTAACCTTCCGATAACCATAACCTTAACCTTGACCTTGACTTTAATCTTAACCTAACCTTAACCTTGACCTTCCCCTAACCTTAACCCTAATATTACCCTAACCATAACCTTAACTTTACCCTTAACCTAATCTTAACCTTAACCTAAACTTAACCTTACCCTTAACCTTGACCTTAACCTTAAATTTAACTATAACCTAACCCTAACCTTGAAAAAACCTTAACCTTAACCTTAACCTTATCTTAACCTTAACTATAACCTTACCCTAACCTTAACCCTAACCTTACCCTTAACCTTAACCTAACATTAACCTTAACTTTACCTTTAACCCTTACTTTAACCTTAACCTTCTCCTAACCTTAACCCTAACCTTAACCTTAGCCTTAACCTTAACCTTCCCCTAACATTAACCCTAAACTTAACTTTAAACTTAACTTTAGGTTAATGTTACGAGTTTATTCATGTTAAGGTTAAGGTTAAGGTTAAGTTTATGGTTATGGGAAGGTTAAGGTTAGGTTAAGGTTAAGATTAGGGTAAGGTTAAGGTTAAGGTTTTGGTCAAGGTTAGGGTTAGGTTATAGTTAAGGTCAAGGTTAAGTTCAAGGTGAAGGGTAAGGTTAAGTTTAGGTTAGGTTAAGGTAAGGTTAAGTTTATAGTTAACGTTAAGGTTAAGGTCAAGGTTAAGGTTAAGTAAAGGTTAAGGTTAAGGTTAATGTTAAGGGTTTGGTCAAGGTTAGGGTTACGTTATAGTTAAGGTCAAGGTTAAGTTTAAGGGTAAGGTTATAGTTATGTTAAGGTTAAGGTTAAGGTTGTTAGTCATCAGTATTTTTTCCTGTTGTGATGACTATATGCCTTGCCTAGGTTTTCTAGAAACCAATTTCAAATAGTCAATTTGTCCTCTAGAAAACCCCTTAGAGAAATTTTTTCTTTTTTCCCTCTCTTGCAGACTATGTTAGAAGTGGTCATCAAGTTTCATTTTTGATAAAACTCTCTTGTCCTTAACTGTCATAAGCCTTGGACCTCTGAATATTCAAAATCTCATGTTTTCACACAGCTCACTATCAAAGCATAAGACAAGTTGTCTTTTTCCCCTCTGACTGTTTGAATGTCCATTTGATGACCTGATTATTTCTAAGAAACCCTTTAGAAATTATGACAAAGTGCCTAGGTTTAGGCGATGGTGCTTGGGGTAAGTATCTTGAGAAAGCTCTCTCTAGTCAAATTTTTTTTTTTTTAATATCAATCAGCTATCCTTTACTTAAATATGGCAAATAAAAACCATTAGTTATCCCTAGGTCATGAACCATCAAGTTTTTCATGTATTTTTGTTTCATCAAAGCTCAAAAGGTCAACTCAAGAAAAAAAACAGAGTAAAATATGGTCCTATGTCCAAAGAGAAAGTGATCAAGTGAGTTTCAAGGTCCATCCTCATGGTACAACAGAAAAGGTTGCCAAAGATCAAGCCACCTTATCAAGACATCTCTACAAGGATGCCAGAATGAATGGCATTAACCAAAATTGGGCAAAGAGACATTTCAAGAAAAAGCTTCAGTCAAAATAGTTGACTGTTTGAAACTAAAGGAAATGCAAAGTTGAGAGAAAAAGGAACAAACTGGTTTTATCTCTGCAAATAAAAAATACCTAAGAATGTCAAGGAATCATCCATCATGGAAAATACGTAAAAACGTTGTGAAAATACTACACCAAGCACTCCATGTCACTTCGGGATGGTGTTTTTCTGCTCTTTCCAAACATCTTGGTACAACTCTAAAAATTAGCACTATGAGACTAGGTATGGCAGATTTCTGGCAAAGGGACCCTTCCAACGGTCTTTATGCATCAAAGTGAAAAGCATGAAAAAGGAACAACTGCCTTTTTCATACCCCTGCAACCTAGACTGAAAACAATCAAAGACACCATCATCACAAATGAAACTAAGGCTACTACAAAGGAAAAGTTCAAAATCTGAAAGATGAACTTCTGCACAAAAAATAGTCACACTAAAAGGAAGAAAACACCAGGTATGTTTTACTTTGAAAATATAATTTATTTGATTTTCCTCACAGCAATGCAAAAAATGTGGAAACAGTTTCAAAAATTTGGAAAATAAGCAAATAGACAAGACAAGCCATGTGTCACGCCTAGGGTCAGTTTTTCTTCAAAATGTGTTTATGACCAGACAAAGATTAAATTGACAAAATTGAGAGATTTATTTGTCCATAATAGGCCCAAGAAGAAAAAACTCCTTCATTTTTTACATAGGTATCATGGTTTGGGATAAAATGTCAAAACTATAAGTGTCACGGGAGAATTTCTGCACAGTTGGAGTAACCTTGGGAAAATCTCATTTTCTCACAGATGGAGTATCCAAATGATTTCCTTCATGAGTCAAATTACAACTAGACTTTAAGATATTCTAGTGAGCTATCATGAGCTTAATTTGGAATTGACGAAGGCATCCAAAAGTGGTCTGCAATAGCACTATGCATTTCTGCACCACCTTTCACCATTTTTTGACCAGTGTTTGGACAGTTAGTTTTTGAACAACCAAATGAACACCAAATGAAAAAAATCAAGCATATTTTCAAATTATACTTCCATATATTTCCAACGAGCCATCTCAGGCCCAATTCCAACACAGGGAAGGCTCCCAAAATATTGCTACAAAAAGCGCTATGCGCCTGTGCACAGGAGCGTCACACCTCTCCAAAAGCCTCCAAAAGTGACAAAAAACTATTTTTTGCTCAGAATTTGGGTTTTTCAATTAAAAAAGGAGGTTTCAAAGGTACTTTTCATTCCCTTGCATCTCATTTTTGTTTTTGAAGGTAATTTTAAATCCAAACTTAAAAAGAAGAAAAACAGAATTTTAAAAAAGGAAAGAGGCCTATTTCAGTTTGGAAAACTTGTGTGTTGAGTGGATAAGGAAAGTAGATAGCCTTTCTCAAAGGTTAACACTAACAGATCAAAGACCTCCTTCCAGAGAATAAAGGGAACCCCTCACAATCCTAAAGAAGTCTCCCTTTAATGACAAGCACAGAATCTGTTTTGAATGATGAACATAGTTTGTCTAAAGAGCTACAAATAGTTTGTTCATGGAAATTTTCCAGTTTGGTTAAACAGAGGTCAAAAGGTGCCCATGCAATTGTCAAACATTGTCTCCTTCGTGATAAGCAGAGGGCCCAATGAAAACTGGTTCAAAGAAATTTTTCAATGGTAGCAAGGATGAAAGGAAACTTTATGTTTATGGTTTATTTTGGAGCAAAAGGCAAAAGCCCTAAGTTTTCAAGAAGCCTCCTTCATAAATAAGAAAATGGAACTCAGTTGGTCTAAAGGGTTTTTGTGAAGGAAAAGAACATTCCAGTAAGGACCTCCATCAATGATAAGAAAGATACCTACATAGTGGCTTTGATAAACTTAGGTAGTTGCATCCTACATTACCTCCTCCTAAGGATAAACAGAGAACAACTCATCATAATCAAGTCACATTTTTGGTCTAAATTTTCAAAGTGATATGGTGAGATAAAGGCATAGGTTATAGGTAAGATGTCATATAGCAAAAGGGTTAGTTTATTTGAAGATGTTCAGCAGTGTCTAGTGGAAAATATCACAGTTTGCTCCTAGTGGTCTTTTTAAAGCAAGAGGGTCAGAAATACATTTTTATGGCCTCCTTCACAAATAAGCAGAGGGCCCACTTACACAGTTGCATAAAACCTCCTTCATAATAAGTAGAGGGTTGGAAAATCATCAAGGAAAATAAAAAAAAGTTAAAATTTGTTTGAAAAAGGGAGAGATACTGTGTTTTAAGAAAAAATTCAATTTGATGACAATTACAAGGGTAAAATGTTGAGGAGAAACTTTTTCAATTGATAAAAAGTTGGGCAAGTTTCTGTTTAAAGGGAAAATTTTGAAAATACCAAAATGAGGGAAAAAAGGTGTTCAAAAAAGTTTTAAAAGAGCTATAAAAGCTCTCAAAGGAGAAGTTCATTTTATATTTTTGTAAAGGGACAAAAGAAACGTTTTTCGAACCCTGGACAAGCAGTTGGCAGGAAATTTTACGACGCGACGCGCTTGTAGGGTCTTTACAAAGGTTTTTCAATAAGACGCGACATGCCTGTATGATAGCACGACGTGCCTATGCATGTCGACTAACCGGAGTTCAGAGGGCACCCAATGCCCGACCCGACAAACCGCGGTGGCGTGCAGGTGCTACATGCCTGTGCACAGGAGCGTAGCACTGCTCAACACACTTTCAACTCACCTCAAATCAGGTTTTTTCCCAGTGAAACTTTCTCCAAAAGCGCACGACACATTTCTAAGAGGTATTCACTATTCTCTTCACCTAATTTTTTAAGTTTGAAGAGGTGTTAAGAGTCAATTTGGTTAAGAAAAAAAAACACAGTCTAATGAAGGCAAAAAAAACACAGTTTATTCTAAAAACCACCATGCTTACAAAGAGGAAACAAAATAGTGATTGAGGAGGAAGGGCTATTGTCTGGTTGCAAAAGGCCTGCTTATTGAGTAAAGAGAAAAAACCCAGTTTTTTAGAAAGGGATCATTATCAGTTGAAAGGCCTATTTTGCTTAAGAAGCTAGGCATAGTTTTTGAAAAGGGAGAACTCAGTGTTTTCAAAGCAGAAAAGGCACAGTTCTTAGGAAGGAGAAATATTTTCATTAAAAATAACCTGGTTGCTAGTTAACAAAGAGAAATAATGCTTAAAGAGGAGTTCTATTTTCATTTCATTTTGAAGGCCTGTTTTGATAAGAGAGTGAAGGAAACCTAAAGCACACATGCCTCCAAAGAAGAGTCTAATCAAAGCAGTGAGGATGAAGAGCAGCAGGGTAGTGGTAATGAAGAGCAAAGGGAAGAGGTTCAAAGAAGTGATGAAAGACATGTAGAAACTATATAAATAATGTGTTATATATTCAAGATTCTCTTGATCACACACTATTTTAACTTCATGCACAATACAGAAACTATTCCACCATTGATCATCACATGCGGAAATTAAATCAATTGAATTGCACACATGAAACAATAAAAATTCACACACATTGACACAGTTGTTTAACAGGAAAGCCTGAAGCTAAAAACCCCAACTATATGTATATAATTAATGTCATAGAGATCATGTAACAATTCTCATACAAAGCTGAACATGTCAAGCTCTGAGTAAAATACAATCGCTACACCTAATCAGGTCCGATCTAGCAAATCCATGCGCCGATCTCTGCCACCTACTAGCCTACCTCTACTGCACAATCCCTGCTGAATAATGGCCCTGAATGAACTCGAATCCACCTGGATTGCACTGCATAATCCTCATTGGCATCTCCACTAAGTGTTGGATGCAATCAATGCATCACTATTGTTGTGCATATCAGTGCCTCCATTCAACTTTTTGGCCACCGATCCCATCCAAATGTGTTTTGAACCCCTTTCATGGCCTAAAACCTTGATATACTATCTACCGTTGTCCTGCCCACCTGAAAGATACACTCTACAAAGGCTAAAAATCTGTAATTAAAGTTATATCGGGCCTAGCCCCTGGGGTTCCAACCACTCTGTTCTCATTCCCATGTGACTCGGGCACACAACCATATGCTAAGTCAAAAGGAGCTCGTCGCTTTACGTTTTCGGGCACAACTGTAGTCGTCCGATCAAGTCCAATCGACGGAGCGAAGTCTATTTTCCTTGGTGGTCCCCGCGTCCGTATCTCGTCGCAGAAAACCACTGGTTTCATTCTGCACCACCTATCTGAGGCTGGCGGTATTTCCGGCGGACCCAGTGATTCCATACGCTGGGTGATGCGTGTTCCGGTGTACGATTCCCATACCGCTCATTTCGCGTGTTAAAGGTCAGACCAAAGACACGCAGCGGAATTTTTCACCACCATTCGATCTCGTGAACCCGATCCAACGGCTATTAATCTTCAAAGTCGCGCACCTTTTAGTTTCATCTGTATCGCCTCTAGCCCACCGCTTCATCACTCTTTGATGCATCATCAACCATTGATCTGTTTGTAGATCGTATAGCCCGGATTTGTCAGCATGCCATTGACTCAGTTCTCCCTCCACGTCACCCCTTCCATGCCATTTGTTGTACGTCCATCCATGTCATCACCTCACATTTCCATCATCTCTCCCTCCGCTGTTCATATCTATTTCATTCATACGTTATATGTTAATGTTTCCCTCTGGTCAGCCTGTCCGCCATACCTCCACTGTAATTTCTCCGCCACCTTGCATGTTCTATCCATGTGGCCTTGTTCTCGATGCTGCCATCGCCTCCACCTCCACGCCCCTTGCTCCTGTGTTTGTTTTTCTAATGCATTTGTGAGTTTTGCAGGTTTCAAGAGGAGGAAGAAAAACCATAATTATTCGCCTCCATTACCAAGACCAAGATCTTGTCCAAGGACAGTTCTTAAAAGCAGGAATTTAAAAGGGAGGCTGGGGTTAGTTGCTATGATATGACCTGATAAACGGGAGCAGAAATAAAATCCATTAAACCCTGCAAATGCATCCAGGGGGGAGATTACGCAACAAGAAATATTAATGGGCCAGCATACAAATATCAGTGAAAGATCGAGAAAGCCAGAGTCCGGCCTTATGCTTTTGAATTTTTAATTTAAAGATGGAAGGCCGAGAGTACTATGCACAATCACAAGCTATCTCAAGGTTTTATGACGACATATTTTTCTCTTTCAGCAAAGGGCAGAACATTTGTATATTTTATTATTTGTGTCTTGTTTATAAGGATATTTTCATCCGCAGCATTTATTTCTGGTGGTAGATTGCAAAGTACAGTTAATTATATTTAGTCATTCACAGTGTGGGCGCGAATGTTTTCTGCCATTTTGTTCAAATCAAATCATTAAATGTGCTCCATCTACCTCCTTCTCTATAATTCTCTATCTTTTCTATAAAAACCCAGAAAAAAGATGTTGTAAGGGTTCCAGATTTCTATCAGCAAACTGTGCAGTGAGAAGTTCTTGTATACATCTTGTAAAGCTTTTGTGTAAAGGCTCAGAGCCCATAGGGTCTCAGTGAGGAGGAGTTATATCTGTAATGAGGATTCTGGTCTTTGGTATCCCACAGTATGTAATCTTTTCTTATGTGTTAATATAATATCTCATTTCATGCTATTTATCTTCTTATATCATGTTCTAGAATGCGAGTGGCTCACTGGTCTTAAGTAAGGATTCATCCTAGTTGGTGCCCATACTTGGATTAGTCAAGCACTTTAAATAGGCCTAGTTATGATATATTGTTCCATGTTCATTTCATCCATATTTTCTGCTATATTAGTTACTTGAGGAGGGTGCTTTTAAAACACCATTGTCATGTATGGATTCTTAGTTAGATAAGCCCGTATGTGGTTTTTTTGTGTATCTGGGTATCAGCCTCATGCTAACTAGTATCGTCTTGATGTTTCTTCACTGCATCCACTTTCTGATATTTGATTTCTGTGGCATACTATTTGAACTGGCCCTCTTTGCAGTAAGCTGTCTCTTAACTGTCTGATTCTTTTGTATTGGAGTTTTGCATGCTGTTCCTACATTATTCTTATCTTTGTATCAGCTTCTGAGAGAGTTTGGTTCCATCAAAACTAATTTCCTATTTTTACAAGAGATATCAGGAGAGCATTTGGATTGACACCCAAGCTCTATTTCATGCTCCCTTGCTATGATAAGATGTCCTAGGCATTGGTTTATGGCAACTCTAGGCTGTCTCTAGGAGTGACAAAATTTTCGACAACATCTTTCTGGCGCCATTGCCGGGGAGTGAATTCAAGAATATCAGTTTCCCTGGGCCTCGACAAATTATATTCACTCTCTAATCAGGTGAGCACAGAGAGTTGAAGAGTTGCATATCCCTCACCTTGGCGACTCCACTGTTCTCTATTTAATAAATCTATTGGTAGTTCTAGCTCCTCGAAAGCCACATTTGAGGTCAGATTCCTCTAAGTTAAAGGCATCCTCTGTATCTGACCCAGAGAATATTATTCATAGATGAAGTTGGAAAGAAAGACGATCAACCCGTGCTGAAGTCCCTGATTTTTCTCAAGAATATTATCCATCCTCTTCTTCTCAAGAAATTCCAGAAGAAAATCCTAAATATTACTCAGATAGCCCACCCAGGGGAAGTGCTAGAACCAAAGAAAACCTTCATCTCACCCCTGAGGCCAAAAAAGTTAAAGAAATCACAGAGGTAGCCTTTGTTAATCGTGAATTGTTTCCATCCACACCTCAGACCTCTGTACAGCACATTCCGACTGTTATACATACTCCTCTCCCACCTCCTCCGCTTCCTCCATTTGTAAATCAAACTGTTGCACAGCCCCCACCTCCTCCAATGGCTAATGTACCAGCTTTTCTATTGAACAAATATGCTCCACTGGCCTTACCCCAAGTGCTAAATGATATTCCATAGGATTATTTGAAGATTCTGCCTAGTTTTAATGGAGAAAATGAAATTGATGCTCAGAAACATCTTGAGACTTTCTGCTCTTTTGCAGAAAACTTAAATGTAGAACATTTGGATGTGGTCTTGAGATTGTTTGTGCAATATTTGGAGGGTGAAGCCAGAAAATGGTTCAAGACCTTGGGAAACCGTTCAGTGACCACCTGGGATGACATAGAGAATACTTTTCTCAGGAAATGGGGAGAAAAGAAAGATCATGGGATGTGTCTTACTGAGTTTAATACTCTGAAGAGGAAACACAATGAATGGGTGTCGTAGTTTATTAAGAGATTTAATAAATTATATCTAAATCTCCCTGCAGATATGAAGCCCCATCAGAACGCTACAAAATTTGTTTTCATTGCAGCTTTTGACTCAGATTTTGGTTTCTCCCTCAGGGAGAGAAAGCCTGCCACCCTAGATGATGCTCAGTCATATGCCCTGGAATTAGAAGCAAACTTCACCTCCACTGGGAGATCAAAAGGAAAATTTGAACAAGACACCAAGAGAAGAGGCAAGGAAGAAGTTTCTACCTCCAATCAAGACAAAGACGTAGACAGAATTGAAGAAATGAGAAAAATGATCAAAAATCTGTCTAATAAGTTGGGTAATCTCGAATTGGAGGCCAAGAGTTCAGCTCCGAAGAATTTTAATAATGCTCCAAACAAAGGATACAATCCTGAGTACAAGAGACCACCACTGCAGATATTGCCAAGAGAAGAAAAAGAGCAACCAGATCAGGTACCACACCCATTGTACCTGGAAGGTCTAGCAGATGACTTCACCGAAGATGCTGCTTATGAATTAGAAGACTCAAATCTTGCTTTTTCAAACAATGATGATATAGAATGACCATTGCAAGAAGAAGAAGAAGCAGATATTGATCATTATTGTAAAAAAATTGCTGATTTCATGCAAGCACAATTCAATGTAAAATATGATCTCAGATCTTCAAGGAAGAGGACCCGAACTCAAGATCAAGAAGAGGAGCCACCTCAGAAGGAGGTACCTGCTCAGAAGGAATCAACAACAAATAGAAACATAGAAAAAGGTAAGAGTCCTCTAAATACTCCCTTGCAGCCTAATGACCAGATTCCTTCTTCTTCAAAAGTAGTCAGCCCTCCTAATGATGAATCTATGTCAAAAGAAATTAAATTTTCAGCTGAAAATAAAGAGTCAAAAGAAGTTGTGATAGAAAATCCCCCTCCTGCTTTTAGCCTGCAAAAAGAACTTGAGAAAATTAAAATTCCAGTCCCCTTGACCGAGCTGCTAAAACAACCTGCATATCAGTCTCAAGTTACTTCTTTTATGCTCCCTCCTGAAATATCAATTGTGCCTGATAGTTTAAACCTTCAAGAAGAAAGACCCATGGTAGTATTTGGCCCAAATGTTGAGGAAGTAGATCCATCTACTCCTCCTTTTTATGTGTCTCTAGTTATTCATGACCTACTGTTACACAATTGTATGTTAGATTCTGGGGCATCCCATAATCTTATGCCTCTATCTGTCATGGAACAACTAGGACTGCAAATCACATGCCCATATAAAGACCTTTATTCATTTGATTCCAAAAGAGTCAAATGCTTGGGGATGATTAAAGATTTAGTGGTCAATTTGGCCCAAATTCCAGCAAAGAGTGTGGTCATGGACATTGTGGTGGCTGATATCCCAGCCCGCTTTGGCATGATGCTGTCAAGGTCCTGGGGTACAAAAATTGGTGGGTCAATTAAGCTGGATTTAACATATGCTACCATCCCAGTTTTTGGTGGCCAGGAGAGGAGATTATATAGAGAGACTAAATTTGTCAAGGTAGTTACTAAGGCTGATAACTCTGAAAATTCACCAGTCTATAGTAAAGAAGGAGATTTTTCATGCTTTATGCTAGAAGAAGATCAAAATTATGTGCTTGAATCCTCCTTCAAAATTAAGGATGAGCAGCCTTCAGAAAATTATGAAGCTGGAATCTGGACTTTACATTTTGATGGGGCAAATGCAAGAGAAGGCAATGGAGCTGGGGTGTTATTAATCTCTCCTACAGGAAAATGGGTGCCATTGTCTTTTAAATTGGAATATGAGGATACCAATAATGTAGTTGAATATGAAGCACTTTTGTTGGGATTGCAAACAGCTAGGAACATGGGCATCCAAAATTTAAAAGTCATGGGAGACTCTGAGCTGGTGGTGAAATAGGTCCGAAATCAATGCCAAACCAAGCATCCTCGGCTGAGGGCATATAGAAATGAAGTTTGGGACATGGTGGAGAATTTCTTCTTGGCATTTAACATACAGTTCATGCCCCGAGAGCAGAACAGAATGGCAGACTCTCTTGCTGTGGTTGCAAGTACATTTCGTCCTCCACAGAATCCTATTTTGAGGTATGAAATTGAAGTACGATACAGACCATCAATCCCAGATAATATTAAACACTGGCAGGTTTTTGAAGATGATGAACAGATGAAGAGATTCCTAGAGACAGTGGGTGAGTTTTCCAATATGGAGATAGATGATAATGAAGAAGAGGAAGCTGAAAATTTTGTAGAAAACAAATGGAAAGAAAAAATAGCAGACAATAAAGTGCTGCAGCTGAAAGGAAATATCATACCTAGAGGGCTGGTACCTCTAGAAAGATTGTTTGATAAAAACGATGTTCCATTGCAGCACAGTGAAACAGTAGAAGAAGAACAAGTGGAAGATTTAAATCTGGGCACTGATGCTGAGCCCAAAATTGTCAAATTTTCCAAAAAGGTCCCAGAAGAATATAAAGAGAAATATCTGAAATTATTTCAGTTATATAAGGATGTATTTGCATGGTCTTATCAAGACCTTAAAACTTTTGATGTTGATATAATGCAGCATAAAATTCCTTTGAGAGAAGATGCAAAGCCTTATAAGCAGAAGCTCAGGAAGATAAATTCTCTGCTGCTTCCTTCAATTGAAAAAGAAATCAAGAAGCTGCTACAAGCCAAAATAATTGTTCCACTAAGATACTCTGAATGGGTCGCTAACCTGGTCCCTGTTCAAAAAAATAATGGAGAAATAAGATTATGTGTGGATTTCAGGAATTTAAATAGAGCATCTTTAAAGGATAATTATCCACTGCCTAAGATGGACCATATCCTGCATAAAGTGGTGGGAGCATCTAGAATGTCAATGATGGATGGTTTTTCTGGTTATAATCAGGTGGTTGTGTTCCCAGAAGATCAAAAGAAGACCGCTTTCACCACGCCATGGGGAACGTTCATGTATGCCAGAATGCCTTTTGGATTAATCAACGCAGGAGCCACCTTTCAGAGGGCTATGGATATTTATTTTGTTGGAGAGCATGACAAGTTTCTGGTGGGATATCTAGATGATATCACAGTATTTTCAAAGGATGATACTGAACACATTCAGCATTTGCAGAGAACCTTTGAAAAATGCAGAAGGTATGGTCTTTCCCTCAATCCTAAAAAATATTTATTTGCATTAGATGAGGGAAAAATCTTAGGGCACATTGTCACTAAAGATGGTGTGAAAATAGACCCTAAGAGAGTTGAAGTTATAAATAGTATTCCTTTACCCAGGAATAAGAAGGAAGTGCAGGTGTTTCTAGGCCGAATCAATTTCCTGAGAAGGTTTATTCCTAACTATGCTGAGATAGTTAGGAATATAACTGATATGTTGAAAAAGAATAATGAAGTAAAATGGTCTCGGGAATCTAGATATGCATTCACCAGAATAAAACAGGCATTTTCTAAAGCTCCTGTGCTAGCCAGGCCTGATTATACAAAGCCATTTATAATCTTTTCATTTGCCTCACCTCATACTATAGCTGGAGTTTTATTGCAGAAAAATAAAGAAGGATATGAGCAGCCAATAGCCTTTTTCAGTTAGGTACTACATGATGAAGAATTGAATTATAATATACTAGAGAAGCAGGCATATGCCCTGGTGAAGTCCCTCAAAGCCTTTAGAACATATGTTTTGCAGTCCCACATTACTGCATATGTTCCTACAACAGCTGTCAAAGATATTCTCGTTCAAGGAGATAGTGGAGGCAAAAGAGGAAGATGGATTGCAAAAATACAAGAGTATGATTTGGACATAAGACCCACTAAGCTGGTTAAAGGACAAGGGTTGGCCAAAATTTTGTCTGAATTAAATCATCAGGCTCTAGGTATAAATTTGTCCATGATAGCGAATGAAGAGTCTGAGAAAGGAGAAGAGCAACATGGACTAGAGATGGCCACTCAAAAGATACACATAAAATATCTCACTAGTCCTTGGTACAAAGAAATAGTTGAATACCTTTTGACACTTAGTTGTCCTACCAGCTGTGAAAAATCAAAATGTAGGGCTTTGAGGCTGAAGTCACAAAAGTATATAGTTTCCAATGGTCAGTTATGTTGGAGATATCCTTCAGGCATACTGTCATTGTGCCTCAAAGAGAATGAAGTGGAAAGCATAATGATAGAATTTCATGAAGGGATCTGTGGAGGACATTACAGTTGGAGAGCCACAGCTCATAAAATACTGAGAGCTATTTTTTATTGGCCTAAATTATTTGGAGATGTTTTTAATTGGGTTAGAGCATGTGATAAGTGTCAAAAATTTGCTGAGAGACAAAATCTGCCTGCTTTGCCCCTAATTCCAGTTCATATAGATGAACCATTCCAGCAATGGGGATTAGATTTTATTGGAGAAATACATCCCCCTTCAAGTGGCCAACACAAATGGATATTAACAGCTACAGATTACTTTACAAAATGGGTGGAAGCCATACCTACAAGAAATGCTACAGATGCTGTAATCATCAAATTCATGGAAGAGAACATCATATCCATATTTGGTTGTCCAGCTAGAATTGTAACTGATAATGCACAGGCCTTCAGGTCCAATAAATTTGTAAATTTCTACCAGCAGTATAATATTTCATTAAATCACTCCACAGCTTACTATCCATAGGGGAATGGCTTGGCAGAATCTTCCAACAAAACTCTGGTGAGGGCCTTGAAGAAGACAATTAATGAAAATCAAAAGAATTGGGATTCCCAATTGAAATTCGCTCTGTGGGTGAACAGAATAACTAGCAAGAGAGAAACAGGGAAATCTCCTTATGAACTAGTATATGGACGAGCAACTATGTTTCCGGTGCAGCTGGCATTTCCAGTGGCACGCTTTATGCAGGAAAATCAGGAAGAAACAGATGACATGGTCAGAAGAATTAACCAACTGGTAGAATTGGAGGAAACACAAAGCCAAGTGAATCAGAGATTAGAGGAGTATCAGGAGAAAATGAAAAACATCTTTGATCAGCAGGCAAAAGACAGGAAATTTCAAATTGGTGATATGGTTCTCAGATGGGATATCCGGAGGGCTGAAAAGGGAAAACATGCTAAATTTGATCCACTTTGGTTTGGCCCATTTAAGATTATGGAGCTAAAACGTAATAATACATTTATTTTAGAAAATTTGTAGGGTGACTTGTTAGATGCCCCTGTGAACGGCCAATTCCTAAAGCCCTACTTTCAATTTTGATTCGGGCAGAGTATGCCTATTGTATTATATTTTATATAGACTTTGTTTCAGTTTTTATTTTAATAAGGAATAGGGCCGATGAGTTTTGAAGAAAATGCAAAGGGATTGAAGAGTAGAATCTACATACAGGATGGTCTGAGGTCTGCATGTTCTCGACATGTCCAAGGATGAACATTCCGTCCCCAGATGGAGCCGATGTTGTGCATATCAGCCCCTCCATTCAAATTTTTGGCCACCGATCCCATCCAAATGTGTTTTGAACCCCTTTCATGGCCTAAAAACTTCATATACTATCTACCGTTGTCCTGCCCACCCGAAAGATACACTCTACAAAGGCTAAAAATCTGTAATTAAAGTTATATCGGGCCTAGCCCCTGGGGTTCCAACCCCTCTGTTCTCATTCCCATGTGACTCGGGCGCACAACCATATGCTAATTCAAAAGGAGCTCGTCGCTTTACGGTTTTATGCACAACTGTAGCCGTCCGATCAAGTCCAATCGACGGAGCGGAGTCTATTTTCCTTGGTGGTCCCCGCGTCTGTATCCCGTCACAGAAAACCATTGGTTTCATTCCGCACCACCTATCTGAGGCTGGCGGTATTTCCCGTGGACCCAGCGATTCCATATGCTGGGTGATGCGTGTGCCGGTGTACGATTCCCATACCGCTCATTTCACGCGTTAAAGGTCATACCAAAGACACGCAGTGGAATTTTTCACCACCATCCGATCTCGTGAACCCGATCCAACAGCTATTAATCTTCAGAGTCGCGCACCTTTTAGTTTCGTCTGTATCGCCTCTGGCCCACCACTTCATCACTCTTTGATGCATCATCAACCATTGATCTGTTTTTAGATCGTATAGCCCGGATTTGTCAGCATGCCATTGACTTAGTTCTCCCTCCACGTCACCCCTTCCATGCCATTTGTTGTACGTCCATCCATGTCATCGCCTCACGTGTCCATCATCTCTCCCTCCGATGTTCATATCTATTTCATTCATACATTATATGTTAATGTTTCCCTCTGGTTAGCCTGTCCGCCATACCTCCACTGTAATTTCTCCACCACCCTGCATGTTCTAGCCATGTGGCCTTGTTCTCGATGCTACCATCACCTCCACCTCCACCTCCACGCCCCTTTCTTTTGTGTTTGTTTTTCTAATGCATTTGTGAGTTTTGCAGATTTCAAGAGGAGGAAGAAAAACCATAATTCTTTGCCTCCATTACCAAGACCAAGATCTTGTCCAAGGACAGTTCTTAAAAGCAGGAATTTAAAAGGGAGGCTGGGGTTAGTTTCTATGATATGACCCGATAAACGGGAGCAGAAATAAAATCCATTGAACCCTGAAAATTCATCCAGGGGGAAGATTACGCAGCAAGAAATATTAATGGGCCAGCATACAAATATCAGTGAAAGATCGAGAAAGCCAGAATCCGGCCTTATGCTTTTGAATTTTTAATTTAAAGATGGAAGGCCGAGAGTACTATGCACAATCACAAGCTATCTCAAGGTTTTATGACGACATATTTTTCTCTTTCAGCAAAGGGAAAAACATTTGTATATTTTATTATTTGTGTCTTGTTTATAAGGAGATTTTCATCCGCAGCATTTATTTCTGGTGGTAGATTGCAAAGTACAGTTAATTATATTTAGTCATTCACAGTGTGGGCATGAATTTTTTCTGCCATTTTGTTCAAATCAAATCATTAAATGTGCTCCATATACCTCCTTCTCTAGAATTCTCTATCTTTTCAATAAAAACCCAGAAAAAAGACGTTGTAAGGGTTCCAGATTTCTATCAGCAAACTGTGCAGTGAGAAGTTCTTGTATACATCTTGTAAAGCTTTTGTGTAAAGGCTCAGAGCCCGTAGGGTCTCAGTGAGGAGAAGTTATATCTGTAATGAGGATTCTGGTCTTTGGTATCCCACAGTATGTAATCTTCTCTTATGTATTAATATAATATCCCATTTCATACTATTTATCTTCTTGTATCATGTTCTAGAATGCGAGTGGCTCACTGGTCTTAAGTAAGGATTCATCCTAGTTGGTGCCCATACTTGGATTAGTCAAGCGCTTTAAATAGGCCTAGTCATGATATACTGTTCCATGTTCATTTCATCCAAATTTTCTGCTATATTAGTTACTTGAGGAGGGTGCTTTTAAAACGCCATTATCATGTATGGATTCTTAGTTGGATAAGCCCATATGTGGTTTTGTTGTGTATCTGGGTATCAGCCTCATGCTAACTAGTATCTTCTTCATGTTTCTTCACTGCATCCACTTTCTGATATTTGATTTCTGTGGCATACTATTTGAACTGGCCCTCTTTGCAGTAAGCTGTCTCTTAACTGTCTGATGCTTTTGTATTGGAGTTTTGCATGTTGTTCCTACATTATTCTTATCTTTGTATCAGCTTCTGAGAGAGTTTGGTTCCATTTAAACTAATTTCCTTGTTTTACAAGAGATAGTAAGAGAGCTTTTGGATTGACACTCAAGCTATATTTCATGTTCTCTTGCTATGATAAGATGTCCTAGGCACTGGTCTATGGCAACACTAGGCTGTCTCTAAGAGTGACAAAATTGTCTACAACAACTATAGTCACAACTGATAGTCACACTTGCTCTTTCACCTACCTCTCCACTGGTCTCCATTGAAACTATCCATGAAATGTAGTTAACTGATGTATTCTTCAATTGATTAATGAGTTATTATTTGGTGAATTAATTAACTAATTAATTCACACCACTCTCACTAGTGTATCAATCAGTTAGACTAGATACAACTAGCTCAACTGAGTGTAACTGAGTTAAACTAAATAAAACTCCACCAACTACTTCTCCAACTCCACCAAACTCTGTCACATGAGTTCTAACTGAAGTCCTCCATGCATTAGCTCCAGTAAACCCTCAGGAATAGCGTAATTCCTTCTGTCAGCTGCTGTGCCACATCTGTGCACTTAACTAAAGTGCTCCAAGAGAATAAGATAATGTTTAGAGTCTAAATATTATTAAGAGCTAATAATATTTGACATATATATTTTTAGACTAGCAATATAAAAATAGATTCCGCCCAATATGTCTAAAAATAGAAGTCCATCTATTTTTCCAACTTGACCAACCATCCACAAATAGCATCCTGCAACTCATAGAATATAATCGAGCATTTCTAAAAATAGACATAGTCTAAAAATAGACTTTGCGCCAAAAATAGCCTACGGGCCCACTTAGTGAAGGCGACTCTTTTCACTAAGTTCATCATCTTGTTGAATCTCAACACTCCCTCTCAACAAGATATGGATTATCTGCCAACCTGATCCTGTCTCTATGGTATTCGAATTTTCTCCTGGTGAGCGCCTTCGTCAGAATATTAGCATCCTGATCTCTCGTAGGAATGTAAGATAGTAACATGATCTTCCGCTGCATACAATATCTGATATGATGGTACCAGATGTCAATATGTTTAGATCTATCTTGAAATACTGGATTAACCGAGAGTTTAATGCAACTCTGATTATCACAATATATCACAATAGGATCTAAGTGTGAACCGAACAACCGAACTAGGATCTTCCTCATCCATATAGCCTTGCATGCAGCCAAACTTGCTACCATGTACTCGGACTTCGCTGAACTGAGTGCCACAAATCTCTATTTCCTGCTGTACCAAGAAACTGTTGTAGACTCGATACTGAAAATCCCTCCAGATGTGCTTTTTCTGTCCGTTGGGCTCCCTGCCCAATCTGCATCTGTGAAGCCATGCAACTTCACCTCATCTGACTATCTGTACCACAAATTCATATCTCGATGTGCCCCTGAGATACCTCAGGACATGCTTTCCTGCCTTCCAAAAGAGCTTGGTAGGCTTAACCATAGCTTGTGAAAGCTGGTTAACAGCATAGCATATGTCCTGTCGTGTATTGACCAAATACATGAGCGAACCAACCAACTGTCGATAAATAGTGGCATCCACTACCTCTACCGATGTAGCATCCTCTTTCCTCCAACCACCAGGAAGAGGAATGTCAATAGGCTTGCAGCCTTGCATGTTGAACTTCTCCAGTATCTCCCAGGCATACTTGCCTTGAGACACAAATAGTCCACCCTTTTGCTGCCAAATTTCGAATCCCAGGAAATAATGAAGGAGGCCCAAGTCCTTCATCTCAAACTCCTTTGCAAGATCTTCCTTGCATGAGTGTATCAACAGTTTACCCGTTAGTATAAAATCATATACATAAATTACAATGATCAACAACTTACCCTCAACCACAATCTGGTACAGGTTAGGATCCGCCTCACTCTAGGTAAAACCAAGTCTGGTGAAATAATTGTCTATCCGTGTGTAGCAATCCTGAGGTGCTTGTTCCAGCCCATACAATGCTATCTTGAGCATGCACACATGCGATTCACTGTTGAAGATTTTGAAACCTTCAGGCTTCTCTATGTACACCTCCTCCTCAATGACTCCATTGAGGAACGCAATCTTCACATCCATATGATGAATGTGCCAACCCATCTGTGCTGAGAGAGCAAGGATGGTCCGTATGGAAGAATACCTTGCGATAGGTGCAAAATTTTCTTCATAGTCGATCCCCTCAATCTATGAGAAGCCCCAGGAAAAAAATATTGCCTTGTACTTCTCGACGCTCCCGTCAGCAGCCTGCTTCACTTTGTAGATCCATCTCGAACCTACCGCTGATTTCCCTTCCGACCTTGGGAAAATATCCCATGCACTGTTTCTGACAATTGAATCATACTCTTCCACCATGGCATCTACCCATGAAGGTCCTCCACAGCTTCCTTGAAAGAGGATGGCTCCTTCACGATACACTTTCTCATCAAAGCCATGTATCTAGTAAATCAGTTAGGTGACTGTCTCTGTCTACGTTGTGATGTAGGTGCTCCTACATTTTGTGCTACATCAAGATTCAATCGCTCAACTTCTGTAGTGCACTTCCGCCCTATGATGTTTGGTGCTGCATGAGTGGTTTCTTCCACTCCATGAACCTCCTCTTGTGGCTGATCCACATCCTGAGGCTCATCTTTAGGAACAAGTAGCTCCTCATCTGCATGCAAGTGTAGCTCCCTCTCAAGAGACAACTTCATGGCTTTCTCCTCGTGAAATTTGATATCCCGTCACACAATAGTCTTCCGACTATCTGGAAAATACACACGATAGTTGTGGAGTGTTTCTGTGTACCCCACAAACATCCCAACCTCTGCGGTTGGCTCCAGCTTCTTTCTGGCATCCTTCATCACATGAATGTAAATAGGTGAGCCAAAAATCTTCAAATGAGAAATATCAGGCTTCTTACCAGAAAATGCCTCTTCAGGTGTACTCATGCCAAGTACTCTATGAGGACAACGGTTTTGAACATAAACCGAAGTGTTGCATGCCTCAGCCCACAAGTGAATGGGAAGGCCCTGATCATGCAACATCACCCGTGCAACACCCACGATCGTTCTGTTATTTCTCTCTGTGACCACATTTTTCTGTGGGTTATGAGGCGCTATGAGCTCTCTTCGAATTCCTTCTGCGCTGCAAAAGTCTTTGCATTTGCCAGAGATGAATTCACCACCATTATTGATCCTTAGAGCCTTCACCTGCTTCCCCGAATCTTTCTCAACCAGCACATTGAACTCACAGAACTTTGAGTATGTCTCGCTCTTCTGCTGCATGAAGAAGATCCACCACTTACGAGAAAATTCATCAACAAATATCACATAATACCTGTGCTTCACTGTCGAAGCTACTGAGAAATTTCCACACATGTCTGTGTGAATTATCTCAAGGATCATCATGGTGTGACTATCCTTCTCATGAAAGGTGGCTTTCACAAATTTTCCCAAAGTACATCCCTTGCAATGATCTGACTGCACAAGTGTACCATTGGGAAGCTCGGTAGAAATCTGCTACAAAATTTTCAAAGTTCCATGGTGAAGATGACCCAATCTCCTATGCCACAATTCGCCCTCATCCCGGCTCACCACTCCTTTTTCTTTGCCTGCCATTACTTCGCAGCCATCTACCTACAACTGATAAAGGTTCTTAACTCGAAACCCTATCCTCCAAGTTTCACCAGTTTCCTTACTGCGCAGGAAAGCCTTTCCCTCGCTAAAGACAACATCATATCCCTTATCTTCCAACATCGCCACAGAGATCAGATTCTTCTTCAATCCTGGAACATGCATGAAATCCTTCAATTTGAAAGGTTTACCAGACTCCCTCTCAAAGGAAATGGTCCAGATACCAGTCGCATTTTATCTACCATCATTGCCCATCTCGATGTGCACTCCAATATCCTTCTCATCTAGACCACTAAACAAATCTTTGTCTTCGGTCATATGAAAAGACGCACCACTATCAAGAAACCACACTGATCCCATCACACTTGAGACCAAGCATGCGATCAATGAAAAATCCAGCTCAAACTGCGAGGCTAAGGCCTCTCCAGCTGAAGATCCAGCAGCCTACCTATTTTTCTTCTTCTGTGGACAATTAGTGGTGTAATGTCCGTGTTGGTGACAGTGAAAGCACTTCACCTTGGACAAGTCCTGCTTCTTTCCTTTCACACCAGATTGAGAAGTATTTTTCTTTCCCTTCCCTTTCCTTGCTTTGGTAGCCAAAGAGCAATTTTCTTCATCTTCATTCTTCGATGAAGATCCATCCCTGGTACCCCGCCTTATCTCCTCCTGCACAAGATCCGACCAAAGTCGCTCCCATCCTGGCAATTTCTCCCGAACATTGACAGAGTCCTCGTAGCTATGCCGACTCTTCAAAAGCCCAAGGAGATCCAAGCTCACCAAGTCCTCTTCATCTATAGTAACCCCCACACTTCCCAGCTCATCCCTGCACTGGACGAACTTCGTGAGGTACTTGGGTATACTTTCGCCTTTCTCCATTTTTATTTTTCTGAGCTTGTCTTTAAGCGCCAACTTCCTTTGGTCACTTCTGATTTGGAACAAGTCTGTCAAAGCTTTCCAAATCAAGAATGGAATAGCTTTACCATGAATTTTGGACACTATGTGATCCTTCACACCTTCCAATAGAATCCTTCGACATTTTGTTGTCTTATTTTGCCATGCGTCAAGTGCAGTTGCATCGCTAGAAGCAGGTTTTGGAATTTCTACATCTATGAACTCCTTAAACCCATTATCATCCAGCACTGCCTCCATCCTTTCCTTCCATGCAATATAATTTGAGCTGCCCTCAAGGGCATACTCCAATCGCAATTCGTTGAAAGACATTTCAATGAATTCTCAACTTCAACACCAAGAAAACACTGCAACAAATTCGAATTCCACCAGCACAAAACTCAACCGGTTCAATAATTGCAATATGTTGTGATCAATATCACTTTGATACCATGTAGAAATTATATAGCTAATGCATTATATATCCAAGATTCTCCTGACCACACACTATTTTAATTTCATGCACAATACATAATCTATTCCACCATTGATCATCACATGTGGAAATTAAATCAATTGCAATGCACACATGAAACAATAAAAATTCACACACATTAACACAGTTGTTTAATGGGAAAGCCTGAAGCTAAAAACCACAAATATCTACATATAATATATGTCATAGATATCATGTAACAATCCTCATACAAAGATAAACATGTCAAGCTCTTAGTACAATACAATCGCTACACCTAATCAGGTCCAATCTAGCAAATACATGCACCGATCTCTGCCACCTACTAGCCTGCCTCTACTGCATAATATCTGTTGAAAAATGGCTCTGAATGAACTCGAATACACCTGGCTTGCACTGCGCAATCCTTGTTGGCATCTCCACTGAGTGTTGGATGCAATCAATGCATCATTATAGTCACAACTGATAGTCACACTTGCTCTTTCACCTACCTCTCCACTAGTCTCCACTGAAACTGTCCATGCATTGTATTTAACTGATGTATTCTTCAGTTGATTAATGAATTATTATTTAGTGAATTAATTAACTAATTAATTCACACCACTCTCACTAGTGTATCAATCAGTTAGACTAGATACAACTAGCTCAACTGAGTCTAACTAAGTTAAACTGAATACAACTCCACCAACTACCTCTATAACTCCACCAAACTCTGTCACATGAGTTCTAACTGAAGTCCTCATGAATTAGCTCTAGGAAACTCTCAGGAATAGCTTAATTCCTTCTGTCAGTTGTTGTGCCACATCTGTGCACTTAACTGAAGTGCTCCAAGAGAATAAGATAATGTTTAGAGTCCAAATATTATTAAGAGCTAATAATATTCGACATATCTATTTTTAGACTGGCAATCTAAAAATAGATTCCGCCCAATATTTCTAAAAATAGAAGTCCATCTATTTTTCCAACTTGACCAACCATCCACAAATAGCATCCTGCAACTCATAGAATATGATCGACATGTCTAAAAATATACATAGTCTAAAAATAGACTTTGCACCAAAAATAGCCTGTGGGCCCACTTACTGAAGGCGAATCTTTTCACTAAGCTCATCATCTTGTTGAATCTCAACACTTCCTCTCTATAAGATAAGGATTATCTGCCACCCTGATCCTGTCTCTATGGTATTCAAATTTTCTCCTGGTGAGCGCCTTTGTCAGAATATCAGCATCCTGATCTTCCGTAGGAATGTAAGATAGTAACATGATCTTCCGCTGCACACAATCTCTGATATGATGGTACCAGATGTCAATATGTTTAGATATATCATGAAATAATGGATTAACTGAGAGTTTAATGCAACTTTGATTATCATAATATATCACAGTAGGATCTAAGTGTAAACCGAACAACCCAACCAGGATCTTCCTCATCCATATAGCCTCGCATGCAGCCAAACTTGCTGCCATGTACTCGGCCTCCGCTGAACTGAGTGCCACGAATCTCTATTTCTTGTTGTACTAAGAAACTGTTGTAGATCTGATACTGAAAATCCCTCCATATGTGCTCTTTTTGTCCGTTGGGCTCCCTACCCAATCTACATCCGTGAAGCCATGCAGCTTCACCTCATCCGACTGTCTGTACCACAGTCCATATCCCGATGTGCCCTTGAGATACCTCAAGACATGCTTGCCTACCTTCCAAAAGAGCTTGGTAGGCTTAACCATAACTTGTGAAAGCTGGTTAACAGCATAGCATATGTCCGGTCGTGTATTGACCAAATACATGAGCGAACCAACCAACTGTCGATAAACAGTGGCATCCACTACCTATGCCAATGTAGCATCCTCTTTCCTCCAACCACCAGGAAGAGGAGTGTCAATAGGCTTGCAGCCTTGCATGTTGAACTTCTCTAGTATCTCCTGGGCATACTTGCCTTGAGACACAAATAGTCCACCCTTCCGCTACCAAATTTACAATCCCAAGAAATAATGAAGGAGGCCCAAGTCCTTCATCTCAAACTCCTTTGAAAGATCTGCCTTGCATGAGTGTATCAACAATTCATCACCTGTTAGTATAAAATCATCTTCAGAAAGTACAATTATCAACAACTTACCCTCAACCATAATCTAGTACAGGTTAGGATTCGCCTCACTCTTGGTAAAACTAAGTCCGGTGAAATAACTGTCTATCCATGTGTACCAAGCACGAGGTGCTTGTTTCAGCCCATACAATGCTCTTTTGAGCCTGCACACATGCGATTCACTGCTTAAGATTTTGAAACCTTCAGGTTGCTCTATGTACACCTCCTCCTCAATGACTCCGTTGAGGAGCGTAGTCTTCACATCCATCTGATGAATATGCCAACCCATCTGCGCTGAGAGAGCAAGGATGGTCCGTATGGAAGAATACCTTGCGACATGTGCAAAATTTTCTTCATAGTCGATCCCCTCAATATGTGAGAAGCCTCGAGCAACAAATCTTGCCTTGTACTTCTCTATGCTCCCGTCAGCAGCTTTCTTCACTTTGTAGATCCATCTTGAACCTACCACTGATTTCCCTTCTGGCCTTAGGACAACCTCCCATGCACTGTTTCTGACAATCGAATCATACTCTTCCACCATGGCATCTACCCATGCAAGGTCCTCCAGAGCTTCCCCGAAAGAGGATGGCTTCATCACGATACACTCAAACAAACAATGTTTGACACAAGCAGGGGTCTAGCAACAATCAAAAAATGTTATGACGCAAGCTCCTAGTTACGAATGGAAATACTAGGAATAGAAGCCTACCTGGATTCCAACGCTATGATCTGAAGAAGAAGCGTCCCCGTTCCTCAGCCTTGGCAGATCACAATCCCTCCACGATCTCCGCGGATGAACACCTGCACATAGAAGAAACGAACAGATACAAGCATAAAATCCGGCACACGTAACTAAACATCAATCAGAAAGGATGTTACTCGCATTAACATGATGGAAAATGGAGTGGAACCATAATCATAATCATCTATTAAATAATTAAGGAAGAAAGATTACAACCAAGTTCTGACGTCGCGGTCTCCTTCGGACGGGTCTCCAGTCATCCACGTCTCGCAAAGCTCGCCACGGAAAGGGAAAACCTCTCCGGAGTCTCTCGACAATGGTCTCCTTACTTGAGTCGGCCTTAAGGGAAAGAGAGGATTCTTTACAGCACAAAGGCTCTTGGGAATATGGAGATTCAAAGCTTAGGCACTTCAAGACTAGCTTGCCATGGGATTGAGCAAGCTTTTATAGATGGGGAAGGAGGGAGTTGGGATCCCTATTATTATGGGATTGGCCCTATCAACAAGGAAGGTTCCATGGGAGGTGGCAAAACCACTTCCCTTCCATAGAACTCCCGCAGCTAAACCTCCCAACTCAAGATAGGCAATGGTTTGTGAGTTTGTTGGAGCTCAACTTCCGCCATCTTTATTTAAAAAATAGTCCCTAAATTGGGTGGCGCGACTACTGCTCTATGACAGAGCGCCAGTTGGCGCGACCTCTTTGTAGGATCTTCCCCATTGGCGCGAGTACTGAACTGCCTACCCGTGCCAATGCCAAAAGGGATGTTTTTCATGACTTTTGCAAGGAGATGTCTCAAGGGCAAATGAGGCTCATGCTTAGAGGAATGCATTAATGATGTTTTCAAGGCATGACAATGTTCACAGGTCACAAAATGGGTCCTCCATTGTGCGGGACGGGGAATGGTAGGGACGGTGACAAATTACTGTGTAACAGATGCCCCCTAAAGTATGAGGCCCGAGAGAGAGAGGGGTGAAATGCTTTACGAGAACATGTTCAATTGAAGGCCCGCCGTCGGAAAACCTGCGCAAAAAGATACAACTGATATCTCAAGTACATGATATATAAGTGGTATGGACGCAGCCATCCGAAACAGAGTATGCTATAATCCGGATCCAGGGTATGGGCGCAGCCATCCAACTAAGATCAAACAAATAGACTCAGGTATGGTCGCAACCATCCAATCAGTGAGTCATGTACATAATGATAATAATCCACAATCACAGCCTGGATTACAACAGACACAATCTAGGGTCTTGCGCTCCATCTCGACCCAACAAAGTACAAGTTCAAGCATGTGAATATGTGAGCTGAAGTCGAACATGCAAGAACATCGTCTGATTACCAGCCAATGATGAAAGCTGTTAACAGACGCGAGAGAAACCACCAATAATGACAATGGTCCTCAAGGTACTACAGGTACAATCTACGGCGTGCGAATAAATGAGTTGACATCGAACACCCACAGAATCACTCGATCGGAGGTCAATAATGTAAACCTCACGTCGAATGCGACGAACCTGCCATTGAGGCATGCAGGCTCCAAGGTACCATAAGGAGTCTCTAGACCAACTTCCCGGATAATGAGTTGAAGTCGACAGGAAGTGATCTTGATCGAAGGTGGGCCATAATGATTCCCACGTCATCGACACGAGACAGAGGAACATAATGTTTTGTTGTGAATCAGGATCATACGAGGAACAGAGGAAGGTTGATATTTGCAGAGGTCAACTTCTCTTGAACATATAAACGGCACGACAATGGACTTGGCAGTATTTGACATCAACAGATCAAAGGTCATGGCGACGAGGCAGTGAACATATGAGAGGTCAAAAGAGATTACCCAAACCCATGGAAGCAAAGTGAAGCAACGAGATGAGATGTCCCCAACCCGACACGAATGCAGACAAGTGCCATGTTCAAGAGCGACATACTGCCGACGACAACGACGATGGTTCCATTTTTCCCCCACCATTTCTGGCGAGTACCCCAATTATTTTTGATAACAAGCTTGAAAGGGATAGCATATGCTTGTGATATAAGTCCGCCCTTCGGGCGAATCCATCCTAGTGCATTTAACGAGTCCTAGGAAGGAGAAACTCGGAGAACGTCATTTCGACTAAATCCGATGTCATCAGGTTTTAATGAGTCTGACAAAGGAAGAACTCGGCGTATTTTCATGTTTAGAGAGTTTGAAAAGACAACTGAAAAGAAAACTCCACAGGTCCCTTTTCGTAAATAGTTCCCCAGATCTGAAAAGGTAGAAAACAATATCCGGGAAAACCTCCTAGTCGCGATAGGCTAGGGTATTCCTTTTTCGTAATCAATCCATCCCAGCCTGAAAAAGGGTTAAACTTATACTGGGTGGATGTCGATTCATGTCCATTTTAACGAGATTGAAATGACAAGGGCCTCGGCAATATTTTCATATTTAGAGAGTCAGAAAAGAGCTGAAAGATGACTCCAGAGTGACTTTTTCGTGTATTTACCGAGTCCGAAAAAGTATAAAATACAACTCGTTTCCATCGTTTAAGTCGCAAAAACCTGCTGCTGCACATACCAAAAAAGCGTAAAATCCATTTTCAACATAACGTATGCAAATATTTGATAAAAATAACTTTTAAAACTCATTTAATGTCGAAAAAGTTATAAATATGTCAAATTGGTAAAAATAAAATTACTTTTTACTATTTACCTTGGTGGAAAGCAACAGTGGTCCTTTTGGAGCAGAAACTTCTGACGGTGATTGCGACAAATCCAGTCGACCATTCAGCTTCTCGTCTGTCACAGGTAAGAGGCGTTCTTTTGCTCTTCATTTTCATTCATTTTTTAATAGCTTTCCCTTAAAAATCAGTTCTGTGTGGTCATTTTTAGAATTTTAGGGCTGCGCCCATTGGCGCGGGTATCGGGCACGGACCCGCGCCAATGAGCTCTTTTTTACAAAGGGCTCACGCCACCCAGCGCGACTGTTCGCAAAACAGCCGCGCCAACGGCCGAACCTTAAATTTCGCCCAAAATTTCGACATTTAGACCAAATTGCATGGAATTTGAAGCTCATCAAAGATCTAACTAAGGGTTTTTGACCATGTGAATGCAGATAATCACTCAAAATGGCAATCGAATGGAAGGAACGAGAGCACGAAGAAGAGGATGAACATGCCATGCAAAGCCAAGCTTGCATGAATGCACTTAGAAACTGTGGATTGAAAAAGTTCTTCCTCACGCCATGTTTACGAGCTCAGCCCGAGCTCCTCCAGTATTTAATCAGTATCTGGGACGAATAGGAACAGGTGTTCAGGTTACGAGACCAGGTGTTAGAACTGGAGGTCACCGATGTTTATTTCATCACTGGATTGTCCCGCAGAGGTCCAATCCCTGTACTGACTGGAAGCAGACCATCTGGGGAGAAGATGGAAGAAGTAATGGCACGGGTGTGCCGAGGGGCACAAACAGGATCAGGAAGCAAGAAGGTGGATATCCACACTATCCCTGATCTAGCACTGAGAGTAGTTCTCCATACCATTACGCGGGTTGTTGGGTCGCAGGCTCCGCACGAGGCCACGAAGACCCAACTCCTGCTGGCCTCATAATGCATGGGTCCCTTACTTTTCAACTGGGCAGAAGCAGTAACTATCAACATGAAAAGGCAGCTCACAAAGTGCAAACAGGGGAAACTGAAGCAGTTCGGTTATGGTTCCATCTTGGTATCGTTCATTCTGGAACGTTTACCAATCTTCCAGGGCCAAGGGGCCGCAGTGGGGAGTCTGATACCACGAGAGCTAAGAATGGCTCGCTGGGCAGCATTGATGCCCAGATCTGGAGGTGGCCAACAGATGTCCTGGAGGCCAGAGTTTTTTAGGTGGTTACGGCGCCAGCTGATTGTCGTGGAAGACTGGCCCTATGCAGGAACTGACTTTACCGGGGACCCAGACCTCCCACTACCAGAAGGAGATGACTGGGACGAGGAGCTGGGTAAGACCTCATATTTTTGATTTTATGTTTATATGTTTTTTTTTGTTAATACACATTCGTCTTAACACAATTATATATGCATGCAGATGTAGGACCTGAGAGACCAGCCGGGATGTCTCCAATCTCCCGGAAGACACAACTCGCCCCAGAGATCCAGGGAGAAGGCACCAGAGGAGATGAACTGATCCAGAACCTCGAGGGGATCGCCCACGGGATTCCAGACTATGCCCGGCTAGCAGACGTACCGATGGCATACCAGCGCCATACGGTGGGAGTCCCGAATCGGATCCACCGAATCCTGAGGCGCTTAGTGCGTGCAGTCACGTGCTATCATGAGCACCATGCGGATTAGTCCTTAGGATTTATACCACACCTATTTTTTGAGAGACATAGCGTCTCCGGATGTACTAAGACGATTATGTATATTTTTGAGTTTTATGTGACACACTCTATGTAAACATTTCGATATCTATATATATACATATCTATTTCTAGATGAGTCTTTCTTTACATGTGATGATGATTTATAAATTGCGCAAATGTCTGTCTAACACCAAATTTGCTACTACATCTGTTAATGTATTCAAATGCCTGGGTATATGATGATATGTAATGTAATCAAAATTCCTTTCCAGTAATCGAATACGCAAATACAGACGTAAGATGGACGGGTTTCTTACCGAATAGTGTCCGTTCAGCTGTAACACTACAAGTTGTGAATCTAGGTACACGAGCAATTCACGGATACCAAGGTTTACTGCCTCGATTAATAATTCCAACACGGCACTATATTCTGCGATATTGTTCGTGGTACATCCTAGACACACACCTTGCAGGTTAATCAACTCACCAGCAGGATCGTAGATTACCGAGGCTGCGGAAGACAGATTCCTGGTACTGCGGGAGGCACCATCCGCGAAACCAACAAATGGATGAATAGACATCTGCACAACCAGGAAGACCCGATCAGCAGAAAGAGGTTTACAAAGCACACCACACTATGCACACAAATGACAATCACACACCTATGTACACACACCACACCAAGAAATCACTTCAGGCATAGTACTTTTTAAGGTACAGCCCATTTCTGGGCTGCGCCAGCGGAACTCCTTCATAATCTATAAGCTCGTAGGCCCCATTTTTCAAAACGCGCTTTAATATATAGGGCCCATGCCACATAGGCTGGAGTTTCTTGGCTCCAAGCTTATCATGTGCCTGATCATACAGGAGGACGAGGTCTCCTTCAATGAAAGAACGGGGAGAAACAGATTGATCAAAATGAGTTTTGACCCTCTTCTTTTGTGCTTCGATGATCAAAGCAGCTAGACGACGGGTTTCATCCAACCGTTCGAGATATAGAAGACATTCTTCCTCAGGAGAAGTATCCGGTAAGAGCTCCACAGCTAATTTAAGCGAAGGAATTTCACATTCAACCGGCAGGGTAGCTTCCAGACCGTACACCAATTGGAATGGCGTGAATCCGGTTGCACTCTTAGCAGATGTTCGGTATGCCCAGAGAGCTGAGAACAGTTGGAGATGCCAATTGGATTTATGAATCCCAAATGTTCGTCGCTGTAGACCAAAACCTTGTTCACCGTCTAACCCAATTACTTTTCTTTAGGTAGTATATGGTATTGAGCCGTCGCATCGCAGTTTCTCCAACGTTGAAGTCAGCCTTCCATGACGTAATCACTTTAAATGAGTACCGTGATCATGATTTATGCTTGAGGAACCCCGAACCGTGCGATAACGTGGTTAAATATAAATTGAGCAGCCATTTTCCCGTCAGCAGCTAGTGTAGGCATCGCCTCGGCCCACTTAGTGAAGTAGTCGACGGCGACAATGATATATGCATGCCCCCCGGCCGAGTGAGGGTTACACGTCATAAAATCCATGCCCCATTTCGCAAAAGGTTTACTTGTAATAACGTAGACAATGGCACCAAGTGACGCTGCGTATCTTGCGTACGAAAAATCTATGATGGAGACATTTAATATTTATAAAGATACAACTTTGGAATATGGAAGGCCAAATAACCTCGCCCGTAATCTTCGGGCAAGAGGCTACCCGAATATATGTTCATTATGTGCGTCATTGTGGCGTCATTTAAAGACTTTCGCCTTTCTAAGGTAAGGCATTCATGAGCACCGAATCTACTCCAATGCGATATAAGGTATCTCCTACTATACGGTAGGGTTGGGACTGGTGCCGAATCCGACGGCGGGCAGTTTTATCCAACTCAGACCGAAAATTCGCGGTCTGAAGATACACTATGATGTCACCGTACCAAGGATCACGAGTACTGATAAGAAAAAGTGTTTCGTCCGGTATATGGTCTTCAGAGTGTGAGGGAACAGAGTCTGTAGGGAGAGAACATATCAAATCCGCGAAGAACAGTGATTTAGTTGACTTGGTAGTGGTGAACTCCAAGTCAAACTCCTGCAGGATCACGATCCATTTGGAGTACTTGCCCCCTAGTAATTGTCTAGAAAGAATATACGTCATAGGGTTGCAGTCTGAAACCACTGTTATCATGCGCAAAAGGATGTAATGGCGAAAGCATTGTACGGCGTGTACTGCTGCTAAGGCCAACTTCTCGACATGTGCATAACGCGTTTCCAGGTCGAGAAGGTTCCGAGACAGGTAATAAACAACATGTTCATCGCCATTCTCGTCATCCTGCACCAAGACCATGGCGATGGTGCTAAATGCGGCGGCTAGATACAAAGTAAAGTCGCGGTCGTAGTCTGGAGGACGAAGCAACGGAGCATTGAATAGCAATGTCTTCAGCTTCTCAAAGGATTCCTGAGCAATTTCGTCCCAGTGAAAGGGAACATTCTGCTTTAACAAACGAGTGAATCCTTTGGCCACCTCGGCATAATTCGGGATAAAGCGCCTAAGAAAATTCACCTTCCCTTGCAGACTCTGTAACTGATACAGGGAGGAGGGTGATGGGAGATTTACGATGGCCTCGACCTTTAGAGGGTCAAGGCGAATTCCGTCTTTCGAGACTATAAAGCCTAAAAGACGTCCAGATTCAACGCAGAAGACGCACTTATGAGGATTGAGCCTGATATTGTAGCATCTGCAACGAAGAAATATCTGGCTAAGATGCTCAGGATGGTCCTCTCACTTACCCGAATGGGTTGGCAAGTCGTCCAGATAAGGCTGGACAATATGGTGAATGTCATGAAAAGCGTAGGACATCGCACGCTGAAATGTAGCACCAACATTTTTTAAGCCGAACGGGAGTTTTTTGTACGCGAAAGTGCCCCACAGACAGATGAATGTGGTCTTATGTTGATCCTCAGGTGCAATATTGATTTGGTTATAGCCTGAGAAACCGTCCATTAAGGAATAGATCTCACTCCCAGCACATTCGTCGATGATCTGGTCGATAAACGGAGTGGGATAATTATCCTTAGGACAGGCGCGATTGATATCGCGATAATCCACACAGACTCGAATTGTGCCCTGCTTTTTATCGACAGGGACGATGTTGGACACCCATTCTGTAAGGGGGATAGGATAAATAAAACCCGCGTTCAGAATTTTTTCAACTTCTGCCTTGATAGCGGCGGCTTTCCGAGGATGCATGGGACGTAAGCGTTGGCGCACGGGTTTCGCACCTGGATAGGTTGGAATCTCGTGCACGACAATACTAGGATCAATTCTCGGCATTTCCTCGTAAGACCATGCGAAAACATCTCTGAATTCTTTGAAAAGCTCAGTATAGACTTGAATCTCCTCGGGAGAACAAGTCACACCCACATGAATGTTCTCAACAATCCCCGGTTTAACAGAGATGTTGATTGGAACAGTTTGAGTAATGTTACTCAGATTACCCTCTGAAAAGACCTCGTGCGTCAAGATCGGTGTTTGAAGAGGAGGGGAAGGAACCTGAGTAGCATAGCGCTCTAGACAGTCAGTCATTGCCCCCAAGCTAGGCATAAACGAGGAGCGATGATGCCCATCGCCCCAGGGTAGCTCCTCAAGAGACATGGTTTCAATGATAGCCTCATCTGAAGGAAAAGTCTCTCTAAGAGGATCAGGTGAATCAGCCTGACCAAGCCAGGGGGATTGTGAGTAGACGTCAAGAGCCATGCTCATCGGAGCATGCTGAGGAGGTGGAGGGTCCGATGTAGCAACAATCTCACAGTAGCTGATCTCTACTGGCGTTAAAGGCATGGACTCTCCAAACTCATATACCTGCTCAGGTGTAGGAATCAGCCAGGGGTCATCAGTCCTGGACAACATGTTGACTTGAGCGGTATTCGGTGGCGGCGCAGGGAAAATACCCATGAGGACCGGGTCTTTGAAAAGACCAGGTCCTATGCTGTCTGGGGGATTCGGAATTTGATCCACATACGGCACGTTGTTCTCGGAGCTAGAGGTAAAAAATGACAACTGGTCTACCGTGACAATCTTGCCCTCGTGAGGGAACTTGATGAATCGAAAGACAGTAGACGGCACGCAGAGCATGGCATGGGTCCAACTGCGGCCAAGAAGTATATTGTAGTTGAGTTTAGCGTCAACCACTTCTACTTCTACGTTGACAGTTTTTCCCTGTAATGTGATCGCGAGACTCTCGAGAACGCCCAGGGGTTTAGATTCCCGACCATCAAATGCCTCAAGGGCATTGGGAGATGACGATAAGGCTGGAGAGCCGATGGCCTTCCAGCAAGCGGAGGACATAACGCAGGTAGATGCACCCTCATCTACGACGGCCCTATGAATGTTCAGACCGTTAATCCCGACTTGAATGACCAAAGCGATTTGATGTGGAAGCCAGGGAGTAAAATTCTCCAGATCGAAGGTGAGAAGGCTCGAGTCGGTGGGATCGATACCACCGATTGCAGACAGTAAAGCCTTCCGTTGTGAAGGACAACTTTGAAGAACCTCAAGTGCAGACATAGCACATGGCACCTGTGCCAAATCCTCAACAATGCTGTAATGTTGAGCAGCACGAGCATTCGGATTATAAGAGAATCTTCGAAGAACACCCTTGGGAGGTGGTTTCACAACGGGTTCGGGAGTTGGATTCTCGATTTCCAATGGACTGGAGGCAGGTGGGGGAGGTGGCCCATCCACAACTGCCTTCCCGGGCGCCTGCCGCGGTTCATTGTAATCCTTCGACCACGTAGTGATAGTGATAGGTGCATTAGTTTTCATCATGAAAACCTGAGACCCAAACGGGGCAGATGGTGACACCTGTTCGACCATCTGGGTCTGCTGAGATGGAAATGGCTCTTTTAAAACAGTCAGAGTCCCTTTATAGCCTTTAAGAAGTTGACTAACCTCGGACCGTCGTGGACAATCCTTAGTGTAATGGTCACCTTCACAGATGAGGCAAGGGAATTTCGGCTTACGCTGGGAGCCATCCTCAGTTCGAGATTTAGATTCCGGTTTCGGGGCATCAGATTTTGATTTTCCTTTGCCCTTCTTCTTCCCCTTGGAGGATTTGTCTGCAGGATTGGCCTGGATGGCATTCACCTCCGCGGTTTTACCAGAATCAGATGGGACGGGATTGGCAGAGGTGTTTTTGGAAGAATTAGCCTTCTGCTTCCCATTCGAAGACTTCTTCGAATTTTGAGAGACGGAACCAATGACACCATCCACCGTAGGGGTAGGCAGAGCCTTAGTGGTTCCGGGCCATGGAGCATCAGTCAAGATGTCATAAAGCGTGCCAGACTGCGAATAGACAAGATCCAGGTACTGGGCATGCGCGATAGCTTGTTCCTCCGTCACACACACTCCCATCGCGATATCCTGAGCGATTTTATTCACAAAGGAGGTGGTGAACCAGTGAGTCAAAATCTGATCAGGTATGTGAAACTTGATCAATCGACGACGGCGCCGCCACTCATGAATGTGATCTGAGATGTGAGTGGCCTTGTCCTGCTTCAGAGAAGTTAGGAGGTGCGTCCCGGCCTCATACCGGACCGGTAACTGGAAATGCATGAGGAAAGCCATAGCTAATGAGTTGAAATCCTGAAAAATACCACGGGATAGCTCTATGTACCACTTAGCAGCAACTCCTGTTAAAGTACGCTGGAAAAGACACAAATGAATCGAACCGTCGACCCAAGAGTTAGACGAACACCAGAGGTGATACGTCATCACATGCGCCTGGGGGTCTTCGCCAGCTTTGCCCTCAAACTTGGGACAATCACCTGGTATCTTGGTGGGAACCGGAGGCCAATATGGATTATGTGAAATCGGATCATTGATCAACTTTGAAACGTCCGGTAGTTCCAAGGTAGCCGGGAACGGCAATGGAGGGTTAACTGCCATGCCAGTCCCAGGATGAGGTCCGGTACCCATGCTCCACGATGGTTGCGAATATCCCTGCCCCCACGGGTTCTGTCCCGCAGGATTCTGACCATAGGGGGAATAGTTCATATAACCAAACCGATTTGGATTCTGGTAACCATAGTGCGGGGCTTGATAACCAGGGTTCGGCCCCTGATTAGGCGTCTGCCCCGTATAAGTAGCGTTTGGATTTGGTTGCTGAGCGTAGGTAGAACCGGGTGCAGGAGGATAATACTGAGAGCCTCTAGGGTGGTTATAGTTCGGTTGAGACTGACCATGAGGATGATAACCACTCTGAGGATGAGTAGGCTGCTGATAAGTGGAACCCTACGGAGCCTGGTACGTAGGGCGCAGCTGTTGATTTGGCTGCGGCATTGAATGAACAGGCTGTTGAGCAGAGTGAACGGAATGAGAGGGCTGTCCTGAATGAACAGGTTGGCCCGACTGAGGGGGCTGGCCTGAATGACTAGGCTGGCCCGGATAAACAGGCGGCGCTGGTTGCGCAGGTTGACCTGGTTGTAAGTGAGCCCCAGGTTGTACCGGATGGACCGGCTGGCCTGGAGGTGGAACAAGACCAGGTTCTTGCTGGAAACCAGTTTGACCTGAAGCAGAACCATAGGATGGTCCTGGCTGATATGCAACGTTAGAGACAACAAGATACTGCGGTTGCATCGGTAAAGAAGGCTGGATTTGCCCCCCAGGACCATAGGCCGGTCCCGGTTGATACCCCGGCTGAGGCTGAGCAGGTTGACCAGCAGGGCTATAATATGGTCCTTGCGGATTGTACAATGGCCCTTGCTGGCCCGCAAAGTAGCCTTGGATGGGCTGTCCCTGTGGGTCATACAGATAGCCAGGTTGGCCCGCAGGTTGGCCTTAACCTCCCCGTGCTCGTCAAACTGACCTGGGAAAGCATACACGGGAGTGCCATCCTGTGCATAATGCGAAAAGAAAGATCGGTAAGGATCTTGGGGAAACAGTCCAGCTTCGGCGTTCGGCTGTTGCAAAGACAACCGATACTCCTTCGGAGAGATATTCTCCGGTATAGCAGTAGCTAGATAAACATCTTCAGGAGTTGGCCCAGCCCTAGCAGCAGGTGCTGAGACAACAGAGGAAGAGGCGGCCACATAAACAGTGGGCCGGACGGGAACAGACGTGACAGGCGTCGAAGGGGACACCCCGGGCGTTGTGGCAGCTGGCCTCGAAGCAGGAGACGAAATCCCCATAGAGGCTGCAGCTGAAATAATCTGGCCCAGAGATCTGTATCCCTGTGGTAAAGAAGGAATGGCTGACGACATGGTAGCCAGCTCAGAGTCGTCTCCCTCAAACAATCTACGCGGGATGCGCTGATAGTCGTCAGACACCGGAATTTCCTCACCAGAATCACTCATGGTTGATCCTGCCGTTAAATCACGCAAAAGACGGCGAGGACTAGGAGGAAAAACAGCAGCAACAAACGGTGAACCCGATGTAAGAGAAAGGAAATCGGCTCCTAATCTCAATTCAGACACAGGGTCCGAAAAGGGCCAATTGAACTCAACTGGTCCTCCAAAGGGTTGCTCGGCGAGAACCGGTCCCCCGTCAGGAAACTCGGAAACAACAGGCTGCTGTGGTCCAACAGAAGGCTGAGAAGCTTCTGAAGAATCGTCCGTGTAAGGACTACCAGTAGACGAAACCGAAGGTTCCGCCACTGTGGCAAGAAACTAGAAGAAAAGAGCAAACACACACACGGGCTGAAAACGAGTTAAGACACACGATCAAACAGTCAACAAGCAATGTCTAAACGGGTGTGTAATCGTGGGCGATTAATTTTACCACATTGGAAAATAAGAAATTCTACCGTTTCATGTTTTAAGAGTCGAGAAACGATAAAAAGATGACTCTATCTCTTTCGGAGTTGACACAAGCGTGAAAGGACAAGCGCTTGACGGTCTTTTCAAGTTTAGGGAGTCAGAAAAGACCAAATGACTGCTCAGGAAAAACTAGGCACAAAGGGTGTACCAAATATCCATGAACTGCAATATACACCTTGGTTTCAATAATGAAACATAAATCGACCAAGGACTTTCCGTACGTGCAGGTAGTCTCCCCGAATGTTGTGTTCGGTGTATCACGGGTATAGGGCGGCAGACTCGGCTTCCTGTGGATAAAGGATTGAAAACCTACAGGGGTCTCCCTTTATATACGCGACGGTACGGGGAGCGCAAGTCCATACTAGCGCTGTCTAAAGCCAATAGGCGAACGACAGCTGCTAGGTTTAATGACGCCGGAACACATCTCTAGCCTAGACCTTCTAAATATGTTTCGTTAAGTTCCAATGCTTCCTTAGGTTAATTGAAATAAATTTTATAGTTTATCTTCAATTAAGTTTCAATTTCCAGGCCCTATCGTATGTAGTGTCTCGAAAGACTCCTAAATGCAAAGCTATATGCCACAGTGCAACATTTCGTTCGATGAAAACTAATTAGAGAAGAGTTGAGAGCTTTTACACAAACGAAATGGACGGAAGACAAACAATGAGATCTCTAATGCAACTAATGCAATTGAAAACTTTTCATTCAAAACACTAATCACTAGCGATATGGAAAATATCACAATTTGCACTAATTAACAAAAGAAAAAGAGATTTTTTTTTTTTTTTGATTTTCAATGTTTAATAGCTAATATGCACTGAACAAACTTGAAAACAAACGGAACAACTTGAGAAACGATTTCCAAGAGAGTGAAACAAACAAATTTCACTCAACAACACAAGCAATCAGATCCCCAAATCGACCAAAGTCTCTCAAAACGAAGAAAAGACTCAAAATCTTCCAATGGACCGTGTGATCTAGGTCCAAGGCAAGACCAAACGAATTTCGAATGAAGGAATGAACAATCACCCAAAAATCGCAATAAAACAATGAACAAATACTTAGAGGATGTGGAGAATCAATCAGATAGTTGACAGGGCAATCAAAACACCAAAACTCCCAAGGAGGGCTCGATACACTAAGCCACTAGATGTCCTAGGGCTTAAAACGTGAAATCGGTAGATAAAAGCAAACAACCAAAGGACAGAGATGAATTCCTAGTCAAACAGGACTCCAACACACTCAGGCAGTCGGAAAATCAAGAAGAAAAACACTGATCAAATCCAGAGAGCTCAAAAATGAGGAAACTCAAAAAAATTACAGGGGTGGCGCGACTGTAAATGTGAAACTGGTGCCAGAAAGCAATTGGCGCGGGCTGGACAAAGGCAACATGCGCCAATTGGCGTGACTGTCGGGTTAAAAACTACGCCAGTCGAGTTTCTCAGCCAAAAATTAAAAACAAGCTACTCCAGAAGCAGACCAATGCAAGCTAAGCAAACCAAGAAGCAAAAACAGTGAAAGAACCCAACCCAGAAGGTTCATCAAGCAAGGGAAAACATAAAACAATCATCGCCAAATTGTTGAGGAGGTAAATCCCCTCTGCGGACAGAGGCGATCCCTACTAGCCCAGCAGGGGTCTAGCAACAATCAAACAATGCTATGACGCAAGCTCCTAGTTACGAATGGAAAGACTAGGAATAGAAGCCTACCTGGATTCCAACGCTATGATCTGAAGAAGAAGCGTCCCCGTTCCTCAGCCTCGGCAGATCACAATCCCTCCACGATCTCCGCGGATGAACACCTGCACATGGAAGAAACGAACAGATACAAGCATAAAATCCAGCACACGTAACTAAACATCAGTCATAAAGGATGTTACTCGCATTAACATGATGGAAAACGGAGTGGAACCATAATCATAATCATCTATTAAATAATGAACGAAGAAAGATTACAACCAAGTTCTGACGTCGCGGTCTCCTTCGGACGGGTCTCCGGTCGTCCACGTCTCGCAAAGCTCGCCAAGGAAAGGGAAAACCTCTCCGGAGTCTCTCGACAATGGTCTCCTTACTTGATTCGGCCTTAAGGGAAAGAGAGGATTCTTTACAGCACAAAGGCTCTTGGGAATATGGAGATTCAAAGCTTAGGCACTTCAAGACTAGTTTGCCATGGGATTGAGCAGGCTTTTATAGATGGGGAAGGAGGGAGTTGGGATCCCTATTATTATGGGATTGGCCCTATCAACAAGGAAGGTTCCATGGGAGGTGGCAAAACCACTTCCCCTCCATAGAAATCCCGCAGCCAAACCTCCCAACTCAAGATAGGAAATGGTTTGTGAGTTTGTTGGAGCTCAACTTCCGCCATCCTTATTTAAAAAACAGTCCCTAAATTGGGTGGCGCGACTACTGCTCTATGACAGAGCGCCAGTTGGCGCGACCTCCTTACAGGATTTTCCCCATTGGCGCGAGTACTGAACTGCCTACCCGCGCCAATGCCAAAAGGGATGTTTTTCATGATTTTTGCAAGGAGATGTCTCAAGGGAAGATGAGGCTCATGCTTAGAGGAATGCATTGATGATGTTTTCAAGGCATGACAATTTTCACAGGTCACAAAATGGGTCCTCCATTGTGCGGGACGGGGAATGGTAGGGACGGTGACAAATTACTGTGTAACAGTCACACACCCTCATTGATGGATATAAATAGGTCAACGTTGGAGGTCATTTTCA